>CM019067.1:74057199-74657199 GCA_009667805.1 Leptobrachium leishanense | reverse complement strand
CTCCAAGTCCACTAGAGCATGGTTGCAGATTAAAGGCTGGAACATTTTGAAGTGGCCATCGCAGTCATCTGACTTAAATCCGATTGAGAACCTCTGGTGGGACTTAAAGAAAGCAGTTGCAGTGCGCAAGCCTAAGAATGTGACTGAACTGGAGGCTTTTTCCCATGACGAATGGGCGAAGATACCCGTAGATCGCTGCAAGACACTTGTGTCAAGCTATGCTTAACGTTTAAAAGCTGTTATAACTGTAAAAGGATGTTGTACTAAGTACTAAGATTGAATGTCACTTGGGGGTTGAATAAAACTGATAATGATGTGAGCACAGAAAAGACATTTGTGGTTATTTCATTATAAATGTTATGTTATATTTGTCTGACCTACACGTGCCTCTTTGATTTAATTGTAAGCAAGATGACTGAATGATCAAAATCAATGTCAAACTGGCCAAAACACTCAATTTCAGTGGGGGTTGAATAATTTTGAACACAACTGTATACCCTTGAAGAATTAGTAATATATGTACCATTTTTAAAGAAAACATGAGTGAGCAGACAAAACACATTTACTTCTTATGGAATTCATATTCATCGGTAGGTCACAACCGAATGCCACAAACATAAACCATGGAAACAAAAACATGAAATTACCCCTTTTCAAAAGTCTGCATACCCTTCGTTCTTGATACAGTTTATTGCCCCCTTTAGCAACAATGACAGTGTGCAATCTTTTGTAATAGTTGTCTATGAGGACCCAAATTCTTGCAGGTGGTATAGCTGCACATTCGTCTTGGCAAAATACCTCCAGGTCATGCAAAGTCTTTGGTCAGCTTGAATGAACCACATGTTAGAGATCTCCACAGAGTGGCTTAATGATATTAACATAAAGAGACTGATTGCCACTCCAGAACCTTCCCCTTTTTCTGCTGTAACCACTGGAGGGTCAAGATGGCCTTGTGCTTCGTGTCAAGGTCGTGCTGGAAAGTCAAAGAGTGCCCCGTGAGCAAATATAGGGTGCATATAATATAGAATGCAAATATAATATAATATAGAATGCAAATAGTCTGCCAGTATTTTCTGATCCCATACCGCATTCATCTTGCTATTTTCACAAGATTCCCAGTGCCTTTCGAGCCCACCCCCCCGCCCCCCAAACCTCAGTGAGCCACCACCACACTACTTCACAGTGGGGGATCGTATTCTTGTCACTATAGGCCTTTGAGACCCCTCTCCAAACATAGCGCTCAGCATTGTGACCATAAAGCTCTATTTTGGCCTCGTCACTCCAAATTACAGTGTGCCAGAAGCGGTGAGACGTGTCAAGGTGTTGTTGGGTGTATTGTAACCAGGCTTTTTTTGTGGTATTAACGTAGTAAAGGCTTCTGTCCGTCAACTCATCCAAACAGCTCATTTTTGTTCAAGTATCACTGTATTGTGCTCCTTGAAAGAAGGACACTGTCTTTTTCCAGAGTAGTCAGTTTTTCTCCTCAGGTTACCGGTGGGTTTTACTTTGTATCCTGAACAATTCTTCTGGCAGTTGACGCTGCAATCTTTGTCAACCTGACCTTGGCATCAAAAGATTCAAGAATTTTCCACTTCTTAATAAGTGATCGAACAGTACTGACTGGCAATGTCAAGGCGTTGGAAAATGATTTAAAAATATCTCCTTCATAAAGTTCCATTACCTTGTTACGCAGGTCTTTTGACAGTTGTTTTCAGCTCCCCGTTGCTCGGTATCTAGCCTGCTCAGTGCAACCACAGGAGAGCGAACACACTCACTGACCATTCACAGATACTAATTGCAATTTAAAAAGCCACAGATATGGGAATTAACCTTTGTCATTTTATCCTGTGTGTCTGTAACAATGCCAAACATTCCAGGGTATGGAAACTTTTGATCAGGGCCATTTTTTTTTGAGAAAGGATTTTACTAGGAAGGATACATTGAGATTTCTCTCGTTTTCAAGTATGTCCTGGGTGGTGAGTATGTACCGTTAGGTGTCTTGCCAAGGACACTTACTAGAGCGGTAAATCATTAATTCATAATAACAGAAATCACCCAAACAACTATGTGATAATAAATGGCTTCATATATGATAACTAGCCTTAAATAAAAGACAGTTTTTTGGCCTGATCAGTCATATTTTCAATATCGAATGCCAAAACTTTACGATTTCTGCCAGGGTATGCAAACGTTTGAGCGCAACTGTGTGTGGGTACATCTCAACAAACCCACTCCCTATAATCTGATTTAATGTGCAACTTTTCCCTATGGAAGGTTTTATAAACCGCTTCTACTTTCCTCCTGATTAGACGTACTGAAACGATGCTTCATAACTGGCCGGCTTCCCTTGGCAATTGCATCATGGTATATGCATGCTACTGAAAAATCAATGAATGACAGCAACATTAACACATGTACAAGCATTTAGAATTAGGCAAGACAAAGCTCACATTTCCATCAGGTTTGTAATAATGACACATATCCAATACACATACACACAAAAATATGATACAGGGCAAACATTCTAGTAAATAAGCATGGCTCTAGCAAAATTCCATTAACCGGCCATTCCAAGCAGATCATTTGATTTTGAACAAGCATTGCAATGTTAAATTTATGGCAAAAAAAAAATAATAAAAAAAATACTCTGTACATGCATTGCGTGCATATATGGAACGGGAACAATTACAACACGTCTGTCCAAATACCAGATCCCAAATTAAAGGATAATACATCATGGGGAAAAGGATCATATTCTTCCATAAAACAGGAATCACTTTAGTCAATTCGCCAGCAAATCCAATTGATTACAGTAGATGAGAATTGGGTTTGCCATTTGACTTATTACCAGCCGCACAGCAGTTCTTGCCATCCTAGGCTAGGGTCAGACGAACACAGTGAGAACGCGCGTGCAGCTGCACTTTATCACGGCCGTAGTAGCAGCAAATGACGGCCAATGACTGGCAATATACGAAGTACTGCCGCACAAAAGTGCAGCCGCGCAACGCAAGGGGGCAAAGAAACGCATTTTTTCTAGAACGTGATACCGCTAGTACTGACGTACAGAGTGCGCTGCGTCCGCTAGCGGCGTGTGTGTGTGATTGGGAGACGTCAGACGCTGCTAATGTCCGGCCAACATCACGTCCAGACGCAAAAAGTGTTTTATTGATGATCCGTACAAAATCACGGACGAGAATGTGCATCGTATGACCGCTATCGCGTATTCCGTGAAAAAATACGTCCATTCGCTCGAACGCACTTTTTCACGGACGACTCGAAAAATACATTTGTCTGACCCTAGCCTTAAAGTCAGCGTGTTTGCAATCTGAGCTGTGCTGTGTGAGAGACTGAGCCAGTGACAAATTATGCACACGTCTACAGCCTGCGAAAGAGGGGGGGGGGGGATTATTTTGCTGGGCACGTGTTCACTACCAAGTGTGCAATGTACATTGTCCTGTGATTTCAGGAAATGGTTTTGTGTGAAACAGTGATTTCTGCAAATTGTTGCAGTGCCAAAGAACTGCATTCTGGGAGACACAGCATGCCCAAACTGTCAGTAGTGCTGGAACTAGACCGTAAATATGCTATAATGCCACACTGAGAAGAACATTACTGCAACTTTCACAGCTTTTAAGTAGGGCTGTGCAATATTGACAAAATAATCATATTGCGATTTCTTGAATGAATATTGCGATTGCGATTTTATTTGCGATTTAGCCAATTGTTTTTGCTTTTTCAAACATGCTACATATATTCTAAATGTATTCAGTATTCAGCACATGGATACACTGCTCCAGCACATGGATCTACTGCCCCCAGCACATGGATCTACTGCCCCCAGCACATGGATCTACTGCCCCCAGCACATGGATCTACTGCCCCCAGCACATGGATCTACTGCCCCCAGCACATGGATATACTGCCCCCAGCACATGGATATACTGCCCCCAGCACATGGAATTACTGCCCCAGCTCATGGATATACTGCCCCAGCTCATGGATATACTGCCCCAGCTCATGGATATACTGCCCCAGCACATGGATATACTGCCCCAGCACATGGATATTACTGCCCCAGCACATGGATATACTGCCCCAGCTCATGGATATACTGCCCCAGCTCATGGATATACTGCCCCAGCTCATGGAATATACTGCCCCAGCTCATGGATATACTGCCCCAGCTCATGGATATACTGCCCCAGCACATGGATATACTGCCCCAGCACATGGATATACTGCCCCAGCACATGGATATACTGCCCCAGCACATGGATATACTGTCCCAGCACATGGATATACTGTCCCAGCACATGGATATACTGTCCCAGCACATGGATATACTGTCCCAGCACATGGATATACTGCCCCAGCACATGGATATACTGTCCCAGCACATGGATATACTGTCCCAGCACATGGATATACTGTCCCAGCCCATGGATATACTGCCCCAGCACATGGATATACTGCCCCAGCACATGGATACTGCCCCAGCTCACCTCTGTGCGCCACGTGTTCGGCTCCCTGTTAACTTTCGGCGGCATGGAGCTTGGGCGCTCGCCTGGGGGAACCATGTGACGAGCCGCGAGAACCTGGCTCGTCACGTGGTTCCCCTTGGGAGTGCCCAAAGCACCATGCCGCCGCCGGAAGTTAACAGGGAGCCGAAAATTGCAGCCTTATGCAATTTAGAAATTGCAGGGTCGGAAATCGCGATTCGATTGCGATTGCAATTAATTGCACAGCCCTACTTTTAAGTGATTAACATAATTCAGTACGCTTTCCAGGCGGTTGCTGGTGTGTATTCTTGTTCTGCAACTGCTAACCCAGGGATGTCAAACTTTGGTCTGGCCTACAAATCCCAGAATTCCATGACTGTATTAGATGGCCAGACAATCATGGGAGTTGTAGTTTAGAAACATTTGTGGGGTAGGAGTTTCAAAAAGCCCTGCATCTAACCTGTAAATTTTAAACTTTACATCCAAAACTGGTCTTACCTCAAAACTCAGAGCAAGGTTGCGTTTCAAAGACATTTCAAAGACCAGGCTTATTTCAGACTTGTTTACATCTTTGTCCTCGTCACTCCCGCTCTTTGTGTCACCATTCTGAAAAGGAAAAACAAAAAAAACAGAACTTAAAGTAACAAGCCGTCAAAGGGAAGGTGAGCTGGTCCATCGGTTCGGCTTTCCTTCAAAGCAGCAAAGAGAACCTAGGACAGCCGGGAGGATCTTTCACTCTTACCAGGGATCCAAGCAGCAAAAACCCAGGACTCTATTCCCTAGGGACGCCAACGGTAGCGTTCAGATATGTAAGCGGTAACATCAGGATAAGGGACTTTAACGCAAGCCCCCTATTGCGAGATCTTACTGCACTTTGCACTCCCCATACTTAATATGGGGAGCACAATCAGTAATTAGCTTTAATAACTGCACCGATGGGTTAACTAAAAAAAATTACCGTCACCTAGAAGCTAGTGCTAACCGATTCCAATTTTGCACAATCATTTAGCACCCCCTTTGACCACCCCCATCCCAATAAATCCGATACTCACCACTCATCCCATGGTGAGAACGGTGGCCCGATCCTTTGCTTCTTGCTGCTGGGAGCAGAGTGAGACTGGAGACAAATAATCCCCAGTCTCCATTCGTGATCACCCTGTGGCTCAGGGTTCACAGTCCGGCAGCACAACCCTCTATGGAGTCCTATGGACTCCAGGAGGTAATATTTGCGGCAGCGCTACTGTTAGTATCCCCGAGGGTAGCACATGGTTCTGGGGCAAGGTGCTGAAGTAACGCTTGACCCAAAATCTCACTCTAAAATGGGGATGCTACAGGGAAACCTGCAGGTTTTCAACATTAACATCCCCATTTTAGCGTGAGGGAATAGGGCCTCCAGACTTTGAATGGACCAACTGGTAAGACCAGAGTCTCACCAGTAGGCCCATGTTATTCAAGCATTTGGTATTCTAGTATGGGTGGAACGGTGCATGTGGGACAATGAGAAAATTTAAACATACAGTATGGTGTGGCTACCAAGCAGATTGGAAGGAAAGGCTGCATGTCATTACTTTCATACAGATTAGTATTGTGTCAAGATCCACATCACATTATTTAAAATTTATGTGAGACAGTGAACGATTCTCAGATGTTACAGTACAGTTAGTTACTTCTAAAGTCCTAACAAGCTCTGTAGCGCTGTACAATGGGTGAGACAAAGGGGCAGCTCGGGAGAAGTCTTGAAGATGGGAGTTGGGGGCGCAGGAATGAGGAGACGATAAGATCAGATCATTGGCAGAGTGAAATGGCCGGGATGGGATATACCTGATAATAAGGGAGATGTAGTAGGCAGGGACGCGGCTATGGAGAGCTTTGTATGTGAGGTCCAGTATTTTGAATTGAATTCTAAAGGAAACAGGAAGCCATTGTAGAGATTGACAAAGGGGTGAGGTGTGAGAGGTGCGTGAGGTGAGGTGTGAGAGGTGCGTGGGGTGAGGTGCGTGGGGTGAGGTGTGAGAGGTGCGTGGGGTGAGGTGTGAGAGGTGCGTGGGGTGAGGTGTGAGAGGTGCGTGGGGTGAGGTGTGAGTTGCGTGGGGTGAGGTGTGAGAGTTGCGTGGGGTGAGGTGTGAGAGTGCGTGGGGTGAGGTGTGAGAGTTGCGTGGGGTGAGGTGTGAGAGGTGCGTGGGGTGAGGTGTGAGAGGTGCGTGGGGTGAGGTGTGAGAGGTGCGTGGGGTGAGGTGTGAGAGGTGCGTGGGGTGAGGTGTGAGAGGTGCGTGGGGTGAGGTGTGAGAGGTGCGTGGGGTGAGGTGAGAGGTGCGTGGGGTGAGGTGAGAGGTGCGTGGGGTGAGGTGTGAGAGGTGCGTGGGGTGAGGTGTGAGAGGTGCGTGGGGTGAGGTGTGAGAGGTGAGTGGGGTGAGGTGTGAGGTGCGTGGGGTGAGGTGTGAGAGGTGCGTGGGGTGAGGTGTGAGAGGTGCGTGGGGTGAGGTGTGAGAGGTGCGTGGGGTGAGGTGTGAGAGGTGCGTGGGGTGAGGTGTGAGGTGCGTGAGGTGGATGAGCCTAGCACAGGCGTTCTAACAGACTGCACAGGGAAAATCTGGGATCTCTTAAGGCCAGAGACAAAGAGGTTACATTAGTCAAGGTGGGAGATAATAAGAGCTTGGATGAGCATTTTAGTAGAGTCCTGATTAAGACCGGGGCTGATGCATGCAATGTTTTTTAGGTGGAAGTAGCAAGATTTGGTTAGTGACTGAATTTGAGGAGGGAGAGATCAGTCGAAGAGGACCCCGAGGCAGATGTGACCACACAACTGGAATTTGGGGTGATGGCACCCAACAGTCTCCAATTTCCATGTCCAGTAGTAATAAAAGCTTGTAAAACGCCTGACAACTGAAAGAAGAGTACACAGAATAATCCAATTATGATTACAACAGTAGCATTTACCTCAGATGATTTTTCTGGAATAGGCTCGTTCCTCAAGGCCTGCAGAGCTTTCAGTGCAGCGTTGTGTCTTGCCGCCTGACGGGTTTTTCCTTCACCATAAAATTCACTGTTTCCTACGGTCAGCTGTACATAGAATGTTTTCATCATTGGACACAGGTACCTGAATAATGTTAATAATGGGTTAGGACAACGGTTTGAGACAATACAAAAACGTATCACTTTCCAACAAATACAGTTAGTCTCACACTACAGTTACACGTAAAACCAGGGGTCAAGTCCAAGGGGGAACGGAGTTCCTGCACTAATTTCGCAGAGGGAACAGGAGTACACCCGGGGTCCCCAACCGTGGTCATCAGGGCACACTAACAGGCCAGATTTTCCAGATATCTGAAGCTCAGCACAGGTGATAAGATTTGCTGCTCCGTGATTGCAGGATTCAGTCTGCATTTCCCCAATGTGATCTGCAAAACCTGACTTGTTAGTGGGCCCTGAGGACCAGGGTTGGGGACCACTGCCATACACTATAAAGCTTGCATTCAGGTGATCACATTTCACTGTTAAATCATATATTTGTGACTTTATATATTTGGCAAAAATAAATGCACAGATAAATGTATTAGATTTGAGTGTGTGTTTGTGTTAAGTGTGAAAAGATAATTTCTAAATGGGGGGGGGGACATAGATCTTGGGGAGTTCCCACACTTTTTTTATTTTAGGACTTGGGAATAATTTCCTCGACAAAGGAGACCTGTCCTGAACTTCAAATTATTCACCAACAGACTTAATAAAGCAGTAGTCTCTGGTGACCCAGGAATATTGAATAGAAAAAAAAAAAAAAATCATCTGACAGGCCACATATTGCCAAAGATTCATTATCCGAACACAAGTCCCTAGAAAGTAAAACATGACGTGGAGCTCCATCCATCTCCAGCCTGTTCTAGATAAGGGTCCAAAAAGAATGTGGTGAGATGTCTACGGATACCAAACACATTCCTCAAGTGGCTCTGGCTGATGGCTCTGACTTATCGTGTAAACACCTTTCACACCAGCATTTGATAGCCTGACTCTTATCTTCCAGAACGTAGAAGATATGATTGGGAATGGAAAAGACCCCCCCCCCCTCCGAGGACTTCATGCGTTTAGATTTTTTTTGTCTGGTGTGCAATTAATATGTTGGGCCGAAAAAAAGCAGATTGTTTCAGTGTGCTCTTTGCGTATGACATCATCTTCCAGTAAAAACATAATGAACAACAATTTTGCCTGTCACTATGGCAAAAGCAGATTAGTTCCGCAACAAGCCGTAGTGATTTATCTTAAATATGTGAAAGAATTCCTGGCATTGTCTGGGAACCAGCTTTGTCATTTTTTTAATATACATCTCTGAGTTTACTTTGCTTAAGAGATGTTTGAAACCCTCTGTGTATTTAAACCAACAGTGTGCTGCTGACCCACCCCTTGGTGATTATCCAGAAAGAAAGAAAAAAAAAAAAAAGGACACATTCTGGCCATATCTAAACCATGCAGACTTAAAGAAGCTGGTTTTAATAGCCCATTCAATTTCCGTAATCCACAACACAGGTTAAAAAAAAAAAAAAAAAAAAAAAAAAAAAAAATCACAATATCCATGTGAAAAGGGCTGTATGTCTATGTGCACTTACATGAACATCAGCAGATCAGGTTGCTCACTTTTACAGGAAATTATATATATATATGGACGCATAGTTTTCTGAGTGCAGGAACGAACGGTTCATTATATATATCTCTTGTAGGGCTGAAACGATTAATCGACAACTAATCGATAAAGAGAATAGTTGACAACTATTTTCATTATCGATTTAGGCTAGGGTCAGACGAGCGTGATTTCTACGGACTGTACGTCCGTGCACACGGACGTACGTCAGTACGGAAGACACAGTAGTGGTCACACAGTCCGTTTTTTTCACTGACGTATATATTTTGACGGATGTAGGAGGGAAAATAAATTAAAAAGCAAAACCATTTTGTCCGTGAAAAATGCTGGACGTATAAATGCAGTCCGTCTGACCACGTTCCATCACTCACACACAAAGCTATGCGGACGTTGTGGACGCAGCGCACTTTGTGCGGCTGTTCTAGTGGTTGTACGTTCTTGCCTGCCTTGCGTCCGTTTGCCGCGGCCGTTGTGCGTCCGCAGTTCAGTGCGGACGTACTTCATGTGTCGGGCTCCAATGGACTTTCATGCTATCACGGACGTACTTTTAGGCGCAATCACGGACGTGAACACTACGCTCGTCTGACCCCAGCCTAAATCGGTGTCGATTAATCGATTTGTGTACAGCACACTCTGTCAGACTCTGCTTTGGAGTTGATTGCTGAAGACGTGCTGCTGCTTTACTTGGTACGATTTATTTATTTATTTTTTGAGAAAGGATTTTACCAGGAAGGATACATTGAGATTTCGCTCATTTTCAAGTATGTCCTTCTAGGTTTATGGCAGACATAACCAGTTTGGTTTTATTCAGTTCACAACTGTAGCAGCGATAGAACATAATCCCTGGGATATTGTCACTGGGTATGGGCGCTGTACCGCTGGTGTTTTATCCTTACTTGAAGCTGGAGTCCTGTGCCACTACTCCACCCTCCCCTTCCACTCTTTGGTCTGGAGTTTCCATTCCCTCTCTTTGGTCCGGTTCCTTCCAACAAACAATGTCCCACACAGGTCCAGGCTTTAGCCCAAACCCACTCCCTCTTCAACTCGGGTCAAGTCCCTTGCCCAAACGCGCTCCCTTCCACCTACAGACCCCCTCCCGCTCAGTTTGTTCATGAAATTATTTTAAAGGGACACTATGCACCCCGACTACTTTAGCTTATTAAAGTGGTCAGGCTGCGTGGAGTGCCCACCCTTCTCGCCCCACTTTCATACTGACCTCATCATGCCTATCTGAGCTCTCGTAGCAGCGTTCGTTTGGGGGAGAAAGCAGACATGGACTTAAGCACCGCACATAGCATCAATCCATTGCTGTGACCAGGTGGCCATGCACCTTGTGTGTGAAAAGTATGCAATTTGCATATGTACGTACGTAAGTTATGTACACTACTCAAATGGTTTATGAAAAAGGGGGGAAGCAGGAGTTGATTTTTTAAAAAAAAAAATTACATAATGTTCCTTTAACCCTTTCGCTGCTGAGGCTTTTCCCGCCTCTGTGCTGAGCTCATTTTTACCGATTTTGCTCATCATGTTTAAGCGCGTTTTGAAGGCTTATTTTAGTACATGACCCAGACATATTATATATCGTTCTTTCGGTCAGACTCGGCAGATTCATAACATGTCATTATTATATGTATACGTCATGACCTGTCTGTATATTATAACAAAAAATGCAATAATATATGAATTTTCAATAATTTACAACGTGTAAAGTGTTTTTTTTTTCACATTTTAACATGCGAGCAATTGCGGTTATATTTTGTATGGGATGCGCTTGTTAAAAAAATTAGATATGGGGTCTCGTTACTTTTTTTGGGGGAAAATTACGCGATTTTTAACAAACGCAGCCCATACAAAAATCGTTAGTGCAGCATCATTGTTCACATTATAATTGAAATAGGAACAATATTGCTGCATTAACTAACCAAAAAAAAAAATGAAAAAAAAATTAATTTTTTTTTATAATTTTGTTTTAAATATTTTTTATTTTTATTTTAAATTTTTTTTAAAAAAACTTTTTCATACTCATGTTTGGTATTGTTGGAACGGCCATGCTCTGGCCGATCCAACAATATCAAACATTAACCCCTAACTGCCATGGATCGGGAGATAGGGGGTTCATTAGAACCCCCCATCTCCACCATTGGTGGCAGTTAGGGGTTAACTCCAAGACTGGCCTCATCGTGCTATGCTATGCACGATGACGCCAGTCCTCAGGGGGCATTCCCGGAAGCTTGGCCGACATCCAAGATGTCGGCCAGCTCCGGGAAAGGATCACGAACCGGCGCTTTTCGGCGCCGATTCGTGATCCAGCCCCCATGGAGTTAATTCCAGGTACCGTTCGGAAAGGCAGGCTTGTGCCCTATCTGGGTATTTAATACAATCAACACAACAATTTCCACCCATTTATGTCACACATGTCAGAGAACCTAAAGTGCTTCCAGACACAAGGATGTCGTTTCACGTCACCTTTGTAAACACTATGGATGCAGTACCTGGGAGGGAAAAATTTAATTGTTAGTACAGGAAACCCCCCCAATCAATCAGGCGTTCAAGGTCTGACCCATATTTTAACAGTAAGAACTAGGTCTCTATTCCAAACACTCCGTTAACGGTACAAGTTTAGAAGTTGTCCTTTTGGAAAGGCTCAAGTTCGAGAAACCTCAGTTACAACTCTGCTTTAACGTGCCCTTATCTTTAGGTTTAAAATGGTATTTAAAATCTGAAAGCTGCATAATAATGAGGTATTGAGTAAAGCAAAGGTAGAGGAGATTCTGAGAGCGGGCAACAGGATAAGTGGTCTGCCCTATGGTGGGTCATCGCTCTGGTCTCAGGCAGTTTTAGCTCCATGGTGCCAGGAGGCTATACCATGTGTAAAAGGCTGCTGTCTTCCAAGAAGTATGGCCGGTACGGAAATGTCAAGGCATAAACTAGGTATTCCAAATTATAGACAATGGCAAACCTGTCACACTATTACATGGTCAAAAAAAGATGCATTTCAGGCACACCAGATTTCAAAGGAGGATCAATGGGACAACCTCTATCATGATTTTGCTCCGAAACGTCCCATTATCCAAATATCCAAACGTACCACCTTTGATATTTTGTGTGCAGGTTTTTTCATGAATGGATCTCTGGATGGCTAGTCAGGGAGCAGGTGCACCATATTGAATTTGTTTATATCCAGCTGTCCTAAACACCAAGTACACCGGTTTCCCTTTTTTTGTCTAAAAGATACTGTTACATAGTGACGCAATATGCTTAAGATTTTCTCCTGATCATACCACAGCAGGGTTTCTCTGCAGATCCTACAAGTAGGTTATACAACAGGTGGCAGGGATATTGCCCCATAAAGAAGTAATGGTTAATCTGTTCAGAGAACTACGAACTGCACCGATAAAGTGTTCGTGAAAAGCCCTAATTTTCGGTGATTCAGTTCGACAGGTTTAAACAGGCCAATCCCATAGGATTCAATGTAAAAGATTATTTTGGTTTTTGTATATTATTTTTATTCAACTGTTTATTTTCATCAAACTGTCTATTTTCTGAAATTTTTTGTACTTTTGGTATTTTTTTTGACGAACATTTTGATTAAATCTTTCAATTTTTTTTTTAAAAAAAAAATACTTTGCAAATAAAAAAAAGGCATTTTTTCTGCAGTCCAGCGGTCTTCCTGGGTCGTCCAGTCGCTTGCAGTGGACGACCCAGGTCGTATAACTAGGTTGTCCATAGTCTGATGACCAAGTTGGTCAGCCGACTACAGACCCAATGGACTGACAGCCTAAAATACCACAACTATGGATGGAGTCCTAATGGCGCAATAATTTCAATATGGGTGGTTTAGGTATACCGCATTGGTTATGGTCCGTGGAGGTAACAGGCTTGAAACTTTCAAGCCTGTTACCTCCACGGACCATAACCAATGCGGTATACCTAAAACACCCATATTGAAATTATTGCGCCATTAGGACTCCATTTTTTTTACCCATAATCACAGCACATCTGTCGCGGTTTTGTGTTTTTCCCTTGTTGGCAGCATAACCTATTAACACCATAAAATCAATTAGGGCTTCCACAGACCCACCATCTATTTAAAATACCACAACTGTCTTAGAAGATCTCCTGTACCTCAAATCTTATTTGGAATGTTAATGTAAAGACAATTGGCTGTCCTTCCGGTCATCTGATGGCACCGCTTAAGTTTTGCTCATTATGAAGATTGCAGGTTATTGTGTTATTGCCACATCTCATGCCTCCTTGCAGCATGTCTATGGCATGTTCACACAGGTGAGCAGGCACCTAAGGCATCTGGTGAAATCTTTCTGCGTCACTAGAAAGGTCTCTTTGGTGTGCCGTTATTTTAACGGTGATCTGAAATTGCCTGCTATCTGCCACCTAATCAAAATGATCATCGATTCTGGTTCATTGAACAAGCATGGGAAACGTTTAAGCCCTTTCCAACAAAGACCTGCATTTGGATTTTACAACGTTCTCTTTAAAATACAGTACCCTGAAAAAGTACTGAAACAAGTTTCTTGTTTTCAGAGTCTAGATCCTACTATATTATAGCGTCCCAGTTTATGGAGATTTCGCCCCGATATACAGTCCTTGGGTCCGATGGGACTCCTACTTAAAAGGTTGACCATTGTCAAGTACCTAAAAATCAATAAGATTAGTTTGGCATGATCTCCCTGAGGTAAACCCATGTTGTTTCTGATCCTGTAATCTATGTGTTTTTTGACCATCTAAAAACACAGATTACAGGATCAGAAACAACATGGGTTTACCTCAGGGAGATCATGCCAAACTAATCTTATTGATTTTTTTGATTGGGTAACAAAAATAATAGATACAGGTGGTGCAGTAGACATTGCTTATTTAGATTTCAGTAAGGCTTTTGATACTGTTCCGCATAGAAGGCTTATCAATAAATTGCAATCTTTGAGCTTGGATTCCAATATTGTTGAATGGATTAGGCAGTGGCTGAGTGACAGGCAACAGAGGGTTGTGGTAAATGGAGTTTATTCGGCGCAAGGTCTTGTTACCAGCGGGGTACCTCAGGACCCATTCTCTTTAATATTTTTATTAGTGATATTGCAGAAGGTATTAATGGTAAAGTATGTCTTTTTGCTGATGACACAAAGATTTGCAACAGGGTTGACGTTCCTGGAGGGATCAGCCAAATGACAAATGATTTAGGTAAACTAAAAAAAAGGTCGGAGCTGTGGCAATTGAGTTTTAATGTGGATAAGTGCAAGATAATGCACCTGGGACGTAAAAACCCAAGTGCTGAATATAGAATATTTGATACAGTCCTAACCTCAACATCTGAGGAAAGGGATTTAGGGGTTATTATTTCAGAGGATCTAAGGGTAAGTAGTCAATGTAATAGAGCAGCAGGAAATGCACAAGGTAGAGGAAGGGAGTATATTTAAAAGGAAACAAAGTAGCAAAACAAGAGGACATAGTCTTAGATTAGAGGGGCAAAGGTTTAAAAGTAACATCAGGAAGCATT
Organism: Leptobrachium leishanense; assembly: GCA_009667805.1. Taxonomy (NCBI): domain Eukaryota; kingdom Metazoa; phylum Chordata; class Amphibia; order Anura; family Megophryidae; genus Leptobrachium; species Leptobrachium leishanense. The sequence goes on along the minus strand of CM019067.1, from coordinate 74,642,561 downwards.
ATTTTACTGAGAGGGTGGTGGATACATGGAACAGCCTCCCAGTTGAAGTGGTAGAGGCTAAAACAGTAATTGAATTTAAGCAAGCATGGGATAGGCATAAGGCTATCCTAAACAAAAGATAAATCCAGGTAAAGTATCCATGTAATTGGGCAGACAGGTTCTAATCTGCCGACATTTTTCTATGTTTCTACCTAATCATCTTCTGGGATGTACTTTACAAGACTCATGTATTACATGCATTAATGCAATACTGTTTAAATTTTTTTAGTTAAAACGTTGCAGTTTTGCATTATTTCATGGTGTCCGTTCCATTTTAGTGATGTAATTGATAACTGCATTGGAGAAACCTGTGTGTTTTGATATTCCACAATTGCAATATCTGCATGAATCAGAGGTTTAACTTTCCCTGGATGTGCAATTCTATTCACAACTGTTAGGATTTCATGTTATTTATTAAATCCCTGCCGTTCTTATTTTCGGTACTCTATATTAATTCTACGAAGTTTCACACAAGTACTGTACATGCCCAATATCCAACAAAACGTAATCCAGGACTTGACAAATTTATAAATCGCACCACTTCAAAAGACTTGTAAGCAAGTGCACTTTAATTCAAAGCAAACCTTACGTAGATTAAGAAAAACCCATTTAAAGAAATTTAGAAGCCAGGTGAAATCCTAGGAGTCCGTGACGATACAGATCTCGGATTTCCGAAGCCCTGACTTTAGAACTTCAACCTTTGAGCTTTACTTTAGGCTGTCAGACGAACGCAGTCTGAGCGCACTCTGCATGTGTGCACAACGGACGGACGTACTGACGGAAGATACTATAGACACCACACGATCAGTTTTTGACGGACGTAGAAAAAAAAAAAAGGGAATTATGGCAAACAAAATGAATATGAAAAATAATAAAAATTCGAAAAGGATAGGAAAAGGCATTTTGTGCGTCAAGGTGCTAGACGTCGCAAATGCGCTGCGTCTGACATCATCACGCACAGAACGCTACGCAGTCGTGGTGCACTCTACGCGTCCGTCTAGCTGGTTTACAATCTTGCCTAACTTGCGTCAGTTTGCCACGTGCGTTGTGCATGCGCGGTTCGGTGCGCACGTACTTAGTGTGTGGGTCTCTATTGATCATGATTCTATGCTACGACGGACGTTAAACTGTGCGGCAACACAGACGTGATCACTGCGTTCATCTGACGCCAGCCTTAAGTGTTCAGCTACCTAAACCACACATGGTCTGAAACAGTCCTGTTCAACAACCGGATTCATCCACTACTTGAGACGCGCTGCTCAGAACACTCCGCTTGAACATAAAAGAAACATTTTCTCTGCATCGTTTCCTGTGCTAATACCGCTTTCACGGTTCCTGACACCCATTAGAGGATGCAGTTTCTGCCACTCTGCAAAGCTATCCACTCGCCTACCAACCCAAAAAGAATAAACCCGAAACCTCACATATTCTTTCAGGCGTCTGCTCAGCGGAAGCTGGTGAAATCTTAAGATTGTTGGTTGCTAGAATTTGACACTACTCCAGCGGTGCGCTACGAAGTCCTCTTCTTGTGGACTTTATGGATCCCAATGAGCACGCATGGTTTTTCTTATTTGGTTCATGAGAAGTAATATTAAAAGTGTGTGATTATTTACAGTCTGTAAGCAATAAATGTGACATGCATGGACACCCTGAAATATGGGCCCATCTCTGAAACGTGCACTTTTTGCCCTGCATCAGCAAGTTACAAAGCAAGTGCGTGCTGCTGTTTTGTACAACATATAGTATATGGCATTAAACGTAAGAAGCAACTAAGCATATACTGTGTTACGAAACACTCATACACTAAATAAGGATTTATACAGGTGTTCTTGAATATATAAAATAAAAGTGGGCACACAATGTAATAAATGAAGAGCACAGAGCAAATAAAAACAGCAACGCATGGAATGAATGTATTCACTCAAAAACAATTCTGTTTTAGCCAAATAGCATCAAACACGGAACAGGTGTTCACGCAGTTCTCATACATATGCAATGTAGCTAATCTGCATCTTTAGTTCTCTTGAAAACAATGTTACCAATGTCAAATGATTTTTAGAATTGGTTACAACTTTACTGGTGGGGCCCTGCCCGTCTGACCCAAAAAAAAATCCCGTAGATCGCTGCAAGACACTTGTGTCAAGCTATGCTTCACGTTTAAAAGCTGTTATAACTGTAAAAGGATGTTGTACTAAGTACTAAGATTGAATGTCACTTGGGGGTTGAATAAAACTGATAATGATGTGAGCACAGAAAAGACATTTGTGGTTATTTCATTATAAATGTTATGTTATATTTGTCTGACCTACACGTGCCTCTTTGATTTAATTGTAAGCAAGATGACTGAATGATCAAAATCAATGTCAAACTGGCCAAAACACTCAATTTCAGTGGGGGTTGAATAATTTTGAACACAACTGTATGCAGCTGATGCACTGCGTTTGAGTTCAGGCCATCCCATGACAGCAAATGGCATGGTCACTGGTGTAATCACTAAATTATATCACCTGTGCTGTGCTTCAGATATCTGGCAAACCTGGCCTGTCAGCAGGCCCCGAGGACAGGTTTGGGAAACACTGCACATACATACATCTTTATGTGAAGTCCAAAATACCGGCAGCACTACGTCTTTTCCAAAAAATAGCAAAATTTTAATGTTTAAAAGGCCAACGTTTCAGCACGTTGACCTTTTAAGAAAACATCAACCTTAAAATAGAGCCAAAATAAAGGAAAAACAAACTAAACTGAATTGTGTTCTAGCCGCATGGCTCTTCAGAAGATTAAACATTTAATAGACACCTTGAAAGCAAACCCATATCTGCTCATGTAATAGATCAGTTAGTAGGAGACAAGATTAAGTAAAACCAGCAGGACATCACAATCCAAGAACCTAATAAGAAGTGTGCCATGCCCTATGAATTAAAAAATACACACACAGTATAATAACTATAGAAACACTGATCCTAGTATCAGTGTCAATACCGGCACTTTGTACTTGTGCAAATGCACCGATCTCTGGAAGTCAGCGCTGGGCTGGCTTGCCGGTATTCAAGGGGCCGGGGCATCTAGCAGAACGCATTAAGAGCATTCTGCTAGCAATCCCGCCAGAGGTCGTGTCACAGCCTGGTGATCACTCGGAGATCTGTGTGGGGTATTCGTGTGTCTGAAGTGAGGTCTGGTGTGTGGTCAGGGTATGTGGTCAGGGTATGTGCAGGCTGCAGTGGGTAAATGGGGTATCCGGCCATACATTTCAATATTAACTTAAACTGGAGCGGCTTTTAGCAAAAAAAATCCTAAATTATTTATTGGAAAGCGGTCACATGACATTAAATAAAAGTATTGCTACTCCAGATCAGTGAGTACCTGAAAAAAGTATCGGTACTTGTACGCCGCCTTAAAAAAAGTGGTGTGTTGGTGCATGCCTAGTAAAGCTAATGTCAGATGAACGCAGTCTGAGCGCAATCGGCGTGCATGCATAACAGACGTACTGACAGAAGATACTGTAGACACCACACGGTCCGTTTTTTTTTTTTTTTTAACCGATTAACAAAAAAGGGAAATATGGGAAACAAAATTATAATTAAAATACAGGTACAGTCAGCCAGGCCATAAAAACCTGAGCGTCAACAATGTGGACGTCGCAAATGCACTGCATCTGACATCGCAGCATTAGTCACACAGTCCACTACACGGACGTGGCACGCTCCGTGACGCGTCCGTCTTAGCAGATTTACGTTCTTGCCTATCTTGCGTCCATTTGCCACCTGTGATGTGCGTGTGCATAGGATTCTATGCTACGACGGACGTGCAGCAACACGGACATGATCACTGTGTTCGTCTGACAGGGGCCTAACAGTAATAAAATGTAAAATAATAGATGGATCCTGATGTTCCATGATATGTGAAAATTGCTTCCAATGGAAACTAGATACATGTCACACAAAGTCAAACCAAGTCAACGGTCACAGGGAGAAAAGTGAAACCAGAGAAAACTAGAAAGATAAACCTGGTTTGCAAATTATTAAAATGTCAAGTTTGATAGAATTGGGACAGACAGGGAATTGCAACAAAACAAACAATTTGAGATCCTTACACATTAGGAGTTTCACTGAAGAGCTACACATAATACATTTGGATCGAACTACACATGTCTATGTGAAATTTGTAACAAAAAAAATTTATGTTTTAGACTTCGCAGCAACAGTAAGTAAAATGGCTTAAAAAAAAACACAAACATTCAATAACTTTATCAAAAAAAAAGTTTGAACTGCACCAGATTTAACAGACACATAAAATGGCACAATTCTAACAATGCACTTCTCTCCATTAGAAAAAAAATGTAGTTAGCCAACTTAAACTTACCCCTTCACTACCAAGTGATTTTCCAAAAATCCACTGCCAGGAACCAGTTTCATTTTGGAAAATCATTTTTAATTCTATATACAGTAAGAAATATTTGACAGTATTCCCAATGTATTCCTTATTGTAAAAATCTATTTGGCATGCAGATGTCACCATCTACTGGCCAGAGTTACTACAGGTACAACTGCAGCCACATGTCCACAACGAAAAATTTGTTTTGTTCTGATCTGTTTTTTAGTTAGTTTGGTGCGGTCATATCCAGTGTACGGGGTTGCGGGAGTCGAGCTTAACCCCTTAAGGACCGCTGACGTACCATGTACGTCCTGCCCACGGGTCTACCTTAGACCCGCGGATGTACATGGTACATCAGCGGCGCCTAACCCCCCTCCCGCCCGATACTTACCTCCCTCGCTGGATCCCTCGCAGATCTGGCAGGGAGGAAGCCTTCCCTCCTGATTTGCATGGGCCGGCGAGCTTGATGATTTCACCACGTTGTTTGGTGACGTCATCAGCAGGCGCCCCCATTGAAATCAATGGAGGGGGCGGCTCCTTTGGAGCCCTCTATGTCCCCAACCATTGATGCTAGGGAGATGCTTTTTGCACCGCTGGAAAGGGGAGAGACTCCCCTTTTCAGTGGTGTATAGCATTAGAAGATAAGAAAAGGTCCTCGCGCAGTATGAACAAAATTTGTTTTCCCTTGGCAATTCCTCTGAATTCCTAGAATACATAGAGATATACACATTGCGCAGTATGTCTGGAAAAATGGGAATCAAGGTCGAGAAAAGGTGATTATTAAACTCACTATTTCAGGAGCCATTTAATAGCCGGCTCTGGGCAAGAAGGCATGGAATATGAACAATGTTGAACGCTTTTCGACTCTCAGTCTTTCTCAAAGTGCATCTTTATCCAATAAAATTCCTTTTTGGATTTTATTCAATCTACGTGCTTTAAGTTTTTTGGGGCATTCAACCCGCATAAGGATCGTCCTGCAAACCGATTGTTGCCATTTCTATATCATCCTTCACAATTTTGGATGCGACATCGGTGGAGCGGATCATTCGATAAGCAAGTTGCTGGGGTTGGTGAGAATATTGCTCACATGACCAGGTTTGTTTTTTTTAAAGTTTTTTTGTCGGGGGGGGGGTTAGTTAAATCGGACCTAGGCTGTCATCTCAAAATAATTAGCACAAAATGGTCAGAATGAGTGCAGCGCACATAGGTGAACTGGCTCAGCAGTGAAGGGGTTAAAAAGCAGAAACATGTAAAAATTGGGTATTTCTAGTCTCGGGACAAAATTTTGAAACTATTTAGCCGGGGTCTTTTTTTGGTGGTTGTAGATTTTGGGGATTAAATTACGAAAAAGTGTGTTTTTACAATTTTTTCATTATATTTCATATTTTGCTTTATAGTAAATTATTCGATATGATGGAAATAATGGTATTTCTAGAAAGTCCATTTAATGGCGGGAAAAACAGTGTATAATGTGTGGGTTGAATAAACGAGTAAGAGGAAAATTTGACCTAAACACTAACCGTGCAGAAACGTAAAAACAGCAGCGGTCACTAAAGGATGGATTTGTGTAAAACTGCCCAATCACTAAGGGGTTAATGTGCAGTAACACAAGGGTGGAACAGGCAAAATAAGATAGGAATATAGGCTTTATTTACTGTAACACAGGAGTGAGTTGAACAGAAAGCAATACTGATTGGAATGAATAAACAGAAGGGTGAGGCAGGAAAATAGGGAGACACTGGATATTGATAAAACACAGAGGCAAGGTTAGGAGAAGGAGCCAAGTAATAAATGAGAAATAGGGCAGACACTGAATATACAATAATTACTGAACGGGAGGATGATAGATACTGGGAGGGAAAAACAAAGGGTTAATTAAGGGAACATTCACAGCAAACAGAATAACAGAAATAGGCTTTAAATGGGAAGTAAATGGGTATGGTAAAAGTCCAGGAGTTATAATCCAGAGAAATAATAAATCCAGAAGTATTGGGAGTTGCAATCCAAGGAAAATAATAGGTGCAGTCCAGTAACAAAATTACTATGTGGGAGCTAAAGCAAAGTTCTTGAAATAAAGTACTTAAGGGCAGTATCCAAGGGGTCTTTCCAAATAGCGAGTCCAGGTCCAGATCTAAAGGGCTTTAGAAGGTAGGTAGTGTCCGTATCTTCAAGTCCAAAAGGGTTCAGAAACCGAGAGATCAGATCAGGCTTCAACAATAGCAGGTTTACACTGAAATGTGCACGACGATGCCGAAGCACTGCATTATGGGTCCTTAGCTCTTTAGTAGGGGAGAGCTAGGTAATTAGTGAAAGCACCTGAAGCAATAGCAGAATCATGGAAGGAATCAGGTTACGCAGGATGGAACAGGTAAGTATTGTAAGGGTTAATGTTTTTCAGTCTTTTTGCCCTTCTTGCGGGCACAGCGCCGCGGGGTATGACAGGTGCGTTTGTATTTCGGATCGATTCGTTATTGCAGGTCTCCTGCATTTCATTTTTATTAGTCATTTCGTATTTTGGATCAATTAGTTATTTCGGAATGTGAAACGGATTAATTACTTGGTTTTTTTTTGGGGGGGGGATACCTAATCCCCTTGTCCTTGGTGCTGCAACCTATTCAGCACCAAGGACAGCAGCTCTGCAGGGCTCCAGAGCCCCGCGGTGCTGTTGACCTTTGTGCTGAAACTTAATAGGTTTCAGCACCAAGGACAGCAGCAGCCAAATGCAGCCAAGTATTTAAAAAAATCCATGACTGATGAAGCCGCCACCTGAGCGGTGAAACTCGTTTTAAAGGACACCATTTATTTTAATTTGTTTTATATCTACACCAAGCCCATTTTATTGTTTTTTTTATACTTAAGTGAATAAAACCCACTTCTTTACGGCCATCCCTGCTTCCGGTATGGCTTTCAACCAAGGCACCATACAAAGAATCCTAGCACCACCAGAAGGGAAGTCCTGGATCTGCTGGGCCCTGGGACCGATCACCACAGGAACAGAGGAGTAAGCACCAAAAGAAGAGTGGTTTCACAGACCAGCCGCTTGCAGCACGAGGAATAAACCTGCGTAAGTGTGCATTCATCATTCAGACCATTAATATGCAGTGCTTGGCACAATTCTAATCACACTCTGTTCTCTGAGGTACAAGAGACAGAGAAGTGCCGCAGATCAGAAAGAACTTTTATTTATTATACATTTCTTCAATTGAAAGACTTTTTGAAATACGGACACTAGGTGGCGATATACCACCAATACTGCATTACAAAGGATCTTTTATATCAATCAGACCATGTATGTGTAGCGCTCACCCCCGAAGGAGCCGCTGAATAAACATCGGGATAGTCTCACCGCACTAGGAAAGAACTATACACCAGCACTGTTGTGGATTTTTCTATATTATATTCTTTACTGATCCCAATAAAGCGGCATATAATACGCATGTACGGTATTTGAGTAACAAGAATTCGTAAAGAGGGAAAAACACGCGGCGGTAAAAGAAACCGGTTAACCCCCTCAGTTCTGGAGTCTAAGTCCCGTGTAAAATAGCTCAAAAATATATATGTGTGTTGTATAGGGTACCCGGGTACTATGTTCAACTGGCCAGTGAACGAAAAGAGCAATTTTCGACTAGTCACCGTTGGGGCCCTGTGAATTTAAACAATATTGCAGCGTGCGTTTCTCTTTTGGAACTGTGGCCTGGAGGTCTCTCACCCACCCGATGCACGGAACTGTCCAGCACTCGATACCTCGACCAAAAGATCTTCTCCACTGTGTACTGGGACTCCGTGCCACTGAATCTGCTCCCCGCTTGCCAAATCTCCGCAACTGGAACAACGATCCGCTGCCTGCACTCCCAATCGATCGGCGCGGTCTCCTAACTCGGGGTCCTGCCGGAACCAGCTTGTCCTCCAGACCTCTCAGCGCTGCGTAGGTAGGTCTCAACACGATCACTGTCCCGATCTCCAGCACCCGTAAGACAGCGTCTATACTCCGGCCTGGTTGCGATCCCTGACAGCTCCAACGTGCGTCCTCCACCTTTCACTGCTCCGCTCACTCTGCCCATGCCTTGCATGAGGCTGCTGATCGGTTTCCTCTTCCTTGTACCACCCCCTTCCTGTCCTCACGCAAAGGGTGATGGTAGATGTAGTTTGGTTTTGTCCAGCATAGTCCACAATGTCTCTGTCTCCCTCTGGTGTCAGCAATAGTTCAATGCACCAGAAAACTGTTTTTAAAGCAGTGCTACATATGCAATGCTGTTTTTATATTTTATATGATATATGTATGCTTACATCTTTGCTTATGCAATTTTGTGTGAATATATGTACACATAGACTCAACCTTTGAGCATTACGCCACCTAGAGAGAAAAGACCTCTCCTCCCACTCTTTCATTAGGTACAGGTTTGCGCTCTGGAGTGTGGCTCGCTCTTCTAAAAAAAGTATTTTAAAAAAATGCTTTCGGCAAAGATAAGCCTCATGGTCTTAAAATAATTAGGAATCCATAACGCTCACTGAAAAAAAAAAAAAAAATGCCTAGAAACATCCTAAACAAAAAAAAAAAAAAAAAAATTGACTTTGTTACAAGTGAAAATAATAAACGGTTAAATAAATATTTAATAAAAACAGGGATTATTTTTTTTACACTGAAACCAAATGCGATTCACCGGTTCAAACCACCGAAAATCAGAGCATGTCGGTGCTGTTCAACATTCTATGAATAGATAAACGATTACTCGTCTAGGGGGAATTTCACTGCGAAACTGCACCATGGTGCGGTCCACGGCCTGTGGTGCTGAATACAACAGATTCAGCACCACGTCCAATGGACAGGAACGCGGTGCTGCCGAATTTTTGAAACAAAATCAATTCGTTATATTTCAGTTTTCGTTCTGTTTTGGACAGAACCGATTAGTTATTTCAGACGTGCTTCCGAAATACGAAGCGGTAAATTTCATCCGAAATGTGATTCGTAATGAAACACAAGTCTCTACAGCACATTGTTCTGTGCATCGGCTGGGAAAAGCCTGAGGTCAGGACATTTCCTAGCCAATTTTAGTACCTTGGTCATTAGGTCCACAGGGATAAAACTTTGAGTGCACCTTCTAGAGCCCCAAAGCAAGTAACATTCTTTTGCAACAAACCAATTTCATTTACAGTCATACAGCACAGCCCTAGATCAAGTTATCACAATCTCTGACTGTTGGGTCTGCTACTGGCAGGAATAAAACGCTAGTTAATCTATGTCTGATAATAAAGGAAAGGGTGTTGTGCAATGTGCCTTGTCTGCAGCCTTTGTACAAAAACAAAAAATTTATATATAAAATTTTAACAAAAATTTAAAATGCATCAAAATTCTGAAGTGCAGTCCATGCTGGGTGCCATACCATCCTGAATGCACATGATCCGGTTAGATCTTGAATACAATCAATTAGGGATGCACCAATACTTTTTTCAGGTACTCACCGATACGGAGTACTAATACTTTTAAAGTTTTGTGCTGATTTCCAATAAATAATTTAGGATTTTGCGGAAAGCCTGTCCAGTTTAGGTTAACACTAAAATGTATGGCCAGACACCCCAACCACATACGTATACCCACACACTTCAGACATGTATACCCACACCAGACCTCAGACACCTATATATAAAGCCTAAGAAAAAAGGTTATCATTTGCGCTTATTCCTACAAAACCATGCTAAACAAAACCGGTTTTAATTTACTTAACCCCTTCCCGCCGCAGGACATCCCATGCCGTCCTGGTGGCTGGAGGACTTTGAAGACGCAGGGCGTACATTTACACCCCGCTGTCTTCAATGGGGCCGCTTCGGCCCCTCCCCGCAGCCTGCACGCGCCGACTCACGGCATGCTTCATTGGCTGCACGGGGACAGCCTGAACTCAAGCCGTCCCTCTGCAGCCAATGACACACACTGCGCATCGGCTGCAGGTCGGGCCACAATTAGTGCCGCGCGACAGCATCTGTCGGCGTGGCGTACCTGTACGCCTCACCAGCGAAAGCCACCACTTAAGGATGTGCAGGTGTTGCCCTTAAGAGGTTAAATGGCCATTAAAAGTGATAAGCCCACTTGCTACGTCACGGTAACTTCTTTCAAGGTGGGTCCTAACTGAATGAAACCAAAAGTTGCTTTGTAAGCAACCACATGTCCTGCTACTTCTCAGCCAGTAAGTAAAATGGTGAGTTTAGATTTATACCCTCACAACATTTCTGCTTTGGAATTGAAAAAGAAAACATGGAAAAGACCAGCAGCAAAACATCACCTGGCTGGGAATACAACAAAATATATAGATAGGCTACTAAACTGCCACATCAGGATTCTCAACGGTTTGAAAATGGTCGTCAAATAGGTTTTTCCTTTTTAGCTGAGTAAGCTTTAGCTGCTATTTCTTTTCCATTTTAGAGCAAAGCTTTCAATCTTCCTCTATCAATCTGTAACCTGATCTCAACACCCTTCACAGACAGAAACTCTCCCCCCCCAAAGTGAAGTAGGAAGGTAAGTAGCAGAGTTGTAGAATTAACTCCCTGTAGGTAGCCAATTAACGGATTTATGGTTTCCAATATCAACTATCAGGACATAAGCTACTAATTGCTGGTTTAGCTTTGTTTCAGACCATGTTCTACAAGTCTACATTTAGAACACAACCACTAGACAAAAGATGACGACCAAAAAAAAAAAAAGGGAAAAAAATATATGCAAGCAAAAGTAAAAAAAAACAAAAAAAAAACACATTTACCCAAATTACGTAAATAACAAATATAAGGTAGGACTGGTCAAAACCCACAAGGCAATTTCCTTCCCACAAATAAAGTCTATTTATAGCATAGTGTACGTCAGCAAACTGCCCGTGTGGGTGAAGAATAGCGAAATCAAGCCATGTCACTGACTAAATGCCGTAGTTCTAATGTTATAATGGAATTACTAGGACAAAATGTAACCAACACAAATCTCAAAGCTTGATGGGCAAGGATATTAAAACAAAACCTTTAATACATCAGATAAAAACCGTACAGGGCAGAAAATGAAATCAATTAAACAACAAGGCTGAATCAAAACAATAAAGATAATAAATTGACATACAAAACAAAGCAAGAAACAACACAAGCAGATAAAGGATAAAAGGAGCTATCCAGAATATGAAAAAGAAAACATGGCAACACCCCAGTCCCTATCGAATGGAGAAACTCCTAACAACGTGAGAAATGGACCTTCGAGGGAACAGTATAAAAAAGGACAGAAAATGAGCAGAGGGGTATGGGGGTAGCGCCAATCCCCACAATATAGGTCGGCAGATCGATAAATCCGGCAGTGTCGCTATCAGTATCGACACGTGTAAATCGAGTAACATATTTGACGCCCTCAAGTGTCAAAGTTTGAGACATCGGTTAGTATGGTATATTCAACGCGTTTCACCAAAATAAATCTCGGCTTCCTCAGAAAAAGCCCTTCGTAATAAAACATATCTGAGGAGCGAGTAAGAAAAGAGCGACCACGTGGAAAAGGCCTGGCTGCTCTTTTTCTTATTTGTTCCTCCAAAATATAAATCAATGCAACGGCAATTCTTGAAAAACTATTTATTTGTTCCCAATTATAGATTCATTTGCAACCAAATGTGTCAACAGATGCATGTATCACCGTTAATGCCATACAGATTTGACGGTGGCCGCGCACTCAGGTTGCTCATATTTGTAGTTTTTTCAATCTGTACTCTCAGCTACTCCAAAAAGAAAGGAAAAATAATATAGGACTTTCTCTTCTACTCCCATTAACATCAAATGAACCACCATGACAGTCCTATAGACTATCCCGAGACAAGTAACAGTCATGGCAGATCATGAGAGGAAAAAAAAAAAAAAAAAAACAACTCCCTCATGGCAGGATGGTGGGATCCTGTCGAAATCACGAAATCATGAAACTGCTGTTGCAGGCCGCTTCTGATGTGAGGCAGATCAGCAGCAGCCAATTTCACTTCTCCATAGCCATGTGACCAATTAAATTGTCCGTCAAAACCAAACAGCCCCAAATAAACCTTTGAAAGTACGTTTTGAGAGTTAGAACATAGAGAAAGAAGGAAATTACCACTTAATGCAAGTATTTTAAAAATAGAAAAAACAAAAATGACCGGCTGGGTGGAGGAGAGGTAACATCACTGTTCTGCGTGGAGAGAGCCTGTGGAGACATGGGTTCGATCCCAGCGAGCAACCTCTCCAGTAAGTGTCCTTGGACAAGACACCCAACGGTACATACTCGCCACCCAGGACATACTTGAAAACAAGAGAAATCTCAATGTATCCTTCCTGCTAAAATCCTCTCTCAAAGTATTTTAAAATGCGAGAAAAAAAATGCTCTCCCCCACAAGGCTCAAAACATCATACCACCTTCATCATGGAAGGGTTAAGACGTCACATAACCCACACTTCCAAGCTATGGAGAGGCTGAAATGTTGCCACACTCCTTGTGGAAACAGGCTTCAGAAATGTTATTGTGTCCGACATGATGAATTGTAAAACATGTTAGCCGATTTCCATCACGTTCACTGCTCACCGTTGCGGCAACGAAGTTCACCGGCTTTCCTAAAAGATATAAGTCACTCTTGCAACTATGGTGAACTTCAGCTATTAACATGTTGGTGAAGTAAGCCATTTAACCCTCCTGACGGTTATCCCAAGTGTGTTTCGGGGTTAAATTTCACCACTGAAAGTGGTAACCTTGAGACACAATATGGCTGCATACATCACCACTCCCTGCACTCCCTTGCAGTCTCCTCCGGCGATCGCGACCTCATACTTCCTGGTTTCCTCCTCGCGAGACAGAACCAGGAAGTATGAGGGTCGCGATCGCAAGGACAGGGGATGTATCCAGCGGCATCCCGAGTGTTTTGCTCGGGGTTACCACTTTCCCATTGGATTTTAACCCCGAGCCACACTCTGGAAAACCGCTGGGGGGGGGGGGGGAATTTAAATTAACCAGTTTTGGACAAGAAATTCAGGAAAAATCTGACCGCCAGGGAGGTTAAAATATAACTTTTATTGGAATTCCTAAAGTGTGTCTGTATGAATACAACCACCCTAAATAGTTAAGACACTCACACAGTTACTTCAACATGTTAAATTATTTAAATCTGGGTTACCCAAAATTGGGTCATTTCCATTTTTCATTTTGATTAAATAAATCACGCATTGTTTGAACTTCAGCTATCCAGAAAAGAAAAATTCATAAATGTCGGACGTTGCCACCATTATTTTTCTGTAAAAGAAGTAAACTATGGCTATTCTCTATACAGCGTTGTTTGCAACACCAGTGAATATACGTCGGCAATTTTGTAAGCGGAAATCTTCATTGAACTCCAGTAGAAACAAAGCTGAAAACTGGTGAAAATAACACTAGACAAGATGGATTGAGACCACAGTGAAAGCTACGCGGTACAACGTCAAAAACGACATAATCCCCATTGAAAATTATATTCGACAACTTTGGCAGAAACTATGGTGGAAAGAATGGTGAAATGTATGGATAACTACGATGAAAGTTCCAAAAATAGTGAATTCACCATAGGTTCACTGTACTTCATGAACCGTAGTTCAATATGACCAAATCCAATCCTCAAATTTGTAAAAACAAATAAAAAGCCTTATTTTACAGATGCCGACATTTCCTGCAATGTGTTTAACCAGAATCAAGGTTAAGCAGAAGTGCTGCACAGTGGTTCCCGACAGTGTCCACATTTGCAGTTACACGAGAGGCACATGCTATCTTCACATCGGTAGCAGCAAGTCTAAACTCCGAGAGGTTCTAAGCGGAGATCAATATTCCAGAACCATCATTTCTAGACCAAACACTCCAATTTTGCCGTATCTTTAAAGTAAGGTAATCCTTCGATTATTGCACAGCTCTACTGATCAAGGAAGGGCCTGGAGAACCTGTTCAGGATTCAACAATGATTCAATTATGGATACCAAGGGACAGACACAAGTATTCTCTACTTCAGGTCTGGAAAAAGTTCAGTTGGACACATGACAAAGTATTGTAGCAAACCTCCCATCATAGATCACTGGCTTCATCCATAAAACAAAGCATCCAATGACCAGAAACATGGCAAGAAGCTTTTGGGCCTAAAACTGTAAAGCCTCCAAGAGATGATCAAGTAGAGCGACACTTGTAGACTTGGATAAATGAATAGCCGAATGAATTCCATGGGGTTGAGGTTTTATTTAGCAATTACCCAAGAAAACGGCCATTGGTGCCGTTCAGCCATAACAGCCAAATCGCTCTATTGTATTCACATGGAGATTTAGGGATAGATCTTCCAGTTTTACATATTTTCTATAGTTTCATCTGACAAAGGGTAAAGCATCATTTGTCAAAGCCCAAGATTGCCTTATATAATGCAGTTCCCACTGAACAAGATCTTTACCATCACAAATGAAATATCCTACACTTTGTGATGTTGCACAGAAGGTACCCGTAGATGCACATTCCCTTTAAGGCTAATGTTAGATGAACGCAGTCTGAGCGCGTGCATAACCGACAGACGTACTGACGGAAGATACTGTAGACACTGCACGGCATGGTTTTTTTAATGGATGTAGAAAACAAAGGAAATATGGGAAACAAAATTTAAATTAAAAGACAGGTACAGTCAGCCATACCAAAAAAAAATCTGAGAATCAACGTGATGGACGTTGCAAATGCACTGTGTAACGACCGTACTACGGGTTGTGTAGCAGGTTGAGGTTGTGAGCCCAGGATGCAGTGATGAGGCAGGTTTCAGGATAAACAAAGAGTGTTTATTATAAATAAACACCGTGGCATGGGATCAGACAAGGTAACAGAAATAGAGACGTCAGGGTTCAGCAGGGTCTGGTACACGGGGAGTCTTAGATGGGGGAGGCAGAGGAGGAGCAGGATGGAAGGGTACCGGTGTATGAAGTAATGAATGTCCAGAATAAAGCAGAGGGTCCTTGGAGTCTTTGGTAGAGAGTTTCAGGAGGTTTCAGGGAGCTTTGGCAGATTGGTCTAGCAGACAGGAACTTCATTGAATGTGGAAGTCAAGGGTTGAGGGTGGGACTCCTTATATGAAGGGCTAATCAAGGAGGATAAAGGGCAGGTTTGGATCCAGGGCCAGGACGTCAAAATGAGGAAGGTGTATTGTTCATACCAGAGCCTTGAAATCTGCAGGGGACATGCAGGATGTGAAACCAAAAGGGGGTGCCAGGGGGTGAGGGCCTCCAGGACCTTACACACTGCGTCTGACGTCATCACGCACACAGGCCGCTACGTGGACGCGGCGCACTCTGGGTGTCCGTTGCACCGCTTTTACATCCAGGTCTAAATTTCGTCCGTTGCCACCTGCAGGGTGCGTGCACTTCAGTGCGCATGTACTTTGTTGGTCTCTATTGATCATAAATCAATGCTACGACGGACGTTAAACTGTGCGGCGACACGGACGTGATGACTGCGTTAGTCTGATGCTAGCCTAACCAGGACCAAAATATCCCTTACATATGAACGCGACTACACAATAAATGGAAAGCACAAGAATATATTAAAACTTCTACTTCTCGGAAGAACAGACTCAAGTTTCAAGTTTAATAAGATGTGTAACTCAGTAACGACCAGGGTACACCGTCAATGACGTCACTGGCTGGACTCCACTTAAAGGGAGCCATTATTGGAGCATAAAGAGGTGGAATCGTAAAGCCTTTTAACATACCTCATCTGCACAGATAATAACAAACATTACGGCCGGCTCTGAACTCCGCTCATAATCTCCCAAAGTACATGACAACGCTCACAAAAGTTCTGCTTCGAGATAACTATTAAAAGGTTTTTTTTCCCCTATTTTTTTCACATTAGACTGGATTTTCTTATTAAAGGACGGCATAGCCTATAAAGAAACTTTTTATGTACATTTCTTTACAAAACTAAAGCCATTTGGAAAAAGGGATTAACACAACCAGAAGAAATTCTCATCCAAGTTACAGTGACTAGTTTGAAGAAGAAGAAAAAAAAAATATAGGGCTGGGCGATCTCAGTATAGCAAAAATTTATCAAAGTGACCAATTTTTTTATTTTATTTACACTTGCCGGAGCATCCTTTGAAGTATCGACGGAGCAGAGCCGGCACGTTTAACAGGCCTTTTTCATACCGGCCGCTTCACTGTGTTTAGGTTTTGATGGACGCGCCTTCTATTTTTTTTTTTAAATCGAATGCTCAACTTTCAGAAAAGTAAATATTAGTTCAACCTGTACCTTGATTAATTGGTGGAAATCGACCAGCCCTAGAGCATAACCTGAAGATAGAAGGGAGATCTGAAAGCGGACAGGTACTGCACTGTAAGTATCAGGGCTGTACCAGAAACAAACAACAAGACTACCCAGGCACTGCAAGAACACCACAAGTCTTTCTCAACGGGACAAAATCCATTCTGTAATCATTAAAAACAAATCATGTCGGCTAATCCTCCCACATCTTGACTCCTTTGACTTAATATGGCAGCGCTGATAAAGTTTTTAGGAATGATCGCTACAAGCACTCACGTGTGGTTCCTGTCCCAATCCATAAGAAAAATTAACTTAGTCCAAAAAGATGGAGTGCTGCGAAGACAATGTTCCTGTCCTTAAATCCTAGGGGAAAATTTCCTAGATCTTGAAGAATGCTTTTTTCTTAGGGTGACCTCAGATAAAGAAGAAGAACATCATAGTGCGATCTGTAAAATCCAAAAAGAATGTCTATACACTCACGTAAGTGAGTGGCTCTGGATGATGCGCCTCAGAGTTATCGGCCACCCACTTTCCCTTCTGATACAATGAAACTTAGGTCTCAAGATTCGAGGTCCCAAGTATGAATACAGAAGGAGCATAGCATAGACCGTAGCAATATGGAAACAGGAAGATGAAATAGAAACGTACTCACACTTTACAGGACCTAACCTAGGTCCTAAGGAATCAGGCTCAAAAGTTGTTACTGGGGTACAACCTCAAACAGAAACATTTTAATAAAAAAAAAACAATTACAATATATAAAATAGGGAAATAGTAGATGACCAGAACGCGTTTCGCCTATTGAGATATCCTCAGTGGCTCCTCAGCTGGTTATAACCAGCTGAGGAAGCCACTGAGGATTTCTCAATAGGCGAAACGCGTTCTGGTCATCTATTTCCCTATTTTATAGATTTTATTTGTAATTGATGTTTTGTTCTATTAAATTGTTTCTGATTCTTACTTTACCGCATGGGGTTTTATTTGAAGTTGTACCCCAGTAACAACTTCTGAGCCCGATTCCTTAGGACCTAGGTTAGGTCCTGCAAAGTGTGAGTACGTTTCTATTTCATCTTCCCGTTTCCATATTGCTACGGTCTATGCTATGCTCCTTCTGTATTCATACTTAAAAAGGTCTCAAGATTCGAGGTCCCAAGTTTCATTGTAACAGAAGGGCAAGTGGGTAGCCGGTAACAACCCCGAGGCGCATCATCCAGAGCCAGGAGGGCTCTATTTTACGTGAGTGAATAGAAATTCTTTCTGGATTTTACACATCGTCTATCAGATCGCACTATGATGTTCTTCATTATCTGAGGTCACCCTAAGAAGAAAGCATTCAAGATCTAGGAAATTTGCCCCTAGGATTTAAGGACAGGAACATGGTCTTCGCTGCACTCCATATTTTTGGACTATGTCATTTTTTGTGTCCCTTTATTCAAGCGCAACCATACCAAGTCTTGAAAAACTGCAAACCACACAAGGTTCAATGGAAACCCTAGGTACTAAACACCCAAATTACATCGAAGGGTCTATTCACCAAGCAAACTTTCAGCGAAATGACTCCCTGTGTGAGGAACGGTGACGGGCAGGGCTCAACCCTCAAATCATACCAGTTAAAAAAATACAGTATGTAGGCCTGAAGGCAGAATAGCAGAGGCCGATGCAGACAGGCAAAGTGGCATTAATGCAGGAGTGAACAGTGTAGGTGGAAAGGGTGGAGATAAGAGATTGGAAAATAATGATGGAATAAAATAGTGGAATGACAGACAAGTGGGGTATATGGTGGCACGGACCAAAATGGAGATGGAGAGACAATGGGCATATAAAAGGTGGCAAAGAGGCAATGGAAAAAGGACATGCCGGTGGGAATGAAGAAGAAAGGGGGGTGGAAAGGCAGATTCAAAGTGGGAAAGAAATTAGAGACGGACATGCACAGGGAGGGAAGGCTAAGGTATATGTATATACATATCGTCTATGTATTTGTAGGAGTGGGCAGAAGCACGCGAGTGGAGTCGACACTGGAAATTTATTTTGCCTGAGGACCACACAATTTGTAAAAGGTGGACCTTCTACCAGAAGAGTTGAGACATGAATAAAATTAGTTCACATTTATAAAAATAGCAGCATATAATGAAATAACAGAACAAATCTGCAGATATGATGTATGTCACAGGTATATTAACCAGGGACAAATAACGGTGGCAGGATTCTGGTGATCGCTATACAAAACATCAGATAATGGGGGAATGGAGCGTGATATAGAGGTATGTGCGCATATATACAAATCAGCCCTACATTCCTAGTTTAATGGAAAAGGCAGCACTCCATAGCAAATGAGTTTGACACTCGTGTTTTAGAGGATATGAATGAGGAAATGAGGATAGCGCGCTCGGACCTAATCACAGTGGCAAAGGTCGATTTGAACAAGTTATTTTTCCATTATGTAACCGGAGAACAAACATCTAATGACAAGCAGATGTTTGGACGGTCAATGTGTATACAGTTGACAGTGCTTTTTGTTTTCTTTTCCTTTTTCTACTAAAGCCATAAATCTAGGCCAAGGGCACTGAGCCATGGTAAAATATTGCCTCAATAATGGGGCAATGCCACGAAAGAAAAATGGTTTGCCGATTGATGTCTGCACATGAAACAAAGTTAAAAGGACGAGTCTAAAATATCTCACATTACACAACAACTCTGCCAAGCTCTAGACAGCAACTGGTTTAGTTAACAGGGTTTGAATACGGGAAGAAAACCACGTAGACGCCACAAAGTGATCGAACTTTGTCCAATCCTAATGAACCATCAATGCAGACTAAATAAAGTATGTTCACGGCTTTTCTTCGGTATAAAGTGAATATTTGAAAGTCAAAAGGTGCGTGACACAGACTACAGTCTATCACAGCATTTACAATGGAGTGAAATTAGATTTAGGCCTTTATAAAAGACATTGTGGCAAGTACATCCTTTTTAAAACCTTTTGACTTTTCAAACTACACTGTACTAAAGAGCTCGCAAACAAAAAGAAAATCCCCCCACAAAAAGGAACACAACCTAGTTACATAGGACCCAATAATAATAAAAGTAAAATACACATACATGTGTATATCGAGTTCAGCCTTCCACACATCACCCTGGGGACCCAAAAGAAGGCAAAAAGCCTAGTCTGAAGAAATTGCCAAAACACAACATACTGGAGGAAAAAATCCTTCTTGTCCCCAGAATGACAGTCACATTTCGCCTTTGATCATTCTTGTTGCAGAGAGGAATAATGTTATATAATATGTGGGTAAAAGCTGAAGTAACAAGGTATCCAAAAGTCAGCATGTTTTCCATCAGTATATTCTAGACTAATAATAATAAAAATAACATTATTTATAAAGCGCCAGCATATTCCGCAGCGCTGTACAATAAGCACAGTATAAACAGGGTTACAATACATTGAACAACATTTGACAAACAGTACAGGAGGAGATGAGGGCCCTACTCCCGTAGGAACTCACAATCTGGGAGGGTTGGGGTTGGAAACAGGAGGAGAGGACTGTAAGGTGAGAGTGATTGATGGTTGTGTCAGTGAGTTGGGTGGTAGGCTTCCCTAAATAGGAACGTTTTAAGGGAGCGTTTGAAGGAAGAGAAGTTAGGGGAAAGTCTGACAGTACGAGGGAGAGCGTTCCAGAGAGTGGGGGCTGTGTGTGAGAAATCCTGCAGTCTATCATGGGAAGATGTGATGCGGGGAGAAGCTAGGCGCCGGTCACTGTTTGACCTTACGGAGCGGGCTGGGGTGTATTTGGTGATTAGTGAGGACAGGTAGTGGGGCACTGAGTTAGTGAGGGTTTTGTAGGCAAGGATAAGGATTTTGAACTTAATTCTGCAGTGGATGGGGAGCCAGTGAAGGGACTCGCAGAGGGGAGCGGCAGAGACAGAGCGGCGGGTGAGGTGAATTAGCCTGGCGGAGGCGTTCAGGATGGATTGTAGGGGGGAGAGGCGGGACAGAGGGAGGCCAGATAAGAGATTATTGCAATAGTCGAGTCGGGAGATTACCAGGGCGTGTATGAGTTGTTTTGTGGTGACAGCGGTAAGAAATGGCCGAATTCTGGAAATATTACGCAGTTGGTATCGGCAGGAGGAGGAAAGAGACTTGATGTGGGGGATGAAGGAAAGAGCAGAGTCAAGTGTAACCCCAAGGCAGCGAACTTGGTTTGATGGGGAGATGGTGATACCCTCCACCGTGATAGAGAAGTCAGGAGGTGGGGAGGCATTGGAGGGAGGAATAAGTAGGAGTTCAGTCTTTGACATGTTGATATTTAGGTGGTGGGAGGCCATCCAGGAGGAGATGCCAGATAAACAGTCACTGACTTTTGAAAGGACAGGGGGAGAGAGATCAGGGGTAGAGAGGTAGATCTGAGTGTCATCAGCGTAGAGGTGGTAATTAAAGCCAAAGCTGTTGATGATTTTGCCCAGAGAGGAGGTGTAGATGGAAAAGAGCAGAGGACCAAGGACAGAGCCTTGAGGTACACCAACAGATAGAGGCAATGAGGAGGAGGAGTTACCAGCAAAGGACACACAGAAGGACCTGTTGGATAAATAGGAGTCAACCCAAACAAGTGCAGTGTCACCGAGACCCAGAGAGTTGAGGGTCTGTAGAAGGAGGGGGTGGTCAACAGTGTCAAAAGCAGCTGAGAGGTCAAGCAGGATGAGAATAGAATAGTGGCTGTGTTTTTTAGCAGTTAGGAGGTCGTTGGTGACTTTGGTGAGGGCAGTTTCAGTTGAGTGAAGGGGACGGAAGCCAGATTGCAGGGGGTCAAGTAGGGAATTGGAGGACAGGAAGAGGGAGAGGCGGTTGAAGACTAGTTTTTCTAAGAGCTTTGATGTGAAGAGAAGCAGGGATACAGGGCGGTAATTGGATGGAGAGTTGCAATTCTAATTTGTTTGCATTTATTAATTTCTGTCTTTTAATTTTTGCTCTCTTTTTGTTAGAGTATTCCCTTCTGCTTCTCCCTCCCCCACTTACAATTTCGTAAGTGCCTCCATTACAACCAGGCCACTCTAAATCTCAGTGTTTTACGTTCTTCATACTGCATTCAGATCATCCACACACTCACAGACTGACCTCCATTATTCCACTCTGCAGTCCCTCCCACCCAGGCCCAGTGCCAAATTTCAGCTCTCCTTTCCAGCTACTTCCACTTGCCAGTTACCCTTACTAAGCCCAAGCTTCTTGTCCTTCCCCCGCTATATTCTTTCTGGCCTCTAGCTCCAACTTCCCTCTGCTTCAATTTGTTTCCCTTACCCAGTCACTCAGATTGTAAGCTGTATTAGCAGGACAGTTCTATGGCAGGGTCAACTCTTCCTCATGTATCATTAACGTCTCAGGTTTGTGCTTTTCCATTGTAAAGCACTGCGGAATTTGCTGGCACTATATAAAATGACTAACCTTTAATATTGTGGTTTTGCAGGACGTCAGCCAGTTGTTTAAAGTCTGTACAGTCTGACCCAACCACCTCAACAGGCAGAGAATTCCACAGCTTTATTCTCACTGTAAAATATTCCTTCTAGGGATGCACCGATACCACTTTTTTAAGACCGAGTACGAGTACCGATACTTTTTAAAAGTACTCACCGATACCGAGTACCGATACTTTTACTTACAGGGTTATCCAAAGAGATTCGAAAAGTCACCGCACGTTCGGTGACTTTTCGTTCTCTTCAATTCGGTTCCTTTTGCCGATTGCATTTCGGTGACCCTGCGGTGTATTCAGCAAACAGCACAGGGTCCCCGAATTGCAGGGAAAAGCTGCCGAAAGCCTGACGAAAACTAACCGAATGCACGCTGAAAACAAGCAAAAACATCTGGATTAACCTTCGAAGAGGAGCCGAAAAGGAGCCGAATCACACAGAGCCGAAGCAGCTGTGACGTAGAGGAGGCAGTGAATAAATTAGAAAAACCATTTGTATGAATCTGGGAAAATGAAACGCTGTTTGCAAAGAAACTACTGAGCGAAAATGTCTGAAATTTTCACAGGAGGTCCAGGGAATGATAATAAAGAGGGCTGTTACAAAAAAAATAAGCAAACTGAAAAAAAAAAAAAAAAAATCGGACTTTTAATTTTTTTTTAAAAAATTCAGAAAAATGCTTAAAGTATCCTAAAAAATCTATAAATAAAGAGACTTTTTGCTGCAGAATTTTATAATAAACGGTTTATTAGATATTGAATTAAAACGGGAATATTTTTAACATTGAAGCCTATGGGATTCTCCTGAATAAATTTGCCGAATTAAACCACCGAATGGCAGGCATTAGGGGAACCTTTCACTGCTGTTTGTGTTCTCTGAATAGCCGAAGCAGTGCTTTTTGATGGGGATTTCACTGCCCTCGAACAGGGACCGAACAGGCACCGTATGTGCAGGCAATTCGCCAGGATTTGGAGAATTGCCTGCTTTCTGGATAGCCGAATGGCCAGGAAAGGTAACCGAACGCTGATTTTCAGCGTTCGGTTACCTTTCTCAAGCAATTCGAATCTCTTTGGATAACCCTGTTAATGTCATGTGACGCTTTCCAATAGGAACAGACCTCATAAAAATTTATATGAGATTGACCGCAGCTCACATGGATTTGCCCCCAGGTCTCATGGATTTGCCCCCAGGATTTGCCCCCAGCTCACATGGGTTTGCCCCCAGCTCACATGGGTTTTCCCCCAGGTCTCATGGATATGTCCCCCAGGTCTCATGGATTGGCCCCCAGGTCTCATGGATTGGCCCCCAGGTCTCATGGATTGGCCCCCAGGTCTCATGGATTGGCCCCCAGGTCTCATGGATTGGCCCCCAGGTCTCATGAATTGGCCCCCAGGTCTCATGAATTGGCCCCCAGGTCTCATGAATTGGCCCCCAGGTCTCATGAATTGGCCCCCAGGTCTCATGAATTGGCCCCCAGGTCTCATGAATTGGCCCCCAGGTCTCATGAATTGGCCCCCAGGTCTCATGAATTGGCCCCAGCTCTCATGGATTGGCCCCCAGCTCGAACGCTGGCCGTGTGCATGTAAAGCACGCGGCCAGCGTTCCCCTCCGGCGCGCCAAATACTCACCCTTCCTGAAGTTCCGGTCGCTGGGCAGTGATGCGGTCACGTGGCCGCCGGGCGCATCTGTGACGCTGCCTCCAGCCGAGAGGCACCGTCACAGGAGCGCCCAGTAGCCGCAGGAACGCATCACTGCCCAGCGACCGGAACTTCAGGAAGGGTGAGTATTTGGCGCGCCGGAGGGGAACGCTGGCCGCGTGCTTTACATGCACGCGGCCAGCTTCCCCAGCCCCGCGGATACCGGCAAGCCGGCCCAGCGCCGGCTTCCGGTATCGGCGGGATGTATCGGGCCGTTTGCACGAGTAACAAGTACTCGTGCAAACGGCAATATCGGCCCCGATACCGATACTAGTATCGGTATCGGTGCATCCCTAATTCCTTCCTATGCTTTAGGCCAGCGGTGGGCAATTACGGTCCTCCAGAGGTTTTGAAACTACATTTCCCTTGAGGCTCTACAAACCTAATGAACAGCCAAGCATCACGGGAAATGTAGTTTCAAAACATCTGGAGGGCTGTAATTGCCCACCCCTGCTTTAGGCCGAATTTCCTTTGGTCCAGTCTAAATGAGGCCTTTCCTTAGAACTTAAATCTTCCATTCCCCTTATTATTTTAGTTGCCTGCCGTTTAGGGCTGTGCAATTAATTGCAATCGCAATCGAATCGCGATTTCCGACCATGCAATTTCTAAATCGCATAAGGCTGCAATTTTCGGCTCCCTGTTAACTTCCGGCGGCATGGTGCTTTGGGCGCTCGCAGGGGGAACCACGTGACGAGCCACGTTCTCGCGGCTCGTCACATGGTTCCCCCAGGCGAGCGCCCAAGCTCCATGCCACCAGAAGTTAACAGTGAGCCGAACACGTGGCGCACAGAGGTGAGCTGGGGCAGTATCCACATGCTAGGGCAGTATATCCACGTGCTGGGGCAGTATATCCACGAGCTGGGGCAGTATATCCACGAGCTGGGGCAGTATATCCACGAGCCGGGGCAGTACATCCACGAGCCGGGGCAGTATATCCACGAGCCGGGGCAGTATATCCACGTGCCGGGGCAGTATATCCATGTGCCGGGGCAGTATATCCATGTGCCGGGGCAGTATATCCATGTGCCGGGGCAGTATATCCATGTGCCGGGGCAGTATATCCATGTGCCGGGGCAGTATATCCATGTGCCGGGGCAGTATTTCCATGTGCCGGGGCAGTATATCCATGTGCTGAATACTGAATACATTTAGAATGTATGTAGCATGTTTGAAAAAGCAAAAACAATTGGCTAAATCGCAAATAAAATCGCAATCGCAATATTCATTCAAGAAATCGCAATATGATTATTTTGTCAATATTGCACAGCCCTACTGCCGTTGCACTTTCTCTAGTGCCATATTTTTTTTTTAAATCCGTGCCCAAAAATCGCATGGCATATTCAAGGTGCAGACTTACCATTGATTTATGAAAGAGGCAAAATAGAAAAAAAAATATCATGAAATCGAATGAAAAAATTGATAGAATTTTAATGCCTTACCTTCTGTCTACTTGTACATTAGGCTACTTAAATGGCCAACAAGTCTAGAAATCTTTATGAATTCCCATTCTCTGAATTATCACTCCTTATACACACATCCTTTGGCACAGAAGTCTTAACATACCTCTATGGTGACCAGCAGTGATGGGTTAGGACAGGAGATTTGGCACTCAATTTGTTGCAGCCTTGTCATAGACTGCTATCAAACTTATGCACAAGTCAGTGGGTGGAAGTAGCAACCAGTAGTCAGTCATCCTCTGTTATGCAACGCCCATCGCAATGCAATGGCGGCCTTACAGTGCAGCACTGAGGTAAACCGGAGGCGCGTTCAGTTCCTCAGCTGCTGCAAGTGCCAAGTAGAGAGGTGCTGCAGAGTAGCTGAGTGTAACGTGGGAAAGATGGCCGCAAATAATCCAATAAGGGTAAACATTAGCACTAAAGTGGTAATAAAATGAACAGCAGTGGATATTGCAGAAACAGCACTTTTCATTAAGCAATCCTCTGTCCTTTTGCTTCAATAAATCACAGCCAAAGCGTTCAGTGAGACTGCGGCAGCAAACTGAACTGCTGCAATGAAGCAATTCAGCAGCTGAGGAACTGAACAACCCCCCCCCCTCAAAACAAAGCATATATGAACTGAATAGCAGCGCTGGAAGTGTCTATGTCTCAGGTTTTAGAGGATACTGGTCCTACAGGTGCAAAAACATTTGACTTCCTAAAGATTTTCCTTTTTCAAAGCCATATGGCAGTGGGCCCCTACTGACCATTACCAGAAGAAGGAAAATAAAGACTAAATTAAAACAGGTAGGTCTTCCTTTTTTATTCTTTCAGAGAAAAAAAACAGTTCTGATACATTAACATTGAAATATTTATCTCCTGCTCAGCTGTTTTATTGCACTTTGATGTTCCTTTTGAGATCCAACACCCTGCACTTACGTCAAAAAGGGGGCAGAATCTTGCCTCGAGATGCCGCTGGATACATCACCTCTCCCTGCGCTCCCTCGATGTCCCCGCAGCCTCCTCTGGCGACCGCGACCTTATACTTCCTGGTTCCTTCCTCGCGAGAAGGAATCTAGGAAGTAAAATGCCGCGATCGCCGGAGAAGACTGCAGAGATCGAGGGAGCGCATGGAGAGGTGATGTATGCAGCCAGAGTGTGTCTCGGGGTTAACGCTCTCAGCGGTGAAATTTAACCCCGAGACACACTCGGGAAAACCGCCAGGGAGGTTAAGCCCTAAAACAAGCACAAACAGTAACCCAAATTTTAACCCCAACTAATTTCTAATTGAGAGTGATGCGTCCAAATTGGCTGTGAACGAGTGTCAAAATTAGTCAGCGGTCTAACTTAATAAGCGTAGAATTCAGCCAAATCTGAACAAGAGACCCTTTTCAAAGACAAATCTACTGCAACTTTGACTTCTCACAGTAAAATATTGGTTACTAGGATGCTTAACAGATACTTTAGGTCAGTGTTTCCCAACCCTGGTTACTCAGGACCCGCTGACACTCCAGGTTTGCAGGATATCTGAAGCACAGGCGATATGATTTGCCGCTCAGTGATTGCAGGATTCCTGCTGCACTTCCAAGGTGATCTATAGAATCTGGCCTGGTTGAGGGTCCCGAGGACAGTTCCGGGAAGCACCACTTTAGGTTTTTTCCTTCCTCACACACTACGGACTAATAGAATTTATATCAAAGATGCCTTTATACGCACTAAATAGATATAGCGTGATACACAGGCCAACTGGAGAACAGGTGAAATGGGTGCAATACATAGGGCTCAAGCAAGGGCATAAAACAAAACAAGACAAACAAAAAAGTTAGAATTTCGAATGGCTAATGCTAGAAAACAAAGGACTTCTTCATCCACTTACAATCAATCAGTCTTCTAGCCAAGGAACCAGAGACATCAAATAAACAGGTCAAGTCTCAAAGTAAGGCTCGCTTAGACTTGGCCCCCTCTTAATGCACAAGTCTGCCATCAATTATGGTACAGGTCCTTCTTCTACCTGCCACTTTAATCAAAACTGCAACATGAACCGCTCTCCTGACCTGACTTTCCATCTTAAGATTTTTTTTAACGATACAAAAACAAGTCAGGCCTAAAGCATTCCCATGGATAAACTATTTAGAATAGTGTGTTCCTTACTCCCCTCGCTACTTCAAAAGGACTGAAAATTATTAAATTAGCATGTCAAATTTTTTTTCTTCTCCTGAAAATGTAAGATAAACCAGGTATAAAAGAGGAGCAGATAACATCTAAAGAATGCACTCTGTAAACATTCAAGATGAATCAGACCTTCCCAGGCTTTTGTGACGGGCGAGAGCGCTACGGTTTGAGTAGAGCTTGTTAAAATGTTTGACAGTTTGGCGAGGTAGTCTCGCAAGTGACGTTCTTTGTTTATTTTTATATTTTAAGGCACCTGTGCAGCTGGGTTACATTTTAGTGATGGTCTGCTACAGGTTTAAGACATTTTTGTTTCATAGATCTAATCAAAAAGTAGTGACTGGAGCATTTCAGCTGAGGGTCATCGCCATGGTTACCTATTTTATAAAAATACTAATTTAACAGGTTTAGGTAAAGTTTACAACAGCAAGGGATAATCTCCAATCCTGCTCCACCATCAGCATTATGGGAATTGTAGTTCACAGGAGCTTGGGATGCAGAAAGTGAACAGGTCCACTTTAGGGACTCAAAAACATCCTATCCTACAAAATTGGAGCACAAAGGCCGAGGTTATGCATAACATTAAATGTACTTTGTCCTGCAATTCTTGCACTCAAAGGGTTCCTCACTTCATTTGACCCGTACGCTGGTCGAGGCAAGATACAATGTAGCAAAACAGACCCTGCCCTTCTAGGACTACTTCAAATTCAAAATTTATTGTGAAAGTCAACAAGTCAACGTTTACATTTATTATTATTTTATCAGTTACTGTTGTAACTTTCTATGCCCTGAAGATACTTCTGAAGAACAGTAAATGAAATGTAAACTTTGACTTTTTGAATTTTTCACGATTAATTTTGGATTATAAAGAATTCCCAGGAGGGCGGGACTATTTTGCTACATTGTAACATTAAATATAAACATTAAAAGTACAGAGCCTATATAATAAAAGAACCCTTTAGATACTCATCCCCTTCACTACCAAGTGATTTTCCAAAAAAAAACAAAAAACAGAAACCAGGTGTTTTATTTTTCTAAAAGTCCTTTTTAATAAATTGTACATATTTATTACTGTAATTAACCTATATGGCCAGTAGATGGTGCCATCTACTGCTAAACTGAGTTCGAGGTTTTACCAGAAGATCGATTTTCTTCTATTAATCTTGTATCGGCCGCTGACATCGTATGAAAGCCCGATATTTCAGAGCTTTCAGCAGTTGATTTTACAGTTTTAGCTCTTTGGGCATAACCACAGGGCTAAAACCTTGTGGGCACCTTCTACAGTCCAAAAGCAGACAAAATTCATTTGCTTTTGGGCTGCAGAACAGCACATCGATATATCTTGATATCGGGGCACCAGATGGTGTCTTTGAAGCCTGTGATACCTCGATATTGGTAGTGAAGGAGGGGTTAGGTGTTTCCCAGATTGGAATAGGAGGAGATTAAAACTTCTTGGTAATTTGACGTGTCTTCACGTCACGTAACTCAGCATTTGCTCTTCTGCTGAAGACCTTAGAACCAGATACACAAGCAGAGCGGCGCTCCTAAGGGAACTCAGCAATAGGAAAATACATTAGTTCCAACACGAGCCATGGAGAGACAACCATCAACAGCATACAAAGAAAAAGGTGAACTGCGCATCATTTTTTTTCTTCTTTGGCAGATTTATTGGAATCTCTAATGGCAGCAAGGTTTTGGCTTGTGACTAGGCAAAACGTTGCACCCAAAAGCACTTCCAATAAAACTGAAACAAAGTGGGAATGGGCACACCATTATTTTTTTGCAAAGAACAGAACAAGACATATTTCATGGCAGGCGCCTAGATTGATTGCCAATTATAGACCAATGTTTTTATTGTACATGGCCACCCTTTTTGGGTGATCGGCTGATTTGCACATGGTACAGTCTTCGCTCTAAGGCTAGGGTCAGACAAAAGCATTTTTCCCCGCAAACGTGAAAAAGTGCGTCCGAATGCATTGACGTATTTTTTCACGGAATGCGCAAAAACGGTCAGACGACGAGCATTTTCGGCCGTGATTTTGTACGGATCGTCAATAAAACTCTTTTTGCGTCTGGACATTATGTAGGCTGGACATTAGCAGTGTCTGACATCTCCTAATCACGCAAACACGCCGCTATGCCGCAGCTGCGCACTCAGTACGTCAGTACTAGCGGTTCAGCGTTCTCAAAAAAATGCGTTCAAATTCCACTTGCGTGGCACGGCCGGACTTTTGTGCGGCCGTACATCGTATATTGGCCGTCATTGCCCGTCATCTGCTGCTAGTGCGGCCGTAATTATGTGCGCCAGAACGCACGTTAAAAGTGCGCTGGTCTGACCCCAGCCTAAATGGTGCCATCGAGCCTCAGACAATGCTGAAACAACGGTAAAGAGAATAGCTGCATTGTATGATACTTATGCAAGAGCAACACTGAAAGCATCGCCCAGTGTTATTTGCCAATCTTTTTAACTTTGCTGGGGTAGATTTTTTCCCTTCTCCTGATCATCTTTCTACAACAGACTACATTCACCGGTGGTTGGAGCAATGGTGCTTGGTGGATAACCCCTTAAAACTTTCATACACCTGTTGGTGTCTGTTGGAGTATTCCTTTTACCAAGAAAAACTGCAGAGGTGCACCAATGCATACCCACAAAAACTAGGCAAATACATGCAAACTAGAAAACAGGGCAAGAGCACCTCCGTGCACTCAACCTCCAACACGCAAGGCCAAAAACTTTGTGTTTCTGTTGGAATACACAGCTATCCAAGCACTCTGGAAGACTGAGAGGGGTACCTATCCATAAAAGTAGAGACAATACTTTGGTATCCAACTACCGTCTAATATCATTGCTTCCTGTAATGTCAAAAATCCTGGAAAAAGGTGTTTACACTCAATTACGCAATTACTATCAGTATTGGAACGATTTAACCCCAGATCAATCCGGCTTCCATCCAAATCATTCAACCATAACTGCCCTTTTAAAAGTTTCCAATGATATCCAGGCTGGTATGGAACAAGGAAACCTAACTGGAGCCATCTTCCTTGATTTTGCCAAGGCCTTTGACACAGTAGACCATGGCATCTTATTACAAAATCTTAAAAACTCTGGTATTGGTGATTGCACGCTAACCTGGTTCCAATTATAGGTGTCTGATCGGTCGTAATAGGTGTCCATTTCTGACAGCACTTCCCTCCCCCTCCCAGTCACGTGCGGTGTACCAAGACTCGTTACTCGGCCCCCTGCTATTCACAATATTCATAAATGATCTGCCTAACATCTGCAAAGCCTCAACTGTACACATGTACGCAGACACTATAATCTATACCAGCAACCAAGATCTCCCACAGCTGGAGGCCGTGCTGCAAGAACAATTCACAGGGGTAGAAAAGTGTATCAAAGATAACAAACTTTCTAAATGCTGACAAAACTGTTACAATGCTCTTTGGAACAGCACCTAAACTACACAAAAATTGCAAACACCCCATCTATGTGTCAGGACAAAATCAAATGGCACGCTGACCACAGTCACTGCTCTCAAATATCTAGGTAGGTGGTTAGACCCAAATCTATCTTTTGGCCCCCACATCAAAAACTCATCTAAACTTTACCCCAAACTAGGTGCCCTGTACAGAAACAAAACCTGCCTGAGCCCCGCGGTAAGAAAGCAAATTGTACAACAAATGCTTACGCCAGCTATTGAACACGGATATGTAGTGTATGCAGCCGCCCCGCAAACGCACCTTCAGAAACTTACTACATTGTATAACTCATTCTGTCGCTTTGTGCTACAATGTAACTACATGACCCACCATTGTGACAGGTTAAAAGAACTAAACGGTCCGTCACTGGAATCTAGATGCACTCTTCACCTTTCCAACCTGGTATTTAAGAGCTTTTCTGGGAACCTACCACCCTACCTGAATAGGCTGCTTCCCTCATCCTATAACCTTCGATACAGGAGGTTTACCTGCACCTTACTTGCAATACCACAATACAAAAAGCAAGTGGCTCGATCCTCATTTTCCTACAGAGCACCGCAATTATGGAATAACCTCCCAGACGCCATCAAATCTTCCCCCCGTCTAAAGTCCCTTAAGAGCTCCCTATTAACATACCTCAATAAGGAATGCACCTGTTAACATGTAACATAGTGACTATATTTCATACATATTTATTTTCTGTTACTCTGTATATTGGTTTGTGTTTATATCTTGCATTTTACTACTTTGTATTTCTGTAACCATGTTCTTGAACCCAGGACATACTTGAAAACGAGAGAAATTTCAATGTATCCTTCCTGGTAAAATACTTTATAAACATTAAAGGTCCTTCAGAATGTTATCTTCAGGGGACAATACTTTTAATTCTATTCATCCACTGATAAAGTGACCATCACAGAGTCAAAGATTATATAAAAAGGTACATTTTGTGGATGGCAAACTCCCTTTACAGGCCAGAGTTAAATATATATATATTTCTTTGAAACGGTCCAGAGTGAATAAGTAAATTCCAACAAACAGATCAGAAAAGGAGCATCTTGTATGCCATGGTTTAAAAACAAGCAATCCAGATGTTGCTTTTCCAGACACCCTCATACTAATCGGACATGCAGAATGGGGTGTGCGAGCGAATAAATCTGCAATGTAATACGAGGGTAGCAAGATGTAACTAGGTGAGGGTCTCCAAGCACCGCGTTTAACTATCTTGGCCTCCGGCTGCTTCTTTTCATTTAAAATCTCACAGGTCGAAGACTTTTTGGAATATAATCTCCACACGGTACAAGCTCTGTACAAAGTATTAGAACTTTATATTACTCACGATGACTGATCTCCGTCCAAAATCAGGGAAAAAGAATGTCCGTCTCAGAAACTCAAAACCTTAAGTATATCTTTATAGCTCTTGGTTTTAAAAAGCTGGAGAACAAAAAAATTCACGTTTTAGATATTTATTCCTGCAGAACATACATGTATATAAAAAAAAATTAATCACCATCACTGCTCTGTGGCCTCTGAAGGCAGGGATCAAAGCAGTCAATTATGAAATGTTTCTTCAGTTTTGTTGAATGGGGGGGGGGGGTAACGTCCCTTTTTGGTTTACTTAAAGATGAGATCATGCAAGAGAAATATCAAAAAAGAAATAATTAAACATAATTAGTCTTTTATATAAAACGTTTTAGACTGGTATCCATGGCTTGCTCCCTCTAGAGACTTTGATTGCCGTAGAGACCACTTGCCATTCTCAAACACCATTTTCACTTTCAGCTTTTTCACTTCATTGGATTACACCCTAGACGCTATACGAGAAGTTTTGCTGACAAGGTACTCCGTTACCTAATGGGATGTCGACCTTGTATAAATGCTAACTTTCCGGAGATGTATCAACGTCTTCACCACTTAAGAGGTGGACAGCAAAGGGACATCGAAGAGAGCATGTTAGAGGGACAATGGTTGAAAATATTGCCTCTTCCCACAGTGGCGTAGCGTGGGGGGGGGGGGCCTCGGGGGCGGTCACACCGGGCGCAATTTTCTTAGGGGCGAAAAATTTCAAATGAAGTTTGAACCACTAATTTTTTCCAGCAGGGATCAGCAAGGTGTCCGCTCACAGACACTGGTGTCTGTGAGAGGCCCTTGCAC
The DNA here is from genome assembly GCA_009667805.1 of Leptobrachium leishanense. Classification (NCBI taxonomy): domain Eukaryota; kingdom Metazoa; phylum Chordata; class Amphibia; order Anura; family Megophryidae; genus Leptobrachium; species Leptobrachium leishanense. Next base: position 74,609,484 of record CM019067.1, on the reverse strand, counting down.
AGGTAGTCGCAGGTTTTGCGGCGCCGGCGGTGACTTGGCACTCCGCGTCCGGAAGGGAGGACCAGATCAGAAAATCAAAGATAAATGCTGATTGAAGCAGCGCAGCATTATTCGACGGAACACCCTGTACCACGCTTGTCAGCCCCTCTTGAAGCCCTGTGCCAGCTCCCTGCCGCTGGCAGCCCGGCAGCTGCTGAACAGGAGGGAGGGAGGCGCCTGCCCTGCAGCACATTTAAAATCCGGTCCCCGCTAAGCACCCTGGACAGCTCCCCCCCCCCCCGAGCCACCAGCAACTGCACGTAGGTAGGCAACACTGTATGACACCAGAGCAGCGTGACCAACACAGTGAGGGGGTACTGGGGGTACAGGGAGAGAATGACGTGATACTGGGAGAGAGTAACTGGGGGTTTGGGGAGAGAGTGACTGGGGTACTGGGAGAAAGTGGTACTGGGAGAGAGTGACTGAGGGGTACTGGGAGAGAGTGACTGGGTATAGTGTGAGAGTGGAACTATGCTAGGGTATACTGGGACAGGGTGACTGGTAGCAGTGGTGTAGCGTGGGGGGGCATGTGTGTTTAATTTTTTTTTGATTTGATCAGTATTTTGTTAATATACGATGCATGTGCTGGACTGGTGGGGTAAGGGGGCTAATACTGTGCTGGTGGAAGGGTATCAGGGTGTTTTACCGTGTCCAAGGGTTGGGGGTCGCACAATCCTTGCCTTGCCCAGGGCGCCGACAACCCACGCTACGCCACTGCCTCCCCACTCATAAAAGCTGTATTTGGTCCACATATCAAGAGGTAAACTATATAAATGCACATTGTACGAAACTCCTCATTTCCTGCACAGGACTTGCCTTGCGGGTCGCGATAAACATTGGTGCTGCTGCAAAGCCTCTGGTACCCTACTATACCCTTAATGGGAGCGTCAACTCACAACTCTGTACTTCTCCCCAATTCGTACTTCCATAGTGAGTCACCGGTGACTGCAACCCCCCCACACCTGTAGCAATGCCGAGTCTGGCTACCAGTCTTTGATAGTACTCTTAAGGAATCCATTGCTCCGTATCATTTGACCGCTACAAAAGGTGTAGGTCACTGTTCACTGGGGAAAGCCCTCCAACATGACCAAATGGGTTGCATTGGTGGAAGAAATTCTGGTGCTTGAGGAACAGTTACTGGATATGGGAGGAGATACAGTATGCACGATCAATTGAAACCGTGGTTAGCGTATAAGCCTACTGGGTAGTTTATCGTGGCATGAACTCAAGTCATTGTATGTCTGCATTTCCTGGAACGCCATTTCTCCTCCCTTTCTCAGGATTCCATTTTTTTTATCCGTTTAGGTTATTGTGCACCAAAAAGGTTTCTAAACCAGCCTATTGTTACCTTATCTACGCTACCATTATAGGTTTTAGGGATAGATTTTAAGCATCATGTATGTGTTTTTACTACAGATGTCCTGAGAGGCCATGGATTTGGAATGGTTTTTCTGATTTATTTGGAACAAACAAATTTATGATCTTGAGAGAACAAGTTTCATCAGGCTTTTGGACAATACAAAACAATGCCTTAGGTTTCAGTAACTCTCCCTCCCGACCCCTGGAGGAAAAAACTCAGTCGAATATTTTCATAAACCTTCAGTTCCATTTGAAAGTCTGATTGCTCCCAAATAAGAATTTTAGGGTTAAGTCTCAGATTAGAAATTAGGGTTAAGGTTACCATTTGTATTTAGCAAGAGTTTGCTTTAAGGTTTAACAATATATTTTAATTATTTATAAAAGTATTTTACCATGTAGGATACATTGCGATTTCTGTATTTTACGCTTTAAAAAGAAAAGCAAAGGGAATATCAAAGATTATATTTACTCATCAGGATAAAAATCAGTAAATTTCATTTTACTGTAACAGTTACCCAAGCTAGGGTTATTTGCCACAAACGATGCATAGGCAACTGACGAAGCAATTTTAAAAAGGATATTCTAGTGCAGTGGTTCCCAACCTTGGTCCACAAGTAACAGGTCAGGTGTGCCAGGTATCTGAATTGCTGCTCCGTGATTGCAGGATTCTGCCAGCATTTCCTCCAAGGTGATCTTAAATTTTGGACTGTTCGGAGGACCATGGTTGGGAACCACTGCGCTCGTGCAACTATTAGCACGATTTCAAAACGGCAAACTGTTTGTACTCGAATGAAGAAAGTCTGTTTTCACACAGTGGCAGAAGTTGGGAAAGTAATTTGAGAATTTAAAATGATACCGGAGAGCCAAAATGACCCGTTTTATTTAATGTCCTCCTAAGATAGAAAACAAATAAGCAAAACTTTACATTTCACCATAGGTTTGGAAAGATCAGATTGGTGAAAGTGCATAGTAACAAAATAGGTCCACAATACCCCCCAACCTCATGTGTTTTTTTGTTTTTTTAACACAACCGTTGAGGATTGCCGATGACCACAATAACAAAAAGGGGGAATTAAGTCACTTTGAAGTTTACACAAAGTTCCTAAATGGTGAACATTAGAGCTAAACAATAGGAAGCTAAAATGGAGTGGTGGGTGTGGAAGAACTAAAAATATAAGTTTTTAAGCAAAAGCAAAATAATTTCCAGCCAACAAAAATGAATATGGTTTCATATTATAGTTAAGGGAACATTGTGTGCATGGCTTTCTTATCTAAAAGGTTCCAGATTGGGGGTAACATTTTCTTTTAATGTTGGAGCCAAACGCAGAAGAGGAAAACCACAAAGAGTAATAGATGTTTCTGGATCTCGTTGCCCGAGGAAGGTTACACAAATAGCACTAACTGCCAACTATTTTGTACAAAAATTAAAGAGTTTATTTTTCTTTCCGTCTGATCACTTTTATCCAAAAAGATTTAAGTGGGCATTTGGCATAATAGTATACATAAAAAAATAAAAAAAGGGCCGCAGGAATTTATTTTTATCTTTTTTTGGAAGAGTTGAGACAGCGCTGTGTTTCTCCTAAAAGGTGCACTAGTGTCACCTGTGTTTTAGGCATAGGATGAGCCGCAAACACAAACGTTTCAGCCATGGAAGCCTTTTTCAGTGCAATGCTAGGGATTGAAGATTTAGGGTAATACATTGAAGAAGGCTTCCATGTCCGAAACTTTATTTGATGCTCATCCTATGCATAAAACAGGTGACACTAGTGCACCTTTTAGAAGAAACAGCGATGTCTCTACTTTTACTACGTGTTTTCTTCAGGGTTTCCTATGCCCAAAGACCTGAGTGCTGGTGGTGGGGAGACGTTACAGCAGGTTTGGGGTTTTGATAGCCCCTCCACAACCATTCTATGTACATAAAAATTGGTTTGATAGAGGTTTACCTGCTTTACTCCCCTTGACTGTACAAGGTGAATGAACAGATTTATACAGATCCAGCTAGCCCCCCCCCCTAGAATATGACGGGTATATATAGACATGCTTATGGAATATGTGAGCACAGCTTGTAACTGGACCTCCATTTTTTCAAACCAATCTCAGGTGTTTAACCTCTGTAGATATATGGCTGGGTTGAGTGTATTTTGCATGTTGTGTCACTTTACGAGATATACATGTTCTGGACGAGTGCTGCCCTTTGGCTGTGTATGAGGTACAGGTCTTGAGCATGGGTAGAAGAAAAAGGAAAAACTATAAAAATACATAAAACAGGAACCCTGGGTATAAAATCGAATATACACCAAAAAGAAACAAGTCAGAGCCTGTGCGAATGTCCCCTTACTTACGGCATGGGTCACTACCTTGGCCCTCCAGATTTTTTGGAACTAAACTTCCCATGAGTCTCCACAAACATAATGAGAGGCTGAGCATCAAGGGAGATGTAGTTCCAAGATATCCGGAGAGCCCCTGTACAAAAGGGAATGAATGGAGGCTGCACTATCAAATACAAAAATATATTTATGCACCATACACCAACATACTAATGCTACTGAAATAAGTAGCCATTAGTTTTCATCCCGAGCACAGAACACAACAACACGCACAACCACAAGAAAATCAGGAGGTCAAACAACGAATACATGAATCCATTCCAACGTGATGTGCCCCGTGTCCACGTTTCAGTAAGCACCAATGGTTATGGATCCCAATCAAATGACAAAATACTTAAACAGGTTTTAAAGCGTAACATTGCATCTTTCTAGGTTTATGTATTGGATATAATTTTTGGTCTTTAGACTTTCGGTGAATGTGAAGGACAGACAGATTGCAGTGTCAGACTCAAACAGGCCAAAGCATAGCCTGCAGCAGCCCCTAGTGACGGGATCAAGAAACACAGACTAACCTGCTCGATTTGCTTTCAGCATAACCAGGGGACAGGGTCTCTGGCACAGGCTTATTACAAGATACATTAGCCATGTGACTGGATTGTAGTGATTTTGCATCACACCGGGAAAAACAAACAAAAACACACACTCCATAGGATTATCCTCGAAACACTTTAAGTACGATAATTAACAGCTAGACGTGTTAGATTGGCCAGGTTTTCCGGACACATTACCATTTCATGCAGAGGGAGAGGACAGTGAAGGACTGTGCCCTGCAATATGCATAGTTCACGTTTCAGAACATAAACCTGTCATCAGAAGTCAGATCATCCGGAATTCCACAGATTTCTCATCTGCAATTTATGAATTCTACATAGTACAGGGCTGCATTTTGAATGTGCTGACAGGGAGAATGTATACATTATATGTGCTCAGGAGGACCTGGCAAAGAGGCAGAGGACCTCAAAACCACAAGATCTTTCTATACATTAGTTGTGGTTTAAAAGTGCTTACAGCTTCTTGGCCTAAGCGCCAGTTTAGGTTTTTCCTATCAAGGCGTTTTTGCATGGAGTCATGTCGGGCGATGTTATTCTACAAGTCATGATGCAGAAATTGGATGGACCATTGGCATTAAAAAAAGGGTAATTTAGAGGTACTTGGCTTATAGAACCACAAAGACGCAATAATCCTGCAACATAAAGCCCTATGTAGGGTTACCGGGTGATAGCGTTCCAATATGTAGCGAGGCGTAAGAATAAGGGGCTAGGCTACTCTTAATCCAGGGATCATTCTGGGTGTAGTAGTGGTAACATCACTGCTTCATAACCGTGGAGAGAGACTGTGGAGACACAAGTTCGAATCCCAGCAAGAGCACCTCTCCAGTAAGTGTCCTTGGGCAAGACACCTAACGGTACATACTCGCCACCCAGGACATACTTGAAAACGAGAAAAATCTCAATGTATCCTTCCTGGTAAAATCCTTTAAAAAAATTAAAAAAGGTAAATCCATGATCTGGAAATCATGAAGCAAACATCAAATAGGACTTTTTCCCCTTTGATGGACATGAATGTAATTATTTAAGTATAAGGTATATCTTTATTAAGAGGTGCCCTTTATACGTTGTTGTGATTCCAGTGTGTGTTGTGTTCATTGTTTACTGCATTTTAGTGCAGGGAGTAGACGTAAACCTTTGCTGGCTAATGATCATTTAGTGGTAGGCTTGTGCTAAAATACACCACATTATGCACATTTCCTTCAAAGTGCTGCACTTATGGAGGATACAGGGTCTCCACTTAATGTTTATATATTATAGGACTGGCTGGTTTGTGATGCGGTCATTCTTTTAAGAAAACAGGATTATGTACCAAAATAATCTCATTACAGCCACTGTGACCCATACAGGTCTATTCACTAAAGGTGAAACTCAGGAGAATTGGCAGGAGTAGTGAAAAATCCAGGTCAAAAATGGCCAAACCAGAAACTTCTACTTCACACTTGGTCTAGATTTTTCACTTCTGCCAATTCTCCTGAGTTTCACCTTTTAGTGACTAGACTGGATAATATTGGGTTGAAAAGGGAACATATGGAATATAGGAGATGTTTGCGTGAGCATTGTGCCGCTGTCTTGGAACATTTTACAGTAGGGTTCATTTAGGTGGGGATGAAGGAATTTTTTCTTCCATTGATTTTGTTACCATTAACTAAAATATGGGTGTTCTAGAATTTACTATCAGATTTTCCAAACCGTAGAATGGAGGCTGACCATGAACTGGATTGAAACTGTTGTGAAAAGTCGCCCAGCCCTATAGGGTTGAAATTTAAGAAAAAATATGTCATCTGCGCCAATTCCCATTATACCATGTGAAACAAAACACAAGTCAAGGCTTTGGTTTCTATTAATGGCCATTAAAAGAGTGTAAGCTCACCCGCCAACGTCATGGCACCTCTAGTGAGGGAGAGTCCTATCCAAAAATGAAGCCACAGGCCGCTGTGTAGCGAACCATAACTTGCTCACGCTGCTTTTCAGTCATGAGGTAGACTGGTGGGCTTTTATTTAATGCCCCCCAGAAACAAAATCCACCTTGGGACCAAAAAACAAAGACACGTAGCGGAACATGCTGCAATGATGACCTGGCTGGAGGTACAGTAATAATAATTTTTCTTCTGTTTTATACATGTTGCTGGGCTGAATACATCTGGTGGTTGCAGCCGCCCCATCGGGGAACAGGCGCGACCCCACCCCTCCTGTACTATAGGGTTAAAATACCTGTATTGGCATATCTATATAAAAAGGCGGGTGTGATTAGATCTGAGCTTAATTTGTAGGGTTGCCAGGTCAGTCATATTATCCAGGACAGAGTTTATTCATGCTGATGGGTCAACGCATGAAAAATGCCTCACCGCAGCATGTAGAAGCTATACACTGCACTGCAGGTAAGGAATCAAAAAGGTAATCCCAGGTGACCCGCTTGGATTTGCAGCGCATGAATTATACATGTTGCAGGGCAGCACTTTCCCTGTGCTCCTCTCTGCATTCTATGGCAATGTGTATCCAGAAAAACATGGCTGATCTGGCAGCTCTAAACCCATATCCTGCGTATTGATAACCAAATGTTTTAGAACCATTCTAAAGTCCGACACCATGCAGATAGGTTTCTTATTTACACCTGCCTATGCGCTTCCTCCAGGCTTGCCAACTCCCTTTCTTTGGAGTTTTAGAGACAATTTCCCACTCCTAAAAACAATGTTAATTTAAAAAAAAAACTGTTGCATACTCCCCAGCCTATCCAGATCAATCTCATTTAAATACATATACACCCGGGTGTTATAAAGAAAACGAGTTCCGTCTCCCACTCCAGTGTCTGGTCAATGGTTGTGGAAACTCTGCAAAAAGCATCACTACATCTGGATAGTTTCATAACAATGTCATGGCCACTTTCCAGGTAATTTGGAAGGAGACCAAAGACCAATTGGCACTCAGTAACAGGTTGGATCTGATTCAACCTAGAGCAGATTGCAGACTTTATGCAGTCAAAACTGGTGGCAGCGGTGGGCTGCACCTTCTTCCTAGGTTGATCTAAACGGCTATATGACTTTTTTCTTCACCTGGACCTTTGATTTAGTGGAGAAATGGATCAATATCCAAACAGAAATTCTTTTGTTTTACATTAAGTGAAAAGTTTTAAATATATGACAAGGTCGCTGGTAATAGATTTTCCATAATTTAAACAGCAGAATTTCAATCAGAATAAATAAAATCTAGTCATCCTCCACCCACACAGTAGGGGTGGGGGGGGCACAACATTTTGAAAACCATGTGAAAAGCTGTATCCTAAAAACACCACCAAAACAGTATGTCAATTTTGTCAGAAGCTATGGTGGAAAGCATTGAAAAATACGGTGTTTCTTCTCCAAGTAGAGAATTCCCTGTAGTTTCGCTGTACTTGATCCACCATAGTTCCCTAAAGTTCGCCAACCTAAATGAACAGGTTTTTTTTTCCCAATGAAAGAATGGTTGTTGGTGAATTACCCCATTAGTAGTACCATGCTTTCCAACAAAGCCAGGCTATGCAGGGTGTTCAGATTGAAGGCGTTTATTATTTATACACCACACAAAGAGAAAGAATGATGCAAACCTCTGATTGTACATTCCCCGGTAATTGTAGTTTGTCCGGTGATTGGAAAGTGGCTTTGGATCCAGGGGTCTGTAGATGGCAGGTTCCCCTCTCTTCATGGCAAGCCCATTTAATTCAACTGTTGGTGTTATGCTTCCTGTGACAACATAAAAAAATGGTCAATTACACAAAAAAGTAATAAGCCTGAAGAGTCTTTACTTTCCACAGACATCACCACTTCAAGTACGGTTTTATTTTACCCATCAATTTGGAACACACATGCACGGAGAAGAGAAAAACGAAAAACACTTCTCCCGAAAATTTGTTTTCTATTATTAATTGAACCAAAATTTAATTTTTTTTTATAAATCTGTATCAAAACTGAATTCCAGAAAAACACAATTTTTCTGCAAGATAGGGGCGTGTCAAAAAACTAAAATTGGAAATATATATAGTATGATCTTATCTCTGTTTTATTATGGGCCCAAGATCCCTCATGCGTTCATTTTCCACATACCATTGGACTCACTCTTTACGACATCTAACCCCCCACCCATGTGACCCTTTATGTCCTAATGTTTAATTGTAGGAACTGATCAGTATAGCTTCCAGACCAGAGGAAGAGAGGAATCCTCTCGAAAGCTTGTATTTTAACCACTTCAATGCGGTGGACGCGCTCAGCGCGTCCAACCGCATTGGTACTTCGCTGCTGAGGACGCGCTGAGGGCGTCCTCCCTTTGCAGCCGCGATCAGCCGGTATTCGTCTATTTCAGGCACCCCCCCCCCTGCCATTGCAGGAAAGGTGCCTGAAGGGGAGGGGGGGGCAAGGTCCTTCGGACCTCTCCCCTTCCCCGCGGGCCAGCGATTAAAAGGCAGGCACTGCCTGGAAGGGCACAGCCTGCCCTTCCAAGCGGCGGCTGTCTTTAACCCCTAGGGGGTTGGATCGCGATATGGTGCCAACATGCGCCATATCGCGGTCCCCTCCCGGAGCTGGCCGACATCTTGGATGTCGGCCAAGCTTCCGGGATATCCCCCCAATGACTGGCGTCATCGCGCAGAGCGCGATGGCGCCAGTTTTGAAATTAACCCCTTGCTGCCACCTATAGTGGAGATAGGGGGTTCCAATGAAGCCCCTATCTCCCAATCCGTGACAGCTAGGGGTTAATGTTGCTATCATTGGAACGGCCAGAGCGTGGCCTTTCCAATGATACCAAACATGACCATGTAAAAAAAAAAAAAAAGTTTTTTGGGGTTTTTTTAGATTTATTAGTGCAACAATATTGTTCCCATTTCAATTATAATGTGAACAATGATGCTGCACTAACGATTTTTTGTATGGGGGGCGTTTGCTAAAAAACACGTAATATTCCCCAAAAAAAGTAACGATTCCTCATTTCTAATTTTTTTAACAAGCGCACCCCATAGAAAATATAACCGCAAAACGATCGCATTTTAAAATGTGAAAAAAAAACACTTTACACATTGTAAATTATTGAAAATTCTAATTTTATTGCATTTTTTGTTATAATATACAGACATGACATAACGTATATATATAATAATGACATATTATGAATCTGCACACTCTGCCGGAAAGAACGATATATAATATGTCTGGGTCATATATTAACCACTTGAATGCTAAGGACGCGCTCAGCGCGTCCTCAGCATTCCCGCTGGTGTGCTGAGCGCGTCCTCACATCGGGGTCAGCGTTCGGCCGGGTTCCGGCCGATCGCTGGCCCCTCCGGATGTCAGCCATCCTGGATGTCAGCCCGGCATCCGGACCAGCAGCCGCCATTATTAGGTGTCATCGCGGGGGCGCGATGACACCTAATTCAGGCGCCCCCCCCCCCCGCATGTGCGGAGGAGGCGCCTGAAAGGGAGGGGGGGAGGTCCTTCGGACCTCTCTCCCTCCCGATCGGTGGCTCTGCGGGGCTTAACCCAGGCATCATTTGGAAGGGCACAGCCTGCCCTTCCAAATGATGCCTGGCATTAACCCCTGGGGAGCTGGATCGCGAATCGGCGCTGAAAAGCGCCGGTTCGCGATCCTTTCCTTCCCGGAGCTGGCCGACATCTTGGATGTCGGCCAAGCTTCGGGGAACTCCCCCAGAGGACTGGCGTCATCGTGCGTAGCACGATGACGCCAGTCCTACAGTTAACCCCTAACTGCCACCAAGTGTGGAGATAGGGAGTTCCAATGAACTCCCCATCTCCCGATCCGTGGCAGTTAGGGGTTAAATTTTGATATGGTTGGATCGGCCAGAGCATGGCCGTTCCAACGATACCAAACATGAAAGTTAAAAATTTTGTAAAAAAAATAATAAATAAATAAAAAAAAATTAAAATTAAAAAGAATTAAAAAAAATTTAAAAAAAAACACTTTTTTTTTATTTTTTTTGGTTTGTTAGTGTAGCAATATTGTTCCCATTTCAATTATAATGTGAACAATGATGCTGCACTAACGATTTTTGTATGCGGTGCGTTTGTTAAAAATAGTGTCATTTTCCCCAAAAAAAAATGTAACGAGACCCCATCTCTAATTTTTTTAACAAGCGCACCCCATACAAAATATAACCGCAATTGCTCGCATGTTAAAATGTGGAAAAAAACACTTTACACGTTGTAAATTATTGAAAATACATATTTTATTGCATTTTTTGTTATAATATACAGACATGACATAACGTATACATATAATAATGACATATTATGAATCTACCGAGTCTGACGGAAAGAACGATATATAATATGTCGGTGTCATATACTAAAATAAGCCTTAAAAACACGTTTAAACATGATGCGCAAAACAGGTAAAAAATGACCTCAGCACAGGGGCGGGAAAAGCCTCAGCAGCGAAAGGGTTAAAATAAGGCTTCAAAACACGGTTAAACATGATGAGCAAAACCGGTTAAAATGAGCTCAGCACAGAGGTGGGAAAAGGCTCAGCAGCGAAAGGGTTAAATGTTACGTTCGTCCAATAAAAAAAAAGGATCACTACGTACTGCTATACTCGTGATTTTGGGACACCTGGACAGACACAGACACACACGCTTTGCCCTACAGGTCCAAGCAAGCATCCACTGCAACTGGTCATTTCTAGCTCCTTGATGAGGAGGGTCCAATAAACCCGAAACAGCGCTGTCCTAGGAGAGGCTTTGACCAGTTGCATAAACCTGATCTCTGCTAGAAAAAAAAAAAAGCCATCTGGCATAGCATTGATTTAGGTTAGGGTCAGACGAATGCATTTTTCACGTCGACCGTCAAAAAGTGTGTCCATGCGTCCGGACGCACTTTTTCACGAAAGACGCGATAGCGGTCATACGGTGTGCAATTACGACCGTGATTTTAGACGGTGCCATTAAAAACAAATTGACGTTTAAACTCCTGCGGGAAGATCTGGAGAGGTGGGGGAGAGAGGGAGTCTCCTGGATTGGCAGGATCAATTGTGTAAAGATGAACCTGCTCCCTCGATTATTCTACTTATTTCAAGCCTTGCCGATCTGGGTGTGCCCCCGGTCTCTTCGACATCTGCAGTCTCTAAATCAAGGTTTTGTGTGGGCAGGGGGGAAGAAAATGGGTTTCTAAATATGTCCTTTACCGTCCTAAGGAACGTGGGGGTTTAGGCCTTCCACATTTGTAGAAATACTTTCAGGCTGCTCCGGTTGCACAGTTCGCGATGTTTCATTTACCCAAACACTCCCAACGTTGGGCCGATTTGGAATCTGACTTGTTTGCACCAGACCTCCCGCAATTTTATTTTTGGTTACCCAAGGAGTTCCGCCTGTTGTTACGGTCCACTTGTACAGCGACTCTGACCTCAATGAGGGTATGGGACTCCGTCAGGACAAATTCCACCTCTGCTCTTGTTACTCACCTCTAATGCCATATCTCCGCAACAGAGCCTTTGCCCCGGGATTATCCCCCTCCGCTTTTGCGAATATAAATTTGCAGAGGAGAAGACATTTCCGATCGCCAGGTGACACCTGGCTCTCTTTCTCGGACCTACAATTGAAGGGTGACCTTCGGACCTTTGACTTCTTCAGATTTTTACAGCTCCGGGACTTTCTATCTCAACATAACATCTCACAGGCCGCAAGTCAGAAACTGACGTTTTTTTGAATCCATGTGTGATACTGGTAGGGCTCTGAAAGCTCTGATTTCCACTTTATATAACCACTTTTCATGTGAGGATGTCTCCTGGCTGACCCCAGGGTTTATTGCTCGTTGGAGGGTGAGGAATGGCAAGATATGTGGGAAAATGCTGCGAAAGTGTCTATAGGTGTCACGCTGAAAGAACAAGCATACAAAACGATGTACAGATGGTATACAACCCAGGTCTTGCTGTCGCATCTGCAGCCGGCACCCCTGACGTTTGCTGGAGGGGCTGTGGAGCTAGGGGCACCTTGTTTCACATGTGGTGGCTTTGCCCTAAAGTGCGTACATTTTGGGACAAGATCGGTGACTTAGGTGTTCCAACAACCTCTCCCACTTGAACCCTGGGCCTTCCTGCTCCACAGGTCCCCGGCGACCCTTCAGGGGCCGGATTGTAAACTTTTTCACAGGATAGTGCTGGGCGCTAGGAGAGCTCAGGCCAAACATTGGGGGGATGGGGATGTGCCCCCCGTAGCGGTGGCCCGGGCCTATATAGCTGAGGCGCATCACATGGATAAGCTGTCGGCTGTAATACACAACTCGCTTCCCTCGTTCTACAAAACTTAGAGTCGTTGGGAGGAACTCTACTAAGTAACTAGTGTGGGTTTGGTGAGTGAGGGCCCCCCCCCGTCTCTATTTTCCCTGTCCTTTCCTCTTCCCTCTTTTGTTTCATGTGGTTCGTTGTCTGTCTTGTCCAGGCCAGCTAAGCGGCATGCCACGAGTGGGGCTCATCCACATTTTGTTATCCTGACTCGCTTGATCTGACAAATTGTTTTACAATATTAAGCGTTGATCGTTTGGGCTTCGAGCCTGATTGCCACCCCTGCCCTGCGTGGTGATGTCGCTGTTGGGTGTTACCTGTCTGTGTATTCAAATATTTTCAAAATAAAGAATTATAAAAAATAAAAATTTAAAAAATTGACGTGATGTTGGCCGGACATGTGCAGCGTCTGACGTCTCCTAATCTCTCTCACACACACACTACTATGCCGACGCAGCGCACTGTCAGTACTAGCGGTTCAACGTTCTCGAAAAAATGTGTTTGCCGCTTGCGTTGCAGAACTTTCGTGCGGCCGTACTTCGTATATTGGCCGTCATTTGCTGCTGCTACTACGGCCGTGATAAAGTGCGGCTGGACGCACGTTCACACTGAGTTAGTCTGACCCCAGCCTTAAGGCTAGGGTCAGACGAAAGAATTTTTCCCCGCGAACGTGAAAAAGTGCGTCCGAACGCATTGACGTATTTTTTCACGGAATGTGCAAAAACAGTCAGACGACGCGCATTTTCGGGCGTGATTTTGTACGGATCGTCAATAAAACTCTTTTTGCGTCTGGACGTTATGTAGGCTGGACATTAGCAGTGTCTGACATCTCCTAATCATGCACACACGCCGCTATGCCGCAGCTGCGCACTCAGTACGTCAGTACTAGCGGTTCAGCGTTCTCAAAAAAATGCGTTCAAAATCCACTTGCGTTGCACGGCCGGACTTTTGTGCGGCCGTACATCGTATATTGGCCGTCATTGCCCGTCATCTGCTGCTAGTGCGGCCGTAATTATGTGCGCCAGAACGCATGTTAAAAGTGCGCTGGTCTGACCCCAGCCTAAGGGTTTTGTGTAAAAACAGACCTAGGATGCAAAAAAAACGTGAGCTCGAGGTCATTTGCATATCCTAACCAGAATTCCTTGCTGCATATGGGGTATGTAGCACAGGCGCTTTGGGAAACAATTGTTTGAATTGCTGTGATGTGCAGAGGACTTCTGCAATAATAAACATATATACACATATAAAAATAAATCCTATTTGTAACAAAAAAAAAAAAAAATTCAAGTGCTTCTATATTTCCTACATATTTATTTTCTGTATATTTGATTTGTGTTAATAGCTTACAGAAATACAAAGTAGTAAAATGCAACAACTCAATGTTCTTGAACCCAGGACATACTTGAAAACGAGAGAAATCTCAATGTATCCTTCATAAATAAATTCTAGCTCTTAAGCTCTGCATCAGAATATGCACATAAATGCACCAGATGCATCGGAGGAATGTCCCAGAATAAAAAGACAAAACAACAGGACCCTTCTCCCAAGTGGCCGTCACCGTACATACATGCTGACCAGACCTAGGAGTACAGAGTACGATGTTAGGGCAACAACACTGAAGGACATTTGACTCTGAGATGAGTGACATGGCAGCTAGATTAGCATAAATCGGAGAGGCTTTAAATAGACTACACATACAGCACAATTTATAGAGGGAGCAGCCATACAAAAAAAATAAAAAGAACAAAAAATAAAAAGATAAGTAAACGTTCAGTTTCATTATTGTAGGCACAAACATTACAAAAAAAGATCTGTTTATAACCTGTAATGTTCTGGTCACTCCAGAATGTTGGGGGGGGGGGGGGGTCATTAGTCTGTATGTGGTTTAATTTTATGTATTTCTTAACAGACCAACTATAAAAAGAAATACAAACTTATTTGTAAGGGAGCGCTAGAGTGGATCTAGTAGAAATTCGTTCACAAGTGATGTCACAATTCCTTAGTTGTCAATGTATATAAGCGAGAAACAACTAATTACGCAGTATTGCTACACACATTGATAGATATATATACAGATATGAGGGTCACTCACAAATAAAGAGCCTCTAGGCTCTTAATATTCGCGGACAATGGTTGATGACACATTTCCCCTTCCGCTTTTCCAGGGTAATCGGAGTTCCACCATAAAGTTCGATTTGCGCATGCATTCCTTGATGAAGGAACTCCGATTACCCTGGAAAGGCGGAAGGGGAAATGCGTCAACCATCGTCCGCGAACGATTGGAACGCAGATCGGCGGGTGACACGCACGCGAACACCACGGCTCTGATTGGCACATCACCTACATAAATAAGGACATGTTATACACTGGAGGCTATCCGACTGATGAAGCTTGCAGTCTAAGGAAGAGAAACGCGTTTCGGGAGCATGTATTTGTTTATATTCTCTTTTATTTGTATTAAAACCCTTTTTTACTAATCCCCTGGACAATTTATTTATTTTATTTATAAAGGATTTTACCAGGAAGGATACATTGAGATTTCTCTCGTTTTCAAGTATGTCCTGGGTTCGAGAACATTGAAGTGTTACAGTTACAGAAATACAAAGTAATACAATGCAAGATATTAAAAAACAATTGATTGCATCTATTCGGCAGGAGTTCTGTGAAAAAGGTGGGACCATCCTTAAGTGGTCCAAAGCCCAAGTACTGAGCCACTTATTGGGAGACTCATGAATTCGTGAGTAGATTTATATATTTCACACTGCCATCTGTCTCCAATTGGTATTGTGCCATGTGTTGTCTTTCTGTATTTTCAACCGATGTTTAAGCTGACCAGCTATCTGATTATACCAAGCAACATCGTGATTGATGGGAGAAGCCCCCCATAGAGGCTTAAAGGCGAATATTAAGAGCCTAGAGGCTCTTTATTTTTGAGTGACCCTCATATCTGTATATATATCAATGTGTGTAGCAATACTGCGTAATTAGTTGTTTCTCGCTTATATACATTGACAACCAAGGAATTGTGACATCACTTGTGAACGAATTTCTACTAGATCCACTCTAGCGCTCCCTTACAAATAAGTTTGTATTTCTTTTTATTATTTGTGGGTGAAGGACACACCTGTGGTGAGCTGCATGCCTGTAGAATTGCTTGCTGTGTAACTGAAACTATAGCGCCTAAACACTTCTAACTCCGCAAGGTGTTAATACCTATAACACCATCAACTATGCCTGGATTCTGACAAACGGGAACTTTTTATGGGGGGGGGGGGTGGTCCTAAAGTTCAGAGTGCTAGGTTTTGTGATGTTACATTTACACAAGTAGTCTTTTATTTCATTCCGCTTTACGGTCTTCTGTTACAATCACTTCTGCCTTTGTTCTTCAGGAGATTTTGATTCTGTATAACTAAAGCTTGCACTTTATATGGTGGGTGGGGAAAGAAAAAAAAAAGTATGCTTTCAAGCAGTATTTTATATTTTTTGCCATCAGCCTCAGATGGTCAAGAGGTAGAATATCTTCACTTTGAGGGAAGTTTTGAAGACATTCTACCTCTTGACCATCTGAGGCTGATGGGTGGCCGTACTGTACCCAGCACTGGGGGAGGGGGTGTTAACTCTTTAAATTATTACCAAGTGTAAATTAATGAAGAGCACATTAACGCACTAAATGGAGAAAACGACAAAAAGTCTTCATGAATACTTTACTTTTTTTTGATCGTGCACAAAGTGGATTACAACACGTAAAGATCTACAAACAAACCGGATAATAAAAAGGATATGAAAACCAGCAAAATTCTTCTAATAGCAATCTTTACTAGTGAGCATTGCATCCCAAATTAACATTTACAGGGTTATCCAAAGAGATCCGAATAGCTGGAGAAAGGTAACCGAACGCTGAAAATCAGCGTTCGGTTACCTTTCTTGGCCATTCGGCTATCCAGAGAGCAGGCAATTCGCCAAATCCTGGCGAATTGCCTGAACATACGGTGCCTGTTCGAGGGCAGTGAAATCCCCATAAAAAAGCACTGCTTCGGCTATTCAGAGAACACAAACCAGCAGTGACAGGTTCCCGAAATGCCCTGCCATTCGGTGGTTTCATTTGGAAGGTTTATTCACGCGAATCTCATAGGCTTCAATGTTAAAAATATTCCCATTTTAATTCAATTTCTAATAAACCGTTGATTATAAAATTCTGCAGTAAAGAGTCTCTATCGATTTTTTTTTGGATACTTTAAGCATTTTTCTGGAATTATTTTTTTTTTAGAAAAAGTCCGATTTTAAAAAAATTTTAAGTTTACTTATTTTTTCTGTAACAGCCCTTTTTATTATCATTCCCTGGACCTCATATGTAAATTTCAGACATTTTCGCTCAGTAGTTTCTTTGCAAAGTGTTTCACTTTTCAAACATTCATCCAAACTGTTTTTTTTAATTTATTCACTCCATTCGCCTGCGGTGTCGACTTTCAGGCAGCTGCTCTTCGTGTGATCGGCTCCTGCTCGTGTTTATCCGGCGGGTTAATCCAGATGTTTTTGGCGTGCATTCGCCGGGTTTTTGCGGTGACTTTTCGTCAGGTTTGCGGCAGCTTTTCCCTGCACTTCGACAGCCCTGTGGTGCTGGCTGAGTACAACGCAGGTTCGCCAAAATGGGATTGCCGAATCGGCCCAAATTGAAGAGAACAAAGTCACCGAACATGCGGTGACTTTGATTCTCTTTGAATAACCCTGTTAAACCCCTGGATACCATTTTAAAAGACATGCTTCTAAGAAGGAATAGGGAACAGTTTCCATAAGGAACGAATAGCCTGTTACACTCCAATTCAGATACAGTTGCAAGAAAAAGTATGTGAACCCTTTGGGATTACGTGGATTTTTGCATGAATTGGTCATAAAATGTGCTCTGATCTTCATCTAAGTCACAACAATTTGAAAAACACAGTCTGCTTAAAATAATACAACACAAACATAGGTTTTCAGGTTTTTATTGAACAGAACATGTAAACATTCCCAGTGCAGGGTGGAGAAAGTATGTGAACCCCTAGCCTAATGACTTCTCCGAGAGCTAATTGGAGCCAGGAGTGAGTCAACCTTGAGTCCAATCAGTGTGATATTATTGGATGTGTTGCTGAAAGCTGTCCTGCCCTTTAAAAACACATACCAGTTTTGGGTTTACTGGTTTCAAGAAACACTGCCTGATGTGAACCATGCCTTGCAGAAAAGAGCTCTCAGAAGACCTACGATCAAGAATTGTTGACTTGCATGAAGCTGGAAAGGATTACAAAAGTATCTCCAAAAGTCTTGATGTTCATGTGTCCACGGTAAGACAGACTGTCTACAAATGGAGAAAGTTCAGCACTATTGCTACTCTCCCTAGGCGTGGTCGTCCTGTAATGATGACTGCAAGAGCACAGCACAGAATGCTTAATGAGGTAAAGAAGAATCCTAGAGTGTCAGCTAAAGACTTACAGAAATCTCTGGCACATGCCAACATTTTTGTTGACACCTCTACAATAAGGAAAACATTAAACAAGAATGGAGTACATGGGAGGACACCACGGAGGAAGCCATGGCTGTCCAAAAAGAATATTGCAGCACGTTTGAGGTTTGCAAAAGAGCACCTGGATGTTCCACAGCACTACTGGCAAAATATTCTGTGGACAGATGAAACCAAAATTGAGTTGTTTGGAAAAAACACACAACGCTATGTGTGGAGAAAAAAAAAAAGGCACATCCCACCAACATCAAAACCTCATCCCCACTGTAAAACATGGCGGAGGGAGCATCATGGTTTGGGGCTGCTTTGCTGCCTCAGGGCCTAGACGGATTGTTGTCATTGATGGAAAAATGAATTCCAGAGTTTATCAAGACATTTTGCAGGAAAACGTAAGACCAGCTGTCCGCCAACTGAAGCTCCGCAGAGGATTGGTGATGCAACAGGACAATGACCCAAAGCATACAAGTAATTCAACAAAAGAATGGCTTCAACAAAACAAAATACGCCTTCTGGAGTGGCCCAGTCAGAGTCCCGACCTCAACCCGATTGAAATGCTGTGGCATGACCTTAAGAGAGCGATTCACACCAGACATCCCAAGAATATTGCTACACTGAAACAGTTTTGTGAAGAGGAGTGGTCCAAAATTACTCCAGATCGTTGTGCAGGTCTGATCTGCAACTACAGGAAACGTTTGGTTGAGGTTATTGCTGCCAAAAAGGAGGGTCAACCAGTTATTAAGTCCAAAGGTTCACATACTTTTTCCACCCTGCACTGAATGTTTACATGTTAGGTTTGTGTTGGATTATTTTAAGCAGACTGTGTTTTTCAAATTGTTGTGACTTCGATGAAGATCAGAGCACATTTTATGACCAATTCATGCAAAACTCCACGTAATCCCAAAGGGTTCACATACTTTGTCTTGCAACTGTACATTGGACAGCAGTATTATAGGAGGTTTATTTATGCGCCTGCTAAAATAGACACCGGCAAGCACCTCTCCAGCAAAGCCCTTACATTTCCCCCCCCCCCCCGAAAAAAGTTCAAATTTTTAGGCTAGCGTCAGACGAACACAGTCATCACGTCCTTGTCGCCGCACAGTTTAACGTCTGTCGTAGCATTGATTCGTGATCAATAGAGACCAACACATCCACTGCAGAATTAAGTTCAAAATCCTTATCCTTACCTACAAAAGCCTCACTAACTCAGCTCCCCACTACCTGTCCTCACTAATCACCAAATACACCCCAGCCCGCTCCATAAGGTCAAACAGTGACCTGCGCCTAGCTTCTCCCAGCATCACCTCGTCCCATGATAGACTGCAGGATTTCTCACGCGCAGCCCCCACTCTCTGGAACGCTCTCCCTCGTACTGTCAGACTTTCCCCTAACTTCTCTTCCTTCAAACGCTCCCTTAAAACATTCCTATTTAGGGAAGCCTACCACCCAACTCACTGACGCAACCATCAATCACTCTCACCTTACAGTCCTCTCCTCCTGTTTCCAACCCCAACCCTCCCAGATTGTGAGTTCCTACGGGAATAGGGCCCTCATCTCCTCCTGTACTGTTTGTCAAATGTTGTTCAATGTATTGTAACCCTGTCTATACTGTGCTTATTGTACAGCGCTGCGGAATATGCTGGCGCTTTATAAATAAAGAATAATAATAATAATAATAATAACACATGAAGTACGTGCGCACAGAAGTGCACTCGCACCACGCAGGTGGCAACGAACGTCATTTAGGCCACAAAGTAAAAAAAAGAGCTACGACGGAGTGCACCGCGTCCACGTAGCGGCCTGTGTGCGTGATGACACGACGTTAGACGCAGCGCATTTGCGACGTCCATCACGTTGCTGCTCAGAAGTTTTTACGGTCTGGCTGACTGTACCTGGTCATTTAATTTTGTTTCCCATATTTCCCTTTTCTTTCTACATCAGAGTGCGCTCAGACTGCGTTTGTCTGACATTGGCCTTAAAGTCTGACAGGTCAAGGGTTTAAATAAATCTTACATCACTTTGGGCTGATCATAGAGAAACAAATTGGGCCTGAGAAGTGGATCAGGGTCTGAATTCTGCCAGTCTTGTGGCCTGTGCCACCATGTATCTGACACAGTTTAAGAGAAGTTGACCGGGAATTTTAAATATTTAAAGATCGCGGCTGCCTGGTGGATAGATCCCATCCCAGATGAGCGGGGGAGCTTTATGCTGGCGGCCGCGCGTAGGAGGAAAAACACACGGCCACTGGCAATGTGCGGCAGCTAAATTGTTCGGGCTCGGCGGGCCACAGCGGGAACCTGCGTTCCCGCTGTGGGAGAAGTGCGGGAGAAGTGCGTTTCCGCTGTGGGAGAAGTGCGGGAACGCCGTTCCCGCAGGACTCGAGCTCTGACTTATAGCACAGGTCAAATCAGAAACTGAAGGATCAAGGAGCCACAAAACTTCTAGACCAGTGCTGTCAAACTCTGCCCCCCCCAGATGTTTCTGAACTACAATTCCCAGGATTCCCTGACCAATACGTAATTGAAAGAATTCTGTTAGTTGTAGGCATCAACATCTTGGGGACCGTGAGTTTGACAGTCCTGCTCTAGAATGTTACCTATGGCTGTTACATTGACCCGGTACATGAGAACAGACAAACGCAGGTATGGATCATTAGATCAGCAAGAACAGGTTTAATGCACATGGGTCCCCAGGTGTGTATGGTTACATGGGCCTAGGGCAGCATGTTGGGGGGGGTAGCAATTTTATTGCCCACTGTCCTTTTTTTTTTTTTTTTTTCAGGTCCACAACATTTTAGGTATGTGTGTACAGCAGAGCTGCAAAGCAATAAAAACCCCAGCAATGCCTTGCAATAAATAAGTTACAAAGTATAATATATGCTGTTAGAAAGGAGGCGTCTTGCTTTTTTCTATATATTACATTTTTTTATTGACATAAATGCCTAGATCTGCAGGGAAGATTTATTTTTACGTACATGCTCGTATTTACCGGATATCAGGTGGCTGTGCAAGGACAGCAGAATTTGGAGTGCCTAATGCAGTACCCAGCATACACACACCCCTGGAGGTCCCCATATACAGACAGAAAAATTGACCGCGGAAATTACTAAACAAACATGAGCGAAAAGGTAAAGAAAATATTTTACTTGGTCACTGTGTGCATCAATTTTGGGATATTTTGTATTTTAAACTGCCCCCCTCCCCGTATCATTACAGCACTGGTTCCTCACTGTGTGGCACTGACCAGAGCATGGAGTGAACTGGTCAGAAGTTCAGAAAACTCCTAGGATTGTATTTGAAGGATGTAGGTGTGACGGATATGTAAAGCACGTCACTGGGGTAGAATAGATATCACATCTGAAAGTTTTCTCCATTTTCCTTTGCTGCTGAGGTTACATTTCCAGAGCATCAGCCTGCTCAAACCTTGCTACAAACTTTGCTGGGAACAGGCACTGGGATCCCTTATGCTATAGGTTTTTGCAAAGCCCTGCATCTCCACCAACAAAGAAGGGAAATCTGGCATTCGCTACCCAAGCTGCCAGCGGCCTGCATATTGAGTGTCTGATTGAGGACACTGAATCATGTGAGTGAAACGCTTTCATTTTCATCATACACATGCATGTTAAGCTTTACTACTCTATGCTTTGTATGATTTTTTCCTTTTGGAGGCACTCTTGCTACTCAGACCAACGCTGAAGGCCTATCGAATGGTTTCCATCCAACAAAGGAATAACCAGAAGGAAGCGCTGACTTTGCTCATAACCCCCCTCCCCCACATAGAATAGATATTCAGCTGCAATCTCTCATCTCAGGTAGCTTAGACAGCACAATAGACCCACCTGCAGCCTTCTCTAAACATTCCCTCCAACCGTCTTTTCACTACTGTAAAAACAAGCTATTCCACAGCTGTAAAGTGAAACTTTTGCTCAGATTTTTGTAAATGTTGCATCAGGAGAAAAAAAAATAAATCCACAAAATGGAAACAGAAGATAAAACCCTAACTTTATTTTTCCCTTTAAATGCAATTAATTGAAACAAAAAAAACAACAAACACTGCAGCATGTGTTTTATAGGTGTTTTAACGCACAAGTAATCTAGTTACAGCTTATGTTAGTGGTAGTGTCCCTTTAATTCTATTACCTGGATGTCTATCAGTTTGGGACTGGCAGTATCCCTGGTCACTTGTATCTTCATTGTAAATTTACTGCTGAAGCCTGACGTTCATACGCACTTTACACAAGTAAGAGACAGATATTCACTATATGTGGTTTTGCTGTGTGATCCGAGGAGATCATAATGGGGAGAGTAATTGTATGATGCGCTGGGAGCCGTCTGCCGTCACTACACATATACAGCCAGGTCCAGAAATATTGGGACAGCGACACAATTCTAACATCTCTGGCTCTATACACCACTACAATGGAGTTGGAATGAAACAAACACAATGTGCTTTAACTGCAGACTGTCGGCTTTAATTTGAGGGTATGTACATCCAACTCAGGTGAACTGTGTAGGACTTACCGCAGTTTGCAGATGTGCCTCCCACTTGTTAAGGGACCAAAAGTAATGGGACAGAATAATAATCATAAAATCAAACTTTTCCTTCTTAATACTTGGTTGCAAATCCTTTGCAGTCAATCACAGTCTGAAGTCTGGAACACATAGACATCACCAGACGCTGGGTTTCATCCCTGGTGATGCACTGCCAGGCCTCTACTGCAACTGTCTTCAGTTCCTGCTCGTTCTTGGGGCATTTTCCCTTCAGTTTTGTCTTCAGCAAGTGAAATGCATGCTCAATGGGATTCAGGTCAGGTGATTGACTTGGCCATTGCATAACATTCCACTTCTGTCCCTTCAAAAACTCTTTGGTTGCTTTTGCAGTATGCTTTGGGTCATTGTCCATCTGCACTGTGAAGCGCCGCCCAATGAGTTCTGCAGCATTTGGCTGAATCTGAGCAGATAATATTGCCTGAAACACTTCAGAATTCATCCTGCTGCTTTTGTCAGCAGTCACATCATCAATAAATACAAGAGAACCAGTTCCATTGGCAGCCATACATGCCCACGCCATGACACTACCACCACCATGCTTCACTGACGTGGTATGCTTAGGATCATGAGCAGTTCCTTTCCTTCTCCATACTCTTCTCTTCCCATCACTCTGGTACAAGTTGATCTTGGTCTCATCTGTCCATAGGATCTTGTTCCAGAACTGTGAAGGTTTTGTTAGTTGTTGTTTGGCAAACTCTAATCTGGCCTTCCTGTTTTTGAGGTTCACCAATGGATTACATCTTGTGGTGAACCCGCTGTATTCACTCTGGTGAAGTCTTCTCTTGATTGGTGACTTTGACACACATACACCTACCTCCTGGAGAGTGTTCTTGATCTGGCCAACTGTTGTGAAGGGTGTTTTCTTCACCAGGGAAAGAATTCTTTGGTCATCCACCACAGTTGTTTTCCTTGGTCTCCCGGGTCTTTTGGTGTTGCTGAGCTCACCGGTGCGTTCCTTTTTGAGGATGTTCCAAACAGTTGTTTTAGCCACGCCTAATGTTCTTGCCATCTCTGATGGGTTTGTTTTGTTTCTTCAGCCTAATGATGGTTTGCTTCACTGATAGTGACAGCTCTTTGGATCTCATCTTGAGAGTTGACAGCAACAGATTCCAAATGCAAATAGCACACTTGAAATGAACTCTGGGCCTTTTATCTGCACATTGTAATTGGGGTAATGAGGGAATATCCCACACCTGGCCATGGAACAGCCAAGAAGCCAATTGTCCCATTACCTTTGGTCCCTTAACAAGTGGGAGGCACATCTGCAAACTGCTGTAAGTCCTACACCGTTCACCTGAGTTAGATGTACATACCCTCAAATTAAAGCTGACAGTCTGCAGTTAAAGCACATTGTGTTTGTTTCATTCCAACTCCGTTGTGGTGGTGTATAGAGCCAAAGATGTTAGAATTGTGTTGATGTCCCAATATTTTTGGGACCTGACTGTAGCTCTTAATATCAATAACATGCTGGAGGTGTATTTTAAGAGTAAAAACCGTGTAAAACTGTTGCACATTGAATTAAATAACCCTGCAAATACAACATTTAATCATTGGTCATTTTGATCTTGGCATATACTCCCGCACACATTACTTTCAAGCAAGACGTAGGTCTGGATTAGGCTGGTGTCAGACGAACGCACTATGTGCGCCCGTACTGATGTGCCTTCTGGCGTCTGTCGCAGCATTGAGACGCTGCGATGGGGCCAGCCACACGCTGTTGCGCGCGCACAAATTGCGCGTGCAACAGAGGCCGTGCTGCGTCCGTGCAGCAACCCTCTACGTGAGGTCTAGGACGCGTGTTGACGGAGCTGCAAAGAGCGATACTCCATAGAAGGATCGAGCCTTGCAGCGCTGTGTGCACTAACTGCACTCAGCGAGGTGGCCAGACAGGCGTCGAGTGGAAGGAACGTCCACTCTCCAGAACGTTCCTTCCGCTCTTCAAATATGCTCGTCTGACGCCAGTCTTAGGGTTGGCAGATCGGCTCTTTGTGTCAGGTAACCTACCCTGGCGGGGGCCCCTCCCGTGGCGCACCATGAGACTCGGCCGCTGCGGTCACGGAGGGGGGGGGACTGCAGGCAGACGGGGAACCGCTGCATTAGCCGCCCACGAAGGCTCCCACACCCCCAGCAGCATCCTGTATCCCACAGATGCGCCTGGCGTCCCACGTGGGATCCAAGATGGCACCCGGCCAAACCAACCACCCTCCAGCCAACCGGAACACACTATGATGTCAGAGCCAACCTGATTGCCATAACTACTCAGCAGCATCCTCTCCTGATTGGTGGACTTATTTCAGGCGGCCTATTTAAATCCTAAGTCACCCCTTATTCATTGCTGAGTTTTCCCTGTGCCAACTCCTACCCCGCCTGCCCCCTATCATCTTGCCTGCCTCCTGATAACGACCCCTTGCCTGGATTTAATCGACTACTCTTGCCTGCCTCCTGATAACGACCTTCCTGCCTGAAATCACTGGTCGTCCTTCAACGTACTCGCAGTAGTAAGGTACTGAACTTTCCCCTAAGTAAATTATACTAGATGCCTACTCCTTTTACGCTATTTGCCATACTGCTCTCGTGTAAAAGTGTCTCCCACTGGTCTCCTCCGCATATTGACCTCCAGTGACGAACCCCTAACACTTTGTTTAGACCCCAGTTGTAGGTAGATCAGGAGGTTGCTCTGCTACAAAATATCTGTAACGGTTGTCGGTCAAACCGTTTCAGCAAAATAAGGCATCCTTTTATGCCAAAATAATGAAAAGGTGAGGCAAGGTGTGCATACCTGGGTTATTGTTAATGATGGTTTTAGTATGCCTCGCTGCTGGTTTTGGGAGAGTTGTTTCGGATAACGCTAAAGTGGCAGCCGCGTGCTGGGCCTTCTTGATGCTGGTGCTCTCAGCTTGCCATGTCTGACCTCCCAGAGTCAGCTGCACGGTGAATAACTAAAAGAAACAGGATTTAGTAAAGAAAAAAAAAATTTAGATTAAAAAGGATGGCCTTAAGTTTAAAGAATACAAGACGCCCAAAACCAAGTCTAAGGATGTTCCACTTGACATGGATTCTCAGGGATGTGCATACGAATGAACATAGCCAATGCCACCTCCCCCCCCCCCCCCCCAAATTTTTTTTTTAAAAAAAGTGGTCCATTAGTAAGTAATCCAGATCAGGTTGCGTGATCATTAACTCTTGGCTTGGACCACTATAAAAAAGGTTTGTCTCAACAGAACACGCTTTTTATCTTTAAGGTAATAAAAAAAAACTAGCAGGATTTAGGCTGCGGTCACACAATCGCAGTTGACAGTGGAAGAAACATCCTTGAGAATGGACGTCCCTTCCACTCTGACACCCATGTGGCCTCTTCGCTGAGCGCAGCTCGTGTGCTCAGCGCTTCAAAGCTCGATTCTCCTATGGAGGATTGTGCGTTGTAGCCCCATCCTACATCAGTCATAGCTTTTTGACGGGGAGGCGGAAAGCACATTCGGTGGTAACGCGCGCAACTATTGCACACACTACACAGTGTGTCCTTCTCTGTTGAGCCGTCACAAAGCTACAAAGGACGCAGGGAAGAGCAGTCACAGATATACTCCGCGCGCTTGTGTGACCACTGCCTTAGAGGAATTGGATGATCGGCAAAAGGCAAAACCTGGGCAAAGTCGACCAATTCAGAGAGGATGTCCATTTGAAAAGGCCGTCACAGCCTAAAAGGGACAGGAGCACGCTTATCACCATGATCAGGACGCTTGAAGATTAGTAATATATTATTATCTCCAGGGTCAATACTTTTCATTAGCTTCCGGCTGTAAATACACCCTTTGATGATTAAAGCCTGGGCCATTGACCATCAAAGTATGAATACATGTACAGGACATTTGAATTAAGTGCTTTTCACATTATAAAAAAGCCATCCGAAATGAAGTGAGCGTGCAATATATTTAAAAAAAAAAACAGTTTTGGAATTATAAAAAAAGCCACCAATATAGAACAAGGGCGTTTTTTTAAAAAAAAACACGAAGACGATGAGGAGCAGCAGCTCCTGTGACCAGACGTAATAAAAAGGTCAGACTACAGTAACCACGAGGTTTAAGGATACCCCTCTGATAGTCTGACAAAACATCCCAAATATTGTGACTGGAATCTGTAGTATTGCAGAGCAGGTAATTTTCCCATTATACGCAAATCCTCCATCCACGTTTCAGTTGCGAGTTAGGCTAGCGTCAGACGAACGCAGTCATCATGTCCGTGTCGCCGCACAGTTTAACGTCTGTCGTAGCATTGATTTGTGATCAATAGAAACCAACACACGAAGTGCGCACACACCACTCAGGTGTCAACGGACACCATTTAGGCCTCGATGTAAAAGCGCTACAACGGACGCCCAGAATGCGCCTTGTCCAGGTAACGGCCCGTGTGCGTGATGACGCAACATCAGATGCAGCGCATTTGCGACATCCATCACGTTGACGCTCAGAAGTTTTTATGGTCTGGCTGACTGTACCGGTCTTTCAATTTTAATTTTATTTCCCATAGTGTTTTTTTTTTTTCTACATCCATCAAAAAAAACAAAAAACAAACAGACCGTGTGGTGTCTACAGTATCTTCCGTCAGTACGTCCATCCGTTATGCACGCAGAGTGCGCTCAGACTGCGTTCCTCTGACATTAGCCCAAGAGGAAGGAGGATTTTTGATTAAGCTCGCTTTAGGTTTAAATCACACTAATAGGCACAGAATGTGCCAAGACCCTTGTTATGGCAACAATCCAGACACACATTTGCTGACAACTGAGTAAAATGGAAACACCTGCTGGGTTTCAAAAGCCTGGGCTTTGGTTTTACCTTGCAATGTGCTGGTCCTCTTTCTTCCAGTAGTTTATATTGGGGCTGAATTCTGTTGAAGCGGGCTAACTCGTTCACCAGACACATTGGAGTTTTCTCTTTGGGGTTTGTCATGTTATCATGGAGAGGCACTGCAAAAAGAAAACGTTGCCAGAGTTTCACAAAACCACAATACGATCATGCGCCGGCCGTTTCTAATCACAATCCAGGTAAATCGAAACTGAAAGATGTCTACACGCATGCGCGTCTGACCCGGAAGGAAGAGAATCTACGGTGAATAGGCACGCCGAAAACGAAGCGCAAGAAACGGCACAAAGGTACCAGGTCTTTGAAGGACCAATTACCTCCAAAAGGGGACATATATATTTCTGTAGTGTGGATATGCCAACGTAATGCCTTTTGATTTCTGCCACTGAGGAAGCGCTTTTCAGCGCAAAACACGTCTGGCCAGTCTTATTTTATTTTCTGAATATTCTATGTAAATTCATTAAAACCTCTCTTTTATACATTATTACCGACCGCGTTTTCTCCTTATTTGGACTGGGAGTGCCAGGGATTTGCCGTTCGGAAGATCATACTCATGTGAGAAGGCTTTCATGAAGGTTGTGCCTAAATTAACAACCTTGAGTGCGATAGTGGGGGTCTTGCTGTAAGACCCAAAAAAGGGTGAGTAAGGTCCGTTTGGAGTACTCCCTGTACTACCTATTACTGACATACTATACCATGAGATGTGTGTACCTCTGCTTTTTTGAGATTTTAAAGATTAAGAAGAGTGTGGTGTTTGGGCAGGCCCAGATAACTGCCCTGCTGCGGATACACTAGAGCTTGGAAGCTCCAATCCGTGTGAGTGGGCCCGTCACAAGACTCTCTATATTTATTGACTTTATATACTGTGCTGCACTATGGTGTATGTTCTTCCTTATTTTTGAGGTTGAACGACAGAAATCCATCGAACCTCTACATAAGAAAGCAAAATAACGATTAAAGTGCAGAAACATAAGGAATTTGTGCTTTTACACACCTTGGCGGGAGCACGAGTGGTACGCCATTTTTAACTCTACGGAGGAGCGCTGTTCTTTTCTTCCTGTTTGTCTATGCTAAATCACTACAAGCTTACATTTGGCTGGAGCAAAGTACCCCCCATGTCTTTATTCTGCTCTGTGTCTGAGTACCTTGTATTAGATTTCCAAAACTGAAATGAGAGTCTCCATGCAAAGATTTGAAGCATTCAAAAGAAAATGGAACTGTCCATGGACGGATTGAATATACAACCTTTGTTCTTTTCATCTATTCAAAGAAAACAGTCGATTCCTCTCATCCTGGCCTCCTAAATAAGCAAAGGGTGCATGGAGTGTCCATTTAATGGTTTATTGTTAAATACTGAATCAAAGAAATGTATCTGGGCACACACCATGACCAATGGGTCTGTGAAACTAAATTCAGAAAGGGTTTTGTCCTATGAACTTCTCTAACAATTTGCGCACACATCTCCCTTCCTCTGCCTCCATGAGAGCATGGGAACTGGAGCACAATTGCAGTGGCCGAACTGTGTCCATCTCGCTCCAAGCCCCAGCGCGATTACTCAGACACACTGCGGATGCATATAGTTTCTGCTTCCCATGGGCGCCTGCCAGAGGAGGAAGCTTATCCATTGCAACATAGGAGACCAAGACCATATCATGCACTGCACCCAATACCCGAAAAATGCCCCGATCATGTCCTAATCCTAGGGATTGGAAGTAGGCGCCCCTATTTGCCAGGGTGGCAAATACCATCAAATATCGCCGGTATTGTACCGACCGCAAATGCCAGCATGTCACAAAATTAAAATCCAAAGGAGAACATAAGGAAATGCTGGCAGAATGCTTGGTTGCGTAGGGAGAGGTATTAGCAGTAGGAAAAGGGAAGTGCTCAAGCCACTGTACAGCGCACTGGTGAGACCTCACTTGGAGTACTGTGTGCAGTACTGGAGACCGTATCTCCAGAAGGATATAGACATCTTAGAGAGTTCAGAGAAGGGCTACTAAAATGGTGTACGGCTTGAAGGAGAAAAGTTACCAGGAAAGGCTTAATGATCTTAACATGTACAGCTTGGAAAAAAGACGAGACAGAGGAGATATGATAGAAACATTTAAATACGTAAAGGGAATCCACAAGGTAGAGGAAGGGAGTATATTTAAATGGAAACAAAGTTGCAAAACAAGAGGACATAGTCTTAGATTAGAGGGGCAAAGGTTTAAAAGTAACATCAGATATCGCTGTTGAATTGTGATCTGAAGCTCCTGACGCGCATTTTGGCCACTCGATTGCATGATTGTTTGCCTCGCCTGATAGACCCAGATCAGGTAGGATTTATACCTGGTAGGGAGGCCAGGGATGCTACCACCCGGGTAATTAACGCTATTAGCCTAGCTCACCGTGGGTCGAGCCCGGTCCTTCTGCTGTCCACAGATGCTGAAAAGGCCTTTGACCGAGTGCTGTGGCCATTCATGAGGCTGACATTAGCTAAGTTCGGACTGGATGCCACCTTTCTCTCCTGGATCGATGCTATTTACGATGACCCAACGGCAAGGGTTAGGGTAAATGGTGC
Source organism: Leptobrachium leishanense (assembly GCA_009667805.1). NCBI lineage: Eukaryota > Metazoa > Chordata > Amphibia > Anura > Megophryidae > Leptobrachium > Leptobrachium leishanense. Next base: position 74,579,435 of record CM019067.1, on the reverse strand, counting down.
TCTTACAGATAGTTTCCAAGTCCGGAATGGAACTCGGCAAGGTTGCCCGCTCTCGCCTCTGCTCTTTGCACTCACACTGGAGCCCCTGCTGTCTTCTATTCGCCTTAATCCATTGATCACTGGCATCCGTGGCCACTCCCTCCATCACAAGGTCTCAGCTTATGCGGACGATCTACTTTTTATGCTCACAAACCCAGTGGTCTCCCTTCGGGAGGTTGTAACAGAGCTAGATACTTATGGAGCACTGTCGGGACTTAAAATCAACATGAATAAGTCAGAGATCTTGAATATTTCCCTGCAGGGTGCTGACAGGGTAGCACTTAAACACCGATTCCCATTCAGGTGGTGTACGGAAAAACTACGTTACTTGGGCATATGGCTTCACGCGGATGTCAGTAAGATCCCTTCCCTTAATTTCCTGCCTATTTTATCGGTTATACGCCAGGACATGAGAGGCTGGTCCTCTAAATATCTCTCATGGCTGGGTAGGGTTGGGGTTCTAAAGATGAACGCCTTGCCCCGCCTTCTCTACCTTGTCCAGACCATCCCTCTGCAGGTTCCTAGAGGCTGGCTCGCGGAGGTGCGGAAATTGTTCTTGAATTTTGTTTGGGCTGGTAAACGGCCCCGCCTTAAATTTACGACCATGTGTAGACCTACCTCCTCAGGAGGCTTAGCATTGCCTGATCTAGGATTATATCTGTTCGCCAACCACCTAACTAGACTGATGGATTGGATGGATCGGGGTTCTACCTGTAGATGGCTGGACATGGAATGGGCGCTTGCGGAGTGCCCCCTCTGGGCGTTGCCGTGGCTCCTCCAGCGACATGTGCCCTTGTCTTCCAGACGGGCCCCTGCAGTGGGATGTACACTCAGATATTGGCTTCGGGCCCGCCCCCTTTTTGCACTTTCGCCCTCTCCCTCGCCTCTGCTTCCCTTGTCACACAACCCAGCGCTCCCGAGTGGGGTCTGTGCCTCAGTGCGCCTTCGCTTCACTACCTCGTCATGTCTCAGGGCGCATCATCTATTCGCAGATGGGCAATGGATACCGCTGGGGGGGGGGGGGGACTCCAGCACCTACGTTCGCGGAATCCTTCAACTATGCACAATTGCGCTCCTTTTTATGTTCTCTACCTGATAAAACCGGTCTTCTGAGGCAGCTCACACAGTTTGAAAAATATTGTGTGTCGGGAATTACTCTGACGCGCAGCCTCTCCACTTTATACTCCATGCTACAAGCTTTTTCAGCCGATCTGCCCTCATTTGTAGGAAAATGGGATGACATGTTAGGGGACAATCTACCCGAGAGACACTGGGCAAAGACGTTCTACTTTGTTGCATCGGGCTCCCCGGTTTCCAGATTCCGAGAGTCCTCTTATAAATTGATTTCGCTGTGGTATACTTCTCCAGTGCAGACGGCGCGTTTTTGTACCTCAGCCACTGATGTCTGCTGGAGATGTAATTTGGATAGAGGCACATACCTCCATATGTGGTGGTCTTGCTCGCGCATTCATCCTTTCTGGGAAGCTGTACGGAAGCTGGCATGTCACTTGACAAACATGGATTTGGCCTTGGATCCTAGGTTGTTTTTGCTTGGCCAGATAGATTTGTCATATAAGTCGTTTAAACGATCTATCTTGCCCCGACTGTTACTGGCGGCGAGGTCAGTGCCACCTCTATTTTGGAAATCCGATCACACGCCTCCTTTACGCGAAGTACTATTACGGATGGAGCTCATCAGGTCGGCGGAGCAGTTACTGCATCCTGCAGACAGATGGGACGAGATTTTCCGCCGTACCTGGTATTATTGGTCGGAGTTTGTATCTTCCTCTAAATGCACGGAGTGGCTTCAGGAGGCCCACGACCCTGGGTAGGCTATTCCTGCGCACAGATCCATGGGCTTCTCAGCTGGGAGTTCTTGACTTCCCTTTTCGGAGTAGAAAGTATTTCGGCCTGTCCCTGGGTGTAGCCTGGGCCTTGGTACGCTGTCCTTTGTCTACCTCTCTTCTGGCCCTTCTCCCCTCTCTCTCTACTTACTTTCCTTCTGCTTCTCTATTTCTGATCTTCGCTTCGTTTCTCCGTTTCTTGGGTTACTTTTCTCAATGCCTCCCCGTTCCCTTTATCTTCATTGGGTCTATACCACTTACTTTTTTGTTTTATTGTCTATTGGTCTATGTGTGTCTGTTCCAGTTTCGTGTTATTTGGAGTTAGTCCTTGTTAGTCGTTCGATTTATTTGCTCCCCCTAATTATGCGTTAACCTCGCCCCTACCCACAAATTTTCTGGTCCTCATGAGTCTAGGAGTGATACCCCAATACTATGGGGTGCAGGGGACGTATTTGTTATGGCTCCCCTCCCCCCCCCCTGTTTTTCTTCAGGGGTGGGGTGGGACACGGCCATTGACTGCAGGGGAGTCACTCTCTATTGCGACTACAAGCACTCTGCATGACTCTCGAAGAAATTCATATTAAAGTATGGGTATGTTGAGTGATTGCTTCAGTTGTGACACCTTTTCCTTGTTTTTTTTTTGTTTCTTATATTTTATGTCAAACTTTCCCTCTTATGTTTTGTATATTGTTTTTTGTCCTTTTTGAAAATAAAACTTTTTTTTTTTTTTGCATAAAAAGTTAACATCAGAAAGCATTATTTTACTGAGAGGGTGGTGGATACATGGAGCAGTCTTCCAGTAGAAGTGGTAGAGGCCAAAACAGTGATTGAATTTAAGCAAGCATGGGATAGGCATAAGGCTATCCTAAACAAAAGATAAATCCAGGTAAAGTATCCATGTAATTGGGCAGACTAGATGGGCCGAAAGGTTCTTATCTGCCAACATTTTTCTATCAGGGTTATCCAAAGAGATCCGAATTGCTTGAGAAAGGTAACCGAATGCTGAAAATCAGCGTTCGGTTACCTTTCCTGGCCATTCGGCTATCCAGAGAGCAGGCAATTCGCCAAATCCAGGCGAATTGCCTGCACATACGGTGCCTGTTCGGTTCCTGTTCGAGGGCAGTGAAATCCCCATGAAAAAGCTCTGCTTCGGCTATTCAGAGAACACAAACCAGCAGTGAAAGGTTCCCCTAATGCCCTGCCATTCGGTGGTTTCATTCGGCAAATTTATTCAGGAGAATCCCATAGACTTCAATGTTAAAAATATTCCCGTTTTAATTCAATATCTAATAAACCGTTCATTATAAAATTCTGCAGCAAAAAGTCTCTTTATTTATAGATTTTTTAGGATACTTTAAGCATTTTTCAGATTTTTTTTATTTTTTTTAAAAAGTCCGATTTTTTTTTTATTTTTTTTTCAGTTTACTTATTTTTTTTGTAACAGCCCTCTTTATTATCATTCCCTGGACCTCCTGTGAAAATTTCAGACATTTTCGCTCAGTAGTTTCTTTGCAAACAGCGTTTCATTTTCCCAGATTCATACAAATGGTTTTTCTAATTTATTCACTGCCTCCTCTACGTCACAGCTGCTTCGGCGATTCGGCTCCTGTTCGGCTCCTGTTCGGCTTTTTCGAAGGTTAATCCAGATGTTTTTGCTTGTTTTTAAGCATGCATTCGGTTAGTTTTCGTCAGGTTTTCGGCAGCTTTTCCCTGCAATTCGGGGACCCTGTGCTCTTTGCTGAATACACCGCAGGGTCACCGAAATGCAATCGGCAAAAGGAACCGAATTGAAGAGAACGAAAAGTCACCGAACGTGCGGTGACTTTTCGAATCTCTTTGGATAACCCTGTATGTTTCTAGGTTTCTATAAGGGGTTATTCAAAGAGCATCGAAATACCACGACACTTCGGCGAGTTCAATTTGCCGACCCTGCAGTGAATTCAGCATTCACAGCAAGGACCACGGAGTGCGGAAAATCAATAATAAAAAAAAAAATGCATGGAATTATATAAGGTCCTATAAAAAGGTCTGTTGTTACAGAATAAAAATTAAGAAAATTTTTTGAATTAAAATGTGGCCGAGAAAAATAAAATAAGACTTTTTGTTGCAAATGTAAAGAATAAAAAGTTTAAATATTTAAGAAAAATGGGGAATTTAACATTGAAACCTATAGGATTCGCCTGTTTAAACTGGTCGAATGAAACCACCGAAAATCAGGGCACTTCAGACATTTCGGTGTTCTCTTAATAGATTAACTGCCACCGAATTGAACTGTATTTCACTGGCAATTAGCCCATATTTGGCGAATTGCCTGCTTTTTGAATAGCCGAATTGCCACAAAAATTGCACCGTATGGGGCAATTCACCATTCGTTGCAATTTTGGTGTTTCATCTGTGCTTTTTGGATTTAACGTTTGAAAAAAGTCAGCATTAACCCTTTCGCTGCTGAGGTCATTTTTACCGGTTTTGCTCATCATGTTTAAACGTGTTTTGAAGGCTTATTTTAGTATATTACCCAGACATATTATATATCGTTCTTTCCGTCAGACTCGGCAGATTCATAATATGTCATTATTATAAGTATACATCATGACCTGTCTGTATATTATAACAAAAAATGCAATAAAATATGAATTTTCAATAATTTACAACGTATAAAGTGTTTTTTTTCACATTTTAACATGCGAGCAATTGCGGTTATATTTTGTATCGGGTGCGCTTGTTAAAAAAATTAGAGATGGGGTCTCGTTACATTTTTTTGGGGAAAATTAGGCGATTTTTAACAAACGCACCACATACAAAAATCGTTTGTTCACATAATTGAAATGGGAACAATATTGCTGCATTAACGAACCAAAGAAAAAAAACTTTTTTTTTTTAAATATTTTTTATTTTTATTTTTTTAAAAAAACTTTTTTCATAGTAATGTTTGGTATTGTTGGAACGGCCATGCTCTGGCCGATTCAACAATATCAAACATTAACCCCTAACTGCCACCAATGGTGGAGATAGGGGGTTCCAATGAACCAACCATCTCCACCATTGGTGGCAGTTAGGGGTTAACTCCAGGACTAGCGTCATCGTGCTATGCACGATGACGCCAGTCCTCAGGGGGCATTCCCGGAAGCTTGGCCGACATCCAAGAGGTCGGCCAGCTCCGGGAAAGGATCACGAACCTGTGCTTTTCGGCGCCGATTCGTGATCCGGCCCCCATGGGGTTAATTCCCGTTATCGTTAGGAAGGGCAGGCTGTGCCCTTCCAAACGGTGCCTGGATTAACCCCCTGCACCCCGGCGATCGGGAGGGAGAGAGGTCCGAAGGACCTCCCCCCCCCCCCTCCCTTTCAGGCGCCTCCTCCGCACATGCCGCGATGACATCGAATTGTCATCGCGCCGCCGCGATGACATCTAATTGTGCCGGCGGCGGTTCCGGGTGCTGGGCTGACATCGAGGATGTCAGCCCGCACCGGGGGGGGCACAGCGATCGGCTGGAACCCGGCCGATTGCTTGCCCCAAAGGGAGGACGCGTTCAGCGCGTCCTCCGCAAGGAACGCTACCTGCGGGTGGACGCGCTGAGCGCGTCCTCCGCAGCGAAGGGGTTAAAAATCAATTGCAATTTTTGATGGCATTTACAACACTTAAACCAGTGTTTCCCAAACCTGTCCTCAGAACCCTCCGCCTGGCCAGGTTTGCAGGATATCTGAAGCACAGTACAGGTGATATGATTCGCTGCTCAGTGATTGCAGGATTCAGTCTGCTTTTCCAAGGTGATCTGCAAAATCTGGTCGAGGTTCCTGAGGACAGGTTTGTGAAGCACTGCCTTAAACCATATAACTTACAGGGTTATTCAGAGAAAGGTGAAAACTCAGGAGAATGACTGGAGCAGTGAAAATTCTAGGTCAAAATAGCCAAACCAGAAAAATTCTCCCATTTATCTCACTTTTCAAATCCGCTATTTTGACCTAGAATTTTCACTTCTCCAGTCATTCTCCTGGTTTTCACCTTTCTCTGAATAACCCTGCCAATCTTGAGTGCAAGGAGAAAGCCATGTGGGGCAGAAAAAGGAGTACTGTCCTAATGTCATTGAACAGGCATTCTACTGGGTTTTGAACTTCTCCTGAATCAATTCAGCACCTCAAACAAAAATTCTAATTTATCTGCATTATATCCGACCTTGTGCAAGTTATTTCTAAAAAAAGTCTGCAGTCTTCTTCCTCATGACCAAACAAACTGTTTACCAGCCAACTCCAGATAGAATTGTGTGGAAGAAGGAATCTATGACACTGGTGGTGATGGCAAATCGTGACACCCAGATGTTATGGAACTACATGTCCCATGATGCTTAGTCACACAAGTCTGGCAGAGCATCATCGGACATGCAGTTCCAAAACATCTGGAGTGCCAGAATGTGATACCGATTTATGCATCTCGCAAAGCAGTACATGACAAGGTTAATAGAAACCTAACACTAGCCAAAAGGGCTTTCATTGTACCTTCCAATAATTTAGCTCGCCCATCTTCTTTAGTCACGCCTGATGGACTGACAGGAGATGATGCCACCAGGTTGTCGGTGGGACTGTCAGGGGGCACTTCTGTGGCAGACCCATTCAGGGAGGACTGCAGACTCATCTGAACGGCACTTGTGGCAGGAGGGGAGAGCGCAGAAGGAAAGGAAGAGTCACACGCTGGTGCCGGTGACTGAGCCTTAACGTGTGACATCCTCAGATTCTGTGGGACATAAACAAAAGCTTTGTCTGTTATCAACTTCTATAACATAAGATAATAAAGGACAGGTCAAACAGGTGACAAAGGAAGGGTTATATCAATGTTAAGACAGCCTCTCATTGCCCACCAAAAACACCAAGTACCCTCTTGCATAGTAGCCACCTTCTCAAATGGTCATAAAATATAAAAAAAAAAAACACAGTCATGGTCCCCTACAACTACATTGCTTCAAACCAATGATTTGGTACACTCAATGTCAGTGTAATATAATTAATTACAGTACATGGAAACACTGCATGCAGTAGTTGACCGGTAGAGGACTCCCTCTGCTGACCCATCGTGGTACTGCCGAAAGTCTCCAATAGCCTCTCCAGACTATGAAACCCATTTGCAATCCTTCAGAATATGACCAGATTGAATTAACCATCTCTGGCACCTACTGGTGCCTTTGAAGAAAGTATTAACGATACTGTGTTTAGAGGAGGGATTAAAAGGATTTATATTTTTACAAATCTGGATCTTTTCAAGCAACAATATAGAACTTTGAAAAATAAAATATGTCAATAGCACTGGCGCAAAACAAACGTACCGCACCGATTCAGACTTCTCTGGGCAACTAAATTCAATGTAATATGCATCTCAGGGCCTGATTATAAAAAGGATCAGTACGGTCACCCTATTCCTTCATGAGATACTACAGGCCACTTCATGCACTGGTCCAATGCCAGGCACTGCTATGTTTCTCTATCATGGGCCCAGAACAGCTCTGCTCAATTGGCATGAGCCGATTCCAGGTGGAGGGAAGCCCACTTGGGAACCGCCGCGCACTATAACCATGACGAGTATCTGAATCTGGTCCAGTAAGTCCAAAGTGTGTGGAAACCCAACGGAGTTAAGTATTGAAACATGGCGGTGCCTGGTACTGAAACCAGTTAACCCTCCCATCTGCTGTGCTCAATATGTTTAAACGCAATTTGAAGGCATATTTTATTGTGGAACACAGGGTGTCCATAAAGTCTCTTTACAATTTCAAAAATTTATTACAAAAGGCAAATGAAAAGACAGATAAGTGAAAATTATTACAAAAGGAGACATATTTAAGTTTTTTTGCCTCATTTAATACACCTCTATATGGGCACAATTAGTTGCACGAAGCACATCAAGACGGTGCTGGATTTCTTGCCATGTTGGCTGTAGCATATCCTCATCAATGGCATCAGTGATCCTCTGCTTTAGATTAGTGAGGTCCCGTACCTTTTGTTCCATACACCATATCGTTCACATAATTCCATGGAAGGAAGTAGTTTTTCTTCGGCGAGCCATCAATTACTGCAAATGTTTACCTTTTGACTGAATACTTGGCACCACAACTACATGACCTTCAACCAACCATAATTTCCAGCAAGATGGTGCACCACCACATTGGGGACTGCATGTTTGTGGGTTCCTAAATTAAACATTTCCAGACTGGTGGATTGGAAGTTGTGGCCCAATTCCCTGGCCACCACGTTCACCAGATATCACTCCCCTCGACGGGGTTATGTCAAAGATATGATGTATGGAACAAAAGGTACGGGACATCACTAATCTAAAAGCAGAGGATCACGGATGCCATTTCCACCATTGATGAGGGTATGCTACAGTGAACACAGCAAGAAATCGAGTACTGTCTTGATGTGCTTCGTGCAACTAATGGTGCCCATATAGAGGTGTATTAAAGGAGTGTGTAAAAAAAAAAAAAAACTTGCATATATACGTCTCATTTTGTAATTTCTCAAATGTCTACATTTGCTGTTGTAATACATTTTTGAAATTGTAAAGCGACTTTATGGACACCCTGTATATTTTTCTTCTCCTTTCAGTGAAATAATCAGATTCTAAATATATATCATTACTATGTGTATATGTCATGTCAAGTCAGAATGCTACATAGTGTAAAATGTCCATTAGGATTTCAATCATTTACAGCACGTAAATATATTTTCCCACAATTTGTTATTCAATTAGGTACTTTTTATTTACAAAATCAGATACAGAGCCCATTATTGAATTATTTTTAAAAAGAAATAATTTTAAGCAAAACTGAAAAATCTAAAGATTTTATTTTGGCACTCTGCATTTCTTTAAAATGATTACTATGTTTGAAACACTACACTTCTTCCAGGCGTTGGAAAAGGTGAGTAATGGCAGTGCATAGTTTGCTTTATAAGTGGTACCACTTATAAAGTAAGGTACCGGCTGGGTGGAGTAGAGGTAACATCACTGCTCTGCATGGAGAGAGCCTGTGGAGTCATGGGTTCGATCCCAGCGAGCACCTCTCCAGTAAGTGTCCTTGGCAAGACACCCAACGGTACATACTCGCCACCCAGGACATACTTGAAAACAAGAGAAATCTCAATGTATCCTTCCTGGTAAAATCCTTTCACAAAAAATGTGGACAATGTCACTTTTTACACATTACATGGTCATCTTCAGCAGTATTGGAAAGGCCAGACTCTGAACTATCCATTGTCACATCAAGTGGGATATATAGAAATGTAATCTCCTTTGAGCAGCAGCTAACATTTTAGATGATGCAGTGCACATTGATGTACAGTGTCGTCTCCTCCACATTTGCTCCAGGCATGGAAAATAAGATGAGTTATTATAGTGCCTTTGTTCGCTTTATAAGCGAAAAGCAGACAATGCCTAGAAGTAAGATGAAAATATAGATTTTTACGTAGTACATGGACTTGTGTGGCATCACTGGAAAGGCCAGACACAGTGACATCGCTCTGGACCTTGTGGTGTGCACAGAAATATCCAGCCTCAACTATTAACTTGCCCAGCTATGCTAGGGGTCTAAAGACGTTGCGACATGTTGTATCTGCCCACCTGCGGATTCCAAGAGATTGGCCAGATCCTCCTTCGGTCATTACACGGTGGGAGAAGCCTCCAATACCAGTGGATCAGCAGAAAGGTAAGAAAGTGACAGAAGTCTTCTGCAAACAGACTCCTACACATTGTTCACAAGGAAAGCGTTAAGTACCAGCTGCAATACTTTATCAAGGGTTTTGATTTCATTGATCTTTACAACCAATGCAATATCCAACCCCGGAACAGAAAAAAAAAAGGCAGCCATTATTGTTCTAATTCAAAAAAATAAAGTATCCTTAAAGGAGACCGACCGCTACCATGATTGGTCTCAGAAATAGTGACGTCAGCTAGTGACTGACAGCCAGGACATTCAAACCCTACGGGCTGCCTGGTCATGGGGGGGGGGGTTGAGGACCAGTCAGCAATTTCAACAGGGAGGGGGAAATACACCACACATCCTGGCCACTTTAAATTTTTAAAGTGGCCAGGTGTGTTGTAGAATATCCCTTTAACGAGCCTTTGGCGGAACATCTGACGGGTGCAAGGGTAGAATGAGGATAACAGTCTAGACCAGTGGTTCCCAAGCTTTCAACCGAGTACCTCCTGACGGCCACTTTCCATAAATTTTACCCCTCTAAAAAAAAAAAAAAAAAAAAAAAAAAAAAGAGGATTAACAATTTACTTTTTTTTTTATAGGCTTCTCTCACCTCTATCCTGCAACCAGCTCTCCTTTTTCTCTGGCTTATCTACCATGGTCTCGCACCTTATACTCAGCTTTCCATCATCCCTCTCCTAGTTTCTCCTCATCTACCCACCACTTCTTAGCTTTTCCCCATTTCCTCCCCACCATCTCCCGTCTCCTCCCCAGCTTCTTCTTGGCTCTTCCACAGCTTATTATCTCTTATTACCTGACTTCCCCATATCGCCTTCCAGCACCCACCCCCCCCCATGGTGTCCTTAGCTCCACCCCCATCTATGGAAGCTATGCAGCTCTTCCTTATCTCTTCCTATCAACTCACATGTATTAAATAGATTTTAATTAAAATATAAACCTAAAATATGTGATAGGACTATATATAGTGTATCTAACAACTCCCTTAATATGAAGGGAATAAAATGGGGATGGGAAAAAAAGGAAATAAAAAAAAAAAAAAAGTAAATGTGCAGTGTGTTTGGGCCGGGGTCAGACGAGTTTACGAGCGGAAGGAACATCCATGAGAGTGGACGTTCCTTCCACTCTGACGTCCGTCTGGCCACCTCGTTGAGTGCAGTTAACGCGCTCAGCGCTGCAAGGCTCGATCCTCCTATGGAGGAACGCGTTTTGCAGCCCTGACGAACGTGCATTATAGCGTTTAAACAGTGTGGCTTTCAGCACAGCCGCAGTAGCACGCACAATTCCTGCACGCGCAACAGCGTGTGGCCGCCCGGCCCCAAAAAGCATCACAATGCGGTGACGGACACATGTCAGTACAGACGCAAGTAGTGCACTCATCTGATCCAGGACTTAAGAAGCCGTGGCCGAGATTAAGAGCTGCGGTGCGCGTGTAATGAATGACACGACCGCTGTGAGAAGCTCTTGGAAGACTCTAGTAGTGGCCTGCAAAGCTCAGCAGCGGATCAGCAGGATCCATGTCTGAGCCAAGGTCCTACTGAGCCGTTGACCATCACCAGGTCCCTTCATCCACTGCTGGACCACCTGCAATCCAAAAGGAAACAGATGATTGCAGCACGAGTCCCCTCGGGGGTCCTCGTAACTACCCCTGGGGGAATGTGTACCACCGGTTGGGAGCCGCTGGTCTAGACCATACAGTTGAAACTCGAAAAATGTGAATATCGTGCAAAAGTTCATTTATTTCAATAATGCAACTTAAAAGGTGAAACGAATATAGGAGATAGCTCAAGCTGTGATTTGTCATAATTGTGATGATTATGGTTACAGCTCATGAAAACCCCAAAGCCACAATCTCAGAAAATTAGAATATTACATGCAATCAATAAAACAAGGATTGTACATAGAACAATATCAGACCTCTGAAAAGTATAAGCATGCATATGTACTCACTCAGTACTTGGTTTGGGCCCCTTTTGCAGCAATTACTGCCTCAATGCGGCAATGTGGCATGGAAGCTATCAGCCTGTGGCACTGCTGAGGTGTTATGGAAGACCATGATGCTTCAATAGCGGCCTTCAGCTATTCTGCATTGTTCGGTCTCATGGCTCTCATCTTTCGCTTGGCAATGCCCCATAGATTCTCTATGGGGTTCAGGTCAGACGAGTTTGCTGGCCAATCAAGCACAGTAATCCCACGGTCATAGAACCCAGTTTTGGTGCTTTTGGCATTGTGGGCAGGTGCCAAGTCCTGCTGGAAAATGAAGTCAACATCCCTCAAAGCTCGTCTGCGGAAGGAAGCATGAAGTTCTCCAAAATCTCCTGGTAGACGGCCGCGTTGACCCTGGACTTAATGCAGCACAGTGGACCAACACCAGCAGATGACATGGGTCCCCAAATCAACACAGACTGTGGAAACTTCACACTGGACTTAAAGCATCTTGCAGTGTGTGCCTCTCCATTCTTCCTCCATACTCTGTGTCCTTGGTTTCCAAATGGGATGCAAACATGTTTCTCATCAGAAAACAGGACTTTGGACCACTGAGCAACAGACCAGGTCTGTTTCTTTAGCCCAGGTAAGACACTTCTGACGTTTAGGAGCAGCTTGACAAGAGGAATACGACATTTGAAGCCCATGTCCAGGATCCGTCTGTGTGTGGTGGCTCTTGACGCACTGACTCCAGCCTCAGTCCACTCCTTGTGAAAGTCCAACACTTTTGAATGGCCTTTTCCTGACAATCCTCGCCAGGCTGCAGTCATCCCTGCTGCTTGTGCACCTTTTTCTTCCACATAACTTTCTATTAACGTGCTTTGATACAGCACTTTGGGAACATCCAACTTCTTTTGCAATTACCTTTTGAGGCTTTCCCTTCTTATGGAGGGTGTCAATGATGGTTTTCTGCACAACTGTCAGGTCAGCAGTCTTTCCCATGATTGTGATACCTACTGAACCAGACTGAGAGACCATTTAAAGGCTCAGGTGGAACCCTTTGCAGGTGTTATGGCTTCATTAGCGGATTAGAGTGGGACACTTTGAGCCTAGAATATTGCACTTTTTCACAATATTCCAATTATCTGAGATTGTGAATTTGGCGTTTTCAGGAGCTGTAAGCCGGAATCATCACAATTCTGACAAATCACGGCTTGAACTATCTTGCTTTGCATGTAATGAGTCTCATATATTAGTTTCACCTTTTAAGTTGCATTACTGAAATAAATGAACTTTTGCACGAAATCCTAATTTTTTCGATTTTCACCTGTATATACTTAGTAACTGCAAGAACCGGTTGGTAGATAACACCATTCTGGCCTAATCACTCCTGTGAAAATCTATTCGTGGACAATGACTAGACAGCAAATTTGTATCTCGATTGAGAAACAGATTACAGAAGGTAAACAAACAGGATACAGGAACATCACAAACTGGTTACACAGCTTAATAAACCAGATAAGAGCTCTCCCAACACCCGCGATCTGGACATTCGAATGAAGTTTTTTGTTTCCCTTTCGGCTTCAGTTTTTGTTTACTTCTAATCAAATAGTTAATTTTTACAAAGGAAATCGAATAAAGCAAATTTTCAACTTCTTTATGAATCATGTCCTTGTCTGGCCTTACAGAGTGTATTTCGAGTTTCATTTCTCTCTAATAAGGGATTTCACATGAATCCCTAAAACTTACATTTTACCAAATGCATTCCAGAAATTTTAGTAGAACCTTGTGGTAGTGGATCTATAGGCAGCAGCCCAAGATCCTATCCCAATTTACTTCCTAACCTGCGATGGAAACATTATAGGCTCCCGTGAATCACTTGCAACCCTATCCTCTCTCCATCCCTACCTTCCTGACCCTGCTTCCGGCCCCCATATTTCCTCTTCATGTAACTATGCTTCCTAAAGCACCACTTGAACCCCCAAGCGTCCATGTCATATTGCTCACTTGTGTATCCAACTAACCTTCCCATTACTTTGATATGGGTTATGTGACCTCTGGGGCCTTCTCAATTGCTGTGTCGACCACGAACCTTAGTTAGTTATTCCACTTTGATACGAATATTCTCAAAATTATTGCATTAAAATGTTTTAGAAGATCTTTCCTGCACTTGCTTTAGAACACCTCTGCAATTTGTTCTTTTTCTGTAGGTCCTACTGGAAGTGGTATTTAAATCCCTTTGTAAGTGTAAGGACATGTCATTAGTATACTGATAATTTTCTAATCTATAACTATAAAATCGTTTGTCCGTCGCCGCGCATCCAGTTTCTGTTGGCTGCGCGCGCAGCCAACAGAAACCCGATGTGCAGCATCGGACAGACGCTGGATGCGCGCGCATCCAGGAGAGGATGTAGGCCCAAGCCAAGCCGGGGACTCGCCTAAGCCTGGAGGCTGGCCGAGCAGCCTGCGACAGCCGGAGGACAGTCACCTACATCGGCCCTGAGCTCCAGCGCTGACTGTTCTCCGGCTGTCGCAGGCTGCTCGGCCGGCATCCAGGCTCAGGCGAGCCCCCGGCTTGGCTTGGCCTACAGGCCCAGCCGAGCCGGGGACTCGCCTAAACCTGGAGGCCGGCCAAGCAAGTAGCTCGGCCGGCCTCCAGGCTCAGGCGAGCGCCTCGGCCTATAGGCTCAGGCGAGCGCCTGGCTTGGCCTGGGCCTATAGGCCCAAGCCAAGCCGGGGGCTCGCGAGAGATAGAGAGATAGAGAGATAGAGAGATAGAGAGATAGAGAGATAGAGAGATAGAGAGATAGAGAGATAGAGAGATAGAGAGATAGAGAGATAGAGAGATAGAGAGATAGAGAGATAGAGAGATAGAGAGATAGAGAGATAGAGAGATAGATATATATCTCCATCTCACACACATATGGGGGTTACAGGAGATATAGATATATATATATATATAGGGGTTACAGGATATATATGACTGCCCTCAGGGCAGGCTTTATACCTAGTGTTAAAATAAAACATGCGTTAAAGACAGTGTTTGACAAAACCGTGGGTGAAGTAGCCAAATGCCCCTGAAATTGTACCAGGGTCTCCTAGATTGTAAAGTAGTGAGTGTACAGCTTGTGTAATAGTAGACATTTTTTTGTCCCCTCAAAATAACTCAACACACAGCCATTAATATCTAAACTGCTGGCAACAAAAGCGACAACACCCCTAAGTAAAACTGTCCATATTGGGCCCAATTAGCCAGTTTCCCTCCCCGGTGTCATGTTACTCGGTGTTACAAGGTCTCCGGTATGAATGGGGAGCAGGTGTGTTAAATTTTGTGTTTTTGCTCTCACACTGGTCACTGGAAGTTCAACATGGCACCTCATGGCAAAGAACTGAGGATCTGAAAAAAAAGAATTGTTGCTCTACATAAACATGGCCTAGGCTATAAAAAGATTGCCAAGACCCTGAAACTGAGCTGAGCTGCAGCACGGTGGCCAAAACCATACAGCGGTTTAACTGGACAGGTTCCATTCAGAACAGGCCTCGCCATGGTCGACCAAAGAATTTGAGTGAACGTGCTCAGCGTCATATCCAGAGGTTGTCTTTGGGAAATAGACGTATGAGTGCTGCCAGCATTGCTGCAGAGGTTGAAGGGGGGGGGTGAAGTCTGTCAGTGCTCGGACCATACGCCGGACACTGCATCAAATTGGTCAGCATGGCTGTCGATCCAGAAGGAAGCTGCTTCTAAAGATGATGCACAAGAAAGCCCGCAAACAATTTGCTGACGACAAACAGACTAAGGACATGGATTACTGGTACTATGTCCTCTGGTCTGAGGAGACAAAGATAAACTTATTTGGTTCAGATGGTGTCAAGTGTGTGTGGCGTACAAAGACAAGTGTGTCTTGCCTACAGTCAAGCATGGTGGTGGGAGTGTCATGGTCTGGGGCTGCTGGCACTGGGGAGCTACAGTTCATTGAGGGAACCATGAATGCCAACATGTACTGTGACATACAGAAGCAGAGCATGATCCCCTCCCGTCAGAGACTGGGCCACAGGGCAGTATTCTGACATGATAATGACCCCAAACACACCTCCAAGATGACCACTGCCTTCCTAAAGAAGCTGAGGGTAAAGGTGATGGACTGTCCAAGCAGGTCTCCAGACCTAAACCCTATTGAGCATCTGTGGGGCATCCTCAAACGGAAGGTGGAGGAGCATAAGGTCTCTAACATCCACCAGCTCAGTGATGTCGTCATGGAGGAGTGAACTCCATGCCCAAGAGGGTTAAGGCAGTGCTAGAAAATAATGGTGGCCACACAAAACACTGACACTAGGCCCAATTTGGACATTTTCAAACACCCTAAACAATGCACTGTTACGGCAAAGGTTATGGTGAAAACGGGCCCCTTGCTAATTCTCATTACAAGGGATGCACCGATACCGGCTTTTGCACTAGGACTTTGTACTAGGCTAGGCTGGCTTGTCGGGATCCGAGGGGCTGGGGCTGCTAGCGAAATGAATAAAGAGCATTCCCCGTCCAGCTGTCCGCAAGGACCAAGAATGCGCTTAATGCATTCCGCTAGCAGTGACACCTGTGTGGGGTATACATTTGTCTGAGGACAGGTCTGGTGTGTGAGGTCAGGGTATGTGCAGCCGGAAAATGGGGCGTCTGGCCATACATTCCAATACTAAACAAACTGGAGAGGTTTTCAGCAAAAATCCTAATTTACTGGAAAGCGTTACATGACATTAAATAAAAGGATCGGTACTCGGTATCGGGGAGTACCAAATAAATAAATAATCGTACTTTGTCTTAAAGTGGTATTGGTGCAACCCTACTCATTGCATATAAAGTTTAAACTGTTGCAGACTTTAAAAATCATAAGAGCTTTATGTCTGCCCACTTATTTAAATATGTAATAGGAGGAAACTTCTATTCTGTACCAGCACTTTTACCATATCAGAGGTAAAAAGGGGAAGTCAGTGGAGGCGCTGTTGTCTAGGTATGTAGAAATTTAGATTACGTGGTATGCTGCTAACTGGGAAAAAGCAGACTTTCAAGAAGGTGTGCTAAAATACAATAATTATGTTTATATAGGAGCCCTGGAAGTGGGCTACTGGATATTGGACTTTAATGCACACTGGACGCATGTTCTTTGGGCCTTAACCACCTGGACGCCATGGCTGGAGCCTAATATATGGACCGAACGCATTACACATTGTGATATTCGCGTCGTAATTGCACTTTTTGCACTGCATGCACCTTTATTACTGCATTTGCACATTGCATTCGCACTTTATATGTACTGCGTTTCGCATACGGTGCATCTGCCATTCATTGCAGTTGCACTATCCTAAGCTGTACTTTATTAGAAGTTATCACAATATGTGCAGCTTACCCTAAATAGTAGCGCACTTTGCCTCAAAGTGATATAAGAACTGTGCTTGCAATACCCCATTGCGCCACTAGGAACTTCTCCCCTACTTTTACCATAATATCATGCAGGCTGAAAGTGGGTTTTAGGTGATAAAATTCAGATCAGAAATGTAAAAGAAAAATACCATTGAGTTACAACAACCAGAAAAATAAATATGTCCATAAAGGATTTTTGTGCCATAAACTTAACATGGTGAGAGAAATTGAGGACGTCCGATTGGTTGAGTCACTTCTTGCTGTCAGCAGAGCTTTCTGCAGAATCTGAAAAGCAAATTGTAACGTGCGCTATGGCGCTCACCCCGGATCAGCGTTGTTAGGATCTTTATGGACATATTTCTACGATACGAAATTTCAAGGCAGAAAAGACTAATACCTATAATCCCAAGCCAGGGAGGTAATACAAAACTCTACATACCACTCAGCCTCAAATGGTTTAGTGACCAAGAGACCGCTGAGCGAAAACACCACGTTAACTATATTCAAATGGATACAGTGATTTGAGACTTGTACATCAAAAGCGTGATTATTGGTAGGTTTCAGATCGGTACCAGTAATGGTTGTGGTATGTGCAGGATTGATAACAGAGGTAATACTCATATGCTTAATCTCAACCATATATAGTAAATACTCACTGCGTTCGGCAACCTGCAGGGCAGGCCTACAATCAGATTATGCTTTTGTACTGCAACTTGGTGTTAACTTGCAAGACTTATATTTACAACCTGTAGGGCAGGCCTACAATCAGATCGTGCGATATGCTTTAGAAACAGACCAGACGTTATACAAGCAACCAGAACTGTTGATTGACTAGTAACATGAAGGACAGGCCCACATACGGAGACAATACATGGTACTGGTTAGACAGATCGAGCGGTTGATGAAATGATCAACCTGCAGGACAGATCTCCCAAGTGAAAGCATGCGGTACAATATATGCATGAAAACACAAACATACACACAGGGGTTAAGCGTAAGAATCGTCAGAGGGTATTCCGGGTCAATCAACTAAAGCAAGGTTCTCATACAAGCAAAAGATCAGCAACGAATGCAAGATACACTGAAACATTCTCAAGAGTCAGCTGGCGATGCGGGAAAATTACTCCACGTCAGGGCGACGAGCAAAGACTCGCGCCCTGTACTTAAGGGCAGTGGCTCCGCGTCACCACACCAAGCCCCGCCCCCTCAGACGCCAATTGGCCATCTCTAACTCCTGGCATCCGGCCAGCCAGCGATGCCGCCGAGCGCCCAGACCCCCCCCCCAGGTAGCGCCGCGGGGTCTGAGGACGCAACACAAATATTAGTTACCATATAGGTACTAGGGATGCACCGATACCGGTTTCTTTGCATCAATAATTTTATAACCAATACTTGCCGACACAGTACCGATATCGGTGCTTTAAGCCGTACTAGCATCCTGACCAATCAGAAAGCTGGCCAGCAGGTCATGACCTGCTGCCAGCTTCCTGATTGGTCAGGATGCCGATAATGCTGCGAGGAACCAAGGGACTAGCTTCCTGACCAATCAAGAAGCTGGGCGGCAGATCATGATCCGTCTCCTGGATTCCTGATTGACTGGGAGGCTGGTTCTAGTAAATAGACCCTTATGGCTCATCTTATGAGGAAGAAAGACATCTCTGTAGGTTCTAAAAAATTAGCTTTGAATCTAGGAGCCAGCTACATAAGTTAAGAGCCAACTTTTCGGCGAGGATTCGCATTTATCAAGGTATACAAATACTTGCCGAAACGTTGGTAACCTTGCCTCTGCATCTGGGAGTTGGTTTGTACGGACCCAAATTTTGATTTTAGCTGCTTCTATTTATTTATCACTTTGTTATTTGGTGCTTTTTGCTGTTAGTTATTTTTGTGTATTTGGTCTTTTGGCTACTTTTTTTGAGCCTAGAAGTGTATAGAAAAAAAAATATTATTTGTGTTAACCTCTGTACATTGTGATATTGTTTTATTTGATTGTTCTGTTGTCATTGGACACCCTATTTACCCACTGCAGACACACACAACAGACCTCATATATAAATACATGCACCAGGGCTGGATATATTTACCAGTACATTTTACAGTAAAATTTTACAGACAGCGTTTGCACGCATAATTTCAACGTCTTTTAAAAGCTGCTGTTAATGGCAAATCTGAACGTCCTGGCCAAAACCAAATACACCAGCCTGAAAAAAAAAACAAAAAATACAGCACAGTATAGTTACACCTTCTACACATACCAAACCAATAAAATTGAGAAGTTGTGTTTTTTTTTTTTTGTTGATGCAGCATATATGTGCAGATTGACTTTGACAGGCGCAAAAACTTAACGTGAGACAATTAAGGTTCTTAATGCTGATTGGCTGAATCGTATGAAAAAAAACAGTCCGCACACTGATTTCTGCGCGCAACGTTAATGCACGCGCGTTTTTTGCGCGGATTAAATAATGCAAAGATCGTAATACCAGCGTTAATTTACACGCATTAACATTTAATGCTTCGTGCAAAAATTCACGCGTTTACCGTGCATTTTTGCTTTTAGAATGTAATAGAGCCCTAGATGTTTTTAGATGCCAAAGACTGCTTTAGATTGTTGTAAAATAAAACTGGAAATTTAGGAGCCAGGAGTAAAATTCTAGGAGCCAGTGGCTACCAGGCTCCTGGCTTTGTCAAGCCCTGTTCTAAAACCACACTGAACCACCTATGTGATAGTTGGAAACTGGTTTACACGGCATACCCCATTGACTACTTTAGGATACAATGTCCCAAATGCCACATTTTTATAGTATTTTATGAACATTAAGGCTCGGGTCAGACAAGCGCAGTGTTCACGCCCGGTGTAGCATACAATTATGATCAATAGAGACCCACACACTAAATACATCCACACAGAATTGCGGACGCACAACGGACGCGGCAAACGGACGCAAGTTAGGCAAGAACATAAAACCACTAGAACGGACGTGTGAAGTGCGCCACATCCTCATAGCTTTGTGTGTGAGTGATGGAACGTAGTCAGATGCACTGGATTTGTGCGTCCAGCATTTTTGACGGACAAAATGTTTTTTTCATATTAATTTTATTTCCCATCTACATCAGTCAAAAAAAAAAGGACCGTGTGGCCACTACCTTGTCGTCAGTCAGAAAGTACGTCCGTTGTGCACGGACGCACAGAATGCGCTCGTCTGACCCTAGCCTAAATTCATACAAAAAAAGGGCCAAGAGCTCTTGTAAACTTGGCATCTGGATTATAATGGCACTGGTAGGGTCACACGCCGGGTTTAGTTCCAGAATTCACTTTCATCAGCCCTGGTTTCATTCTCACCAACTTATTTAGAAACCTGACGAAAAAAAAGAAAAGTCCCACTCAAGAAACACGGCCAGAATGGGTTATTTCACCTGTACTGCACTGCACACACATGGCCACCTGCGCCGAAAGCGTTCATACCTAGTTCATTCCCAATATAAACACCTAGCCAGCACGGACGCATAGGACTCCAGACTAGCCAGCCGCACAGGGCCCATACAAAGCCCTCAAAGGGTATGGCCTACCCCAGCCGGACACCAGTGCTGCATGTAAACCTCGCCCACTGGGCAACCAGACCAGCACATGCCTATTAATGTCTTTAAATAACACTCAATATGTAACAAGACGAACATCGTGGTTTTATATACAGAGCTCTACAACCATTACGGAGATCCCACCTTTGCGAGGCTAACCCCTAACCATGGTTATGCCATGAGCATCATCTACAGCAGGAGTGCTCCACCTTGGTCCTCTAGATATTTTGGAACTACAATCTCCCACAAAGCTCTCTTGAAATGAGAGTATAATGAAAGACTTGGTTCCAAAACACCTGGAGGATCATGGTTAAGCCCCCATGTAGTCATACAGTGAACCACCCTTCCGGGAGCCCTGTTCCACTTGAGCCCTTTCCAGTAATGAGTCGTTAAGTAGAACGGTCGTGTTTGGTGAACGTTGATGGCTTCCATTGGGTTTCAGTCACACCACAAATCTCTGTAGTTCGTCTGTTATGAAAGGTTAATGTACATTACTGCTTCCTATACAAAAGAGCCATTACTGTATATTGGCAGCCAGAGAACAACTAGCAGTTACAAAAAAGATTACTCCCAATTCTCACTTAATCCAGCCGATCCATAAAACCACCTACAAAAACTGATGTTAATCACGGAACACAAAAGAAAAATTACGTCAAAACTTCTAGATTCCCCACTAGCCCCATGGTGCAAAGGAAGGCACAATCTGCGCCCAGTAGGACACCAAAAACACAGGGTTGGCAGTCCACCAGCCTTGTAAGATCACGCACACCCCGTATTATGGAGGGCTTTCTTTAGTGTTTATGGAGTGGACCCTAGGAAATGATACCATTGGTGGGCTCCCATTAACATAATAGGAAAATAACGTCTCGCTTGGAATAGAGCCGTTATCCATTAGCAGTTCACCATTTGTGCTTGACCTGGACTACTGAGCTGTGACTCATTAGCGGCTCACGTGGACTACAGAGCCCAGCGTAGTTTGAGATGTGGTGCACCAGTTGTCTCCGTTACACAGAATATAAAGCCAGTGCAGCTCACTCCACAGATCGGAGGTTAAAGTACATGTTACCAAGCTACCGCAGACCCCTGTAAATACAAACATGAGTGAGCGGGGGATGGGGTAGCATACCAGTTGCCAGCATCCTGCTTTTATTTTGTGGGATGCAGAGTATCAGTAGCGTGGGTTATAGTGCGCGGCCGGCCCTCCCTGTAGATTTGAGCCTGCATCGTGGCAGATGAGCATGATAGACCACATCACGGTGTGCTTTAGATACAGTGCGCCACATGCTCAGGTTAAAGTGTAGGACCAGCCCTGTGGATGTAGGACCATTTTATGAGATTAGGAATCCCTTTAGGGTTTGAATTAGGCCCGAGACATTAAATGACTGCTTTTTATTAAAGCCCCAACAACACTTAGTATGGAGCGATGGGGAAAAGTCTGCCCTCCCACAGCAAGGGACTAGTTTCCCTGTATCCATCTGTGTGGATATAGCATCCCATCTAGCCAGTACAACACGTGTGCTACGTCTTCCCCCGACCGCCCGAGTTGGGATTGAGTCTGCCATATATCCAGGTTATAGCACAGTACTGGGAAGAAACGCGCCTTATTCCTGGGTAACAGCATGGCGGCCACCGGTGTGTTAGACGCAACGTGACAGATTCCTGGGTGATCGCATAGCACCCACTCCTGCTTTTTTGGGATGCAACGTGACATTCACTACAGTATGCCACCCATCATTTATTTAGTTTAGGGATGCATTATGCCAGCTCTGACCGGGTTACAGCATGACCCCCCCCCCCCACTTGTGGAATCAGGGACATAATGTGTCAGAGGGCTGAGATATAGCATGACCCCCCCAGATAAAGTGAGTATCGTGGTCTGGGTTATTCTGTGAGGGGACCCCCCCCCCCTCCTTGTGGATTCAAGGACACAATATATCAGAGGCCTGGGATACAGCAAGACCCCCCCCCCGCAGATCAGGGGATAGGGGGGGGGGGGTTAGTGGTAGGGGTTGCAGTGTAGCATTCGCCCTCTCGCTTCGTTTGGGGTGGGCGGTGATCTGGTTGCCAAGGTTACAGTGGAGGATGCTCTGTGGGGTGTTGGGTACCTGTGGCCCAGGTTACAGGGCAGCCTCCTCCCTGGCAGTTTGGGGAGGCGTCATGCAGAGCCCTGGGTTGCAGAGCAGCGCCCCCTGTGGGTGAGGTGGTACACAGCCCCACATGCCCTTGTCAAGGTGTAGCATCCTGCCTGGGCTTATGGGGGGCGTGCAGGAAGGCTGCTCCCCGGGCTGGCAGGGCTGCTGCACATTCCAGGCTGTGTTGATGCAGGTGGCCATGTCTTGCCCCTGTGCTGCGCCATGATGCCCCTAGATGACACCTGCCCGGCCTGGCGATGCTCTGCTGCCTGGGGGAGGAGTGGTACAGGCCGGGCTCCCTGGCGCTGGGTGCCGCACGCTGCCGCCCGCCTGTGTCGCCTCGCAGTTACCTGGCTGTCCCGGGCCGGGCTGCTCACACCTCCAACATTGACAAACACTAAAGAGAATGAGCCTCCCGACCCCGCCCCCTCCCCTAACAGAGGTTGCGGATAAACCATCACGGAGGACGGGCGGGGGGGGGACTGTCAGTGTGACCGCACGGTGTAAAGCATACACACATGAATAGGAGGCAGACACAGACTCCGGGGGATAAATGGGCGGATTTTAATTCAATGGCTTTTAACGACGAGCGGCTTTCTCATCCCCATCTCCCAGCCACGTCTGTGACCCTCAGGCGGGACCTCCCCGCGTCTGCCGAGTCCTGCAGTCCGGAGCCTCACGTTCGACGAGCGGCAGCCATTGAGGGTCACCGCTAGCGGCCCCGCGCGTCCAGTCTGGGGTACTGCAGGGCGCTGATCCAGGTGGGGGATGAGGGAAGATGCTGAATGCATCATGAGGAGGCGGAATGTCAGAGAGCACACACGCCATGGCGTCTGGGGCTGCATGCGAGGACATGGGACGGAGGAGAGGATTGTTGAATGAAAGTAGCAACAACCCGGTGTGGAGGCCCCGGAGTGACAGGAAGGGAGGAGCCGGGCCTAACCCGGGAATCAGCATCCCCATCTGTGCAAATCCCACCTTCCCAAACCACATCTCACTGGAGCAGGGGAGCCCATCTCTGGTCCTCAGGTCCCCCCAACAGGCCAGGTTTGCAGGACATCTGAAGCACAGCACAGGTGATAGGATTTGCTGCTCAGTGATTGCAGGATTCAGTCTGTATTTCCCCCAAGGTGATCTGCAAAACCTGGCCTGGTTGAGGGTCCTGAGGACAGGTTTGGGAAACACTGAGCTAAGCGTTGCTCCATGCCAAGGACTATATTCCGAGTGTGTATATATATATTGCCACCCTACCTGAATAGACTGTTTCCCCCAGCAGCTCCCTCATCCTATAACCTCCGATCCAGGACCAGCACCTTACTTGCAATACCACAATACAAAAAGACAGTGGCTCGATCCTCATTTTCCTACAGAGCACCGCAGTTATGGAATAACCTCCCAGACACCGTCAAATCTTCCCCCAGTCTAAAGTCCCTTAAGAGCTCCTTACTAACATACCTCAATACAGAATGCACCTGTAAACATGTAACATAATGACTTTATTTTCTCCATATTTATTTTTCTGTTAATCTGTATATTCGGTCTTGTGTTAATATCTTGCATTTTACTATTTTGTATTTCTGTAACCACTCAATGTTCTTGAACCCAGGACATACTTGAAAACGAGAGAAATCTCAATCATATATACATACATACACAAAAAGGTAGCGTGGCTACACCTCCAACGAGTTGAAATCCAATGTTCTTACTGGGTGCTCTACCAATCGTGGTCTGCAAACCCCATACAGCAATGCATGATTAAGGCTCATTTGCCAAACCGTTGCTTCATTTCCTGGACCTGTGTTATTGAGGAATAAAGGCTTATCTCCCTTTTGTATTGCTCTATATAAATGTAGTTCCCATTATCACTTGTGAAGAGGAGCAGCCACAGATTGCAGGAATGCCTCCATCACTTCCCACCTTATACAAATAAAAACAAAGATTGGTGCAAATCCTCTTAATATTAAAAAGCAAACACTGGATACTTGCAGGAAACCAAAATTGGCACGATAAGCTTTTGGTAAAAAATGAGAATCTCATTTCTAGGCTTGTTTTGTCAGTTTTGGATTGCTGCAAGTGTTCAGTGTTTGGCTTTGTTATTTTTCACTGGGTGTTTGCGCCAATTCTTATAGTAGTTGTCATAAGTAATAGATCATGTCTGACTCTCTGAAAAGTTCAGCTACCTTGGCCAATCCAAATGTTTTGGAACCACATCTCCCATGATGCTCAGCTGACATATGTAGCTTAGCCTGATTGGATATTTAGGAACTACATCTCCCAAGGGCCAAGAGCACCAACCCCTGCTTCTAGGTAGACATACCTACTCCCAGAGGAGATTCGAATATGGCACCTTGTCACTGGTGAGCCAGCCTGGCTGGGTGAGGGTTGGCATGTCTAGCTGGTATACATGTACTGTATAGTCATGAATAGGACTAAAAAGTCTATCAGGGTTATCCAAAGAGATCCGAATTGCTTGAGAAAGGTAACCGAACGCTGAAAATCAGCGTTCGGTTACCTTTCCTGGCCATTCGGCTATCCAGAGAGCAGGCAATTCGCCAAATCCTGGCGAATTGCCTGAACATACGGTGCCTGTTCGGTGCCTGTTCGAGGGCAGTGAAATCCCCATAGAGAAGCACTGCTTCGGCTATTCAGAGAACACAAACCAGCAGTGAAAGGTTCCCCTAATGCCCTGCCATTAGGTGGTTTAATTCGGCAAATTTATTCAGGAGAATCCCATAGGCTTCAATGTTAAAAATATTCCCGTTTTAATTCAATATCTAATAAACCGTTCATTATAAAATTCTGCAGCAAAGAGTCTCTTTATTTATAGATTTTTTAGGATACTTTAAGCATTTTTCCTTTTTTTTTTATTTTTTTTTTAAAGTCCGATTTTTTTTTATTTTTTTTTTCAGTTTACTTATTTTTTTGTAACAGCCCTCTTTATTATCATTCCCTGGACCTCCTGTGAAAATTTCAGACATTTTCGCTCAGTAGTTTCTTTGCAAACAGCGTTTCTTTTTCCCAGATTCATACAAATGGTTTTGCTAATTTATTCACTGCCTCCTCTACGTCACAGCTGCTTCGGCTCTGTGTGATTCGGCTCCTGTTCGGCTCATGTTCGGCTTTTTCGAAGGTTAATCCAGATGTTTTTGCTTGTTTTCAGCGTGCATTCGGTTAGTTTTCGTCAGGTTTGCGGCAGCTTTTCCCTGCAATTCGGGGACCCTGTGGTACTTGCTGAATACACCGCAGGGTCACCGAAATGCAATCGGCAAAAGGAACCGAATTGAGGAGAACGAAAAGTCACCGAACGTGCAGTGACTTTTCGAATCTCTTTGGATAACCCTGTATGGATTGCACACCCCGCTAACTGCCCCACGATAACATACAATAAACACTGCTGCAGAATTATTTTCGTTACCAATTTTCCCAAAATAACATCTCTGCCATTTCCATAAAAAAAATCCCAGACTCCTTAGTATGGCGTTAAAAGTTGTCCTAAAGATACAGCTGCCATTCCTGCAATGCCAGTGGTGTCATGCGTCATTGCATAGTATACTTACACTTTGGGTGTGGGTAGGTCATCATTATTTTATTTTTTTTAAACAAACTTAATTGACAGATTCAGGTAACACAATGAATGCAACGCATATAGGAAAGAAAATTACAAGAGATCCTCACCCCTTACGTTTTCATGACGGTCAAACAACAACCAATGATAGATTTAAAAAAATGGTGAAGGGTAGCCAGCGTAAAGAAAAACGAAAGACCCTCTCCTCAGGCATTGACAGAGGACATAAACTGCTCTAAAATCAGGGATTGGGAGGGCGGCAGTAGCGGCGCACCTGACAGAATACCTCAGGTACCATTCTGTAAATTCAAAGTCAGCCCTAAGTTTGGAAATGGTAGGTTCCGGTAAATCTACCACATAGGTCTTCCATACATCAAAAAACTTTAACAAACCCCAGTGCTCCGCTACTTCCAGGCTAGCCCTGTCATTTCAGGTGTTGCATAGACTCATTTCCTAATGTATTATACATGTTCCTAGCCACTTTTAAATTACACTTTTTTATGCTGTATTCTGACTAATAAAATTATATATAATACATTGTATCTTGAGTTACCGTCTATTCTGGGGAGAGTTCATTGATTTTGATCTCTATCCCAGTTTCTTTCACTTTCTAAACCTTAACTTTGTCCTTATGGAGAATAGACTCCACCCAATCACAATGATAAACGGCAGATAAACGTGTGGGGGAGGGGGGAATCCACTGACCCAGTATGGCCTTTTTGGCAGTTGCAGAGAGAATGGCCAAAAGCGTCTTCTGGGCCCCAGACAGTAAGGCTAGGGTCAGACGAACGCATTTTTCACGTCGACCGTGAAAAAGTGTGTTCGAACGAATGGACGTATTTTTTCACGGAATACGCGATAGCGGTCATACGATGCGCATTTTCGTCCGTGATTTTTTACGAATCATCGATAAAACACTTTTTTGCGTCTGGACGTTATGTTGGCAGGACATTAGCAGCGTCTGACGTCTCCTAATCACACATACACACCGCTAGCGGACGCAGCGCACTCTGTACCTCAGTACTAGCGGTTTCACATTCTCGAAAAAATGCGTTTGCCGCTTGCGTTGCCTTGGCCGAACCTTCGTGCGGCCGTACTTCGTATATTGCCCGTCATTTGCTGCTACTACGGCCGTGATAAAGTGCGGCTGCACGTGCGTTCGCACTGCGTTCGTCTGACCCCAGCCTTATCGGGATTCAGAGTCAGAAAGGATATTAAACAAAGCCCAGTCTGGGGAGGTGGGCACCATTAATTTCAAAACAGAAGAGCCAAACCTCCAGATGGTTTTCCGAAAGAGGTCTAGAGGGGACAGGACCACAAACAATGAAATAAATCGGCATTAGCACGTAAACATTTAAAGACATTGACCCGCACTAAGAGAGTTGTAAAGGGACAATCGAGCCGGCACCACATATGCCCCATGCAATGGTTTATGAAACATTTCCCCGTATTGGGCTGAAGGACTTTGTTTGGGCAGCTTATTCGTGGCCGCGATTGTTTAGGAAGGCGGATACACCAACTGGCCAAGCCAGTGGTCGCGGAGGATCAGTCGTATTGCGGTCAAAGCAGTTGCCGAAAAGTTGCAGTGGAAGTACCGATTCTCATCATAGTGTCAAGGGGGTTATGAAAGTCACAGGCCTACAAGTCCCACAACTGCCCCAAGACAAACGTAGAGAGCTGTGCATAATAAACAGGGGGCATGGGTGCTACAAAAGCCCAAAGATCTCTGTAAGGAACAAGGGAATGAGAGGGTTATAGCAACACAGGTCTTATTTGCTTCAGGCCCTTGGTTGCTAAAACCCGGAAGGGTGGGGCTGCCGAGCCGTTCTGGAAGGTCAGGTTGCGAAGCAAAGGCTGGAAAATTGAGTTCCTCCAGGCCAGTCCCAAGGACTTACGCGCTCTGTGCCACGCCACCTGGCCCACAGAGAGGAGTGGGTTAAACCTCTGAGAGGGAGGTAGTGAGGAAGGGGGGCGGAGGTGTAAATAGGCCAACAAGGATAGCGGGTATGACATGGCCTGGTCCAGGGTGGTATCCGTGAATTTAGAGGAGTCAGTAAGCCAGTCTGACACCAGGCGGTATAAGGCTGCCACATTAGAAGATCGGACATCAGGCACTTTGACGCCCCCGAGCTATAGGGAAGTTGCAGCTTATGTAACGCTATGCGGAACCTCCTTGTAACGTTGGGGGGCTTCCAGCCCTACCTGTGTGCTTGAGGACAGCAAGTCTGATGCTGCTCGCTGACCACTGCCCGGTTTAAATGGAGACAGGCAGGGAGGTGATTGCATGAGGTGTGGCTTGAGTGGGGGGCGTGGTCTGGTGAAGGTCTTTAAAAACCCTCAGTATAGTTTCAGAAGTTGCCAGATCGTGGTTATCCATACCTGAGCTCCTTGTACCTGACTGCTAAATTGATTTAACCTGTTATTGACCTCTGCTTGTGTTCTGACCATTCTACCTTCTGTTGCCCTAGACTATTTTCTTGTACTACGCTACTGCTCTGATACCGACCCGGCTATTCCATTTGACCATTCTGAACTCTGTATTCCTGATTCTGGCTCGGCTGACTCCTCTCCGTATTGTTAACCCTTTTCTGTCTAGCTAGTTTACCTGGCCAATTCTAAGGACCAGACAGTTAGAGATCTTTCACGGCTACTCTGTTGGTAGCTTCTGAGTTTTGTGGAGTGTTGGGGGTTAAGTACTGCGTGGTGGGATCCGGGAACCGTGACATTACGATCTGGCCAATATGGATCCCGCAGATTTAACACAGCACTTGGCTACCTTTGTATCCAGACAGGATGAGCAGGATCATAGGATGGATCAGTTTGCCATTGCCTTACAAACTATCCTGAATCGTACTGCACACCTGGAACCAGTTGGGGTTGCACCCCCGCCTGCTATACCTGTGCCCCCTGTCGTTCAGACATCCCAGGTACACATGACCGCTCCTATGAGGTTTGACGGTACTCCCTCTGAGTGCTGGGGATTTTTGGTCCATGTGGATATTCATTTTAAATTCAATCCACAAATGTTTTTCTCTGACATTGCCAAAGTGGGGTTTATTATTAACCATCTGTCTGGCAGAGCGTTGACATGGGCGACTCCTTTATGGGAGGCAGAAAGACCTATTGTACGGGATTATAAAGAATTCATAGCCGAGTTACAACGTACATTTAATCCTACCAGAAAGGCCACGATAGCCGGCAAATCCTTGTTCCGCATACGTCAAGGGAACAGGACTGTGTCTGATTATGCCATAGAATTTAAAACCTTAGTTTCTGATGTGAACTGGACAAATGAGACACTGGTTCTGGCGTTTATGGAGGGGTTATCAGAGTCGTTGATGCATGAATTAGCTCCACGTAAACTACCTGAGGTATTGTGTGAACTCATTGATTACTGTATAGATCTGGATAATCAGATAAGGGATAGAAGGACTCCAAGAGAGAGACCCAAGAGACCGTTACCTAGGTTGGCCCCTGTCTTTCAAGCACCACCCAGAGAGTTATCTCCTCCCTCAGAGCCTATGCAACTAGGCCGTACTAGGCTTACAGAGGAGGAGAGAACAAGGCGTTTTCGTGAGGGATTGTGCCTGTATTGTGGTTTGGAGGGACATGTACGATTTCAATGTCCTACTCGCCCTAAGATGCATGATAAGCCGGAAAACTACCGCACCTAAGGCAGCTGAGGAGACAGGCCTTGGGTGTGACATGCATGTCTCCTATCAAAGACACTAAACTTATGTTACCAGTATCCTTGGCTTGGGAGACCAAGACCACACATAATACCGCTTTTGGGATTCTGGGGCTGCTGGTAACTTTATTGATGTTAACTACGCTTCTTCCATTTCTCTACCTCTGGTTGTAAGAGAGACACCCTTAGCCGTTGAAGCCATAGATGGCAGGCCGTTATCCTGCCCTAGGATTACTCACGATACGGTTACAGTAGTTCTTACTACTGGTCTCTTGCATAAAGAAAAGATCATATTCCAAGTTATCCACTCACCTTCCAATCCTGTTGTACTTGGTTTCCCCTGGTTGGTGGAACACAATCCCGTTATTGATTGGGTTAAAGGAGAGATACTGTCTTGGAGTTCTGCATGTTTTGGGACTTGTTTAATACCCATTCAGCATGTCGGTGCCCTGAACACACCCACAGCCCCTCCATTGTCTACTGAAGTTCCTGAACAATATGCAGACCTCAGGGCTGTATTTGATAAAAGAGAGGCAGACAAACTACCTCCACATAGACCATATGATTGTGCTATTGATATTCATCCAGGTACCATGCCTCCCCGAGGCAAAGTATACCCTCTTTCCATAAAGGAGAACCAAATTATGGAGGAGTATATCAAGGAGAATTTGGAGAGAGGTTTTATCCGACGTTCCTCTTCTCCAGCAGGGGCTGGATTCTTTTTTGTGTCGAAAAAAGAGGGAGATCTACGCCCGTGTATTGATTATAGGGGGCTTAACAAGATCACCATTAAGAACGTGTACCCTATCCCTCTCATATCGGAACTGTTCGACAGGTTAAGGGGTTCAGCAGTATACACTAAACTTGCTTTAAGAGGAGCTTACAATTTGATACGCATAAAAGAGGGGCATGAGTGGAGAACAGCATTTAACACCAGGAGTGGGCATTATGAATACTTGGTCATGCCTTTCGGTCTTTGTAATGCTCCAGCGGTATTCCAGGATTTTATTAATGATGTGCTCAGATTTCTTGCAAACCTTTGTTATAGTATACCTAGACGATATATTGATTTACTCTCCCGATCTGAAAACCCATCATGCACATGTCAGACAGGTATTAGCTAAATTACTGGACAATGGTCTCTATTGCAAACTAGAGAAGTGTTTATTCGACATTACTACTGTGAAATTCCTTGGGTATATTATCACTCCAGAGGGTTTTGAGATGGATCCTTCTAAACTCACGGCCATCTCAGAATGGCCTCTTCCTCAAGGTCTCAAAGCCATACAGAGGTTTCTGGGGTTTTCTAACTATTATAGGAGATTTATCAAGAATTATTCCGCTATAGCCTCTCCTATCATTAATATGACACGTAAAGGTCTGAAGAACCAGATCTGGTCTTCTCAATCTAAACAAGCATTCGAAGCCCTCAAACAGGCTTTTACTTCCGCTCCCGTGTTACGGCATCCTGATGCCAGGATTCCGTTTATTCTTGAGGTTGATGCTTCTGAGATAGGCATTGGGGCTGTCCTGTGTCTCAAAGAGAATCTCCAGGGAAACCACTACATCCTTGTGGGTTCTTTTCAAGAAAATTATCACCAGCAGAACGCAATTATGATATTGGCAACAGAGAATTGCTTGCTATTGTGTCTGCCCTGTCAGAGTGGAGACATTTGTTGGAAGGTACTCTTGATCCTTTGTTGATAATCACTGATCATAAGAACCTTACGTACATCGGGGATGCTAAACGGTTGAACTCGAGACAGGCCAGGTGGTCATTGCTACTGTCCGGTTTAATTTTGTATTGACTTACAGACCAGGTGACCGCAATGTAAAGGCTGATGCCTTATCTCGTCAATATGACCCATATGAATCTAATACACAAGACCACAATCCTATAGTTCCTCCTGAACGTATTGTGGCTTCCACAGTCTTGTCTGTCTCCTCGCCTTTCCTGGAACGTCTCCAGGCAGCTCAAGTGGGGGCTCCACCTGACAAGCCTCCAGATATGTTGTTTGTACCTGAAAAGGAAAGACAAGAATTACTCATAATGTTTCATGATTCTAAACCAGCAGGTCATCCTGGTATTACTAAGACTCTTACCAGTATTTCCAGACAGTTCTGGTGGCCCACCATGCGACAGGACGTACGCCTGTTTGTTTTGGCTTGTCAAATCTGTGCCAGAAGCAAAACCAGTAAAACCTTGCCTGTCGGTCTATTGCAGCCTTTACCCACGCCTAAGAGGCCTTGGTCTCATCTATCTATGGATTTTATTGTGGACTTGCCGAAGTCCAAAGGTCATACTGTGGTTCTGACAGTTGTAGACCGCTTCTCCAAAATGGCTCATTTTGTCCCTTTACCTAAGCTTCCTACAGCCAAAGAACTGGCGGTTGTCTTTGCTAGAGAGATTGTACGAATACATGGGGTTCCGTCTGAAATAGTCTCTGACAGAGGAGCTCAGTTCGTCTCTCGTTTCTGGAGGGTTTTCTGTGCGGAGATGGGGGTGCGATTGGCCTTCTCTTCAGCATACCATCCACAAACCAATGGGGCAGCAGAGAGGGCAAATCAGGGTCTCGAGCAGTACATACGTTGCTTTACCACACAACAAGACAATTGGTCGGAGTTGTTGCCCTGGGCTGAGTATGCACGTAATAACGCCGTTAATGAGACCACTGGCCACTCTCCTTTTTCTGCCATCTATGGTTTTTTTCCCTCCGGCTCTACCGCTTCAGTTTAATGAACAGGCCATCCCGGCTCTCGATGACCATCTCACTCAACTACAAGAGATTTGGAGACAGATTCGCGTAAATATGGAGCGCAATGTTGCTGTCCAGAAACGCAAGGCTGACAGGCATAGGTTACAAGCTCCCTCCTATAACGTGGGGGATAGAGTTTGGTTGTCCACTAGGAACGTGAAGTTGCGGGTGCCTTCTATGAAAATGGCACCTCGGTTTATAGGTCCATATAAGATCATTCGCCGCATTAATCCTGTGGCTTATGCTCTTGCCCTTCCTAAACATCTTCGCATGCACAACGTCTTCCACACCTCCCTACTGAAACCTTTGTTGTGTAACAGGTACACGCGGGTCGTTCCTCCTCCTCCACCTGTTCAGGTTGATGGTGAATCTTAGTATGAGGTTAGGAGGGTTTTGGATTCTAGGTTGTGCAGGGGTGTTCTGCAGTACTTGGTCGATTGGGTGGGCTATGGCCCGGAAGACCGGTCCTGGATTCCAGCTTCCGACATGTCTGCCTCTAGGTTGGTCAGGGCGTTCCATGCCTCGCACCCCGATCGCCCTGGTGGTCGTATTGCCGCTCGTCCTGTTGGTCGTCCGGTGGCCTCCCGTGGAGAGGGGGTACTGTAACGTTGGGGGCTTCCAGCCCTACCTGTGTGTGCTTGAGGACAGCAAGTCTGAAGCTGCTCGCTGACCACTGCCCGGTTTAAATGGAGACAGGCAGGGAGGTGATTGCATGAGGTGTGGCTTGAGTGGGGGGCGTGGTCTGGTGAAGGTCTTTAAAAACGCTCAGTATAGTTTCAGAAGTTGCCAGATCGTGGTTATCCATACCTGAGCTCCTTGTACCTGACTGCTAAATTGATTTAACCTGTTATTGACCTCTGCTTGTGTTCTGACCATTCTGCCTTCTGTTGCCCTAGACTATTTTCTTGTACTACGCTACTGCTCTACCGACCCGGCTATTCCATTTGACCATTCTGAACTCTGTATTCCTGATTCTGGCTCGGCTGACTCCTCTCCGTATTGTTAACCCTTTTCTAAGGACCAGACAGATAGGGATCATTCACAGCTACACTGTTGGTAGCTTCTGAGTTTTGTGGAGTGTTGGGTTAAGTACTGCGTGGTGGGATCCGGGAACCGTGACACTCCTCCACTCCAAATGAATTTAGAGAACAGCGAGTGTGTCACGGTTTGCAGCGGGGGGTCTGGAGCCCAGGTGCAGAGGCGGGAAAACAATCTCAGGATCGCGGTACAAAAGGATTTTCCAAATATCGTTGTCGTGGTCAGAAGGGTGGTCAGGGACAGGCGGCGAAACAGGGAAGGTCGAAGGATAAGCCAAGAACTGGTACACAGGTAGAACATGAATAAGCTTCTCAATTAGTAACCACTGGGAGTGATACAACGCTGAAGCGAGGACTGAGTGTGACAGGAGGGCTTATATATGTGGTAGGGTTTTGCCTAGCCCCTCCTAGGGATATCTGTTCACCAATTAGCTCATCCTGATGGGAGAATCAATCAGAGCCTGAGTGTGTCTTGGTGCTGTTCCCCATCAGGTCCACCCAGGTTTGAGGTACCTCCCCTTGGGTCTGTTCCACCAATCCGGGCCTCTGTATCCGCCCCTGTGACGTCAGACGCCGGGAGCCGCCATGCCCCACGTGGAGACAGCGGGACCACGGCGCTGACTCCGTCAGTGCGGGCATGGAGAGGGCCGCTATGGACCGGGCAGGGCCCTGGAGTGTCCCCAGCCCCCGAGCTACCCGCTGGGGACGCCGGCGAGATGGACCGCCAGAGCCAGCCCCCGCGAGGGGCGAGCCCCCCGGCTGTTGCCGCATCGCCGGGCGGCGTGACAGCCGGCGGAACGGACCGCCAGAGCCAGCCCCTGCGAGAGGTGAGCCCCCTGGTCGGTGCCGCATCGCTGGGCGGCGTGACAGAGTGTATAATCAAAACATCACGTCTTTTAAGGAGGATGGGTAGCATTTGAATGGGGTACAGTAAACCCAGAAAGGCAACCATCTTTATCCAACTGCATCTACCTAGATAGGACAGTGGAAGTTTATCCCAGGTAGCCAACAATGTCCTAAGCTGGCCGATAAGTGGTGGGACGGGAACCTCGTAAAGCCGTGAGATGTCAGTGAGCTGTCAGGCCCAAAGAGTTAAACACACCCTCTCTAAGCATTATTTTTTAAAGGAAGGTTAGGAGGACATTACTGCGGTCTAGGGATTGTGGCCTTTACAAAAGTATGGACAAACTTTCCCCCAATACCTGAATACTTACAGCATTCAATTTCAGATTTTTCAATACGTTTGCATTGTTGTAAAAAGATCTGGCGTTTGCTTTGTCATCATGGGCGATCAAGCGAATAAATGTATTGGGAAACCTGACCATTACACCAACAGGACATTATATATATTAGAAATTTTGATGAGGGTACAATAAAGCCAGAAACCGCTGTACAGGAGTGGCTGTGACATGTTGCATAAACCTGATCTTGGCTTTTTTTAAGCAATCTAGTATGGCGTGGCAGCGATTGGAGGGTCCTGTGTTAAAACAGACCCAGGATGCAAAAAAAAAAAGGATAAATTGCAAATGTCATTTGCATGTCTTACCCAGAGTTCCTTGCTGCATATGGGGAATGTGGTACAGGAGCTCTGATGCAGTTCTCTGAAATGCTGGGATGTGTAAATGACTTCTACAATAATAAACTATATTATAATCGCATTTGAAACACACAGCTTCCATTCTTCTGGGAAGGCTGCCTTTGCGTAAGATTTTTGGGGTTTCTGGGGAAATTTTTGCCATTCATCCAGTAGAGCGTTTGCAAAGTCAGGTAGTGATGTCGGATGAGAAGGCCTGGCTCACAATCTCTGTTTCAGTTCATCCCAAAGGTGTTTGATGGGTTGTGGTCAGGGCTCTATGCGGCCAATCAAGTTCTTCCACCCCAAACTCAACCAGCTATGTCCGTATGTACCTTGCTTTGTGCCCTGGGGCTCCGTCACACTGGAATAATATTAATAAAGGCGCTCTACAGAAAGCCCCCATGGTTTTCACAAATGTTAGTAAATGCAGAGTGCGTGGTGCAGTGCTTGGGTTTATACACCTGTGGCAATGGGTCTGCTTTTAAAACATCTGAATTCAATAATTAAGGAGGTGTGTCCCAGTGCTTTTATCCATATAGTGTATATTGGGGGAGAAAGAATTCCAGAATAAGGTCTGTAATGTAGAAAAAAAAAAATAATCAAAAAATGATCTGAGTACAGTACTTTCTGAATGATAGAGATATATATATAAAACCCAAAAAATAGATTGTATCCTATCTAAGGCTGCGGTCACAGGAGCGCACGTTTTGCGTCCGTCGTTTTTCAAAGGAGTCAGAGAACACATGAAGTACGTGGGCACTTTTTCACGCGTGCACAACGCATGTTGCAACGGACGCCAAAATGGCATCGACGTGAAAAAGCTACACGGCTGTAGAGAAACCCCTGCATACAGCTTTTCTTCTTTTTCTCAACATGATTCAAAACGAACTGATACAGTGTAACCACAATCTCATCCTCGTTACTGTGCGCAATCAGTGCGCTCGTCTGACCCCAGCATAAGGCTAATGTCAGACAAACGCAGTCTGAGCACACTCTACGTGCGTGCACAACGGACGGACGTACGGACGGTAGATACTGTAGACACCACATAATTTGGTGCAAAACCGTTACTTTTAGTTAGGAATAACCAATATTTATGCCGTGATACAATCAAT
This sequence comes from Leptobrachium leishanense, assembly GCA_009667805.1. Lineage (NCBI taxonomy): Eukaryota > Metazoa > Chordata > Amphibia > Anura > Megophryidae > Leptobrachium > Leptobrachium leishanense. Next base: position 74,543,077 of record CM019067.1, on the reverse strand, counting down.
ATTCACATAATTTATCATAAACCAGCTAATGAACATCCAAAATATCTATGTAGGGGGTCAAAGATGAACCCTTAAACCAACATTAGTGTGTGCCTGGGCACACCCTGTGCACACCCTGTGCACACACCTATGCACACACCTATGATTGCCTGTACGTGTAGCATCTGCAATTCCACAATTGACAAGCACAATGCACTAGATCAGTGTTTCTCAACCCTGTCCTCAGGACTCCCTAACAGGCCAGATTTTGCAGATCACTTTGGGGAAATACAGACTGAATCCTGCAATCACGGAGCAGCAAATCCTATCACCTCTGCTGTGCTTCAGATATCTGGCAAACCTGGCCTGTTAGGGGGGTCTGAGGACTAGGGTTGGGAACCACTGCACTAGGAGATGACAGATGTCTTTGGAAATGGCATTACTTACAAGGTTATTTAAGGAGCGAGAAGTGCATGACTGTTTCACTGGGGCCCAACAGAGCAGTTCTTCCCAACCCTGTCCTCGGGGAGCCCCGAGAGGTCAGGCTTTCCAGATATCTGAAGCACAGCACAGGTGATATGATTTGCTGCTCAGTGATTGCAGGATTCAGTCTGTGTTTCACGAAGGGAATCCTTAAAACCTGACCTGTTCAGGGTACTTGAGGGCAAGGGCTAGAAACAACTGCAGTAGAGGGTTCATATTTACCAGATAGTTAAAATGCCCATGTTTTTTTTTTTTGAGAAAGGATTTTACCAGGAAGGATACATTGAGATTTCTCTCATTTTCAAGTATGTCCTGGGTGGCGAGTATGTACCGTTAGGTGTCTTGCCCAAGGACACTTACTGGAGAGGTGCTCGCTGGGATCAATCCCATGTCTCCACAGGCTCTCTCCACGCAGAGCAGTGATGTTACCTCTACTCCACCCAGCCGGTTTTCTTACTATTCAGAGAGTGACAGACATGAGTGTATAGTAGAAAAATCAATCAATTCTTTCAGATGTGACATATCCCTTTTTAAGAGGCACACAGGGCTCAGTGCAAACTTCTGTATTTGCCTGGGTCTAGTCATGCTTTTGGGCATATCAAAGAGACTGTAGGTTTGCCGATGAGGAGTTTAAGAAGAAAGCATAGAGCCAGACATAAGAGTTATCGCCTCAATTTCTATGCAAACTGATATAAGCGCTGTGGAAACTGTTGGCGCTATATAAATGATGACAATACTAATAATACGTACATTTGTGCGCTCAGCAAGGTGGCCAGACGGGCATCGAGTGGAAGGAACGTCCACTCTCACGGACGTTCCTTCCGCTCTTCAAATATGTTCGTCTGACGCAAGCCTAAGTCATACACGTCCTCACAGAAATCTCTGCCGAGCTCAAGCCCTATCTAGCGCCCATAAGCAAGAAAAGAACGCTCCGCTCTCTAATCCCCTCCACTAAAAGGTGCTTTTTGATTAAAAAAGCGAACATTTAGGCCTGTGTCAGACAAGCGCACTGATCACGTCCGTGTTGCCGCACATTTGTACGTCCGTTATAGCATATAATTATGACCAATGGAGCCCCACACACAAAGTACGTCCACACGGAACTGCAGACGCAGAACGGACGTGGCAAACGGACGTGGCAAACGGACGCAGGGCAGGCAAGAACGTAATTCCACTAGAACGGACGCACAGAGTGCGCTGCGTCAGCAACGTCCGCATAGTTTAGTGTGTGAATGATGGAACGTAGTCAGATGGACTGCATTTATACGTCCAGCAGTTTTGACGGACAAAATGTTTTTTCATTTTAATTTATTTTCCCTCCTACATCCGTCAAAAAAAACGTCAGTCACAAAAACGGACTGTGTGGCCACTACCTTGCTGTCAGTCAGAAAGTACGTCCATTGTGCACAGACACACAGTCCGCACAGAATGCGCTCGTCTGACCCGAGCCTTATTTGAAAAATGGGCTTTGTAATCTACGCTTAAGGCCCGTGTCAGACGAACGCAGTGATCACGTCCGTCGTAGCATAGAATCGTGATCAAGAGACCCACACTAAGTGCGTCTGCACCGAACTGTGCACGCACAACGCACGTGGCAAATGGACGCAAGTTAGGCAAGAACGTAAAACCGCTACCGCGGACGCGCAGAGTGCGCCACATCCACGTAGTGTTCTGTGTGAGTGATGAGGAGACGTCAGACGCAGAGCATTTGCTATGCCCAGCACCTTGACGCACAAAATGCCTTTTCATATCCTTTTTCACATTAATTTTGTTTCCAAAATTTCCCTTTATTTCTACGTCCGTCACAAAAAACGGACTGTGTGGGGTCTACAGTATCTTCCGTCAGAACGGCCGTCCGTTGTGCACGCACACAGAGTGCGCTCAGACTGCGTTCGTCTGACTCTAGCCTTTAGCAGTGTTTCCCAAACTTGTCCTCAGGACCCCCAGGTTTGCAGGATATCTGAAGCACAGCACGGGTGATATAATTTGCAGCTCACTGGTTGCAGGATTCAGTCTGCATTTCCCCAAGGTGATCCTTAAAACCTGGCCTGGTTGAGGGTCCCAAGGACAGGTTTGGGAAACACTGGCGTAAAGGCATACTCTTGGGTTAAAATGAGAGGGGACAGGAGTGGAGGGGTTAAAAATTAATCCTACGACCCCCTTGTTTCCTATTTTACCCCTTTAGTTTGGTTTTAAACTCCCCTTAAATCTTATGTTGATATTTTTTCATTAGCTTTCTCTCTATAAACCTTTTTGCTTTTGTAACCACTGGGTGGCGTTTACATTTTTTGGCCATGTACATACATTGTTTTTCTTTTCTGTATCCCAAGCTTTCTTTATTTTGATTGTAGATGTGGCAATAGATACGCTCCCTTACATGTTGCGGCTACACGGACGTTAACACTGCATTCGTCTGACCCAGCCTTAAAGCCGGGGTCAAACAAGCGCACTATGTGCACACGTACTGACATGCCTCCCGGTGTCCGTCACAGCGTTGTGACGCTTCGATGGGGCCAGCCGCACAAATTGCGCACGCCACAGCAGCCTTGCTGAAAACCTCCCCGAAGCACTACGACGTGCATTCGACAGGGCTGCAAAGTATGATCCTCCATAGTAGGATCGAGCCTTGCAGCGCTGAGCACACTAACTGCACTCACCAAAGTGGCCAGGCGGACTCAGACTGGAAGGAATGTCCACTCTCACGGACGTTTCTTCCACTCTAAAAAAAACACTCGTCTGACCCCGGCCTAAGGGTTTAGTCACCTCCGAATTTGCCACCAAATTGAAGCGAACAATGAATTTCACCATAGTTGCAATTTCAGGAAAATACATCAATTCACAAAGCTGTGACTTTGCCAATTACCGGCAGATTGATCATGAAATACGGTGCTATTCGCCGGCACCGAAATGGTCTCATTGAAAACTATTGATTAGTCTATTCCCAGACTGCCCGAATTTATATGCTTTTCTTCAGCAAACTCAAAATATATCATTTTATTTATACATCATGTCCTGTCAGAATGCTATAATAAAAAATGAAAATTTCCATTCAGATCAATCATTTTTTCAGGGAAAATATGCAATTTTAATCAAAACTAAAATAAAATTTTGCTTGTAGTTTGGTGCATTGTGTTTTATAAATAATATGACTATGTATAAAACACTGACCTTGCTCACGCCGTGGGAAATGAGGTGAGTAATGGCAGTGGTATTGCTAATTTTATATGTGACAAATGAACAATGCCATTGCTATGGACCCAAAAAAAATAAAACTTTTTTTTTTTTGCTTTTGGATTTTACATGTTCATGTTTGGCATCATTGGAAAGGCCCAACTCTGACCTGTCCATAGACACCCAACTTGACTTTTTGGGGTGTAAAGGATACAGAGTTCCAATGATACCCTCCCATCACTCTCTAGCTCTTACAGTTCAGGAGACCCCTGTGTCTCCAATAGGGAATGCTTTGCCTGGCCAGCAGAGGTCCCTTTCTGACGACATCGTGCCCACATATGTCAGTGTGCTGGGGGAGGTCTCACAGGCAGGGCTGACATCCAAGATGCAGGAGAAGTCCGCGATTGGTGCTGAGCCGCAGGAGTTAAATGGAGATGTCCTTTGCATGCAACGAGGAACCCAGAGAACATCTACAGCACATCGTCTGCAGGGAAAGGGTTACACACGGGCGAATTCAATAGTTTTCAATGTAATAAGTAAAAAAAATTAAAGATACCATTTAAGACCATGTATTTTCATTTTTAGTAGAAACTATTTTTTTTAAAAGAACATTTTATGACTGAACTTATTACATTTTTACTACACTTTTGTTGATTTATAAAAGACAATTTTTTTTTTTATTCTTCAGTTCGGTGGCATTTGCCGGTGTCCATTAACTGCTTCGGCGACTCCATTTCAGCATAACAAAGTAACCATTCAATAGTGAATTCAACAGATTTTCGACGGAATGTAATTGTGAAGTGCGTCGAATTGCAAAGCACCGGAATTGCGTTCAGTTTCGATGCTTTGTGAATTGACTGCATTGATGATTCATTTTACAGACACGGTATCAGTAATTTATTATACCACATCACTGATGCAACTCCTCCCTCTGCTCATCTACTCAAGATTGAAGCTGCTTCTATGACCCCACCACTCCCGAACCATTGGCACCAATAATCCTGCTATCTAGTAAAATTCCTTTTCTTCCTCAACCCCAATCCCTGTAGATCAGTGTTTCCCAAACCTGTCCTCCGGACCCTCCGCCTCGCCAGGTTTTCCAGATATCGGAAGCACAGCACAGCTGACATGATTTGCTGCTCAGTGATTGCAGGACTCAGTCTGCATATTCCCCAAGGTGATCTGCAAAATCGGGCCGGGTTGAGGGTCCCGAGGACAGGTTTGGGAAACACTGCTCTAGATTGTACACTCCTATGAGCAGGGCCCTGTACACCGCTTGTTTCCATCATATGTCTATTTTGTTCCCTTTGGTTATTGTAAAGCACTGCGGAAACTCTTGATGCTATATAAATGACGACTATAATATATATATTTTTTTTATGTAATAATGACTTCGCTCTTAACCGGGTGTTTACCATCTGTCATTTGTAAATTAGCCTCATTATTTATCACATGATGAGTGTTTAAACGATATATTTAAGGAGCCGGAAATTAAATTGAAGGACTAGTACTAGGGATTGAATTTAAATTTCAGATTAATCCATTTAACAGAGATGGATATGTTTTTATAAATACGCAGTATTAAGTCATTTGTGTGTTTTTTTTAGCAATTATTTATTAAATGTTTTATATCAGTGATCCTGCAGATGAATCAGTTTTTGTTTGGTCCTCTTAAAGCACACAAACATTTTGGAACATTGTTGTATTTTTAAAGACGAAACGTTTAAAAATAAAATAAAATTTTGAGAATCAAAGGCTTTTTTCATTCTGTGACAGTTTTATTAGAAGACTTTATTATTCATGCATTTTTATTGGTTTTAACACCTTTCAGAATTGTAGAATTCAGGGTTTTTTTTCTGCAGTTCGGCGGCGTTCCAGGACCCTGCAGTGAATTCACCACAGGGTCAGCGAAATGGTATCGCCAAAGCACACCAGACGAGAAAGCACTGAAATTTCACAGCTTTCTGGATAACCTCGGTCATTTATTTTTCTAAATGTGGTGTGCCCATAATTTTTCAGTATCTAGAAACCCGAGATCAGCAGTCACTGATCTCTACTTCTGGAGGAGGCTACTCCCCCAAACTCAAAAGACTGAATCAGCCCTCTGAGATCCCCCACACCAAAAGGGAGAAGAAGGCAGTCCGGTCACTCTGACCACTCAGATTTCATTGGGTGGCTTGGGTGACCACACTGCTGTGACTCCCTGCTCCCTATCCTTCTAAGGGGAGCTCGGAGGGCTATTTCAGCCAACCAAATGCAGGGGTTTAGTTCTGCCCAGAACATCAGTTTAAGGAGGCCACAGCTCATGTTTCAGGGCTTGGAAACCTTTGGGAACCAGCCTTATCCAATGGCATCAAAGCCTTCCTGCATTGATGGCGCTCCAGTTATGTGACATGCTGAGCTGAAAGCACATCATATCCTGCAGAGATCTGAGTGAGACCAGCACTTTTTCAGGTGAGCTTTTAATGGAAACTAAACGATTAAAACGGGAAAAGTGCATGGAAGGGTGATGAGAAGTTATGGTTTAACCTGTTTCCTACCCTGTGTTAGCCGTATAGTATCCCCTCTAAAGTAGCATAAATGAGGAATTTTGTATACAGATACAATTAAAGAAAATACAGACTTAAAGAAATACTGCTGGGATATAAGGTTCTAATCGTTAGAAGGGGTCTTTTATCTTGCACAAGTTGACATAGGGCATTTCTGCCTGATAATGCAGACCCTGTGTGTCATACAGAAAAGGTGATAAAGAAATTAAAAATGGTCAGATCTCCTGCTTATGGGGATTTGTTGGGAGAATATTAGAAATGCAACTTCCAAAAATCCAGCAGGCTATAAAAATATCTAACAGAATGCCAGTGTATGGAAAGTACAGTAACACCTTGTATCTGTACTGTACAGGGATTTTCAGTCATTATAACCCCCGAATCCTATCCCTGTACAGCAGTGAGTGACCGCAGAGCTCTCCCAGGCTTTTCTAATGCAGAGAAGTCTTACAAACGTTTTGTTACAGTGAAGGTGTAGCCTTGTAGCTTCTTTACAGTAAAATATGATGGAGTGAGATCTCAGAATTACATTTCTCCCTAGGGAGAACACTACTCCAGCATATAAAACAATATTTGCGGACCATATAAATGCATGTTTTGGGTTTTTCGTTGCATCACAATGCAAAATAGAGCATATGTGTGTGTGGGGGGGGGGGGGGGAGGGTTCGGTAGCGAAAGGGTTATAGACATGTTTAATATTGCAATATATGCAACAATACCATATTTAAGACAGAGTATGGATACTTCTTTTCAGGTACTCACCGATACCTGATACTTTGTCATGTGACCACTTGCCAATAAATAATATAGGATTTTGCTGAAAGCCTGTGCAATTTAAGGAAATATTGAACTGTATGGCCAGACACTCCATTTACCCAATGCACAGGTGCACACACTCTAACCACACGCAGACCTCAGATAGATATCTGCCTCGCAGACCTCAGACACAGGGGCAGCTGACAGAATGCACTAACAGCATTCTGCGAGCCCCCAGCATGTGAAGGTTGTAACGTGGTGCAACTGGAGGGCCCAGCGGCCGCATTACAACTGTCACATGCTGACACCAGCTTGTTGGAACGGTATAAATATCGGTGTAAGTATCGGGGGCATTTGCACAAGTACTCATGTAAATGCCCGGTATCGGTGTACCCCTATTTCATATAAAAGACAGTAAACTACAATTTGGAAATAAATAACATAAAAATAAAGAAATATTTATTAGAACTGCTTTTAGACATTTGTGTTTCTGTATAGACAAAATGGAGACTAGTTGCAACCAATCTTCAAAGAAAATAAGCTTTTTTTTCCCCCCCCCCATCTTTTCTGGAATCACTGTAGATATGAGCAGAATGGGTTAAGAAAATATACTTTACTCAATAAACTGTTTTTGCTACTTTACCAGCACTACAGTCTCCTGCTGGTTGTGAAGGGAAAGCGAGAAAATATCTAACAATATTTTTTTGTCTAAATACGGTTGTGTATTTGAAACATAACAAAGAATCAAAAACAAAACGAGTCAAAATGCAGTATTTTCTTTTACACACGGGTAAATGAGGTTAGAGCTGGACTCATGCTGAGGAGTAGAAGAAAATCAGAAATGTTTGTATCAGTGTTTGATAAATGAATATCAAGCCCAGGAGAAAATACAGAAACCTGGGGCCAACTACGGGTTTTTATGAGCCAGAGCAAAGACTTCTAAATGTAGGTCTGGGTGGACTAATCTTAAAATATACTAGCCGCAGAAGTCTATGGCTACCTTGCCACTGGTTTCGCCAAGGCCTGTCCTAAGTGATATTCTATCCTTTTCAGATTTAGGCAGAGTCCTACATTTCACCAACTGTGGGGCTGCTGAATGGACGATGGTCAGTCTAGAGCCAAGAATGACCGTTATATATATATAAATTATATATATAGGAACTAGCAGACTGGAAGCTGCCACATCCTGACCTTAACAAAACAACAAAAACGACTGCAGCTACCAGGGTCGCCCTCTTCTGATATAAAAGCCCTGACACAGTCCTCTAATCTCTAGCATCTTGCACACGCTGTACCCTAGATCAATAACTATATACAACGCTTATTTTTTTTTATTATCTATAATCCCATGTTGTCATGAGATATTGTACCTGTCCATTTTAATAAACGGGAAACAGTCGCGAAAAACCCCCCAAAAATGACATTAAAAAGAAACAAGTTAATAAATAAAAGGTTCTGTTTCGCGGTCCTTCAGTCAAGCATGGAGAGCCATGCTGCCAGCTTCATGATCACAGAGCGTAGTATCCTGATATCATGGGTGGCAATGTGTAAGGTTGAAACGGTCTCCTTATCCCAAAAGCAATTTGGTAAACATATCCAGTAGGCCCTATCATGCATTTATCATTGTTATTGCACAATACATGAGGACCTGAGAGATCTTGGAAAGCATAAAGAAAGAACAAAAATAATAATAAAAGAAGAAAAATGGAATTTCGTCCTGACGCCTGCATTAATCCAGTATGACTAATAAAGCATGTCAGCTGCATGTGCTGAAGCAGCTCCCAACATGCGCCCACAATGCACACTAGTAAAAATGCAGTAAAAAGGAAGTAGTCTTCATGTATAGGTCACCTCTAGTCAAAGGTTAAAGTTCAAAGACTGAAAGGATCAAAGTGCTCGTTTACTCAGTAGGACTATCTTCTTCTAGAGGGATCCTCACTGTAGCATCAACACGTGTCATCTGTTTGAAAGAAGAGGGGGAAAAATACAAGGGTGAATATTAAACCATGCAAGAATTGGGGGAAAAAAAAAAATCCCACGGTCTTTTCCTTCATTACCATCGATCTTCAAAAGCACCTGAGGGTGCACCGAGATCAACAGGTCTATTTCACTACAAGGTAAAACTCTGAATTGGCAGAAGAAGAGAACAATCCAGACCAAAGAGCCACTTCTCCAGTCATTCTCCTGAGTTTCACCTTTTAGTGAATATACCTGCAAGTTTGATAAAGCCTGTATAAGGCGAAACGTGTTTATCGTTTCATTTGGTTTTAACTGTTTATATGTTTTTGCTTTGGCTATGGCATTAGATGTTTTTATATTTTGTTACCTTTTATGTATTATTCCCAGGCTAATGAACTTTCCTTTTAATGTTTTCCCTCCGTTTGATAGTCTCTTATCACTCTGCCTCCCCCACTCCCACCCCTCTCATGTTGTTAACGCCTTGCATACAGACCCCCTCCTAAAATCTCGTCTCTTTCTTTCTACAGCTCAGCACACACACACAGCCAGCCAGCACCTTCTCTCACCAACCTATGCATCTGCACTCTGCAGTCCCACCCGCCTGCCCCATCCACCCAGTCCTGGGCCCAAACTCATTGCTTCCCTTCCAGCGGCTGCCACTTTCCAATTCACCTTTAAGTCCAAGCTTCTAGTCACTTCCATACAATCCTTTCTATTTTCTCTCTAGCCACCAGCTCTCCCCTGCTCCCTTGTGTTTCACTTTCCTCTGTCCTTTAGATTGTAAACTCACAGGATGTCTGGCTGAGCACTTGTATTAAGTGCTGTATCAGTAGGGCAATTATCCTACGGGCAGGGCCATCTGTCCCTTATGTGTTTTAATATGTCTCATGTCTGCACTCCCTCATTGTAAAGCGCTACAGAATCTGTTGGTGGTATATAAGTATCTGTAACTGTTAGATGTATAATCTTAGTACTCGTAGGCAGCTTGAAACAATGAGGTATAGATCGAGAATATGGTTACTTACCTACAGCAATTAATATTGATGATCTGGGGTTGTAGGCAGGTATTTTGATTGTGTCCTGCAGTGTATGGATATCTATCTCCATCTTAGACTTATTGCCTTATTCCCTGTACCGTCACTATGTTCTAGATTATGCCATTCCTTTGCCATCTCTCAATATACATGTGTTTTATGCGTGGCTTTTGGTCTGTAGTTTGTTGATAGGACCATTTGTGGCCTTCTACTTCGTGTAACAAAGGTTTATTCATTCATAGTGCATTTGGGTATACAGTTCTAGTCAGTGACTTCGGGCTTTTGCCTGGTACAAAGTGTGGTGCACTAATGACAGTAGCACTTTTTGACCAGCAGATGGAGCCATCAATTTGTGAAATGGTGCATACAGTATGAAAATATGCTGTACGGATTCTAAAAGTGAATTCATATTGTATGAATACTGTAACCTGGTTTTCCATAAAACCACCAATTCCTGACAGTGGTTTTATAGGAAACCACTTTGTAGCAAAAGGTTACTCACTAATCACCATTCTTTCACTCAAAAGGATGGCTGTTTACTTGGAGACTTCAGGGAACTATAGTGGATCAAGTACGGAGAAACCACTGAGAACTCAATGTTTAGCAAACTGTCTCCGTAGTTTTCCATACTTTCCACTTCTGTTTCTGCCAAGGTTGTCTAGCGTAGCTGTAAGCGTGTTTCCACCAGCGTTTCTGCCAAAGCTGTCCGGCGTTTGCCACTGTTGCTATCACGGTTGTATGTATGGGTGATCACCACTCTAAAGTTGAAGTTTATTTACTGGTGTTGCAAACAGTACCTCTTACTATCCCTCTCCTGCTGCAGTTTATGGGAATGCCCTGAGTTTGGGACAGATTATCACATTGCCAATGTTACCATTAGGACATATTTTTTACTCACTCATGTGTGTGTCCATGTGTAATTTTTGTCTGCAATAAAGTAACCTTTAGGTTAGGCACTATTTGCACTCACGTGCAATTTGTAATTTTGATAGGTTTCTCTAAAAACTGGATCGAAGCGACACTTCATGCAGTCCTGTACGTGTAATAAAGAACTTACCGTGATACCACCATTTTGTTTTCTTTGGATTTTTGTTGCATGTTCTTACATAAAACGAGTTATCTGGAGGTCTCCTCTAGAGGAAAGAACAGAGAAATTGAAAGAAAATGGCAAATTTTCATTAGGGAAAAATGGATACAAAATATTTCACTATTGCAGCGCACGGATAACACGGCTTTTCAACTTTGAGAAATATAAAGGAGTTTGCAATGAAATAAAAAGCTTTGAGTTGGATTTACTTTTTCCCTGTATGGAAATTGTTATTATTACTCAGTACTTATGGATCAAACACCAACAAAGCAGCACTTTAGAATTGGTAAACAAAGACCAGAGACGTAACATACATAAGGACCAGACAGCCCTGCCTGTGGGATCACAGTCTTGCAAATGCACCGCTATATACAGAACGCTCTGCTAAACATCCCGTGAGCTTACAATTGCTGAAAAAGATTAAAAATGACAGAATTTTCGAGCTTCGCTTTAGCAGTCTCCGTAAGCCATGGATGTAGTATTAGTCACATAGATCCATGTTGCAGCACTGGCTGATGCAATATAGCAGAACACGACTTACCAAGCTCCAACGTCGGGTGCCACCATTACGTAACGTCCTGTCTACAACCAGCTCCTCTCCCAGGAGTGGTCCTGCTCAGGTTCATTTATTTACCCCTCTTTTGTTTGACCAACTGCTTGGCAGTGACAAAGTTATTTTTAAACACAAAAGAAGGATAATACTAAAGCAAAAAATACACAAAACCCAACAGCAACATTTTGAGCTAATGTCTGTCTTTATCAGGGTTGGAATTTACGAACATTTGGTATAAACTGTAGCAACCCGCCCCCCCCTTAATAGAAAGAAAAAAAAGTTGAAGGCCTCCATTTCTCAGATTATTATTATCATCCTTTGTAAATAGCCAGGTTCCGCTGCACTCTAAGAGAATGGGGAATCACACTAGCAAAGTTACAAACTCAGGAACCAGAGACAAGAGAATAAAGCTAATGTCAGATGAACGCACTCTGCGTGCGTGCATAATGGACGGACGTACTGACGGAAGATCCTGTAGACACCACACGGTCAGTTTTTTTTGATGGACGTAGAAAAAAAAGAAAAAAGGAAAAAAAGGGAACTATGGTAAACAAAATTAATTTAAACGGGTACAGTCAGCCAGACCAAAAAAAAACCACTTCTGAGCGTCAACGTGATGGACGTAGCAAATGCTCTGTGTCTGACATTGCGTCATCATGCACACAGGCCACTACGCAGACGCGGCGCACTCTGGGGGTCCATCGTAGCGCTTTTTGACGTCAAGGCCTAAATGGCATCCGTTGCCAACTGCGTGGTGCACACGTACTTCGTGTGTTGGACTCTATTGATCAGGATTGTACGCTACGGACGTTAAACTGTGTGGCGACACGGACGTGATGTCTGATGCTAGCCTTAGAGGGTCTTGCTCACAGCTTACAGTCCAGAGGTTGGGGGGGGGTGCTTCATGTTTGGAGTGGGGCTGAAACAACTAATCGATAATTGTTGACAACTATTTTCATTATCGATCAGTTGGATGATCAGTTTGTGTACAACCCACTTTGTTTAGAGTCAGACTGTGTTAAATGTTTATAAACCTCATGGAGCTACATCAGAGCTGATTGGAGAAAATGTGACGGCTTCTTTACGCTGTATGATTTAGTTCTAGGATCATGTTAGATGTAAACTTAATAAATACAAAGTGGTTATAACAATAGCAGAACTACAGAACAGACGATGGAGTAGTCACTGGGTGGAGGAGCTGTACCACAAGTGTTTTCTCCTTACTTGGAGCTGGAGTCCTGTGCCTCTACCCCAGCCTCCCTCTCTACGGCCTGGGGCTGCCATTCCTCCCTTTGGTCCAGCCCTGCCCCCAACCTCCCTCCTACTTTCAGTCCAATCCCTTGCCTGAACTCACACCATCCCGCCTCTGGTACCACCACTCACTCAGATTGTCCATGAAGTTCCTGTCAAAGGACAAAGTGGTCAGGCTTCGTTGAGTGCCACTGCCCCCCCCCCTTCTCATCCCACATTGCGTGTAGACATCACCCTGTCTGAGCGATCGCAGCCACGTTCGTTTGGGGAGAAAGCAGACATGGGCTTGAGCTGCGCAGACAGCATCAATCCATTACTCGGACCAGGTGCTTGTGTACCTTGAATGCAAAAAGTACGCAAGTTACAAGAGATAAGCAATTGATGCATATACGTAGGAAAGCTACGTACACTATGCAAATTGCGTGTGAATAAAGGGAGGGAGGGAGGGGCTGATTATTACATAGTGTTCCCTTAAGTTTAAGGGTTTCTGGACGTCCTGGAGAGATCTTTGGGTGTTTTAAGGGTCATTACACACCGGTATGGGCATATTTATGTCCTTTGTGAGTGCATTTTACCAATATTAGCTATTTTAAATTTTTATATGATGTGCACTATTGTTTGGTTTTCAAGTTGATCCAAGTAGATTCCACATTTTTTTATACTCTAACTTTTTTTCATCCGATGAATCAAGTGAAAAATAATCTGTCAACTAATTGATCACCGAAATATTCGTTATATATATATATATATATAAGAAACAATAACGATCTCTGTGCTCAGATGCTGGCTGCAGACTCATAGCTATCCACGATAACCCGCAACAGAGACTTTGCAATGAAATTTATTAAGTCTTTATTAAATCAACGTTTCAGTCCTCACAGGGACTTTTATCAAGATCTTGATAAATATTAAGAGAAATAAGATTTATTAAGCAATAATGGCTGCTTGATCCAAGCAGAAATCTGATGCCATTCTGGGGTCAAGAAGGAATTTTGTTCCCAGGGTGTTGCATATTTGGCGAGCGCTTCAGACTGGGTTCGAAAGATCAGCCTTCTTTTGGATTAACAGCAGTAGGTGATGTGTGAAAGGCTTAACTCTGACACACGTCTTTTATTTTTCGGTTTATGTAACTAAAATTTAGGGTCCTTACAACAGCAATAAAATACAGTGGCGAGTGAATAATCTCTTTAAAGTCCACTGCCTCCACCCTGTATCAGCAGGACACGTCTGTATCATCAAGCTGGCCATCCATTGGCACCGTAGTCGGGTGTGTGTGGGGGGGGGGGGATATCTAAAAAATATATATATATATAAACTCAGAACAAAATGAATACGTAAAAAGGCTTTTTGCTGCAGATAAAAAAAAATAAACCGTTGAATAAAAAATATATATTTTTTACATCGAATCTTATGGGCTTCGCACTAAATCATTCTCTATGGGTAATTTCCCTGCCGCAGCACAGCGGTTAACCTATACAATTCATCTTTTTCATGTAACTTGTACCAGATCGTCCCGTCATCGTCCGATAAATCCCATTGAAGTGGGAAAGATCGCATAGAATAGTCTGAAATCGTCCGTGGTCGGATGCAGTGGAAGAGGGCTGACTCACCTGCATGGTGTAGGATCAGGCGGGCGACTTTAGACGATATCGGATGATCGCACAAATACGGTGCCAGTGGACAGACGGCCTCAGTCTTGTAAAGTGCCGGAAAATCTGTTGGCACTATGTAAATGTTTGTAATGTAACCCGGTGCCAACAGGTGTACTTTGCTTGTGAAAGCCCACCAGAAGTTGGCCCTAAAGATGATTAATGTGGGATCTCATCCTTTGACGAGATTCTGCAAGTTGGATTTACCTGGTTTCAGGGATGGGATCATCCAACTTTGCAGCTGGAACTTTAAGAAAGGGTATTTGGCCCCCAGCGTTGTCGCCGGTGCCTTAACATTACTGGGTTGCAATCAGGCTGGCGGAGTGCCGTCCTCTTGGATAAAAAATTTTGACAGAAAATTACTCAGTATCAAATATACGTGACAGTGTTAGCAAAAAAAAAAAGAAGCTATACGCAGTGATTACCTGGCAAATGAGCCGAACGAACGATGGGCATGACAGGTGCGCTGTAACCGTCTACCGTTTGGCAAGAACAGATGTAAACGCCAATACACGTAGGTATATTTATTCTTGGTTAATCAAGTCATTGCACGGAGCATGCGGCCTTCCCTATACATGAAATCACGCAGCCCTTACCTTTTCTTTGCAGCTGGAGAGCATGCTGATGATGCTAAGACAAACGGATTGCACAGAGAGGGCCGGGGACCAGTCCTCCGTTAGAATAGATAAACAGATATGACCATTGCTATAAACATGAGGGTGCACAGGGATATTGTCTCCAGTGAACATAACCTAAAAGAAAAAAATATAGAAACACTGCATTATAATGTTGTATATTTCAAGATGAAACACCACAATACTAAAATGTGTAGATAGAGGAGGGTTTGATCAACAGGATTCGTCCCGTCCCCGTCCCCCCCAACCTACTGTACAATGTTACTGTGTCAGTGAGTACATTGATATTCCATCAAATGCTTCCATTAAAGACTGGTGTAAGACGTGCTTCCCGGCGTCACAACGCTATGAAGGGGCTAGCCACAATCTGTAGCGCGCGCATAAATTGCATGTGGTACAGCAGGCGTGCTGCACCCATTTAGAAAGCCTCCCCATCGAAGCGCTATGACGCGTGTAGACGGGGCTGCAAAGCACGATCCTTCATAGGATGATTGAGCCTTGCAGTGATGAGCGCACTAACTGCTCTCAGCATGGTGGCCAGACGGGTGTCAGAGTGGAAGGAGCGGCCACTCACAGACGTTACTTCCGCTCGTAAAAACGCTCGTCTGACACCAGAGCCCCGTTCAATACATCAGCAGCTGCTGAATTGCAAATAGCTACAACGGATGCAGAGAAACCCCTGCGTACATTTTCTTTTACTCAACGTCAGTCATAACTGATACAAATATAACCACAATCTCATCCGTTATAAAGTGCATCCGATCAACAGAAGCACTGTGCACAATCAGTGCGCTTTTGTGACTGCAGCCTTAGTGTTACATCCTCAGCCCCTGTTGTGCTCCCTGGGGAGGGGGGGGGGGGATGTGCCGCTGGCTGGTTGGTTGCCAGCACTTCCCGATGGCAGACTGGCATCTGAGGGGGCGGGGTCTGGTGTAGTCACAAGGAGCCGTCGGGTTTAAAAGAGGAAAGGAGGAATGGCCTCATTGCCCTGACGTGGGGTTTGTTTCCAGCAGCGCTAAGTTTATTCCTTATTGATCACTGTTACCGACACATTTCTGTATGCAAATCCTACTGTTGACTTGTACTTTGACCACTCTACCTGAACGTTTGAATATTGCTGTTTGTGAGCGCTGGCAATTAACCCTATGCTTGTAGCTGGGTTTATTGCTCGCTGTCTGGGTTCTGTCCCATCTTATCTTAGGCTATCGCTGGTGACCTTTCGAGGTACAGTTACCCAACGTACTACTCCTGTCTTTGTTCATGTGAAAACTGCAATTCAGAAAGATTGTTCATTTTTGCCATTTGCTTTGACTGCCCTGCACCTTGAATACTTCACGGACTCACGTTCCACGTATCATGTTTCTAAGCGTGTCCTAGGTAACCTGTTGGTCTTGAAACCTTCAGAGCCTAGAGGCAATTCAGTTAACCCTTGTGTCTCCTTGGCTATTAAGTTGCAGTCTGTTTATGAACCATTTGTGTTTTTTGAGCAGATATTATTGTCCTCAAGGATCTCAACTACGCTACTCATGTGGCAGCGTTACCGCTACCGTTACACTTAGAGAGCGAGGAGCTCACTTGGGTACGACAAGTGTGTTGTAGTCACCGAGATAAATAAATCGTCTGACAACGTTTATTATTGCCAGCATCTCTGGTGCTCAGACAATGATAAACAGCAGGGATTTCAAACTCTGCCCCCCCCATATGTTAATTGCCTACAATTCCCAGAATTCTTTGAATGCAATAGAAGGCCATCATGGGAGATGTAGTTCAGAAACATCTGGGAGGCCAGAGTTTGAGATCCCGATTTATGGTAAAGCACAGTTTTCCCGGAAATATAGTAAAGCATCAGGAAAACTGACCTGTCATTCTTTTTTTTTTTTTTTTTTTGTATTCAAAATTTTTTTATTTTGAAAGAATGTCATCAGTACAATCAGCAATTGAAGATAAATGAAGTAAGACAAAAACCATAGTCAAAATGAGGTCAGCAGTACGACGACTTAGGAAAAGAAATAAAAAGAATGAAGGGAAGGGGACGCGAACCACACCAAACGCCTGCCAGCAATGGTGTAAGGAGAGGGAGAAAAAGAAGAGAAAAGGGGGGGGGGTAGTGAAAAACAAAATACATTTGGAGAGGGAACGGCAACTGCCTGTAGTGTGACTTTCCCGGCTCGCTCTCGGGGGAGGCCGTGGAAGGGTATTGTCACGAGGCCCAGGTGCCCAAGGGCCAAGTATGGCAACCAGAGCCATGGTAGGTGCCATAGTGGCGCGCCTCTGGACATCCCGACGTGCCAAAAAAAAAAAAAAAAAAGGGGGGTGGGGGGAAGAAAGAAACACCATCGCTGGCATGGCAGAGGCCCATGAAGGAGCAAGGTGACAGCAGTGTGAAACATAAGTCCTCGTGACAAAGTCTCAAATGTATCTCCAGCTGGGGAATGACAGCGGGGAAAAATTAAAATAAAATGGTGGTCGAAGCGTGGACATTGAAATAAAATGGGGGGGTATATCGAAAAATGTCCACAATGGCAGCCGCTGAAGACAAAAATATAATAAAAATAAAAGTCCTCATAATAGAGCGCAGCAAGAAAAAAAAAAAAAAAAAGGGGGAAACAACGTACAGGTATTCACAGGGGAACGTGTTCAGCTAGGAGACAAATCAATAACACTGTACTAAATAACACAAACAAATCTGCATGAAAAATAAAAAGTCATCTAGTACCCAGCATAAGTCAGCGTGGAAAATAAAAACAAAAAGATAGCTTGTTTAGCATAAAACAGCGTGGAAAATAAAAACGAAAAGTCGGCCTGTAATTTCGGAAAGCTTCAGAGGGTGAACGGTCAGTAAACGTAATGGGTCAGGGCACAGTCGGGCAAGAAACAGCAGAGAAACAAGATAGGTCTCCTCAGCCCGTGTCCCACGGAAACGCGGTGTGAAGACCCTCCACAATCCTGTCCATGTGCCCCTCCGTTCCCCGGTCCTGCCGCATCCAGGTCTCCACTATAGCCTCATCAGTCGCCGGTGGGGGCCGAGACCAAGCCCGTCTCACTTCAGTGTGTAAACCCTCGGCCTCGTACAATGCCATCAGCGCACAATCCACATAGAAGGCAACGGTGTCCAGCTCGCTAGTCCCCTTCGCAGCAGGAAAGGCTGCGCGAATACCCCCATCGCATCGAATCAGCTCCCGGATGGTGTAGCAGACAGGCGACCATCTCGTCAGCTCCGCCGCAGCCAGGGAAGCACTACATGTCTCAGGTAGGTACGCCACTCCATCCGCGGTCATCTCTTTAGGGGCCCTCCGCGATCCCTCCTCGATTGACGTAGGGAGGGGGGTCACGTTAGTCTGCACGGGGTCCACCGCTTCTACATCGGGTGCAGCAGGCATCCTCGCCCCCTCAATCTGCTCCGGGCTTTGCGTCTCTCCCACCGGGGCGCGAACAATCGGCGTCTCGACCAGGGCATCATCCGCTTCGCGGTCCTCCGCCACAGTCGCAGGACAGGTCTCATCCACGCGACCAGCTGGAGCAGCCACCCCCTCCTCCAAGCTCGAGTTCTCCACCTTCCGGCAGCCCCTCAGTGCAGATAGCATCTGCCTCCAAACTCCTCTGGTAAGCGGGGCATCTTCTTCCACCCCGTCCAAAAATCGCAGGCAGGCCTCCAGGCCTGTAAGGAAGGTGTCAGAGTTCCCCGCAGGGGGAGGGCGACCGTCCCGCCATCCGTCCGCCGGCCCATCCGTCTCTCTCATCAGGTTTCGAGTCCGGGCGGCCGGGAGACGAGGGCCCTCCGTCTCACCAGCCCCCAGAACATCTTGGGGTCGGGCTAAGGCGGTAGAACAGCCGGGAACAAAGACCGCAGGTGCCCGATCGAAGGCCGCAATATGGCCGCCGTCACCTCGTGTCAGCCACATACCCGTGGCTGCAGAGGTCTTCTCAGGTCCGGAGTGGGGGACAGAACGGCCTCCGGACAGCTCGGCTCCGCTGGTCAGCTAGCCGGGGCCCAAGATTCAAAGCTACACTGCTTAAAAGTCCGTTTTTGGGCCCTAAAGGCAGCAGACGTGTGGAGCTCCGGAGAAACACGTCCGCTCCCTTCGGCAGTCGGCCACGCCCCCTGACCTGTCATTCTAGCTTGCAAGAGGATCTGCAGATTATGGAGGAATGAAAATGTAGAGCCAAGTAACTAAAGGAACGCTTGTCAGAGGACACGTACATTTCACACACCAGTCTGAGGGAGGAGTACATTTTACCTTATTGGTTATTACACCGTTAGAGACACGGGGGAATGAAGTGCCTACAATACTGCCACAACTCCATTTGAGAACTACATGTCCCACTATGCCTGTCCTCTGTCTACACCCGCACGACCATCCCTCGTCTCCAAGAGGTCAAGGGCAGCTCTGTTCCTGTGGAATGACTTGCCTCGCCCTATAAAACTCTCCCCTGATCTTCAGGCCTTCAAGAAATCCCTCAAAATCCATCTCTTCAGATTAGCGCACCACATCAATGATCCTCTAGACTGTAAGCTCCTAATGGGCAGGGCCCTCTACACCTCTTGTTTCCATCATATGTCCGTTTATATGCATTTCGTTCCCTTTGGTTATTGTAAAGCGCTGCGGAAACTGTTGGATTATTATTAATGCAACTCATTCCTCTGCTCATCTACTCCCACATCATGATTGAGGCCACTTCCATGGCACCACCATTCCTGACGACCAACTCCTCCACCTCAATCCCTCTAAATTGTAAGCGCCTATGAGCAGGGCCCTCTACACCTCATCTCCATCCTATGTTTGTTTGTGTCTTGTTCCCTTTGGTTATTGTAAAACATTGCGGAAGCTGTTGGCGCTATATAAATGATAATAATGCCACGCCAGTTAGTCACAGCGCAGAATTAGCAACAGAACTAGTACGAAGCAGCTTCTTAGGTCACAGGCGGCACACGCGTGTAAAGACCGGTCACAGGATCTTACACGCGTATCGCTGTAAGGAGTTCAAACTGCCAATTACTCAACCTATAAATGGAAGAATTGCCAATTAAAGTCATTTTATTAATCCTGTTATTGCGGTGCCTGTTTACTCGCGCACATCACTAATTAGCACATTGAAGCTAAGCCGCACTTAAAGCTGGCAATCGAGACAAACGATGGAGGGATTAAAAGCACAGGATGGAAACAGAGTTAGCAATACTTACATAGCACTGACGGCGAAATCGATGCAGGAATTGTGTATACAACTCAACGTGGACCCCCCAAATTGCAGATTTATTTTAAAGCACATCAACACAGTAACGTTTCAGCCCTTGAACGGGTTTCAACCACAGTCTGAGGAAGGTTCAATGGAGGGCTGAAATATTGCTGTATTTGCTGATCTGTCCAAAATAAAAGGTGCACATTGTGCTTTATCCACATCTTGATGAATTGCCAGTGAACGTGGATGTTGGCTGCTCCGAGTTTAAGTACTGCAGTAAATTCCATCCCCCATGTGAGCATGTACCAATACACGTTAAAAAGATTGTGTGTAAGCACTGCCTTGCAGGTTACATGTTTAATGCAATCAGAAGGACATGAAAGCACAGCCGAGGTCTCAATCTTACCGCTGCTGGACATGTGCATCTCTGGTTGGTTGATATCGAGATGCACTGGGTGTACTCGCATACACATCAGGAAATACAGTATGATCATAGGGACACACTGGCATGTCTTAGATACTGTACATGTGTATGCTCTGACACGAATGCTCACTTTCTCACAGCTGTCATTTAGCCGACCGGATCATCCTTCGCCATTACAAGCCAGGTATACCAAGCAAATAAAAAAAGTCACTATTTAATAAATATATTTAAAAAAAAATTTATACAGCTTAATAATGTAGTTAATGCAGCTGGCCAGGATTGGATGTTGTTTGAACTACAAAGCACCCACTTTGTAGCCAATGGCCATAAGGCAGGCCGGCCATCCACTGGGTCCGCATTCCTGCGATGGTGCGATCATCCGATATAGTTTGAAGTCGTCCGACCGAACCTACAACATGCAGGAGAATAAGCCCTCTTCCACTGCATCCGACCACTGACAGATGATTTTATGCGTTTACAACAGATGTGCAATCCTTTAGATTTTATAAGAAATTGTATAGGTAAACCGCCGTTCGCGAAGCCCATAGGAGTCAAGGGAAAAAATATTCGCATTTATTTTTTTAATCCGTAGCAAAAAGCCAATTTTTTTTTTTTGGCATTTTCTGGATTATTTCACTGCAAACTTTCTGGTTCCGTTTAAAAATAAAACAAACCTTTTTTTTTTTCCCCACTTGCGCCTTTTTTTTCTATGGGAGCCAGATTCAGCATTGCTCTCCCTGATGCTGAAACATTTTCAGCACCAGGGAGAAGCAGGGTTAACACCCCCCCCCCGGCGACGGTTTTTGCTTCTCACTACAAGCCGGCCGCACTAGACAGGGGCAGCTCTTGATGCTGAAACTCAGTTTCAGCATCAAAACACTTTTCTTGCTTCAACCTGGCAGCCTGTCAATTGGCCGATCTGGGTCGCCCAGAGATTCTTCCAGTGAACAACCCTGATCGGCTGATGGCGTTGTCCTTAGACGGATGACCAAGTTGATCGTCTAACTACGGTGCCAGTGGACGGCCAGCTTTATTTTAATAGTGATCCCAAAAATATATAATTTAAAATTATGTTAAATTTTATGTATGTTTAATATATTTTAACATTTACCAGGGGTTATTGTATTAACCAGACCCAGCATAAAGTCTTTATGCCAGATAAGACTATTTCGGTGTGATCCTATGATAGCATGGCTTAGGGCGTCCGCCAGATGATTACATGGTCCGTTTGGTAGTTTGGTCAGGGCAGGTAATTAATGATATTAATGTCAGGGAAATAAGGAGTAAGCAATAAGTTGACTCAAAATAAGGGCTGGGCAATTTTTTTGATTTGCATGATTAAATAGATTTTAAGTTCAACCTTGATTGATTATATTATTACAAAATTTAAGGAATCTGGATTTTCTAAACGACCGACCATCTGTCCCAAGTATCACAGAGCAGAGCTGACAGGATTGGCACCTTCCTGTCCAATCTGGGGGCTCTGCTGAAGCTCAAGGAAAGCCCTACAAACGTCAGGGTGGAAAACTATTTTTAGACCGAAGAGAACAAAAATAAAAAAAAACAGCACAGATCACAGATGTGTCCTACATAAAAGCTACACCATACCTGAGGAGAATCAAAAGGATATCGACTGCTGAACTTAAATAAAAGTTGGAATTTCTCTCCTTCATATAATGTTCCTGGGGCTCCTTCCATGTCTACAATCCACCTGGAGAAAAAGAGAAGAAGCTTGTTACAGGGATCAATAAGGCAGACCTATAAAGATTAGGCAACACACAGGCATTCCATAACCCTGCTCACAGGTGGCTACTCCTGAAACCTAAAATTATCGCAAACTACATTTCCCAGCATGCTCTGCAAACTGTACGGATTGTATACAACTGAAAACAATACAAGAAACAAAAAGAAGGTGATACAGGCGCTAATGGTAATATTGGTAGTGGCAAAGACGAAGTACATAGCACTCACTATATAAACACCAATTGGAAAAAACTGGGTAAATCGTCCTTGCGCGTATAGTGAGACAGTCCACATATGATTCTATTGAGACAATAAGGAGACATACATTGCGCAGTTTGCCCGAGTTCCAAATACCCACATCTAGTGCAATAAAAACCTCACTCATGTCTGAGCCATTAAATAGATGGCTCTAGACTTGTATCACAAACGTGATTAGACACACCTGTATCTTCGCCTCCACCAGGTTTTTCGTTCTCCCACAATGTTTCCTAGGGTACAGGGGTAACCACGGTATGGTGCTGCCTCCAACGTAGATCACATGTGGAAGGAACCACTACACACCGGATACAAGTAGTAAGGACGCCGTTTGGGCCCATTTATTAAACCATAACAATAAAAATTGCCAATTTGCACAAAGCGTTGACAACTGTCTTCCTCAGGTGCATAAAGTGCCATACCATGGAGTGTCTATGGAGTGGCTCAGACAGGAGTGAGGTTTTTATTGCACTAGATGTGGGTATTTGGAACGTTGGTATACTGCGCAATGTAGGTTTCCTTATTGTCTCCACTCTTGGATTCACGAGGAGTAGAAGAATCACTTGTGGACTCTCACTATATACGTGAGGACGATTTACCCGGTTTAATACAACTGAAAACAAAAGGTCAGAAACCGCTGTTAATCCTGATATCGTGCTCCAGAAGAAGACATGTTTTTACGTCGATACATGTCGAGATTATGTGCGATCTGTGCAAAATAAATCACATTTGTAATTTGGGGTTTCTCTACCACTGACTGTCCTAAGAAAAGACCGTTTGTATCGGTTCTGTTATACCCCAATTCTTCTACACTTAGACCCGATTCCTTTCATCTCGAATACTGAATCTTTACAATTTAGTTACTTCGGGTTAACAAAGCATTTTAGTGCATTCGGATCTTAGAGGTCCCAAACCTGTACAATACACAGGAGGGTCATACACCTTGTTTTTGTGTCTGCATCCGCCTACACCTATAAACAGATTTTTTTCCTCTTTTTTGGTATACTGGCACCTATCTCTCTCGTTCACATAAATCAGTGGTTCCCAACCGCGGTCCTCAAGTGACCCTAACAGGTCAGGTTTGCCAGATATGTGAAGCACAGCACAGGTGATATGATTTGCTGCTCAGTGATTGCAGGATTCAGTCTGCATTTCCCAAAGGTGATCCTCAAAACCTGGCCTGTTGGGGGTTACTTTAGGACCGTGGGTTGGGAACCAATGACCTATCATAAAGAGGAGTGCCCCCTCACTTCCCAATAACTACCTTTGCTGCAGTGTCAACTACAGCTATTGTTTTGTGCCTGCCATTTAGTCTGCCCTAACAGCTACACCATGAAATTATAATAATATTATTATACACGTGTTGTTCAGACCAGACACTGAAAGAACAAGAACAAAATAGTCAAGAACTACTTAAGGTACACTCAACATATCCAATAATGAAAATAAATGAAATGCCATTTAAAAAGAAAGTCAGGAATCTGGTACGGTTTGTCTTTTTTGCAGCAAAAAAAATAACCACATGAATCCAGCTTTGTGAAGCAAACGGATCTCTCCCATCCAAAGCACCAGAGCGGCGAGGCCGTGCAGGCCTGGATTACCTCCATGACGACCTGTAATTAGAGATTCCCCCAGGTTATAGGGCTCACCGCTGGGGTGATTTATGGTCTCAGAATGACAATTTATCTGCTCTCTAGACATACAGGTAACTCCTGATATTTGCTCACACACCTAATGGGTTTGCTGAAAGCAGGTTAACATTACAAAGTGTAAACAGAAGACGTGTAATCTATGACGGCTGGGTTAGTGTCTAAATAAATGCGTCCCTGTTTGCCGTACTGAAACCTGACTCAAACAAGACCTTAGCTTTAAAGGGACACTACCGCCAAAAACGTAATGTCCTTAATGTGTGGCGTTTATATTGCTGATATCATACATGTATTTTGTTTTTCTCTTGTGTATATATATTTTACTCTACAAGTGTCACTGGGCACATCCATTGTGTGATCGTTTGTGTTGTAAGCTTCCCCTCACAGTATCTTTCCATCACTTGCTCCTCACTCTGTGGCGTTGGCCATGGAATGGAGTCTATTGATCACTGACTCACATCATTGTATTGTGTGGGATGTTTTCAAAGGACATCACCAGGGGGTAGACTAGAAGTCTTTAAACTCCCGGTCTTATTCCATTCAGCTGCCATCTCGTCTCAAGTAGTTTGGAAAAAAATCATTAGTTGCAGCCAGAGTTTCTTCGCAGCCATACTGTCCAGTGTCAGCGTGACTCTGAGAAGCATGCCACACACTGGGCTGCCCCAGTCTTCCAGCGTTTGCTGTGCCCTGCTGCAGCGCTTGGGGGATTTGTTTTCGAGTAAAGCATCTCTCTGCACTCCTGGTCTGGAATTTGAAAAACTCACAACTCCAAAAATACCACTTTTCTGAGTCTTCCGGAACTCGGATAAGGGCTGCTCTACCTGTAAATAAACTGCTAACATGCCTCTTTTACCAGACCGACTTTATAAATATATAAACAGTAGTCTGACCAGATATCTGAAGACCAGTGTGATAATTTCGATAATTTTTACCTTATTAGGGCAACGTCACGTTCATCTTTTATGGGCATTGCAAAATGAAGGAGCTGCATATCTCTGAATTTATCACTCAATCGCCTGACCAAGGGTGAGAGATGTCCTAAAGGTAGTTACAGCAATTCTTTAAAAAGGGATTACATAAAAATTTGCTTTACACCGTGTTAGCATCTGTATCGGATGCAATCCCTCTGCAAGTCAGCCCAATCTACACCAGTATGGACACGACAGCTTTAAAATAAATATATATATATATATCAGGAAGGCATTCAGCAATTAAATGCAGTGGCCAAAAAGGCCCAAAGAGACCTCATATCCCCAAAGCCGTACATTCCGACCACCAAAATAAAATTTAACAAAAATATATCTCTTTGTGGAAGAGTATTATATATTACAAGCAGCACATTGGGTTTTAATTTACAATTTTGCCATTTTTATAAACTGATCTTCCTTTAAATTTTTTATGACCATCTATGGATGAAAATCTAGAGCATCTGGCCCATCTATCCAGGACAGCTTGAAGTGTCTACTCTCAGCCATGCTTCTCTAGGGACCGCATGAATCACAGAGCCAACCTTTATTAACCCTTTCACTGCTGAGGACGTGTGGGGAACATCCTCATTGACTCCTAAGGAAAGATAGGAGGTTCATTTGAACCCCAATATCTCCCGATTGTTGGCAGCTAGCAGGGTCAGGTTTGGTATCATTAGAAAGGCCAGAGCATGGCCTTTCCAATGATACCAAACATGACCATGTTTAAAGTAAAAACAAAATAAAAAAAAATAATAAAAGAAAAACGTGTTTTTTTAAGACGTGAAATGTCTCAGCAGTGAAGGGGTTAAAAGGGACACCCCAAGCTATAGAGATTTAAACCCTTAAATATGAAAAGGCTTAAATATTATTCTGACCTGACGTCACGTCTACCCTGTTTTTAGCTTTAAATGCAACTGTACTGCCCAGGTGCACTTTGTCTGCAATGTCCCATAGGCTGTGGATATCACTTTTGGTCATCCGTTGACGAGATATCGTTAGGTGCTGCCATCTTTTACCCTCTGTGGTTGGAGGTAACTGGGGTCTGTCTCAGAGTTGTGCGATTGCCGCTCAGAGGTGACAGCGACACACAAATCGGGCAGACAGACTGAGCAACGGACTGCCCCGTAGGATGACTGTCCTCTCAGAACGGTCACTCCCCTTGTGGCATGCCACAGTGACATGAGGTACCGGGAAACTAACAGGGAATAACTCCCTTTTTTCAATTATGTGTGTGTCACCAATAAATGCTAACACATAAAGGGAGTGACTGTCAGAGGAGTTTGATGGTACCACTATAAGGTAGCTTTGTAAGCTCAATTCAAGCCCCGGGGTCTCCCTCGGCGCTCCTCCGTTTTCACTGCATTGCTGTCAATGGGCTGAATAATTACTCAAGCGTTTAGCCAATCGGGTACATCTCAAAACGCCTGGCGTGAGGCAATGCACAGAGGTGTTTGACAGCCTTCCAGGGGGAGAGAGAGGGGGGTTATAAAACACTCCAATAGTTTTGCTTTTGTGACTTTCTGTGAAACATACCACTCCCGTTATGGACTGAACGATAACAGAAAAACTCATAATATAGTGGAGCAAAAATAATGGCTTTTTGAACTGCACATTCCATAACGCTCACCACCTAGAAGACTCAAAAATAATATGGGGAGGGGGGAGCAGATACTGCTTCACAGGCCGATTTAATGACTTTCACACGAGACACTGAAACACCCAGTTAAAAAGAAACCATAATGAGCTATTCACCAAGCACCAACATTTCAAGGGTCTTCGATTGTAAGCGGTGGAGCAGGGTCCTCGCTCCCATTGCTCTCTGTGTGTATAACTTATATATTATTTTTCATCCATAATACTGCGCTACAGAACTTGTAGGTGCGTTATAAATACTTGTACCTGTAGATCTCAACAACAATTTTAAAAAAATTCAACGTTTCAGCAACTATGGTAAACACTGTCGCTCCAGAGTAGCAGAAAGCAAAGGTGAAGTGCCTGCAAACAACAGCACAACCATTATTCTTCCATAGGAGTCAGATGTGCCTATGCTCCATTTATCATCGTTGCAAAAGTTCAAAGACGATTCAGCGTTTTTTAAAAGGTGATCATTCGAACGGTGACTGAAACTACCGTGAAATCTGCGCCGAATAACTTCATCAGAAACTATGCTAGAAACAACAGTTAGAATTATGGTGGAACGTCACCAAGGGGTTAAATCAGGTACCGCCAGTGCTTGTCGTAGCTGCAGAAACAGGCAAAAATATGAACACCACAGGGTATTTCACTTAAAGTGAAACAGAGGCAGACGTTGCCATGGGAAGCTTCCCCTGCCGCAACTTGGATTTAAAGTTTTATGAACCTCTGGCGTTTTTTGGAGATGTGACACCGGCGATTTTTGCAACTCAGCAAGCACCGGCGGTACCAGAATAAACTCTTACATAGTGACTTATCCGTAGTTATTCAGAGTTCTACGCATGTGCTGTTACAGTTATTCATTTAGATGGGGATTTATAGTGTATAGATATCCTTATGCTGCCTTATGCTGCCACCTAGTGGTCTTTCTGTATTGTACATGCTTTCCTTCTTTTTTCCCTCGCTTTATGATGATGCACTTCCTGTGTGTGTTTAGTTCCACCCTTCCTTCTTGTAAGAGCTGCAGCATGGTGTAGTTATCCAGCAGCACATGTATATTCATCCTCAAGTTAGGACAGAATCATTTTTTGACCGCAAAGAACATCTCATTCCATTATCTGCTGTATCCTGTGATCTGCTGTAACCTGATATATGGAATAAAGCAAGTCGTGGAAAGAAACGGTGTTTTGGTGAGTTCAGCTATCTGATAAAGATTGTCCTCGGTGATTGCATCTACTTATACAGGCCAGGCATAGAGGTCTCTGCAAGGGATAAATCGCTATACAACGATCGGAGTCAGAATAGTCAAAAGATGTGTAGAATCCTACAGACTGCTATTATATATGTGTGTGCTTAATCTGCAATCAAGCTCAGTGCCATCGGCCATTTTATGGAAGCACATGTGTGTGTGTAATCTGCAATCAAGCTCAGTGCCATCAGCCATCTTGGGGAAGCACATGATCGCACAAGCTTACTGCATCTCACTGAATATTAAAAACGGTTTCTCTGCATTTAACTGTGTTACCTGCCTGTCTAAGCTGCCGTTCATCTTTTTAAAGAGACAGTACTATTTTTGCTAAAACGTATAAAATGTCCAGACAAGGTTCTGTGCACTCTATTATGGCTGAACCGACGCAGATTCATCACGTCCCTGAACCCGCAGACGTACAAGGAGCAGATTCTGCAGAGTTTGTTGAACAGAGTGTAAAACCCAAACGCACAATAAAACCGACACAGAAACTCAGAGAAAACTATGAATGCACTAGAGATGAGCTCTCAAGCAATCTGACGGACCTGTGGGACAGAACGTCACAATGCATGTCAGTTTTACCACACTTTAACAATCACCCAGCTGAATTAAGAGACTCTATAGATCGTCTGTCTGCTGCATATAAACGTTACCAGAGGCTGTCAGAAAAATACACAGACTTCTTGCAGGACTCTAATATGGAAGACTTTTCAGCAGAACTGACCAAGACTGATGCACTAAACCAACAAAGAGACCTCCTAGTGCAAGTTGCCAAAGAAAGGGCAGAACTCCGCATTGCTCAACTGCAAGAGACCAGATCGCACAGATCCACATCAACCAAGCACACTGCACATTCTTCTAGATCCTCTCACTCCAGACATTCAACGTTAAGCGACAAGCTAATAGAGGCCCGCGCTGAAGCGGAGTCAAAGAAAGTGCAAAGCTCCTTTGCTAAAAAACAAGCAGAGATAGAGGCCCGACAAGCAGAGTTAGAAGCTCACAGCAAAGCCCGCCAAGCAGAGTTAGAAGCCCGCCAAGCAGAGACGGCATCCCAAATCAAGATTCTGCAAATGGAAAAGGAGGAAGCAGCTGCCGTAGCGAGGCTGAAGGTCTTCGAAGAAGCAAATGGGACAAAGTACTAATGCAGACTGCCCTATCCCAGCAGAACAGGAAGACCCAGTCGAACGCACTAGCGAATACGTTTTACAGCATAACATTTGCAACAATACACAGTCATCTCCTGTACCTCCTCTCAACACTGTTCTGACTCTCAATGCAGAGACCTCTCAGCTCCAAATGCCTGAGCCTCCTCCAGTCCACAACACAAGAACATCTACGCAGCAAATCACATCAACTCGTTCTGCCAGCAAGGTGAATCCCAGTGACAAGCCGCAATTCAAGCCGCAGCCAGCAGAAGCCTTAGAGGCTACACCAAAGTTAAACGTTCTTGCAACGTCATTTTATCCTGGAAAACCTCACCCTTCATCACCAGATAACTTTAACACCCAAGCGGTTCCTCAAGTTACTTTGGCACCAAAGAGTGAGAGATCAGACTTGACTGACTTCGCCAGATATATGATACGCCGAGAGCTCATTAACACAAGCCTCTCAAGGTTCGACGACTGTCCAGAGAGCTACAGGGCCTGGAGATCAACCTTCAAGGCTGCTATTGCTGATCTGAACCTTACTACCAAGGAGGAACTTGATTTGCTCATAAAGTGGCTGGGACCAGAATCCACAGATCGTGTTAAAAGACTGAGAACAGTACATGTTGACCACCCGGATGCAGGTCTCGTTGCTGCGTGGGCAAGACTCGAGCAAGCTTATGGCAGCGCTGAAGCCATAGAAGGCGCTCTGTTCAAGAGACTGCAAAACTTCCCAAAAATAGGTAACAAGGACTATCGCAAGCTCCAGGAACTGAGTGATCTCCTCATGGAGCTAGAGTTGGCAAAGACAGACCCACGTCTACCTGGACTAAGCTTCCTGGACACTGCTCATGGTGTCAATCCAGTGGCGTCTAAACTGCCATACGGCCTGCAAGAGAAATGGGCGCAACACGGCTCAAGATACAAAAGAGACTATAACGTATCCTTCCCTCCATTCTCATATTTTTGCAGGTTCATCAGCGAACAAGCCTGGACAAGAAACGATCTCAGCTTCAGCGAAACCAACTTGCCAGCTTCATCATCATCACCAGCATCCTCATCAAGGTATGATAACACAGCGGCTAAACGTAGAGACTTTAATAGAACAATATCTGTTAAAAGGACAGATATCTCACCACCCGTGTCCTCTCGTGCAAACCAGAGGGATTCGGGTGATAACGATATAGACCCTAATCGTCAGTGCCCTATTCACAAGAAGCCTCACCCTTTAAAGAAATGCCGTGGCCTTAGGACAAAGACTTTACAAGAGCGTAGGGAGATTCTTCAAAAACTTGGGGTATGCTACAGGTGCTGTGCCTCTTACGGACATTTTGCTAAAGACTGTAAAGTTGTCATCAAGTGCACAGAATGCAGCAGCGACAGACATGTTACGGCTATGCACCCTACTCCACTTCCAGACAACCCACAGCAGCTACCTACCTCTGCACCTGTCTCAAATCATGGCGGGGAGCAACAAGGTAATGCTCCGACTATAGGGAATATTTCTTCTTCATGCACGGAGGTCTGTGGAGAAGGCTTAGATTACAAATGCTGTGCCAAGGTATGCCTAGTCAAGATATACCCAGAGGGTCAACCTGAGAAAGCCACGAAGATGTATGCCATATTAGATGAACAGAGCAACAGATCGCTTGTTAAGCCTAAATTCTTTGAGATCTTCGGCATAAAGGGACACGCAACACCGTATACTCTCAGAACCTGTTCTGGTCGTGTAGAGACTTTCGGCAGAAGGGCCAACGGGTTTATGGTCTCTCACGTCAAGGGGAGAGAGGGAATACTCCTACCAACATTAGTTGAATGTGACCAGATACCAGACGAAAGGGAAGAGATTCCTACTCCAGAGGCTGCATATCATCATCCGCACTTAAGGCATCTTGTAGATGAGATTCCGGTAATGGACATGAATGCTGAAATCTTGGTCCTGCTAGGAAGAGACATTCTCAGAGTACATAAAGTACGCGAACAGTGCGACGGACCAGACGATGCCCCTTATGCACAAAGACTTGACCTGGGCTGGGTAATAGTGGGCAATGTATGCTTGGATAAAATGCACGCGTCATCTGAGATCCACTCATTCAAAACTCACGTGTTAGGGAACGGACGTGTATCCCACTTCAAACCATGTCCTCACCATTATGACGTAAAGGAGAAACCTCTTGACATCATCTGCGTGTCCGACGTCACTCCTATCCTCTGTGATGACAACCTAGGTACCACAGTGTTTTGTACTACAAGCGATGACAACAAAACAGTTTATCAGTTGAAGACAGAGAATTTATCAAAGTAATGGACAAAGAATTCTTCAAGGATGAGTCTAACAGCTGGGTAGCACCATTACCTCTTCGTGCTGCAAGGGTCAAACTCCCAAACAATCGTGAACAGGCTTTATCCAGAGTCAAGTCACTACAACGAACACTAAAGAACAGACCTGAAATGAAGGACCATTTCATCACCTTTATGAAAAGGATCTTTGACAATAATCGCGCTGAACCAGCTCCACCTCTTCGAGAACATGAGGAGTGCTGGTACCTGCCTTTCTTCGGAGTGTATCATCCACGTAAGCCAAAACAAATCAGGGTAGTATTTGACTCCAGTGCCAAGCATCAAGGCATATCCCTGAACGATGTTCTTCTCACTGGTCCTAACCTGACCAACAACCTCGTAGGTGTACTCATGAGGTTCAGAAGGGAGCCAGTCGCCATAACTGCTGATATTGAACAAATGTTTCATTGTTTTATTGTACAAAAAGACCATAGGAACTTCCTGAGGTTTCTGTGGCACCGTGACAACAACATGGACAATGAGATGATTGAATACCGCATGAGGGTACACGTCTTCGGAAATAGTCCCTCACCTGCTGTTGCAACATATGGTCTACGAAGGACTGCTCTTGACGGAGAAAAGGAG
Organism: Leptobrachium leishanense; assembly: GCA_009667805.1. Classification (NCBI taxonomy): domain Eukaryota; kingdom Metazoa; phylum Chordata; class Amphibia; order Anura; family Megophryidae; genus Leptobrachium; species Leptobrachium leishanense. The sequence continues at coordinate 74,510,806 of CM019067.1, read as the reverse complement.
TATGGAGAAGATGCTCGACACTTCGTTGAGAGAGACTTCTACGTGGACGACGGACTTAAATCCTTACCCACAAATGAAGAAGCCATAGACCTGCTCCAAAGGACACAAGGTATGCTTTCTGAAGCTAACCTCAGACTACACAAGATTGCGTCAAATAGTGTTGCTGTCATGAAGGCCTTTCAACCTGGTGACTATGCCACAGGGTTTAAGGACTTAAATCTGGGAATGGACATGCCACCCGTACAGAGAAGCCTAGGCCTGCGGTGGGACTTATTAAAGGACACCTTCGGCTTCCAAGTCGGCTCTGCAGACAAGCCATTTACCAAACGTGGTGTTTTGTCGGTGGTGAACAGTTTATACGATCCAGTGGGATTTGTGGCTCCCATTACCATACAGGGTAAATCCTTACTTAGACAGCTCTCAGAGACTATTACAGATTGGGATGCTCCACTACCAGTAGACAAGCTTTCAAAGTGGAATTCCTGGAAGCAATCTCTACATGCTTTAGATGGAATTCACATACCACGCTGCTACACTCCAGCTTCTCTTGCCACAAGTCAGAGAAAGGAACTTCACATCTTCTCAGATGCATCTACAGAGGCCATAGCAGCTGTCGCCTACCTTAAGGTAAGAGACTCCTCCAATCAAACCCACATAGGATTTCTGTTTGGGAAGGCTAAGTTAGCACCTAAGCCTGAACACACAATTCCCAGGCTTGAACTTTGTGGGACTGTGCTAGCCGTAGAAGTTGCAGATTTCGTACTACAAGAGCTAGACGTTCAGATGGACGACATCAAATTCTACACAGATAGCAAGGTCGTTTTAGGCTACATATACAACCAGACTAAACGTTTCTATGTCTATGTCAGCAACCGTTTAGAAAGAATCAGGAAAACATCTAAGCCTGAACAATGGCATTATGTTCCATCCGAACTTAATCCTGCAGATCATGCCACCAGGCCAGTGTCCACAAGTGTCTTCGCAAATTCTTCTTGGTTGACAGGTCCTGATTTCCTGCTGGCTCATCCAGAAGAAACAACAGCTGACGTCTTTGGTCTTCAAAATCCTGACGAATATCCAGATATTCGTCCTGAGGTTAAGACTCTTCTCACCAGAACTGCACAAAGACTCGTCTTGGGCTGTCAACGCTTTGAACGATTCTCCAAGTGGACAAGGCTTGTACGCACCATCGCGAGGTTAGTCCATATTGCACACTGCTTCCACACGAAGCCCGCAGAGGCTCACTGTCAAGGTTGGCACACGTGCCAAAGGTTTCTTTCTGCAAGGGATATTGCTGAAGGCGAACTGATCATAATACGCAGTGTACAACAGGATGTCTTCGGCTCAGAAATTAAATGCATTTGTGACAAGACGGACGTTCTAAGAAACAGTCCAATTGCTAATTTGAACCCATTCATCGACAGTAATGGCATGCTAAGGGTCGGTGGACGTTTAAACAAGGCTAAGTTGGGAGAGCAAGAACAGAATCCTCTCATCATACCTGCTCGCCACCACGTCTCCACTTTGCTCATACGGCACTACCATGAAGGGGTTAAGCACCAAGGTAGACACTTCACAGAAGGTGCCATAAGAGCTGCAGGCTTTTGGATTGTAGGAGCAAAAAGACAGATTACAGCTACACTGCACAGCTGTGTTCAGTGCCGCAAACTGAGAGGGAAACAGCAGCAACAGCAAATGGCAGATTTGCCAGCTGACAGAGTAAGCACTGACCCACCCTTCACTCATGTCGGTCTGGACGTCTTTGGACCATGGATGGTAACAGCCCGCAGAACTCGAGGTGGCCAAGCAAATAGTAAACGATGGGCAGTGATGTTCACCTGTATGAGTGTGCGTGCAGTACACATCGAAGTAATAGAATCTATGGATACCTCAAGTTTCATTAATGCCCTAAGACGATTCCTCGCTATTAGAGGTCCAGTCAAGACATTGAGATCTGATTGTGGAACTAATTTCGTTGGAGCCTGTCGAGAGTTGCAGCTTAACTCAAGGCCTATCCAAGACCTTTTAGCTGAAAAGGGCTGTACATGGATTTTCAATCCTCCTCATTCTTCCCACATGGGTGGTTCATGGGAAAGAATGATAGGCATTACACGTAAAATACTGGACTCAATGCTTATGGACTTGAACTCCACAAGACTCACCCATGAGATTCTAATCACCTTCCTGGCAGAAGCATCTGCCATAATCAATTCTAGACCACTTGTTCCAGTTTCTACAGATCCAGAGAACCCAACCATCCTTACTCCAGCTACTCTTCTTACCCAGAAACTCGGGACTGTTCCTGTTCCACCTGGAAACTTTAAAGCAGGAAAAATGTGCTACGACCAGTGGAAGCGAGTACAACACCTTGCCAACTGCTTCTGGAATCGTTGGAAGATGGAGTATCTTTCCACTCTGCAAGGACGCAGGAAATGGCAACGCCTGAACCCGAACGTTCAAGTTGGAGATCTCGTTCTCCTCAAGGACCAGCAAGCCGAAAGGATAGAGTGGCCTATGGGACTTATTAAAAAGAGCATCTCTAGCGATGATGGTAAGGTACGTAAGGTGGAGGTGAAGGTCGCAAGACAAGGAACTGTAAAGACTTTTATCAGACCTATCACGGAACTTATTTTGCTCTTACCGCTTGGAGACTGAACTTACTTAGGTTTTCAAGACATCTAGCAAATTACACTGTCGTTATTTGCACTTGCATAACTACCGTTATGATGTATATATAGTGACATTTTCAATGCCAGACGGGGAGTGTGCTGTTACAGTTATTCATTTAGATGGGGATTTATATAGTGTATAGATATCCTTATGCTGCCTTATGCTGCCACCTAGTGGTCTTTCTGTATTGTACATGCTTTTTCTTTTTTCCCTCGCTTTATGATGATGCACTTCCTGTGTGTGTTTAGTTCCACCCTTCCTTCTTGTAAGAGCTGCAGCATGGTGTAGTTATCCAGCAGCACATGTATATTCATCCTCAAGTTAGGACAGAATCATCTTTTGACCGCAAAGAACATATTCCATTATCTGCTGTATCCTGTGATCTGCTGTAACCTGATATATGGAATAAAGCAAGTCGTGGAAAGAAACGGTGTTTTGGTGAGTTCAGCTATCTGATAAAGATTGTCCTCGGTGATTGCATCTACTTATACAGGCCAGGCATAGAGGTCTCTGCAAGGGATAAATCGCTATACAACGATCGGAGTCAGAATAACGCATTAATGCCACTGACATTTCAATAAAACATTGGTGGTTTTGTGCAGTGGTTCTCAACTCCGGTCCTCGGGCACACCTAACAGGCCAGACTTTTAAGGATAGGGGAAAAGCAGACTGAACCCTGCAATCACTGAGCAGCCAATCATATCACCTGTGCTGTGCTTCAGATATCTAGCAAACCTGGCCTGTTGGGGGGGGGCTGAGGACCAGGGTTGAGAAACACCGGTTTAGTGAATAAACCTGCCAAGTGCTGAATGAAAACTCCCGCTTTAGTGGGATGTGTATTGTACCATGCCTCTGGGGCATATGGCGGACACAATGAGCACAAAACGCACGTCACCAGCACCACATCACAGATCCAGAAATAGGAAATGTTAAATAGATTTGACGCGTTGCAGAGCTCCATTTGTTGGGATCTGTATGACATGAATAACGAATTAGCAGGGGGTGCAAATAAATACTCCTAGTAAGCAAAAAATAAATTGTGACAATTCAAAAAGCTCCTGGAAGCCAAAACCCAAAATATCCCAAATTTCTGTGTGAGGTTTCAGATTGATATCAATGCAGTTGGGACAATAAAAATTCCTCCAACCTATCGACATTTTATCCCCTTCTAAACATAGACAATCCGCTTTTGGCTCGGCAACAATATACCTAGAAACATACACCATTGTCTGGTGCCCCGTGACCGGAAAAAAGGGCAGTTACTTTACTTTCTCCATCAGCCCATTAGATTCATGTGTGGGTAAATCAGGATTAATGCTGAAAGCACCTAAATGCACAGACTCGCCCTACTTTGCCTTTCACTCCAGCAGGAGACGTTCCTTTAACTAGAGGATCATGGGGCAAATATCAACACTGAATGGTGCAGGGAGGGAGACCGCAATCTTGCCCCCCCCCCCCAGATGTTTGGAACTACATCGCCCATGATGCTCAACTACTCACTAGATATGCAGAGGCTCATGGGAAAAGAAATTACAAAACATCTGGAGAGCCAAGTTTGCGGACTTCTGGCCTAATGAATGTCAGAGTTATGCTGCTACAGTATAAACAAAAAAACAAAAAAAAAGGAGCAACACGGACCTGTCCAGCGAGAAAAGAGGCGCAGCAGAATCCGTGACCTCTACTCTACAACACTAGTCTACTCACCAGAAAACGTGTTATGTTACCAGGCGGCAGATTGACTTCCAAACATAGAATTACTGAGCAGTATTTATACAATCAAGTGAGCGAAACGGACATTCCTCTTGTGCGCTTTACACAAAGTAAGCGGAGGAAGCAGATCCCCGTTTAACCCTCTGCTGCCACAGGCGCACTGCTTTCTGACCCAATTCTGGGATTTCTAAAAATGGCCTGTATGTCTATATTCAGCAAATTGAGAAAGACAAATGGTCGCTGCTCGTGGGCTCCCTGTGCCGCTGCCAAACAACTAGAACTCATAGCCGTGACATTAACGGAGGTGAAACGTATGAGCTTTTACAAACAAAGCAGATAATAAATGTGTGACGGTTAAAGGAAGTTTCAGTGAAAAGTAGATGTGATTACTCAATCTGAGGGAAGGCTATAGTGTTAAGTTACGCCAAAACAAAATTATTTCTACGGTAGCGCTCTATTACATGGATCTCTGTCTGCAACACCAGTGAATAAACTTCAACGACTCCATAAAGTCCACTTGCACCACCCTGTACCAGCAGGTCACGCCTGTATCCTCAGGCGGGCCGTCCACTGGCACCGTAGTCAGGCGACCGACTTGATGACCGACTACAGACGCTGTCACCGGCCAATCAGGGTCGTCCACTGGAAGAGTCTGGACAACCCAGATCGCCGATGGGACAGGCCGCGAATGAAACAAAAAACCCTGTTGCGGGGGGGGGGGGGGGGGGGGGAGTCTTTGGTCCTGAAACAGAGTTTCAGGACCAAAGACAGCACCTGTCGAGTGCAACCGAAACAGTGAAAAAGAAAAAATAACTTGCCAGGCTGCAGGAAGGAGGGGGGGGATTAACCCCTGCCCCGGTGCTGAAATAACTTTCAGCACCAGGGACAGCAACACTGAATTACAGCTGGCTCGGTGAGAGAGTAAATAATCAGAACCCAAAATTTCACCTAAAACAAATTAAGAATCCATAAAAATAATTTTTTAATCTGCAGCAAAAAGCAAGTAAAAACGAAAATATCTTTTTACATTGAATCCTATGGGCTTCCCGCTGAATCACTTCTCTATGGGGCAATTTCCCTGCTGCGACATGGCAGTTTAACTATACAATTCATCTTTTAATGTAAATTGTACCGGACCGTCCGATTTCATCTGAAAAAATCCTCTTCAAATCGTTTAGATCGCTCGTATGTTGTCACTAGAAATCGTCTGAAATCTTCCGATGGTGTTCAGATGCAGTGGAAACTGCTGATTTACCTGCATGTTGTGGGATCGGTCAAATGACTTCAGATGATATTGGATGATCGCACCATTGCACAAATACGGTGCAAGTGGATGACCAGCCTGAATAGAAGTGCCACAAAATTTAACGTTTGGTGCAACATCACTGCTCTGCATGGAGAGAGCCTGTGGAGACATGGGTTCGATCCTAGCAAGAGCATCTCTCCAGTAAGTGTCCTTGGGCAAGATCCCTAAAAGGTACATACTCGCCACCCAGGACATACTTGAAAACGAGAGAAATCTCAATGTATCCTTCCTGGTAAAATCCTTTTTCTCAACAAACAAACACAAAAAAAAAAAAATATCGGTGGCAAGTTCGTCACTCTTCGAATAACTGTGTATAGGGTGTATATGAAACCATGAATTTTGTGTTTAGGCCTGGGTGCCTTCCAAGATACCTCGATGATATATGCAAATATTCCAAAATCACCACAAATCCAAAACACTTTTCGTCCCAAACACTTTGGACATGTACTACTCAAATTGTATATACATATGTATTAATACACAGCTGATGCTCCCTTTAACACCTTGGCGACCTCGGATGTACAATGTACTTTGGAAAAAATCCCCTTAATGACCACTGACATACATAGTACATCCGATGCTAAATCGAGCGCTGGAATGGATCGGTATTGCTTCCAGCCGCTCAATTACTATTGCAGGATGCTTGGACATGCAGGCATCCTGCAATAGTGATCTTCACTGCCGGGACAGTTTTGATCGCTCCCCGGGAGCGACCAACTTCTGGCTTAACTGGAAAGAGGAACCGGGCAGCGAGGTAAGAGCCCTGGAAGCGATCGCCATCTCTTCCAGCTGCTCTAATATTATTGCAGGGATGCTTCGACAAATCGAGGAATCCTATAAAAAAAATTTACTGCTAGTCTGCTCAGTGATCGCTCCCCGCAAGCGATCACTTCCAGTATCGGCCGGCAGAAGTACTGAGTACCACGAGGCGCAGTGTAAAAAAGTAATGACATGGTGTGATCACATGGTGTGCTGAGTGCCTCGACCCCTCGAGGCACTGAGCCCAATGATTTAACCCCTAGCTGTCCAGAGATTTACTATGGAAATACCTATGATGGACCCCCTTATCTCCCGAACCGTGGCAGCTAGAGGGCCAGAGCATGGACTTTCCAATGATACCAAACACGACACTGTTTAGTGTAAAACTAAAAACAATTAATAAAAAAAACGTGTTTTTTTATAAAAAAAAATTGTTGTCTGGGTTGTATAGTAAAATAGGACTTCAAAATCGCGTTTAAACATGGAGGAGCGCGAAACAGTCAAAATGAGCTCAGAACACGGGTGAAACTGGGCATTTCTAAACTCAGGACAAAACTTAGAAACGGTTTAACCGGGGTCTTTTTTGGCGGTTGTACATTTTTTTATTATAATGTTGGTAGTAGATTTTGGGGGATTTTCCCCCCATCATATTTTATAATTTTTTTATAGCAAATTTTACGATATGATGAAAATATTGGTATCTTTAGAAAGTCCATTTAATGTGTCATGCTTACCTCCAGGGTGCTGCCATCCTGCTGATAGCATTGGCACCGGAATCTGATCCAAGCAGAGCTGCCGATATTTGCAATCCTATAAGTGGCAGTAAACGGTGCCGCCCAGGAGGGGCACTTGGCAGGTGTGCTTTAAGCTAATGTGACCTGTTCATGACACTACACGGTTAGAAGACTATCAATGAAGCGAACGGGTCCCAGGTTACCCATTTCTCTTTACTTACTGTGTAATGGAGTTCTGGACGCTCTTTTCGTTTAAAGTCATCCCAGGCGGAGGCTCGTTCTGCAAAGCCATCAGTTCTTTCTGGAGTCGCTTCTGTAAGAAACGCGATAAACAAACGTGAGAAGCACATAGAGCAAATAAAAACATTACGTAAGGGCAACCAGGCAGGAAGCACATCGTAAATGGTTTAAAAGGCAAATAAACCATGGGTTGGCAGCCGCAAAGAGGCCAATGTGACCAGTAATCAGACGATGACAGAAACTCCTTTTACCGCAACAAAGAGCGTGACAGAGGGCGGACTTTGGAGCAGAAGACACAGGATTTCTGTATTTTGTAAATTTGTAACACATCGGCATCTTGTTTGTATGAACCTATGAGCCAGCCTGATCAGCAATCTACATATACATTCCTCAAGAAACTAAAAACCTGCAATAAATCTGGGATCATCTCGAAGAGAACTTTAATTCCCGGATTGCTGCTCCTGTCCTTGAAAGGGCTTGGATAACTCCGCTGCAAAGAATATACAAGGAGCTGCAGCCAAATGACACAAACACTGACAGCGCGCAGTACCATGTGCATCAATGACACCATAGAATAAGATCTACGTTTGCTTTCCTGCAAATTCTAGGTTTCCATTACTGATATTTTAAGGTCCATCTTTCAGTTCCTCCATCTTCATTGCAGACTTATGCAATCCGGGTGCTGAATCAAAATTTATTTTTATCCCCTTTGATGCGCGGCTCATTTTGACTGCTTTTATCTCATCACAATTAAACACCATTATGTAACTACATCAGTGCACCGGGGGGGGGGGGGGGATTCCACCTCGAGGTCTGACATTCAACGTGTCCGCACACCGTGGGTTATTCTGATTCTTAGTGTAGATCAGACCCACGCTGCGGCAAAACAAAGACGTGATGCACACATTGTCAGCAATTTAAAGGGAAACTCAAGGTTGGGACCAGGACGTCACCCACTGTGAAAGGGTTAAAATGTGCGCAATAGCTAATGCACCTTAAAACCTAATGTTTTTCTTAGTTGGAAAGTCACATCACAGATGGAAAATGTCTGATGTTTAAAATGTCAAAATCCTGCAATAGTAGATTTTTTTTATACACACAAGGACAGGACACTAAAGAGAACAGCGCGTAGATTAATATCACTTACATAGCGCCAACAGTTTCCGCAGCGCTTTACAATAACCAAAGGGAACCAGATACAGATAAACAGACATAGGATGGAAACATGAGATGTAGAGGGTCCTGCTCATTAGGAGCTTACAGTCTTGAGCAGTGGTTCCCAACCGCGGTCCACACGTTCCTCTAACAAGCCACCTTGGGAGGAACTACAGACTGAATCCTGCAATCACTGAGCAGCAAATCATATCACCTGTGCTTCAGATATCTGGCAAACCTGACCCGTTAGGGGGACTTGAGGACCAGGGATGGGATCCTCTAGTCTAGAGGAATTGGGGTAGGGGAAGACAAAGAGTTTTGCTGGATGTCCGGACTCAGAAATGGCGGGGGCCGTGGAAATGGTATCAATCATGATGTGTGAGTAGGTGAGCAGAGGGAGGCTTTGCATCAGTGATGTGATACACTAATCTGAAGAGATGGGTTTACTTTTGAGGGATTTCTTGAAGACCTGCAGATCGAGGTTTCCCAACACTGGTCCTCAAGTACCCCTAACAGGCCAGGTTTTAAGGATCACCTTGGGGAAAATGCAGACTGAATCCTGCAATCACTGAGCAGCAAATCATATCACCTGTGCTGTTGTCATGCCCGAGGATTTAGGATTTATATTTTTTCTGTTGTGTTGAATCTACCTTTGCTGCTTACATGCTATTGATTTCACAGCTATTTTGTCCCTGCTGTGCTTCCTTAGCTTTCTGCATTCAGCTAGTCCCACCCCTTTGGCTGCTATGTAACCAGGAAGTCCCTTAGAACAAGACACTAAGCAATCTGTACTCACTGCTAGACAAAATTAACCCTTTCGCTGCTGAGGCTTTTCCCGCCCCTGTGCTGAGGTCATTTTTACCGGTTTTGCTCATCATGTTTAAACGTGTTTTGAAGGCTTATTTTAGTATATGACCCAGACATATTATATATCGTTCTTTCCGTCAGACTCGGTAGATAATATGTCATTATTATATGTATACGTTATGTTATGTCTGTATATTATACCAAAAAATGCAATAAAATATGTATTTTCAATAATTTACATTTTAACATGCGAGCAATTGCGGTTATATTTTGTATGGGGTGCGCTTGTTAAAAAAATTAGAGATGGGGTCTCGTTACATTTTTTTTTGTGGAAAATTACACTATTTTTAACAAACGCACCGCATACAAAAATCGTTAGTGCAGCATCATTGTTCACATTATAATTGAAATGGGAACAATATTGCTGCATTAACAAACCAAAAAGAAAAAAAAAAAAGTGTTTATTTTTTTTTTATAATTTTTTTTAAAAATATTTTTTATTTTTATTTTTCATTTTTTTTTTTTTACAACATTTTTCACAGTAGTGTTTGGTATCGTTGGAACGGCCATGCTCTGGCCGATCCAACCATACCAAAATTTAACCCCTAGCCGCCACGGATCGGGAGATAGGGAGTTCATTGGAACTCCCTATATCCACCGTTGGTGACAGTTAGGGGTTAAGTCCAGGACTGGCGTCATCGTGCTACGCACGATGACGCCAGTCCTCAGGGGGAGTTCCCGGAGGCTTGGCCGACATCCAAGATGTCGGCCAGCTCCGGGAAAGGATCGCGAACCGGCGCTTTTCAGCGCCGATTCGCGATCCAGCTCCCCAGGGGTTAATGCCAGGCACCATTCGGAAGGGCAGGCTGTGCCCTTCCAAATGATGCCTGGGTTAACCCCCGCAGAGCCACCGATCCGAAGGACCTCCCCCCTCCCTTTCAGGCGCCTCCTCCGCACATGCGGGGGGGGGGGGGGCGCCTGAATTAGGTGTCATCGCGCTGCCGCAATGACACCTAATACCAGCGGCTGCGGTTCCGGATGCGCGGCTGACATCCAGGATGTCAGCCCGCACCGGAGGGGCCAGCGATCGGCCGGAACTCGGCGGAACGCTGACCCCAATGGGAGGACGCGCTCAGCGCGTCCTCAGCACAGCAGCGGTAATGCGGAGGACGCGCTGAGCGCGTCCTCCGCATTGAAGTGGTTAATGACTTTTTACTAGGGTAGTATCGGTATCGGGGCCGATACTGGGTACTGCAGGAGTACTTGGTACTCGTGCAGTACCCCCCGATATTTTTCCCGAAACCGGAAGCCGGCATTGAGCCGGCATCCGAGGGGCTGCGGCGGCTGTCCGAATGCTCTATCGGCATTCAGACAGCTGCCCCGGAGCTCTCCGCGATACTTACCTTCCTGGGCGACGCCGGGAATGTCTCCGCGCGTGCGCTCGTTGGAAGGACCCCAGCCGCGATCACGTGGTCGCGGCTGGGGTCCTTCCAACGAGCGCGCGCGCGGAAACTTTCCCAGCGTCGCTCAGGAAGGTAAGTATGAACACAGTGAGCAGCTGCAGGGCCTGTCCGAATGCTGATAGAGCATTTGGACAGGCCCTGCAGCTACTCTCCGCGACGATACTTACCTTCCTGAGCGACGCCGGGAAAGTTTATGCGCACTCGTAAGGACCCCAGCCGCGATCACATGGTCCCACGTGGTCGTGGCTGGGGTCCTTCCAATGAGCGCACGGAGACATTCCCGGTGTCGCTCAGGAAGGTAAGTATCATCGCGGGGGGGGGGGACATGAGCTGCTGGGGCAATATCCAGGTGTGGGCTGCTGGGGCAATATCCAGGTGTGAGCTGCTGGGGCAATATCCAGGTGTGAGCTGGGGGCATTTTTATATGGTCTGTTCTTATTGGAAAGCGTCACATGACATTAAAGAAAAGTATCGGTACTCGGTATCGGGGAGTACTTTTAAAAAGTGGTATCGGTGCATCCCTACTTTTTACCTGCTTATCTGTACACTAACAAGATTGCCAGTCTGATCATTAAACTCAACTGGATTCATCTTTATACATGACAGTTTTGCCGAGTTGAAGCTATCTGCTGAACTTAATCGTGTGAGTACTGGTTAAATACAGACTTCGCTAGTCTAAGCATCCACACCTCACAGCTTTGCTTAGGGAAGCCGAATAGCTGTGCTTCACATATCTGCAAACCTGACTTGTTAGGGGGACCCAAGGAACAGAATCAGAAATTCAGAAAAGTTACAAACAAAACAAAAAAACAAAACAACCCAGGACCACCCAAACCCCCATACCACTTGATTAAGGGTTCCATCTGGGTTTTAAGGAGTTTTTAATGTGAGTTCAGAGCCGCACTTCCCATTTTCGGTTCTTGCTCAGTGGTTTTAGATGGTTTGTTAAAGTAATCTCTTGCTGGGAAAGTCAAAATGCTCCCTATTCCTCCAATACGTATGCGCCTCTTTCTAAACGAACGAGCAATTTTATGCAATATCTTGCAATCATTCTCATGCCTGTTTGCTGAAATGGTATGTACAAGTCAATTAGGAAGCGAGGAGGTTTCATCAGATCCCAGGATATTACGCTCACCAGCCCGACGCGAAGCCGAGTCTTGGGAATTCTTCAGTCTGAGTAACCTATGCCGCAGGTACCATAATGCACTTTTTGCGTCCGTCATAGCTTTTCATAGGAATTAATAGAGAACACACGTAGCACGTGCGCACTTTTTCATGAACGGGAAACGCATGTTGCAACGGACGCCAAAATGACATTGACGAAAAGCTATGACGGACGCAGAGAAACCCCTGCATACATCTTTCCTTTTTTTTCTCAACGGCAATCATAACTGATACAATGTAACCACAATCTCATCCGTTATAAAGTGCATCTGTTTCAACAGGCGCACTGTGCGCAATCAGTGCGGCTCGTTTGACCGCAGCCTAACTGGCCCCTGTGGCTAATGGAGACTTTGGGTTATCCAATAATTATCGTTGCAACCACGATAATCTTCACCGATCCCCAAGGGCATATTTAAACAGCGGCAGGTGACACTTCAGTGACAGAAGCTACCCCTGCCGTCTCTGGGTTGCAAATGTTTATCGTGGATGCAATAACGGCAATTAGCAGTTAACCCCCAATGTAAACGCAAAGAACTTCACAGGGTATAAAAATGCTGGAGGCAAAAATGGCCTGAAACACTCCAAACTACGTAGTTGAAGCAACCGTTTCCAAAAAAAAAAAAAATTATGTCGTGCCAGGAAAATAAATGATAAAATGGGCAGGAATGTCAGAATCAACAGGGTTCGGCGTCTCGCTCGTCTTTCCTCCGCATCCCATCTGTTGGTCAGCAAACAACAGGTGAACGGAGAGATATAAAACGTACACACTTTACATCCTGCATTGTCGTGGATCTCCGTGAAACAAACCATAAGACGTTTCTGCGCACACATAGCTTTGCACAGCTTTATGCTCAGACCAAGTTTGTGCTTCATAGGCATTCAAGATATAAGCCTGCAGCCTGTAACCCTACCTCTACGAGGGGCAGCAGTTTGTACATTTGCTAAAAAAAAAAATAATAAAACAACAGGTTCAAATGTACTGGCAAAAATCTGAGTTATTTATGGCCAAAATGGGTGTTGGGAGGAACTTTATCGCCCATTAAATTGATACATATAATCCGACCCGGCGCTGCATTAAGTAGGAGCGAATTTCCTGTTCTTGAAGCACAGGAGCTTTTATTTATAGCTGTGGTCACAGCACTGCACGAATCGTCCTTATTACGCCATTATTACAGAATGTAACTCACTACCTGAAGAAAAACCATGAGTCACTAAATAAAAGAAGCCGCTCATCCCAGGAGAGGGACAAAAAAAATTAGAAAGTATAAATATTTCATAAAAAGCTGGAAAAAGATTCAGCAACTTCAATTTGTTGCAATACTGACAAATGCCGAGGCTTCACGGAAAATAACCCTCAGTGTTGATTAGAAGCTTCAGTTTAGATTTGTTTTGTGAAACGCCGGCTTTTAATGCTGTTGCGACTCCTGTGATTTTTGCCAGTGTTTGCAACATCGGTGCTTTCATAATTTATGTGCTGTTAAATCCTTTCTGCAATTGCGCAGCCAGGTCATGTTTGCTGCGGTTTCCACATTTTTTTTCTGATGCAAAACGGGAATAGTGTTTGGTGTGAGGCAGGGCTGTCAAACTCAGTCTCCCCCCGATGTTTCTGAACTACACACTATTCCGGGGCCATCTATTGCAAAGAATTCTGGGAAATTTAGGTATCAACATCTAGGGGGGGGTTGTTAGTTTGACAGCCCTGGAGTTGGGTATAGATACACTCACATTGCATAAGGTGAAAGTGGCAGAAGGTCGTGTATTGGCATTTTAAAGGCCGGGGCCAGACGAGCGCACTTCAGAGTGGAAGGAAAGTCCCTGAGAGTGGACGTTCCTTCCACTCTGACGCCCGTCTGGCCCCTCACTGAGCGCAGTTAGTGCGCTCAGCGCTGCAAGGCTCAATCCTCCTATGGAGGATCGCGCCTTGCAGCCCTGTCGAACGAGCGTTGTAGCGCTTCAATGGAGAGGCTTTCAGAACATCCACAGCACGCCCGCTACAGCGTGTGGCCAGCCCCGTCAAAGCATCACAACGCTGCGACGGACGCCGGAAGGTACGTCAGTACGTTCTCAAATAGTGCGCTTGTCTGACCCCACTATAAACCTGTCAAGATTTGAGGAGTGCCTCTTCTCTCCCATCCCTGCTGTCCAGATCGGATGTTATCGCCAGGTGAAGTGGAGAAATTTCCTCCACCCCACCCAGGATTTTTTATTTCCCGGCTGCCGGTCACCAATGACGTGAGGTCTCACAAACCGGCATCCGATGCATCGTTCTGCGCTGGCACTATAGAACTTAAAAACGTAAAGTGTGCAAATCCCGTAGCAGTGCGCAATTTGCAGTTCCTACACTACACAAGTTACAAAAAAGCTTCAGGGACTTCTGGGCTTGGGAGTCACTGAGCCGACAAGGAGGAGCAGCGAGCGGCAAACTGAATAAAATTATGTGTGACGTGTATTATGTGTAATGTAGAATTTGTTATTCTGCTTCTCCCATTGTACAGCGCTATGGAATTTGTTGGCGCGTTACAAATACTTGTAACTGTAAAATTACCTAAGAAGAAATAAAATACATCGATAGAGGCCGTCACAAGCATCTAAATATTTAAGGGCAGACCGAAAGGGACCTCCGTTTCGAAAAGAGTATCCCCTTAAGGCAAAGAAAAAAATTGGGGTTAGTTTAAGGTTGAACAGAAAAAATTAAATCGGCAACTCGACAAATACTGCACGGGCCGGACTGGGGGTGCTAAAACAGTGACCAGGACATCCCTAGTATCTGTTCCAGGTACGAGATGTGGGTGCCTGTTGAAAAATGTCAATTTATTTATAAAGGATTTTACCAGGAAGGATACATTGAGATTTCGCTCATTTTCAAGAATGTCCTGGGTTCAAGAACATTGAATGGTTACAGAAATACAAAGTAATAAAATGCAAGAAATTAACACAAAACAAATATACAGATTAACAGAAAATAAATATGTAGGAAATAGTCACTATGTTACATGTTTACAGGTGCATTCTGTATTGAGGTATGTTAATAGGGAGCTCTTAAGAGACTTTAGACTGGGGGAAGATTTGATGGCGTCTGGGAGGTTATTCCATAATTGCAGTGCTCTGTAGGAAAATGAGGATCGAGCCACTTTCTTTCTGTATTGTGGTATTGCAAGTAAGGTGCAGGTCCTGTATCGGAGGTTATAGGATGAGGGAACTGCTGAGCCTATTCAGGTAGGGTGGCAGCTTCCCAGAAAAGCTCTTAAACACCAGGTTGGAAAGGTGGAGGGTGCGTCTAGAGTCCAACGACGGCCAGTTTAGTTCTTTTAACATGTCACAATGGTGGGTCATGTAGTTACATTGTATAACTCATTCTGCCGCTTTGTGCTACAATGTAGTAAGTTTCTGGAGATGCTTTTGCGGGCAGCTGCATACACTACATCTCCGTATTCAATAGCCGGCATAAGCATTCGTTGTACAATCTACTTTCTTACCGCGGGGCTCAGGCAGGATTTGTTTCTGTACAGGGCACCTAGTTTTCGGTAAAGTTTCGATGAGTTTTTGATGTGGGGGCCAAAGAATAGATTTGGTTCTGCCACATACCTAGATATTTGAGAAGTGACTGTGGTCAGCGTGCCATTTGATCTTGTCCCAACACATAGGGTGTTTGCAATTTGTGTAGTTTAGGTGCTGTTCCAAAGAGCATTGTAACAGTTTTGTCAGCATTTAGAAAAAGTTTGTTATCTCTGATCCACTTTTCTACCTCTGTGAATTGTTCTTGCAGCACGGCCTCCAGCTGTGGGAGATTTGGTTTGCTGGTATAGATTACAGTGTTGTCTGCGTACATATGTACAGTTGAGGCTTTGCAGATGTTGGGCAGCTCATTTATGAATATTGTGAATAGCAGGGGGCCGAGTATCGAGCCTTGGGGTACACCGCACGTGACTGGGAGGGGGAAATTCCTGGTGCAAACAACAAATTATATAACATATGGGAGAGGGAGACCCAACAAAATGCTAATAATTGTATGATTGGCAAAAGTATTAAACAGCAGCTAATACTCTATAATTGTTATTGCTTAGACTGTATTGCGCTGACATATTCCGCAGCGTGGTGCTGGGGCTATAGTAAGTTTAGGTAGTATATAGTTATACAGACAGGCGGTGGGGAGGGCCCCGCTCCCTTAGGAGCTCAGAGGGAATATATTTGGCAGCAATCATCACTGTGTATAAACAAACACCAGCATCCCAGGAGTTTCGAAACAAAGCCTTATGGCACATTCTTAAAGCTCACTCGCTGTGTGTCACAGGATGGTTATTTCACTGATGACTAATTAACCCCACCGCAGCAAGCGAAACTACTGAAGCCCTTTTTAAGCCCTCCTCTCCTGTCTACACATCCTGTGTTTTCATATTTGTGAGCATAAACGAGCAAGGTTCTGCGTGGCATATCACTGCCATCACAGACGCAACGACTGCCAAACCTCATAAACAAAGGAACGTTAGAACCAGAGATAGATTTGTTGTTGGGGGGGGGGGGTTTGGGGAGGGGTGTTCCCTGCCATATTATGGGTACCCTTGGCAATCCAGGTGTTGCACCATGACTACACTTCCCACAACGGAGGGTTAACCTTAAGGCTAGATAAGCAGGATTGGATGTGACATGCAACACATGGAGGTGCCTCACATGGCCTCTGCTTACATCAATCACATTTAAAGCACACCCAATATACTCTGCAGCCCCTGTACATCCCTTCCCGATAAACCAAAGCAATGCCAAGCGGAAACCAGCCCCAGGGAGCCACTATAAGCCATCTATTTCATGGAAAAAGTAGCCATGTACACAGGGTTGCCAAACCGGCCATTTTTACCAGGACATAGTTTATTCGTGTTGCTGGGCGGCAGGCCTACCATCAGAAATCCCGGCGCCCCTATTACCGCAGCTGCATATTTCAGTAAACTAACTTAAAATTATAAAATTTTGCCTTGTGTTACCGAGAGTGGACTAGATCTCTGGTGGTCTGGCATGTGGATAAAAAGTCTTCTGTAACCGGTGCAGACCTTACTATCGGCTCCTTCAGTGATGAGTCAGAGTGCCCAAACTGGCCTCAGATGCTGCGGCCCTCTTGGAAATTTGTTGGTGGCCCATCCTGGGTGGCATGGAATGACCCTTACATTTCTGGCAGGTACACAAGATGCACAGGGTTTGGTAGCAGGGGTCAGGGCCCCATTGGGATCCTGAAATGTCATGGGCTGTCACTCCCCTGATGGCAGCCTAGCTGTGCGTGGAAAAAAACTACCGTGTAGCATGTGGAAATCATACGCAGCAGGTGAGAAATCTCTGGTGACCTGCGTTGATTTGCCATATGAATAATGCAAGTAGTAACAGGTGTCCAAAAAAATCTGACAGTCTGGCAACCTTAAAGGGATACTCTAGGCAACATGACCACCTAAGCTTTTTTTGGTGGTCATGATGCCCTGAGTATGCCCCCCTCTGTCTCCCCTCCCTCCCCTCAGCCGATCAGCTGAAAACAGCTGAGAGACGCGGAGGACTTTTCTCCGCCCTCCCAGCTGTCAGTCAGCAGAGCGGGATTCATATTTACCGCTTCTGCCTACTTTTGCCGCTTTCAGCGCAATGACGTCTCCAACTCGCCGCAGTAGCTGGCGGCAGCGGCTGAGTATTAGTGTTGCGCGCATCCTCTTGCGCGCAACACTAATCCTCAGCAGATGGAGCCGAGGGGAAGCCTGCCGATTGGCTGGCTTACGTGAGAGGTGCGCATGCACGCTTCTCACGTAAACCATTCGCCAAGTGAAAGGAACAAGGACTGGAGCGGAAGAGGAGTGAGGGGAGTATAAAAAAATAAAAAAAACGCCGTTGGAAAGAAGTGGATTTTAGGGTATTAGATTTTTTTTATTAGAGTGTTCCTTTAACTAAGAACTGCAGAGGGTTGCTAGATCGACCACATTTCCTGGACATGATACGACTTCATGCAGAGAGGAAGCAAAGGGGAAATTGTAGCCCTGCAACATGTGTAATTCATATGTTGCAGGAAGGAAATCAAGGCAGATCTGGGATTCCTTTTTTTTCCCATCTATTTTCTGCAGGGTATGAATTCTACATGCTGCAGGGCTGCATTTTTTTCCTGTGCTGCCCCTCAACATGAATAAAGTATAGGTATCCAGTGAAACATGGAGGTTCTGGCTAGGGATAGACCGATATATCGGTTTTTCCGATATTCAGAAAACAACGGATATCGGTATCGGCATTTTATTTGCCAATATTTGGACAAGTTTTCTCACTGTAACTGCAACACTCAAGATCCCACAGAACTGTACAAATCTGGGGCTTCTCCCACATCAGGCTGTAAGCCCTCACTGCAGAACAACCCCTGCTCAATGACCGTATTGCGCATGAGCGTGATGGCAACAGAAATGGGGCGTCCATCCCATCTGGCAGGGAATTCCCTATACAGGAGATGCAGGGTCTATTTCTTACAGCAGGGGTCTGCAACCTGGGACCTCCCGATACTTTGGAACGGCATTTCCCATGAGACTACAAGAACCTAGTGAGAAGCTGAGCATCATAGCAGATGTAATTCCAAAACATGGGGCAATATTACAAAGTCACTGCTAACTTAACCAGAGCTGTTGTAAACTTCCCAGAGCCATTATAGTCTATGGGGTTGTTAAGTTTACAACAGTTCTGGTTAGGTTAGCACCAACTTTGTAATCTAACCCTTGGAGGGCCATGGTTGCTGAACCCCTTACATACAGGACCATATGAGGGATCTTTAAGAAAGCGAAAGACACGTTCTGATTGTTTTTACAAATAAAATTTAAAAAAAAAAAATTATTAAATTATTTGAATAAATGAAGTGGACATGGTGCAATGTTTAAATGTTAAACACATTGGGCTAAATTACAATCCCCACGTTAAAACGGGGGCGGTAGAGAGAAAAAACTGCAACCGCAGTTTTCCCCCTAGCGCCCCCGTTTTAACAGGGGATTACAATGCATGCACAAAAAATGCTGCCTGCATTGGTAGCGGGCGCTACACCTCGGGATGCTCGTGGCAGTGCTGAGCGCAGCCGTGAGCATCCACTCGATGGAGTCCATGGGACTCCATTGAGCCAGACGCCAGCGGTCACAGGCCGGCACCCAGGCAGTCAGCGTAGTGATACGCAGGAAGAGACTGCCTGGACTTTTTCCCCCAGTCTTTCCCTGCTCCCGCTGGATGGAGGAGGCGGACAGAGCCACGGGACAGGAGGGGAGTATCGGATTTATTTATTTTTTGGATGGTGTTAACGGATTCCGCTTCTGCAGAATCCATTAACACAAAGTCCTGGCTCTGGTTAACTTTTCGCTAACCAGAGCCAGGTGTTAATCAGCGCCGGGTCTTTGTAATCCTAACGCTGATTAACACTTTGCGCTCCCTATACTTAACATGGGGAGCACAAAGTACAGTAACCTCGCGCTGAGAAGCACAAGGTACCAAACACAAACCGGTTACATAACCAGTTTGCATTTGGATTGTAATATGCGGTAGACACCGTGGCAAACGTTAATGCTCACGCAGGTGAGTGCTAACGTGGCCCAGTGAGTTCATGGCATAATGTCAGATTTGTGCTGTGTTTTTTTTCACAACTGTAAAAATTTACAGAATATCAGCACCAAATACCGGCTATCGACCAGAAAAGCTGACGATAATCGTATCGGCCCTGAAAAAATTATATTTGTCTATCCCTAGTTCTGGCAACCCTCTACCAATGGGCCCCCTGGACTTGACAGACATTGACAGCAGAAAGCAACATGAATAGGAACTCTAGCCACAAAACCTGGTGCTTGATGGTTAACCATGCTTCATATTATCTAGTGAAAGCGGCCCCTATGGGCAGCACAGGAAGGATGCCGGGGCAGGTAGAGGATGCCGGGGCAGGTAGGGGATGCCGGGGCAGGTAGGGGATGCCGGGGCAGGTAGGGGATGCCAGAAGGGGGATGCCGGGGCAGGTAGGGGATGCCGGGGCAGGTAGGGGATGCCGGGGCAGGTAGGCAGGAAGGGGATATCACTGGGCTGGTGTGATGTATGACTGCCAGATTGAGGAGGCTCAGTCACACTGTATGAGGGAGGGGGGCAGGTGGGGCTCAGCAGGGGTTCCCATGCCATTTATACAGAGAGGAAGGCTCCTGGCCAGGGTATGTGGCCCCCTGAGGCTCTGCACTCCCACCCCGAGGACGCCCAGCCATGCAGGCCTCATAGATACGCTGATTGGCAGGGCTCAGGCTTCCCCTGGGCGCCGGAGAGGACCCGGATCAGGAGCGCCCTGGACACGGAAGACCCCCCCACCCGGGACAAGGGACCCGGTGCATGGAGGAGGGCGCAGAGTTATAGGGTTTCTCCCTCCCAGCCACGATACAGACATCCTCAGCCTTCGACCAGGACTCCACCCGCCGGACATCAGGTCGAGCTGATGGGGGTCACCCGGGTACGAAACGGCGCAGCGCTCACCTGCATTGACGCCATGTTGGGAAGCCTCCCCCTCCCACCTCAGGCGTCGTCATGCCTCACGTGACCCACGCGTCAGGAGCTGTGGAGAGCGCAGGCGCGGCTGTTGACTTTGGCTTCTACCCATGTGCGGCACCGCTCGGTGACCTCTAACGTCCGCGCATGCGCGATGCAGCAGGCTTTGCAAAACAAACTCAAAATGCCTATTGTTTGTGCTTTAATATTATTATTCCCAAAAGGACACATTATGTTTGAGAGCAGCTACCTGGTTTGCAAGAATCATTTCAGACAGCTGTTCTTGGCGTGCTGAGATCGGCCATGTTTTCCTGGACCTATGTATTTCAAGCAGATGGGAGCACAGGGAAAAGTGCTGCCCAGCATTATGTGTAATTATCCTCTTCACTGCTGAGCCTTTCACCTTTGTATGCTGAGTTCATTTTCACCGTTTCTGCTCATCATGTTTAAACGCGATTTAAGTCACATTTTGTTATACGACTCAGACTTATAGTATGAATCTGCTGAAAAAAAGATATATAATATCATATGTACAGTGGCAAGAAAAAGTATGTGAACCCTTTGGGATTACGTGGAGTTTTGCATGAATTGGTCATAAAATGTGCTCTGATCTTCATCTAAGTCACAACAATTTGAAAAACAGTCTGCTTAAAATAATACAACACAAACATTATATGTTTTCATGTGTTTATTGAACATAACATGTAAACATTCACAGTGCAGGGTGGAAAAAGTATGTGAACCCCTAGCCTAATGACTTCTCCAAGAGCTAATTGGAGTCAGGCGTGAGCCAACCTTGAGTCCAATCAGTGCGATATTATTGGATGTGTTGCTGAAAGCTGTCCTGCCCTTTAAAAACACACACCAGTTTTGGGTTTACTGGTTTCAAGAAGCACTGCCTGATGTGAACCATGCCTCGCAGAAAAGAGCTCTCAGAAGACCTACGATCAAGAATTGTTGACTTGCATGAAGCTGGAAAGGGTTACAAAAGTATCTCCAAAAGCCTTGATGTTCATGTGTCCACGGTAAGACAGACTGTCTACAAATGGAGAAAGTTCAGCACTGTTGCTACTCTCCCTAGGCATGGTCGTCCTGTAAACTTGACTGCAAGAGCACAGTGCAGAATGCTTAATGAGGTAAAGAAGAATCCTAGAGTGTCAGCTAAAGACTTACAGAAATCTCTGGCACATGCTAACATTTTTGTTGACACATCTACAATATGGAAAACATTAAACAAGAATGGAGTACATGAGAGGACACCATGGAGGAAGCCATTGCTGTCCAAAAAGAATATTGCAGTACGTTTGAAGTTTGCAGAAGAGCACCTGGATGTTCCACAGCACTACTGGCAAAATATTCTGTGGACAGATGAAACCAAAATTGAGTTGTTTAGAAAAAAAACACACAACACTATGTATGGAGAAAAAAAGGCACAGTACACCAACATCAAAACATCATCCCCACTGTAAAACATGGCGGAGGGAACATCGTGGTTTGGGGCTGCTTTACTGCCTTAGGGCCTGGAAGGATTGTTGTCATTGATGGAAAAATGAATTCCAGAGTTTATCAAGACATTTTGCAGGAAAACCTAAGACCATCTGTCTGCCAACTGAAGCTCCGCAGAGGATGGTTGATGCAACAGGACAATGACCCAAAGCATACAAGTAATTCAACAAAAGAATGGCTTCAACAAAACAAAATACGCCTTCTGGAGTGGCCCAGTCAGAGTCCTGACCTCAACCCGATTGAAATGCTGTGGCATGACCCAGTGGTGTATTTAGGTTTTGTGCTGCCCCAGGCCTGACTAAACTCGTGCACCCCCTAATTTAAATTTGAGGCACCCCCTCCTGTCAAGGGCACACCTCTTCCTGGTTAATCCCCACCCTTCCTCTTTAAGCTCCGCCTTTTCCTCTCTTTATATTAAAAGTGGATACCAAGTGCCTACTTGTATATTTTGTATACCATTTCAAATGTATCTATTGAGAAATAAAATTATGAAATGTTTAAATTCAAGCATTTTTACAAAGAACAGCCACGCATGTCAAGTATACTGGAACACAGCCTCTCTAATTGGTTGAACAATAAAATCCACAGAAATGTGCACTGCATATGAACGTATCACAGAGCTGTACAGCAATAAAACTCACAGTAATGTGCAGTGTGTATGAGTGTATCCCAGAGCTCCAGGGCAATAAAACTCACAGTACTATGCAGTGTGTATCACAGAACCCACAGCAATAAAACTCCCAGCAATGCAATGTTTGGTGTGT
The DNA here is from genome assembly GCA_009667805.1 of Leptobrachium leishanense. NCBI lineage: Eukaryota > Metazoa > Chordata > Amphibia > Anura > Megophryidae > Leptobrachium > Leptobrachium leishanense. The sequence continues at coordinate 74,488,029 of CM019067.1, read as the reverse complement.
GTCAGCGTATCAGAATCCACAACAATAAAAATTCCAGCAATGCAATGTGCAGTGTGTATGAGTGTATCAGAATCCACAGCAATAAAACTCCCAGTAATGCAATGTGTGGGTCAGCGTATCAGAATCCACAGCAATAAAACTCCCAGCAATGCAATGTGCGGTGTGTATGAGTGCATCAGAATCCACTGCATTAAAACTACCAGCAATGCAATGTGTGGTGTGTGTCAGCGTATCAGAATCCACAGCAATAAAACTCCCAGCAATGCAATGTGTGGTGTGTATGAGTGCATCAGAATCCACTGCAATAAAACTCCCAGCAAACCGAGTGTATACGAGCACACAGCAATTATTTATTCTACATTTACCGGCCTCTGTCCGCGGTAGGATTGTGTGCAGAGTCAGCAGGGACTGTGTACAGACTCAGCAGGAGGTTCCTCCAGGCCACGTTAGGATCACGGCTGTGCCTGTGCGTGGAGCCATCTTGTCAGCAGTGGGGTGCCACTGCCAGAGGGTGCACCATGGCTTTGATTCCCTTCCCGGTGGGTGTTCAGTCCAGAATAGAGTGACAGTCCATGTTAACGAAAGGGCGGGCAGCTGCGTGCATGCGTGTCACGTGGTTCAGCCAGTCAGGTGGTACTGACACTCAGTACCACCTGACTGGCCGGACCGAGTGTGACCTGCACGCAAGCAGCCTCACCAGGAGCCAGGCAGCTCAATGACAAATTTCTATCACTGCAGTGCTGGTTAAGGAAAGGTCCACTTTAAACAGCAGTAAGCAGACAGGGCTTCATATTCTGCTGATAACCCCCCCCCCTTTACCTGCCGTTTACTGTCATCTTCTCTCTATGGACACAAATCACATCCCCCTCCCCTCTCCTAGAGCTGCTGCGGGGCAGGGGAGGAGCTATGGAGGGAGGAGAGGGGGATTTTTATTCTATTCGATTTTATTCCGTATGCAAACGCCATGCTCCGCTGCTCATTGTTTGAGAACACAGCTCAAAGCTGACACACAGTGACAGTGGCACCTCCTAGTACCCCCTAATGACACCCCAATAATCACTGCTACCTGGGGCGGCCCGCCCTCCGCCACTCCTCTAAGTACACCACTGCTCTGTGATATGCTCACACACAAGTTTGGCGAACTACCAGCAAGTACGGTGCTGTTTGAAGGCAGTGCAAATCCCCATAGAGAAGTAATGGTTAATCTATTCAGAGAACACCAAACAGCAGAGAAATGTCAGTGAAATGCCCTGATGTTTGGTGGTTTCAATCAGCAGGTTTATTCAGGCGAACTCCATAGGTTTCAATGTTAAAAATATTCCCGTTTTTTATGCAATATCTAATAAACCATTTATTATTTTAATCTGCAGTAAAAAGTCTTTATTTATTTATTGATTTTTTTTGTACCTTTTAGTGATTCTTCAGAATTTTTTGGGCTAAATTCCCCCTTTTTTTTAATAGCAGTTCTTCTTTTTCTGTAACAGAACTTTTTATTATCAATCATAGGATCTTATATGTAAATTCCAGACATTTTCGTTCAGTAGTTCCTTTGAAAACAGCAGGCCATGGGTTTGCGGTGGCAGCATACAGCGGCCGACTCCATGCACTTTAGGGACCCTGCGGTGAATGGTGAATTCACTGCAGGGTGGGGAAATTTTATTCCCGAAGTGCAGGGAACTACAGAACATCAAAATGTTGGCGTCATTTCGGTGCTCTGTGAGTAACCCAATTAGTGGTGAGGTTTTTTGTTGCCCCCTGGAAAGTGAAAGCCTAGGCCTTGCCTACCCAGGACATACTTGAAAATTAGTGACATCTCAATGTTTCCTTCCTGGTAAAATAGTTTTCAAAAGTAAAAAAAAAAAAAAGGGGTGAGGCCACCCAGCGGGCCGCCGCCCCCTGGAAAGTGCCGCCCTAGGCCTGGGCCTTGTTGGCCTAGGCCAAGATACACCAGTGGCATGACCTTAAGAGAGCGATTCACACCAGACATCCCAAGAATATTGCTACACTGAAACAGTTTTGTGAAGAGGAGTGGTCCAAAATTACTCCAGATCGTTGTGCAGGTCTGATCTGCAACTACAGGAAACGTTTTTTATGAGGTTATTGCTGCCAAAGGAGGGTCAACCAGTTATTAAGTCCAAAGGTTCACATTCTTTTCCCACCCTGCACTGTGAATGTTTACATATTCTGTTCAATAAACACATGAAAACATATAATGTTTGTGTTGTATTATTTTAAGCAGACTGTGTTTTTCAAATTGTTGTGACTTAGATGAAGATCAGAGCACATTTTATGACCAATTCATGCAAAACTCCACCTAATCCCAAAGGGTTCACATACTTTTTCTTGCCACTGTATGTGTCATGTCCTGCCAGAATGCTATAACAAAAAAATGTGAAATTACATTAAAAATTCAATCATCTACAGCGTGTAAAATATTTTTTTGCACATTTTATCATCCAAGCCTTACGAGTTATATTGAGACATCCATTTTGTATAGCGCCATGGTCCCAGTTATCGTACATAGAGAATATTAACTGATTTTAGAAGAGTTTGCATAGATACTAACATTCCAGATACTTTTTCTGTGTAGCAATTAGAAGAGGAATCTGGCCTGAATAAACAGAGGTGCCAAAAGATACTGATTTAGGCTGGGGTCAGACCAGCGCACTTTTAACGTGCGTTCTGGCGCACTTAATCACGGCCGCAGTAGCAGCAAATGACGGCCAATATACGAAGTACGGCCGCACGAAAGTCCGGCCGCGCAACGCAAGTGGAATTTGAACGCATTTTTTCGAGAACGCAGAACCGCTAGTACTGACGTACAGAGTGCGCTGCGGCGGCATAGCGGCGTGTGTGCGTGATTAGGAGATGTCAGACTCTGCTAATGTCCAGCCTACATAAAGTCCAGACGCAAAAAGTGTTTTATTGAGAATCCATAAAAAATCACGCACAAAAATGTGCATCGTATGACCGTTTTTGCGCATTCCGTGAAAAAATACGTCAATGAGTTCGGACGCACTTTTTGACGTTCGCGGGGAAAAATGCTTTCGTTTGACCCTAGCCTTAGTTCTGCCAAGGCCATAAAAGTCTCAGGCTAGGGTAGAAGGAGAACAAAGGATCCCCTAACAGGAACAGACCCTTGGGGGGGGGGGTGATAGTGACAGGATCTAGCTAGCTTCTAAATCATCTAACTGTCCTAATTGTATAAGAAAACGGCAAATTGTGGAATGTCATTGTGTCCAAAGTAGGGGAAGGGACATTTGCCCAAGGGAGTGCAAGTTTGCCCAGGGGAGAGCACCTGGGATGTACCTTTTTTACAAATCGATGTATAAGAATTGTATCTCTGTCTTGAAGACCTCACTCGAGCTTTGCGATACATTCCAGCTTGAGTCTGACGTCATAATAGAGAACGCTTTTCCTGTAATTGACTCGTGTCCGGCCTGTCATTGACCGCACCGTGCCGACCTTTCTCCCGATCGAACTGAGTGGATTCCGGTAACATTTCATTCTATGGGGTACGCTTGTTAAAATAAATAACAAATGGGAACCCGTTACTTTATCTTTCCAAGAAAATACACGATTTGACTAAAACTGAAAAGAATTAGTACAGCATCATTATTCACATTATAGTTTTAATAATAAAAAGGCATTTTTATTAAAAAATAATTCATGTAACCTGATCATGCATGGCATCATTGGAAAGGCCATGTTCTGGTCTTTTCAATCATACGAAACATGACCCGCTGGCTGCCACCGATTGGGAGATAGGGGAATCCTTTCGACCGCTTATCTCCACCATAGGGTTTCCATAGGGAAACCCATTGGCAGCTAGGGGTTAATACCCATGCGCGATGATGTCAGTGGGCGGGGGAGGCTTGGGTGACATCCGAGATGTCTGCCACCTCAGAGTGCAGTCCACGATCCGACGCCGGACCGCGGTTTGGAAACTTGGGGGTTAAAGAGAGGCATTGTTGGAAAGGTCACACTGTGACCTTTCCAGGGATGCCTCTCTTTTTGAGCTACGGTCTTCCGATTGGAAGGCAGGGCAGCCATTAGAAATCTTGGGGTCCACTTACTGAAGATAAGGATGGGACCCCTCCGGACCCTACCCCCACCTTTAAGGACTCCCTTCTTTTTTTCTCTCCCCCCATAAAAAATGGTAAAAGGGAGAAGTGGGAGCTGCTTATTTAGTGTCTAGTCCCAGAACATGTGCAATGTCAGTGTGGAATAGAGCCACAGAAAAGTGTAGTGTATAGAAGTGTATCCCAGAGCTGCACAGCTTTAAAACTCACAGTAATGTGCTCTGTGTAGGAGTATGTTTTATCACTGGGCAGTTCTGTGATACGCTCATACACAGCGTACATTACTGCGAAGCTCTGTAATACGCTCTTACACGTTACTGTGAATTTTAATGCTGTGGAGCTTTGTGATACAGTAATGTGCGGCGTGTAAGAGCGTATCAGAGCTCCACAGCAGTAAAACTCATAGTAATGTGCAGTGTGTATGAGGGTATCACCTCTCACATGCACCGCACTTACACAGCAAATGAGAAGATGCTGGCTGAGTGCTTGACACCATTTGTCAAGCATGCTGGAGGCAATGTGATGGAAAGGGGGTGCATTCATGGTGGTAAATTGGGGATTTAAAATAGGGTAAGGGAACCTTAACCCCTTCACTGCTGAGGCATTTCACCTTTGTGTGCTGAGCTCATTTTACCATTGTTCTTGAACCCAGGACATACTTGAAAAGGAGAGAAACCTCAATGTATCCTTCCTGGTAAAATACTTTATAAATAAATACATTTTTGCTCATCATGTTTAACCCAACAGTGACCAGATGGTTTTACGATTGTCAGTCCGAAAGTACCCACTGCTGTTTTTACATTTCTGCTTAGTTCTAATTTTCCTCTTACTCATTTATGGTACTCGCACATATCATATACTGGTTTTATCGCCATTAAATGGACTTTCTAAAGATCCAATTATTTTCATCATATCGTATAGTTTACTATAGAAAAAAATGGAATATTAAAGGGGGGGGGGGGAGACACAAAACACTTTTTCGAGATTTGAACCCCAAAATCTACAACCACTAAAAAAGACACCGGCGAAGGCTGTTGTCAGACGGGAGCACTATGTGCACCTGTACTGACGTGACTCCTGCAGTCCGTCACAGCATTGTAACGCTGCAACGGGGCCGGCCACACGCTGTAGCGCACGCATGAATTGCGCACGCTACAGCAGGTGTGCTGCGTCTGTTTAGAAAGCCTCCTTGTCGAAGCGCTACGACGCGCGTTCGGCGGGGTTGCGAATCGCAATCCTCCATACTACGCTCAGCGAGGCGGCCAGATGGGCGTCAGGAACGTCCACTCTCACGGACGTTCCTTACGCTCTGTAAAACACTCATCTGACCCCGGCCTTAGAGTAATTAGTAAAGTGGATACTAGTATTGATATCTGTGCATCGCTACTTAGAGCCTTCATTAGACTAGGTATTACTTTTTAAATCAGCACAAGTGTTCAGCTGTGCTAATAAAGTTGCAAAAGGGTTTTCTAACGATTATTTAGATTCTTAATTGATAAACTTTGATTAGGAAATACAATGTGCTACTGGAACACGTTGCCGTGTCCTCCCTCAGCGTTACGACAGGGTGTGCTGCAGCAGCATATTAGTTCTGCCGATCAACATGTGAGGAACGTGAACACAATCAAACATCACTGGACAAGTATCTTCAGTTAATTGACGCTAATAAGAGCCCCAAAAGGCTGCCCATAATCAACTATTTGACAGCCCTCCATCGACAGCAGAAACATTAACCGAAGTTGATTGAAAGCATGAGAAGGCTATCTGCAAAACTGAATGCAATTTAGGCTACTGGTTAATTAATGCATTATTACAATGTATAGTGAAAGTAATTATCCCTAAGTATTGGTGCATTACAATGAATAGACCGTCTCACTCAAATGAATATGGAGATTCTATAGATATGTCACCCTATAAGATATGCAGAATCTCACACAGTGCATAAGCAAACATTTCTTCAAATGCATGAGTTTCAGTATAAGTGACATTTAATCAAACAGAGAAGTTATTATGCTTCCCACTTTCAGATCACTCATGGTGTAACGAATGGAGAAATATGTGGGCAGAACAAAATGCTTCATTACCAATGTGTCATGGACACTACCCCATACTGGAACACGTTTTATGTTACATTAAAGACAACAGACGTGGCAACATTACAGAAGGGGGTTATTCAAAAATCTGCGACATTACAGTGCTTTATAGTTCCATTTCGCCAACCCTGCAGTGAATTCACTTTTCACTGCAGGGTCGCCGAACTGCACCGAAGTGACCACTGAAAACTGCCCAACTGCAGAAAGAAAAAAAACTGCTAATCTTCTAATAGGTGTTTAACCACTTGGCGGTGGGGCGTTAAGGCTAGGGTCAGACGAAAGCATTTTTCCCCGCGAACGTGAAAAAGTGCGTCCAAACGCAATGACGTATTTTTTCACGGAATGCGCAAAAACAGTCAGACGACACGCATTTTCGGGCGTGATTTTGTACGGATCGTCAAGAAAACACTTTTTGCGTCTGGACGTTATGTAGGCCGGACATTAGCAGCGTCTGACATCTCCTAATCTCGCACACACGCCGCTATCCCGCAGCTGCGCACTCAGTACGTCAGTACTAGCGGTTCAGCGTTCTCAAAAAAATGCGTTCAAATTCCACTTGCGTTGCACGGCCGGACTTTTGTGCGGCCGTACATCGTATATTGGCCGTCATTGCCCATCATCTGCTGCTGCTGCGGCCGTAATTATGTGCACCAGAACACACGTTAAGGCTGGGGGTCAGACCAGCGCACTTTTAACGTGCGTTCTGGCGCACATAATTACGGTCGCACTAGCAGCAGATGACGGGCAATGACGGCCAATATACGATGTACGGCCGCACAAAAGTCCGGCCGTGCAACGCAAGTGGAATTTGAACGCATTTTTCTGAGAACGCTGAACCGCTAGTACTGACGTACTGAGTGCGCAGCTGCGGCATAGCGGCGTGTTTGCGTGATTAGGAGATGTCAGACACTGCTAATGTCCAGCCTACATAATGTCCAGACGCAAAAAGAGTTTTATTGACGATCTGTACAAAATCACACCCGCAAATGCTCGTCGTCTGCCCATTTTTGCGCATTCCGTGAAAAAAATACGTCAATGCGTGCGGACGCACTTTTTCACGTTCGCGGGGAAAAATGCTTTCGTCTGACCCTAGCCTAAAAGTGCCCTGGTCTGACCGCAGCCTAAAACGGCAGGGAGGGGGCATACTAGTACGCCCTGCTTGCCGCCTGCTGCGGCAAGTCCCTCTGGTACAGTTTCGCAGCTGACACAGGGGACAGCCTGAGTTCTGGTGGGTGGGACGGTCTGCCAATACATGCTTGTGGGGCGTACTATGCCACCCCCACAGCGTTAAGGCCCACCCTTTGCGGGGGATGGTATAGTATGCCTCGCAGTAGGGATGGGTTAAACCAATAAAAATGCATTAAAATGTGTGTAAATAATAAAATAGGTCAGTTACAGAATAAAAAGCCTTTGAAAAAAAATTGGGAATCAAAAATTGTCCAAAAAAAATAAAATGAAAAATACCATCACACCTGCAGGACAGGTACATGACGGGAACCGCAGCTGCCCATGTTACGCCAGGAAAGCCCAATATCTCGATCCTTCGCAGTTTGTCTCAGTTGCTGAATCTAACAGGTAAGGCTAATGTCAGACGAACGCATTCTGAGCACACTGTGCGTACGTGCACAACTGACTGATACTGTAGACACATGGGAAATAAAAGAAAAAAAATTGATACATATGAAAAACCATTGTCAAAAATGCAGTCTGTCTGACTACATTCCATCACTCACACACAAAGCTACGTGGACGTGGCGCACTCTGTGTGTCCGTCCTAGTAGTTTGACATTCTTGCCTAAATTGCGTCCGGTGCCACGTGCGTTCGCATTTCGTGTGTGGGTCTCTATTGATATTTTTTATGCTACGACAGACGTTAAAATGTGCGGCGACACAGACGTGATCACTGCGATCGTTAGACACGGGCCTTAGCTTTGCCACAAATAAAATTGAGGGGGATGTTCCTTTTTTTGCCGTTTGTCCTCAATTTGTCAGAATCCTGTCCTCCACACTGTAAAATTCTTACTGAACCCTATTGCAAGCTTATTGTAAACTTAACTCCATAGACTGTAATGGCTCTGGAAAGTTTACAACAGCTCTGGTTAACAGCAAACTTAAAATAAGGGCTACTAAAAGAATGCATGACCATCGATCCTATAGAACATCTGCGAATTTAACCGCACTCAAAAGCCTTGATTATGCAAGTGCAACTGTATCAACTCTGCACCTGTGTGTTCCGTTCTTCAGCCGCTGCAAGTACCAAGTTAGGTCCCCAGCACTCGAGCATATTTACGGCTCGTGTGCGCCCGCACGTCCCTGCATTTTTGACGGGGGAAGGTCATCCACCGGACATGAAAAAGCCCTCCCCGTCAAAAAGCTAAACGGATGCTGACAGAATACAAAACGCGATTCTCCATAACAGGATCGCTCTTTGTATGGTGAGCGCAGAGAGTGGAAAGAAGGCCCACTTTCACAGAGGTTCTTTCCTTTCTCTCAAAACGCTCGTGTGCAGGGGGCATTAGGGACTTGCCACTGAAAGCTGTGCTGCAGTTCAGCACTTTGCAGCACCTCTCAGCTGCAACTGCTGAGTAGCCAAGTGTGACATGGGAAAGATGGCCGCCTCCAAGGAGCAAATAAACCAATAAGGAGATGTTCAGTTTGAAGTTTCGGTGGACCAAAACCCCAAATATTTATTGGAGCATGGTAAACATTAACACTAAAATAATAAAATGGACATCTGTGGATATTGCAGAAACCGCACCTTTCATTAACCTCCCTGGCGGTGTTCCCGAGTGTGTCTCAGGGTTAAATTTCACTGCTGAGAGCGGTAACCCAGAGACACTCGGGCTGTATACATCACCGCTCCCTTGATGATCTCTGCAGTCTCCTCTGACGATCGTAGCGTTTTACTTCCTGGATTCCTTCTCGCGATGAAGGAACCAGGAAGTACGAGGTCGCAATCGCCAGAGGAGGCGCAGGGAGAGGTGATGTATCCAGCGGCATCCCGAGTGTTGCTCGGGGATACCGCTCCCAACGTGAGGGGGGGGGGGAACGGACAGACAAAAAAAATAAAAATTAAGTTGAGTGCTTTGGGACAAGAAACGTTTAAATAAATAGACCGCCAGAGGTTAAGCAAGCCAACGCGCTTTCCCTTCAGTATTCAAAGCGTTCAGTGAGACGGCTGCAGCAAACTGAACTGCTGCAATCTAGCAATTCAGCCGCTCCTGAGGAACTGAACAAGCCTAGTATAGGGACTTGCCCCGATGTGGTTAAAGATTAACACTTTATTGTAGGATTACTATATAGTTTAGCTCAGGACTGTCATTAGGAATCTAAAACTTCTAAATTGGTATTCCAGTAAATTATTCACATTTCACCAACATACACAAACAAAATACTTATATAAAGAACTGACCGGGTGCATCTCTGCTATAGCGCTGCACAAGCACTGCCTTTGAGGTTTTAGTGAAAAGTTAAAACACAACCCTCCCCTTTTTTTTGTAATTTTGTTTTATTCACTCTTTATTGTAATGCGCGTCTGTTATTCATCAAGCAATAATAAAGCTGCTGTGAGCACCCAGGTGACAAACCATCTGAGTAAAAGAACTGGTGAGCAATACTCAACTCATTTGGCATAAAGATTAAATGGCAGGCACATAAGCCCCTGATCCCCTCCCCCCCGTGATGTCGCTAGACTACAGTTCCAAGAAAGTCGAGAGAAATGGATTGAAATCAAGGGAGTTGCAGAATTTGGAGATACCTGGTCTACGCCGACAGGAGAGCACAGTATGCTGCAATATTTGACAAGAGTAAAAAAAAAAAAAAAAAAAAAAAGGAACCCACCTAGGCACACGGTTACCGAGTTTATACTCCGTGACTGCAATGCCACAAACAAGACAAACCAGACAAAGGCAGGCGTACTGACGCACCTCCCGATGTCCATCGAAGCATTGTGAGGTTTTGAAGGGGCCAGCCACACGAATTGCACATGCTACAACAGGCGTGCCAAGACCCTTCCCGTCAAAACGCTACGACGCGCGTTCGACGGGGATGCAAAGTGCGATCGAGATTTGCAGTGCTGAGCGCACTAACTACACAGCTTGTGTCTCAGTACATACCAGACCTCTGATCAATTTATTCATGGCTAAATGGGGGATTGCATGAAAAGTTGTTTTTCACATGACAAGTTCGGCTTATAAGAATTGGTCAAAACCAAATAAATTTGTTGTTTTACATTAACTATGAAACAAACAAGACACTAGTAGAAATAAGATTTTAAGCAATTCAAGATCCACTTGTTAGAGTAGTTTATTAAAGAACAGGTTGTGAAAAGAAAAAAAGCGATCGTGGAGATACTAGGCCAATTGCTGGTCTTAGTTGCCTCAGCCAAACATTGGGTGTTATAATGGATATGGTCATATATACTACATGTGAAAAAGAAAAGAAAAAAAAAGACAGGAAACATGCTAAACCTGGGGAAAAGAAAAAACGCTACGCAAACAAAAAACGCTACGCAAACATGGGCTTTAAATAAAAATAAAGTGTTTTCCATGGTAATTTCACATAAGTTTAACAGTCAAGGAAGTTTGCAGCCATCAGAAGTTCCAGTGCAATTTCAGGTGCGATGGGGAATTCTGGGATTTCTGTGGAGCTGTTTGTATAGCGCACTTTATAGGTAAAATACATGCAGACTTTGGATAGAACGTGGGAGGGAATCTCTCGAAAATTCACTTCATTGGTTTCATTTTCTGCAAACTGTCCTGCGGGAAAGAAAGATCAGACTCTGGTTAGATATAAAAGATAAAGGGCAACATAAGAAGAAAACGACACGTGTCCATTGAGTTCAGCCTTTCACACATCAGCTACTGCTGGCGATACAAAAGAATGCGAAAACACCTGTCTGAAGCGCTCGCCAAACATGCAACAAACGGAGGGGAAAAAAAATACTTTACCCCATATTTGCAGTCAGATTTTTCCTTGGATCAAGCAGCTTTTACCCAGATATTAAATCTAATAACCCTTAATGTTTTTGCAGGAAGTCATCCATTGGCCGTTTAAAATTCTGTAGGTTTCCTTGCAAATTACATTAATAAGCATTTATTTTAAAGAGCAATAACTTCTATTTTACATGATCAGAGGTGTGATGAGATTTGGTTTCCATACAGGGTTATCCAGAGAGTGGTGAAAAGCAGGAGAATTTTGACCTAGAATTTTCCATTCTCCAGCCAGCCATTCTCCTGCTTTTCAGCGCGCTCTGAATAACCCTGCTGGAATATCTTGATTTTTGCCATCAAACTTAGGGAGGTGGCACACGAGCAAACATTTTGCGTCTGTTTGACCGCACGGTTTGCGTCTGACGTAGCTTTATAAATAGGAGTCAATTAAATACATCACACGAAGCACCTGCGCACTTGTTCACGGACGGGCAAAGCATAAAGCCACGGACGCAAAAATAAAATTTAGCATAAAGATAAACGGATGCAGAAACAACGCCGCCATGTATTTTCCTAGGGTGTGGAGACATCAGACGTTACGGACACACTTTACGCAGTACTCACAATATCTCCCGTGAAAAAGTGCATCTGTAACGGACGCAGTACAGTATGCTCGTGTGCCGCCTCCCTTAGATGGGTGTTCTCGCTCTACACTTATGTGGGCTAGCACTAACAGAATGTCTTTCCTTTACAGAGGTGCAATCTTCAGCCAATAGTATACCAAATTAAATCACGGGAGCACTCACAAGGTCTAGCAGATACCTACAGACACAGGGTGAATTCAACTTAAGAGATGGCAAGGAAACAAAACACCAGACCCTGATCTCCCAAATGCATCTAAAAATGGTCCATGCACCTCAAGTCAAAAGGTGGCTATCGTCACAAAGTCTAAGGTGGCTAGTACTGTCACAGAAAATATCAAAGCCATGCACTATTGTAGTTTTTCCATAATCCATGTTTACATAAATATTTATTCGGGGGGGGGGGAAATAGCGACAAATTCCGGGCGCCAGGTCACCATGGAGACTAGAAATGTTGTTCTGGCGCCCAGGTTTGAATCCATACCCCCTTCCCTTTCAATACCTATACTGGAAGCCAGCACTAGGGCTAACAGCATTCTGAGTTGACGAGACGCACCGGAATACTGTCCTTATTGCTGTATTGAATAAACAATATTTTACTGATCCCAATCATTTATTTATTCTCTCCACCCTGGCAGTCTTATGGTTCTAATGCCCCATCAGGATTGGTTCCAAAGAAAGCATTACCATGGAGGAAGCTGAGGATATTATTGATGTGCCTGTTATAACTTGTGAGCATAATCTTAATTGTGGTTAAAACCCCTGCTGCTTGTGCAATTACTTCTCTATAGGGGTTATTCAGAGAGCACCGAAATCTCAGTGCCCTTTCGTTCCCCGTGCTTCCCTGCACTTCAGTGAATCAAAGTTCCCCACCCAATGGTGTATTCAGCATGCACCGCAGGGCCCCCGGAGAGCAGGGAAAAACCAACCGCAAAAAGACTCGCGGGAAAAAAAACAGACGATCACAGCGCAGTCACCGGAAAAAGGCTGGCGAACGAGGTAAAAAAAGTCTAAGAAAAATGGAAAAAAAACAAAACTAGAAAATAAAAAAAAAAAAAAAAATCTCAAAAATGCCTAGAAGATCTGGGAAAAAAAAAAAACACCTGACTTTTTACTGCAGAATAAAATAAACAGTTTATAATAGGGTTGCACCGATACTAGTATCGGTGACGATACCGGGTACTGTAAGAGTACTTGGTACTGGTGCAGATGTCCCTGATATTTCCCGATACCGGAAGCCCGCATTGAGCTGGCTTGCCGGCATCCGAGGGGCTGGGGTGGCTGTCCGAATACTCTATCGACATTCGGACAGGCCACTGCAGCTGACCGCGTTCATAGTTCCCTTCTACGAGCGCCGCCGGCAAAGTTTTCGTGCGTCTGCTCGTTGGGAAGCCCCCAGCCTCGATCTTGCAAGATCGCGGCTGGGGGCTTCCCAACGAGCAGCCGCGCAAAGACTTTGCTGGCGGCGCTCGTGGAAGGGAACTATGAACGCAGTCAGCTGCATGGGCCTGTTTGTATGCCGTTAGAGCATTCGGACAGCCGCACCATGTCTGGTCTGAGGTCTGAAAGTGTAGGTGTATGTGTGTATATTACACACACACTCACGGAGGTCTAAAAATGGCCAATGTGTGTGTGATATCTAACACATACACCCTCTGAAGTAAGAGTGAGAGTGTGTGACACCCACACACGTCTGAAGTAAGTGTGTATATATTATTACACACACAGCGTCAGGTATATTATATATAAATAATATACCCCACAGACACCAGACCAGTGTGGGATATAGATATATCTATCTATTTACACACACACAAGGGTTGTAGTGGAGGATAAAAAGGCCTCCACACTATAATAAGTGTGTTTATTATTGCAGAAGCCACTTGCACATCACAGCAATTCAATTAATTGCATCCCAGAGCTCCTGTGCCATATTCCCATATGCAGCAAGGAATTCTGGGGACGATGTGCAAAGGACATCTGTCTCATTTTTATGCATCCTGGGTCTGTTATTACACAGAACCCTAAAATCAATGCTATGCCACACTGTGGCTTTCTAGCAGAGATGAGGTTTATGCAATTGCCCTGTGGGTCCAAGCATCCACTGCAACTGGTCATCATGCCTAGCTCCTGCTGATGAGGGTCCAACAAACCCAAAACAGCGCTGTCCTAGGAGTGGCTTTGACCAGTTGCATAAACCTTATATCTGCTATCACATGACAGTGTGGTATAGCATTGATTTTAGGGTTCTGTGTAATAACAGACCCAGGATGCATAAAAATGAGACAGATGTCATTTGCATATCTTACCCAGAATTCCTTGCTGCATATGGGAAAGTGGCACAGGAGCTCTGGGATGCAATTCATCGAATTGCTGTGATGTGCAAGTGGCTTCTGCAATAATAAACACTTATATAGTGTATATCTGGTGTCTGTGTGTGGTCAGGGTGTGTGCAGGCAGTGGGTAAATGGGGTGTCTAGCCATACATTGCAATATTAACTTAAACAGGACAGGCTTTCAGCAAAATCCTAAATTATTTATTGAAAAGCATCACATGACATTAAAAGTATCGTATCGGTGAGTACTTTAAAAAGTATCAGGACTTGTACTCGGTCCTAAAAAATAAATAAAATGGTATTGGTACATCTAGTTTATTAGATAACTAATTAAAAACAGGAATATTTTTAACATTGAAGCCTATGGGATTCCCCTGAATAAACCTGCCGAATGAAAGCACTGAACAGCAGGGCACTTTGGCAACTTTTCTCTGTTTGGTGTTCTCCGAATAGATTAACCATTGCTTCTCTATGGGGATTTCACTGTCGCCGTACATGCACCGTATGTGCAGGCAATTCGTCAAGATTTGGCAAACTGCCTGTTCGCCGAATAGCCCCGAAATGTCACCGTACACAGAATTTCAGACCTCTCCGAATAACCCCTTAGGTCAGGTCTCAAAATTTCCACTCGCCTGCTCGCATTTGGCGAGTGGAAATTACATGAGGGCGAGTGGGAATGCAGAGGCAGGGCAGGATTAGGGGTTAGGAGGGGCAATTTGTGGCGAGTAACTCTTAAGGCCTGGCTAGTAGCTTGGGACTTGAAATTTTGAGCCCTGCCTTAGGTTATGGTTTTTGTCTTTTGTTTAGCGTGATTCCTATATATTTATCTATTGTGATAGATATGTGGATGAAGCTGTGAGGAGCCATCTCTTCAGGGATCCTATGAAGACACGTATACAATTTTCAGTTTATAACCTCATCCCTTTTGCTTTTATTGTTTACACATATTAAGCTCCTAACTTTTGTAGCGGGCTTCTAGACTCAAAGCAAATTTGTCAAGCCCTGATTTATTGAACAATGTAAAACCAGAGCTTTCCTTCAGCTGTACAATGCAGTAATTAAAAAAAAAAAAAAATGCACCTGTCATCAGCTGGTCTGGTTCTCCAACCAAGGCTGGCGTCAGGCGAGCGCACTATGTGCGCCCGTACTGAACGGCATCCGTCGCAGCAACGGGACCGGTCACAAGCTTGTGCGTGCACAACAAATGTCCGTTATCAAAGCCTCCTCGTAGATGCGCTAGGACGTGCGTTGACGGGCTGCAAAGCGCAATCCTCCATAGGAGGATCGCGCTTTGCAGCGCTAAGCGGAGGTGGCCAGACAGGCGCCGAGTGGAAGGAACGTATACTCACAGACCTTCCTTCCACTCTCCAAAGACGCTCGTCTGACCCCAGCCTATGCAGCCACCATGGGACTGTTGACACCCTGAAAGAAAAAAAAAAAAAAAAAAAACACACAACCACAAAAAAGTGATCCCACCTGGGACCACTCGATGGTGCCAAACCCACACTTCCTAAGGGCCTAACCCTCCTAGATACAAGAAACCAAAAAACACCCATCTAGTAGTCCAATACAAAATTTGCTTGGATTGCTAATAGAGGGGATGTGGGTCCCCAATAATACACAATTTATTGCGGGTGTAAATAATCAAACCCATAAATACACATGCTAAAAAAAAACAAAAAAAAAAAAAAAACACATCGATTGGAGTATATTGTATGTGGAGAGAATATAACAATCTATGTGGTTTTTTTGCATGTGTATTTATGGGATTGATCATTTACACCCGCAATAAATTGTATATTATTGGGGACCCACATCCCCTCTATTAGCAATCCAAGCAAATTTTGTGTTGGATTACTATACCCTGATGAAGACGTACTGATAAATGTATTACCAGCAACTCTTGCCAAATTTTTGAAACCAGAGAGCTATGGGAACAGAGTTTACAGTAAGCGCACGTAAACAGGAACCTCTACAGGTTTTAGTCTACCTAAAATGAGTCAGTTCTGTGGTTTCTACTTGTCATTTCTGACTTCTACATGTATAGTAACGTACAGCACTGGCACTATACAACAGCGAATAAACAGCAATAACAGCACATGCAGCTCAGCATCAATACAGGGTAGCCTATGCAATGACCAAAGAACTCATGGTACACTTACAAGTTTCTATAAAGCGCTAACAAGTTCTGTAGCGCTGTACAACAGGCAAGACGAGACAGAATAAAAAAATACACACACACACACACACACACACACACACACACCTCCCTGGTGGTATTCCTGAGTGTGACTCGGGGTTAAATTTCGTTACCGTGAACGGTAACCCCGAGCCACACTCGGGCTGGATGTTTACTCACCTCCTCCTCGCTGTCCCCCACAGTGTGATCGCGGCGAGCTGCTTCCTGGAAGGCTCCCTGCGAGTCACACGATGCAGGGGGGGGGGGGGGCGCGGGACTAGCATAAAAGAAATCTTTTTTACAGCTTACATTTTGGATTATACAGTGTAATGTTTATGAACGGCTACTAGGTGGCAGTACAGGATAAGAAATAGACCATACATAGTCTCACCCTTGTTTTCAGACAGATTTCAGTGTTTTTTGTGGTATTTTATTGAATATCATTTATTTGCATTATTTTGGCTAATTATTTTTGGGATAATAAAATTATTATTTCGTGTTTCAAACTTTAATCGGACTCCGTGTATTTACTATTTATTTATAAAGGATTTTACCAGTAAGGACTCGATTGCACGGATTTCAGTGCGTGATTCCTAATTATTACAGGCTAACTATGTACAAAAACAAGTTTCCTTTAAAAAAAAATAAAAATTAGACGCTTTTAGACACGAAATTTTGAAAAAATTAGACCGCCAGGGAGGTTAACACACACCGAACACTAGGATCGGGCTGCCCGTCATTATCTAAGCCGCTTACATATGTACATACCTGGACCACTTAGCATGGCTTTGATTGTCCCAGATGTTAGAGCATGTTCTCTTTTAACGATGAACTCGTGCCCATCGGATGATATTAGCTTTACATACATAGCGTCAGGGCCTTCACAGCCACCAAAGGTTTTCTCTTCCCCGTCTATTTCACACATAGGAGGAAACAATGAGTGACTCGAATGACATTTGCGTGCAAAAATATAAAAGTAGGCATATCATGCAAAATATCAGCGCCATTAAACGGCCACTACCACCTAAAAACTAAACATTTCTCCATATTTGTCACTGGGTGCATCCATTGTTTTGTAAACTGCGCACCCCCCCCCTCATCTTTATCCAACTTGCTCCTCACCCTGTGGCAATGGCCATAGAATGGAGTCAATTGGTCGATCCCAGATATAGATATATCTACCACGTTACAAAGAAAAAAAAAATAGTAACAGTGGAATTCTGAACAGAAAATGAATTTATCCAGAGAGATGGACCCCTCCCAACCAAAATCTTCAAAATAAAAGGTGGGATAATCCTTAACGCCTGAGGGTTGTGGCTAGCGGGAGGCTGAAAACCACTGGGTGGCATAAAACGCCACACAGCTCTCTGGCAACTCCTCTGACCTGTCTCCCTTGCAAAAGCGAAGTGCACGTCATTGGCTGCAGGGGTAAAGCCTGAGTTCAGGCCCTCCCGCGGCAGCCAATGCATGAATTAGCAAAGGATGCAGGCCAGGAGGCGTATAATGGGAGTGGGCAGGATGTGCTGCATCATTTAGGCCGGTGGTACACTAGGCATTTTTTTCACTTTACACTAGGCACTTCCAGGGTACACTTGATGCCCGCCTGCCCCCCCTCAGCGCCGCAAAGCACGATCCTCTTATGGAGGATCGCGCTTTGTAGCCCTGTCGACTCGCATCCTAGCGCATCAACTGAGGATCGCTAGACCCACGCATGCTACTCGCGCACTAAGTGCACAAGCAGGTGACCGGCCCCGTCTGCAGCATCACAACGCTGCAACAGACGCCGGTAAGTTCGTTTTAACTCACGCTAGTGCGCAGAAAAAAAAAAACGCCTAGGGTGCACCCGGCCTAAGACCTACCCGCTACGAGGACGGCATTTCCATGCCCCACCAGGGGAAGGGGTTAATTTCTGTCCTTTCTATAAAATTGTTGAAATCAATAACTTGTCTGAATTTCAGGTATATGGTGATGAGAATAAAAGCACTTACCCATACTTGATAACTAAATTTCCTTCTGCACGACAAAGATCAAAATGATTACACTGGAAAAAAAAAATATATATATATATACATATATAAATAAATTAAAGCACAATTATATGTTATGTAGGCTTTAATAAAAAGGTTTAGAGTAGATCAATTCATTTCATGGACAGAGGATGGAATTAAAAACGGTCAGGCCTGCTGTATGACAATCCAAAGAACTAAACTAGGTGTACATAGCAGCCGCTCCTTGTTTTGCTTTTCATTGATGGCGCTTTATAAATAATGTAAATTATTATTATTATTATCATCCGGCACTTCCAATTCAGTCAATGTAAAGCCGGGGTCAGACGAGCGTTTTGCAGAGCAGAAGGAATGTCCGTGAGAATGGACGTTCCTTCCACTCTGACACCCATCTGGCCACCTCGCTGAGCGCAGTATGGAGGATCGCACTTTGCAGCCCAGTTGAACGCATGGTGTAGCGCTTCGACGGAGAGGCTTTCAGAATGTCCGCAGCACACCCGCTGTAGCACACACACAATTTGCGCACTACAGTGTGTGGCCAGCCTGAAGGGTCACAACACTGTGACGAACACCGGGAGGGACTTCAGTACGGGTGCACACAGTGCGCTTGTCTGACCCCGGCCTAAATGATCTGCAGTATACTATCTAGTGAGATATATTTCGCTGTAATGCTGTTGCTGTTCACAGATATCTATGGAAATGTGGCTACAATGCAACAAAAAGTTACTATTTTATGACACCTTATCGTATGAGTTCTGGTATCTGTTAAAAGCAATCTAGGGAATACAGAGCCATCAGGCTCCATGTTCTACATGTCTGGGTTATTCTAGAGAACACACACACCCCTAAATAGGAGTATACTGCGCTTCAGAATTTCTTAATGGCTGCCAAGGCCTGCCCTGAAAAAGTTCCTTGAAAATAATTTTAAGCGTTGCCCTGATCTCTACACTAAGATTTATATATTGAAGCCTCAAATCAGACGATGCAGCAGCAGCAGAGCACAGGACAGTCCTACAAGCGGCCCGTGAGCTCCCCCTGCTGGCAATGAAGCCAGTATGTCTGGCTGGGGATCTGTTTATCCATGCAGGGTCAGAGAAGTGTAAGCATGGAAGTGTCCTCACCAGTGGAGCAGAGGGTTCTTATTCTATATAAAGCGCCAGCATATTCCACAGCGCTGTACAATGGGCACAATATAGACAGGGTTACAATACATTTAATGACATTTTGACAAAACCAGTATAGGAAGAAACAAAGGCCCTATTCCCGTGGGAACTCAGGTCGTCAAGGTGGGGTTGGATTACCCAGGACAGCAAGGGAGGAGCATTGGAAATTATGAGGAGGGGGGGGGGGGGCTACCAACGGACTAAGTGGTAGTCCAATCTACTTGTCCTGATAAGAAAAATAATGTTTAGAGGTCTTTATTCATAACAGGGCGCGCATAATTTGAGCTAGAATGCAAGCCGAATTAAATGTATAAATTACTGCCAATTTAATCCGAATAGTATCATGCCCAGATACACTATATTGCCAAAAGTAGTCGCTCACCTGCCTTGACTCGCATATGAATATAAGTGACATCCCAGTCCTAATCCATAAGGTTCAATATTGTACCAGCTGGGTGGAGTAGAGGTATTGTCACTGCTCTGCATGGAGAGAGCCTGTGGAGTCATGGGTTCGATCCCAGCGAGCACCTCTCCAGTAAGTGTCCTTGGCAAGACACCTAACGGTACATACTCGCCACCCAGGACATACTTGAAAACGAGAGAAATCTCAATGTATCCTTCCTGGTAAAATCCTTCCTAAAAAAAAAAAAAAAAAAAAATTACGTCGGTCCACCCTTTGGAACTAACAGCTTCAACTCTTCTGGGAAGGCTGTCCAAGGTTTAGGAGTGTGTTTATGGGAATTTTTGACCATTCTTCCAGAAGCGCATTTGTGAGGTCACACACTGATGTATGAAGCTGAAGTTAGCTCCTTATTCGACCAGCTTCTTATTCTCACACTGAAGATAGCTTCTGATTCAGGCAGCTTCTTATTTAGTGACTGAAATTGGCTGCTTATTCGCCAAGATCTTATTCCTCAAAGAATAATGTCAATAAAAAGTATATCGAACAATTGGACAATTCTAACACATTCATATGATGAAATAAATTTATCCAGATAACTGCCCCCCCCACTCGTTTCAATGGTAAAAAATGAATAAGTAACTGATGATTTTCTCTATGAAAATCATCTTGGCTCACCCCAAACGGACTAGTTTTCTATCAATTAGACTGTTCTCTATCAGAAAAAACATAATCTGGCCCGAGCCAAACATTATTGATTAAGCAAACAGGCATCAAACCTAGCCCCCCCGCTCCATTAAATGCAATGAGAAAAAATAAGTAACTGATGATTTTCTCTATGAAAATCATCTTGGCTCACCCCAAACGGACTAGTTTTCTATCAATTAGACTGTTCTCTATCAGAAAAAACATAATCTGGCCCGAGCCAAACATTATTGATTAAGCAAACAGGCATCAAACCTAGCCCCCCCCCGCTCCATTAAATACAATGATAAAAAATAAGTAACTGATGATTTTCTCTATGAAAATCATCTTGGCTCACCCCAAACGGACTAGTTTTCTATCAATTAGACTGTTCTCTATCAGAAAAAACATAATCTGGCCCGAGCCAAACATTATTGATTAAGCAAACAGGCATCAAACCTAGCCCCCCTCGCTCCATTAAATACAATGATAAAAAATAAGTAACTGATGATTTTCTCTATGAAAATCATCTTGGCTCACCCCAAACGGACTAGTTTTCTATCAATTAGACTGTTCTCTATCAGAAAAAACATAATCTGGCCCGAGCCAAACATTATTGATTAAGCAAACAGGCATCAAACCTAGCCCCCCCGCTCCATTAAATACAATGATAAAAAATAAGTAACTGATGATTTTCTCTATGAAAATCATCTTGGCTCACCCCAAACGGACTAGTTTTCTATTAATTAGACTGTTCTCTATCAGAAAAAACATAATCTGGCCCGAGCCAAACATTATTGATTAAGCAAACAGGCATCAAACCTAGCCCCCCTCGCTCCATTAAATACAATGATAAAAAATAAGTAACTGATGATTTTCTCTATGAAAATCATCTTGGCTCACCCCAAACGGACTAGTTTTCTATTAATTAGACTGTTCTCTATCAGAAAAAACATAATCTGGCCCGAGCCAAACATTATTGATTAAGCAAACAGGCATCAAACCTAGCCCCCCCGCTCCATTAAATACAATGATAAAAAATAAGTAACTGATGATTTTCTCTATGAAAATCATCTTGGCTCACCCCAAACTGACTAGTTTTCTATCAATTAGACTGTTCTCTATCAGAAAAAACATAATCTGGCCCGAGCCAAACATTATTGATTAAGCAAACAGGCATCAAACCTAGCCCCCCTCGCTCCATTAAATACAATGATAAAAAATAAGTAACTGATGATTTTCTCTATGAAAATCATCTTGGCTCACCCCAAACGGACTAGTTTTCTATCAATTAGACTGTTCTCTATCAGAAAAAACATAATCTGGCCCGAGCCAAACATTATTGATTAAGCAAACAGGCATCAAACCTAGCCCCCCCCCCCGCTCCATTAAATGCAATGATAAAAAATAAGTAACTGATGATTTTCTCTATGAAAATCATCTTGGCTCACCCCAAACGGACTAGTTTTCTATTAATTAGACTGTTCTCTATCAGAAAAAACATAATCTATGTATAATACTATGTATGTCTGCGTGGGGAAGGGGGTAAAAGAATATAATTTTTTTGTTTTGATCCTTCCCCCCCAGTTCGGTGGCATTCGATGGATCATCTGCTTTCGGGGGTCTGGGACAGCTCCCGTTCGGTGCACTTAGGGGACCCTGTGGTGAATACTGAATTCAACGGAGGGTTGTCAAACTGGAATTGGAACAAGAAAGCACTGAAATTACACTTAAATTTCCATGCTTTTTGAATAAACCTCCAAGTGGGTTTGAATATTAGTGAATTCTGATTGATCTGCATTGATGATATTTTGGCACTAAACAAAATCACCGTTCATAAACAAGGGCAAACACACTTACAAAGACCAAGACACCTCCACACACGAAGTAAGACACAGACCCTGATTCCCACACACAGTGGCAGATATTTATTTTTTTTTGAGAAAGGATTTTACCAGGAAGGATACATTGAGATTTCTCTTGTTTTCAAGTATGTCCTGAGTGGCGAGTATGTACCGTTAGGTGTCTTGCCAAGGACACTTACTGGAGAGGTGCTTTTGCTGGGATCGAACCCATGACTCCACAGGCTCTCTCCATGCAGAGCGGTGACATTACCTCTACTCCACCCAGCCTTTACACAGAACCTGACTGCAATCAAGTCTTTTCTTCATCTTTTTAGGGGAGAGTTCAGCAGGCAGAGAATGCTGCCCTTGGAAGTGTCCAGTCTCATTGCAAATTCACAACCCCACTGCTCCTCATCTGGAATCACTGGGTCATATGAAAGGGTATTGAACAGAGTGGTTCCACATAGCGTACCATGCTGTGATTGCCACACCCACAAAATAGGAGCAGTTAATTTGTTTCCATGCCTCACTCTGATTGGGCAGCTTTGACAACTGTACAAGTCCATTGGAGAGGCCCTAATGCCACGGTGTCATGTTTGACTGCACAGGTCGAACACCACTAAGTCCGCCCTGAACCATTAGTTGTGAGTTATATGTTCATTTAGGGTGGATTTCTTTTTATCTAAAATGAAAACATAAACTGATGGCATTATTGATATTTCATGCTGATATAAAAGTGACATCTCTTTGTATAATTTTCAGGAAAATACATCGCTCAGTGATACCAAAGCTGCCAATAGGTGGCTTGAGGACAACAATCAAAATTTTTTAGGTCAAGTACAAAAGCCAATAATATTCAGCATGGATACAAAAGAAATTGAAGAAATTATTAATCAGTATGAAGAATATCAAAACTCCACACAATATGAAACTGCAGCAAATCATCTTGAGCCATTTGTTTTCAGTTTTACAAACAAAGATGATATGCATTTATTTTTATCAGAAACAAGAGACAAGCAAAATCTTCTTGTCCATGCCAGCTGTGAATCACAAGGTTAAAAAGGTTGTTTGTGGGCGTGTCCAGATCTCAAGGAGAGCAGCCACAATCCTGAGCCGCGTTCAATACCTCAGCCGCTGCAAGTGCTAAGTTAGCAACCTGCCATTGAACGCCGTTCAACCGCTCAGCGCTCAGCAGTGCTAACCTAGCACTTGCAGCGACCCGAGGAGATGCTGCGAGTAGCTGAGTGTGACGTATTAAAGATGGCCGCCACCATGAAGCAAGTAACAATTCCGTACAGCAAGATGGCCGCCGCCACAAACAATTACATAACAATTCCATACAGCAATGTTAATTTTCTGTTTTTTGTTCACCAAAGCACAAAATATTTATTTATTATTTCCCCTGCACATAGACATAGATTACAGTTCAATTTAGATTTTGTTTCAGAAGTTAACATAACGTTTATTCAATAAAAACTATCATTTGTGCATACAAAACGGAATTATTCTGACTGCTTTCCTTTATCATATTTTGTCCGAGTGATCGAAAAAAAATCTGAATCTTTCGTTAAGAAATCGTCGGCCATTTTGGATTCAAAATTCACATCCAAAGCGTTCAATGAAACTGCTGCAGCAAACTGAATTGCTGCGCTGCAGCAATTCTGCAGCTGCTGAGGTATTGAACGGGGCTCTGCTGAGCTCCATGCCGCAGAGCCAGATATCAGGTCCTGAGGTCGTTTTTATTGCCTGAGATTGGCACAATCTCCTCAGGGCATTTGTCTGGAACTCTGGCACCCGATTGACTCACCCTGTGGCTGTGGGAACAGAGTGGAGCACCGATTCACACTCCTTTTCTTTCCGACTGGCTGAGGCAATGGCCATCTTGCAGCCTGTGCTTGGGGTTCCTACAGCATGGTTCCTTCCTGTGTGCACCATCCTTACTGGCATGAGAAAGAAATCAAGGAAATCTGGTGAGACAGAGGGATCATATCTCCTAGATATCAGGGTCTCGCTGGGCGTTGGGCGCGAAGGAGGGATGCGGGACCACTGTTGTGGGACCTCGGCGAACTCCGAATCCTCTGACGACCCCATTGACAGGGTTGAGTGTCGAAGCTGCATAGGCGCAGGGCGGGCTCCGCCACTCACTGCAGTTGACCTTCAAAAGGTCATGGATGACTTTCGGGGTTTGTGACACAGCGACCTGAACGAGATATGCTCTGCTGTGGAGTCCATGCAGACTCGGGTTGCTGAGGTCCATTCCCATTCTCAGGAGACGGTGGTGGTGGCGCTGGGCACAACGGATGCTACAGTCGCAGATCTCCAGATGCAAGTTGTCCGCTTCAGCTCTGCGGTCCTGGCCTTGGAGAATTGGCACCAGCGCTGGAATATCCACTTGCGGGGTATCCTGTATTATGTCTCTGATAAGGGGCTCCTCGCTTATCTGGGCAACTTGTTGACTCACCTTCTTTCAACACTGCGACCTTCCTGGACTCCCCTATTGTTTCAGCTATGCGTGTTCAGAAGGCTGCCACTGCCAGGCTCCTCCCGCATGATGTTATATTGACCACCAGAGATGTGCTTACCCAGTCTCGGATCCTTGCAGCGGCTGGCCCCACTTTTAAGGTCACCTTTACCTCTACTTGTATCACCTTTTATTGAGGCTTACCATTTTTGGCGTTGGCTGCATGGCGCGTTTTGGCGATGTCACAGCTCTGCTATGGGGCTGTGGGATTCGACATCACTGGGGCGCCTCAGGTTCTCATGATGTTACCTGGGAGGGAAAGGCCTACTCTGCCGCAACCACAGAGGCAGCGCAGGCCGTTTTGACCATCGTGGGGCTCTTGGCTGCTCCACATGGTCCCCCAAGGGTCTACCTTCAGAGCCCGGATGAATGACTCCCTTCTACATCTGTTTTTCCTTGGGATAGCTGGGACTGTTCACCCCAATTTTTCTGAGGCCGTGCTGCTCATTTTTGTCTGTGATTTCACACCCTCCACCATTTCCCCTTTTTTTTCTTTTTTGTTTAAGTAGCTTGACTTATGCTGAAGGCATTTTTTATTTCTCCTCATTTGCTGTGACATTCTGAGGATGTTTTTGATTTCCCACATTTTTCACCCTCCTCACCGCCCAACTATTTATGCGGGGTTCCCTGTGTGACCCTTTTTATCCAGGATTGACGTGGGAGTCTGGCTGGGGGTGGTGGGGTGGTGATCCACCTTTTATTTATTTTTTAACGGAATACGCGATAGCGGTCATACGATGCGCATTTTCATCCGTGATTTTGTACGGATCATCAATAAAACACTTTTTGCGTCTGGACGTTATGTTGGCCGAACATTAGCAGCATCTGACGTCTCCTATTCACGCACACATGCTGCTAGCGGACGCAGCGCACTCTGTACGTCAGTACTAGCGGTTTGACGTTCTCGAAAAAATGCGTTTGTTTGCCAATTCGTTTGCCAATTCGTATGCTGCCCGGCATTGGATGTAATTTGCTGCTAGCACGGCCGTGAATTAGTGCGACTAAACACGTTAATACTGCATTAGTCTGACCCTAGCCTTAACGTTTTATGTGCCAATAACTTGAAAGTGACGGCTGTTCTGTCACACTAACGTTAGCGCTCACCTGCGCGAGCGTTAACCTTAGCCCAAGTAGTTAACGCAAATTAGAATCCAAACGCTAACAGGTTAAGTAACCCGTTTGCGTTTGGTATCTTGTGCTTCTCTGCGCGAGGTTACTGTACTTTGCGCTCCCCATGTTAAGTATAGGGAGCGCAAAGTGTTAATCAGCGTTAGGATTACAAAGTCCCAGCGCTGATTAACGTCTGGCTGCGATTAACAAAAAGTTAACCAGAGCAAGGACTTGGTGGTAACGGATTCCGCTTCTAAAGAATACGTTAACACCAGCCTAAAATTTTTCTTAAAACTCATATACTCACCTCCTGGTTCGCGGCGAAGCCTGCGGCTCTGTCCGCCTCCTCCTCAGTACGGTGGTAATAGGGAAAAACTGGGGGAAAAAGTCCCCCCAGTCTCCCCCTGCGTATCACTACGCTGACCGGCCGGATCTCGCAAGACGAGCTCCAGCAGGTCATGTGACCGCCGGCGTCTGTTTCAATTGAGTCCTATGGAGAGGATGCGTGTGGCTGAGCTTAAAGCATGAGATACACTGAGCGCGTAGCGACGCACAGCGTAGTGAAGCAAAGATTTTGCAGGCTTGACTTCACGACGCTCCGCCTCGCAGCCAGGCTACACTGCATGATGTTTGCTTCTCTCCGTACTGGACAGGAATCCACTAACTAAATAAAATTGTACACACAAAAATCTTCTATTTTCACAAAAGTGCATGTCATATAGGCAAAAAAGTTTCTATTGAATAAAATACATAAAAATTACTGCCAATTTAATAGGAATAGTATAAAAAAGGTAGTCCTGATCATATAGCAACCCCATGTCATGTATAAATATATTATAGGGACGCAGGGAGCGCTATGTATAGAGTAGGGATGCATCAAAACCAAATGCATACTACATAATTAATTAAATAATTTATTTTATAATAAATTAATTAAATAATACCACATAATTAATAGAAAACTAGTCCGTTTGGGGTGAGCCAAGATGATTTTCATAGAGAAAATAATCAGTTACTTATTTTTTATCATTGTATTTAATGGAGCGGGGGGGAGGCTAGGTTTGATGCCTGTTTGCTTAATCAATAATGTTTGGCTCGGGCCAGATTATGTTTTTTCTGATAGAGAACAGTCTAATTAATAGAAAACTAGTCCGTTTGGGGTGAGCCAAGATGATTTTCATAGAGAAAATCATCAGTTACTTATTTTTTATCATTGTATTTAATGGAGCGAGGGGGCTAGGTTTGATGCCTGTTTGCCTAATCAATAATGTTTGGCTCGGGCCAGATTATGTTTTCTTCTAGAGAACAGTCTAATTGATAGAAAACTAGTCCGTTTTGGGTGAGCCAAGATGATTTTCATAGAAAAATCATCAGTTACTTATTTTTCTCATTGCATTTAATGGAGCGGGGGGGCTAGGTTTGATGCCAGTTTGCTTAATCAATACTGTTTGGCTCGGGCCAGATTATGTTTTTTCTGATAGAGAACAGTCTAATTGATAGAAAACTAGTCAGTTTGGGTGAGCCAAGATGATTTTCATAGAGAAAATCATCAGTTACTTATTTTTTATCATTGTATTTAATGGAGCGGGGGGGCTAGGTTTGATGCCTGTTTGCTTAATCAATAATGTTTGGCTCGGCCAGATTATGTTTTCTGATAGAGAACAGTCTAATTAATAGAAAACTAGTCCGTTTGGGGTGAGCCAAGATGATTTTCATAGAGAAAAATCATCAGTTACTTATTTTTTATCATTGTATTTAATGGAGCGGGGGCTAGGTTTGATGCCTGTTTGCTTAATCAATAATGTTTGGCTCGGCCAGATTATGTTTTTTCTGATAGAGAACAGTCTAATTAATAGAAAACTAGTCCGTTTGGGGTGAGCCAAGATGATTTTCATAGAGAAAATCATCAGTTACTTATTTTTTATCATTGTATTTAATGGAGCGGGGGGGGGCTAGGTTTGATGCCTGTTTGCTTAATCAATAATGTTTGGCTCGGGCCAGATTATGTTTTTTCTGATAGAGAACAGTCTAATTAATAGAAAACTAGTCCGTTTGGGGTGAGCCAAGATGATTTTCATAGAGAAAATCATCAGTTACTTATTTTTTATCATTGTATTTAATGGAGCGAGGGGGGCTAGGTTTGATGCCAGTTGCTTAATCAATAATGTTTGGCTCGGGCCAGATTATGTTTTTTCTGATAGAAACAGTCTAATTAATAGAAAACTAGTCTGTTTGGGGTGAGCCAAGATGATTTTCATAGAGAAAATCATCAGTTACTTATTTTTTATCATTGTATTTAATGGAGCGAGGGGGCTAGGTTTGATGCCTGTTTGCCTAATCAATAATGTTTGGCTCGGGCCAGATTATGTTTTTTCTGATAGAGAACAGTCTAATTGATAGAAAAGTAGTCCGTTTGGGGTGAGCCAAGATGATTTTCATAGAGAAAATCATCAGTTACTTATTTTTTTTCTCATTGCATTTAATGGAGCGGGGGGGGGCTAGGTTTGATGCCAGTTTGCTTAATCAATAATGTTTGGCTCGGGCCAGATTATGTTTTTTCTGATAGAGAACAGTCTAATTAATAGAAAACTAGTCAGTTTGGGGTGAGCCAAGATGATTTTCATAGAGAAAATCATCCGTTACTTATTTTTTATCATTGCATTTAATGGAGCGGGGGGGGGCTAGTTTGATGCCTGTTTGCTTAATCAATAATGTTTGGCTCGGGCCAGATTATGTTTTTTCTGATAGAGAACAGTCTAATTGATAGAAAACTAGTCAGTTTGGGTGAGCCAAGATGATTTTCATAGAGAGAAAATCATCAGTTACTTATTCATTTTTTACCATTGAAACGAGTGGGGGGGGGGCAGGTATCTGGATAAATTTATTTCATCATATGAATGTGTTAGAATTGTCCAATTGTTCAATAATATTTTTTTTGACATTATTCTTTGAGAATAAGATCTTTGGCGAATAAGCAGCCAATTTCAGTCACTAAATAAGAAGCTGCCTGAATCAGAAGCTATCTTCAGTGTGAGAATAAGAAGCTGGTCGAATAAGGAGCTAACTTCAGCTTCATCACTGATGTTGGACGAGAAGGCCCAGCTCTCAGTCTCCGCTCTAATTCATCCCAAAGGTGTTCTATCGGATTGAGGTCAGGACTCTGGTGTGGATGAACTTGACTGGCCTGCACAGACTCCAGTCATCCATGTCTTTATGGACCTTGCTTTGTGCACTGGTGCACAGTCATTAAATGTTAAAAGTAACATCAGGAAGCATTATTTTACTGAGAGGGTGGTGGATACATGGAACAGTCTTCCAGTAGAAGTGGTAGAGGCCAAAACAGTAATTGAATTTAAGCAGGCATGGGATAGGCATAAGGCTATCCTAAACAAAAGATAAATCCAGGTAAAGTATCCATGTAATTGGGCAGACTAGATGGGCTGAAAGGTTCTTATCTGCCGACATTTTTCTATGTTTCTATGTCATGTTGGAAGAGGAAGGGGCCAGCTCCAAACTGTTCCCCGTATAAGTGGTTCCCCCAGGCGAGCGCCCAAGCTCCATGCCGCCGGAAGCTCACAGGGAGCCGAACACGTGAGGTGAGCTGGGACAGTATCCATGAGCTGAATACATTTAGAATGTATGTAGCAGGTTTGAAAAAGAAAAAAAAAACTGCCTAAAATCGCAATATTCAAAAAAAAAAAAAAAATCCCTATATGATTATTTTGTCCATATTGCACAGCCCTAGTTAGGAGCGAGGAAATTTCCCGACTGGATTTGTTGCACAGGTGGCATCCTATCACAGTTCCACGCTGGAATTCACTGAGCTCCTGAGAGTGACCCATTCTGTCACAAATGTTTGTAAAAACAGTCTGCATGCCTAGGTGCTTGATTTTATATACCTGTGGCCGTGGAAGTGATTAGAACACCCGATTCAGATTATTTGGATGGGTGAGCGAATACTTTTGGCAATATAGTGCACATACAGACCAGATCATGCCCACTCAAGATACATATACAGAGACCTCAGCCCAAATCATGCCCACAGAGCTCAG
The DNA here is from genome assembly GCA_009667805.1 of Leptobrachium leishanense. Classification (NCBI taxonomy): domain Eukaryota; kingdom Metazoa; phylum Chordata; class Amphibia; order Anura; family Megophryidae; genus Leptobrachium; species Leptobrachium leishanense. The sequence goes on along the minus strand of CM019067.1, from coordinate 74,457,987 downwards.
CCAACTGTCAGAGTGGCGCGAGGCAGCTGCCGCTAAGCTCCGCCCCTGGCGGGGTGATACGATGTAGGTGGGAGAGATCTACAGCACACGGCGCAAGCGCCGTGTGCCGCAGCTCCTGCCCCTCACCTCATCACGCTGCTCAGTGAGAGAGAGGAAGGAACGTCCGTGAGAGTGGGTGTTCCTTCCACTCTGCGCTACTATGGAGGATCGCACTCTGTATCCCGACGGCGCTGGTATGCCGGGAGCAGTCCGGTGGGCTTCTTGCCCGCCAGACTGTATCTCAAAATATCTACTTGTCCGGCGCCCGGATCTTCATGTCCCGGGCAATATAATTTCCACACCCCTGGAGGGAAGGGAGGCATTATACGGGGGGGGGGGGGGAAGGGAGCATTATACGGGGGGGGGGAGGAGGCATTATACGGGGGGGGGGGAGGAGAGGCCATATACAGGGGAGGGGGGGCGTTATACGGGAGGAGGGAGGCATTATACGGGGGGGGAGGGAGGCATTTACGGGGGGAGGGAGGCATGCATTATACGGGGGGGGAGGAGGCATTATACGGGGGGAGGAGGCATTATACGGGGGGGGAGGGAGGCATTATACGGGGAAGGAGGCATTATACGGGGGGGAGGGAGGCATTATACGGGGGGGGAGAGGCATTATACGGGGGGGGAGGGAGGCATTATACGGGGGGGGGAGGAGGCATTATACGGGGGGGGGGAGGAGGCATTATACGGGGGGGAGGGAGGCATTATACGGGGGGAGGGAGCATTATACGGGGGGGGAGGGAGGCATTATACGGGGGGGGAGGAGGCATTATACGGGGGAGGGAGCATTATACGGGGGGGAGGGAGGCATTATACGGGGGGGAGGGAGGCATTATATACGGGGGGGGGAGAAGGCATTATACAGGGGAGGGGGGGCGGGCGGTTATACCGGGAGGAGAGCCATTATACGGGGGGGGAGGCATATACGGGGGGGGGCGAGCATTATACGGGGGGGGAGGGGCATTATACGGGGGGGAGGGAGGCATTATACGGGGGGGGGGAGGGAGGCATTATACGGGGGGAGGGAGGCATTATACGGGGGGGGGAGAGGCATTATACGGGGGGGAGGAAGGCATTATACAGGGGAGGGGGGCGTTATACGGGAGGAGGAGGCATTATACGGGGGGAGGGAGCATTATACGGGGGGGGCATTATACGGGGGGGGGAGGCATTATACGGGGGGGAGCATTATACGGGGGGGGAGGCATTATACGGGGGGGGAGGGAGGCATTATACGGGGGGAGGGAGGCATTATACGGGGGGGGAGGGAGCATTATACGGGGGGGGGGGAGGGAGGCATTATACGGGGGGAGGAGGCATTATACGGGGGGAGGGAGGAGCATTATACCGGGGGGAGGGAGGCATTATACGGGGGAGAGGAGGCATTATACGGGGGGGAGGGAGGCATTATACGGGGGAGCATTATACGGGGGGAGGGAGGCATTATACGGGGGGAGGGAGGGCATTATACGGGGGGGGGAGGGAGGCATTATACGGGGGGGAGGGAGGCATTATACGGGGGAGGGAGGCATTATACGGGGGGGAGGGGCATTATACGGGGGGGAGGAGGCATTATACGGGGGGGAGGAGCATTATACGGGGGGGGAGGGAGCATTATACGGGGGGGGAGGGAGGCATTATACGGGGGGGGAGGGAGGCATTATACGGGGGGGAGGGAGGCATTATACCGGGGGGAGGGAGGCATTATACGGGGGGGAGGAGGCATTATACGGGGGGAGGGAGGCGTTATACGGGGGGAGGGAGGCGTTATACGGGGGGAGGAGGCGTTATACGGGGAGGAGAGGAGGCGTTATACGGCGGGGGGGGAGGGAGCGTTATACGGGGGGGGGGAGAGGAGGCGTTATACGGGGGGGGGAGGCGTTATACGGGGGAGAGGGAGGCGTTATACGGGGGGGAGAGGGAGCGTTATACGGGGGAGAGGAGGCGTTATACGGGGGGGAGGGAGGCGTATACGGGGGAGAGGAGGCGTTATACGGGGGGGGAGAGGGAGGCGTTATACGGGGGGGGGGGTAGAGGAGGCGTTATACGGGGGGGGAGAGGGAGGCGTTATACGGGGGGGGAGAGGGAGGCGTTATACGGGGGGGGGGGGAGAGGGAGGCGTTATACGGGGGGGGGAGGAGGGAGCGTTATACGGGGGGGGGGAGAGGGAGGCGTTATGCGGGGGGGGGAGAGGGAGGCGTTATACGGGGGGGAGAGAGGAGGCGTTATACGGGGGGGGAGAGGGAGCGTTATACGGGGGGGGGGGGAGAGGGAGCGTTATACGAGGGGGGAGAGGGAGCGTTATAGGGGGGGTGAGAGGCGTTATACGGGGGGGTGAGGGAGGCGTTATACGGGGGGGTGAGGGAGGCGTTATACGGGGGGGAGAGAGGCGCATTAGAGAGAGGTGGGTAATATACAGGGAAGGTGGCAATCAGTATACGTGGGCGCATTATACAGGGTGGCGGAAGGGGGCGCTGTGCACCCAGCACTTATCGCCTCATAGAGCACGCCTGATGAGGTAAAGGCTCTGCATTCATTCGTTCGCTTACCCCGGCAGCAGGTCCTGACTCTGATCCCGCGGCCCTATCCACTCTCCCGGGCGACAGGGAACAATCACTTCCGGAAGGTTGCACCCTAAGCGGAGGCGGATATGACGCGACCTCTTAAAGCGGAAGTTAAGATTTTTCTAACCGAAATATTTAGAATTAAGTGCACCGTGTGCTTAGAGCGGTTTTATCGCTCAATTCGACTTTATGAAGTCACAATTGTAACCATTAAAATGAAGTCACACTGGCGTTAATTTTATCTTGCGTCTGCCCTGTTGAATCCTATTTTACAGGGATTTGGGGGGGGCGGTATACCGGGTTATACGGGGTTACAGGGAAGGTGGCATATATGTGGGGGGAAGTATACAGGGAAGGTTGCATTATATATATGTGGGGGGAGTATACAGGGAAGGTTGCCTTATATTATGTGGGGGGAAGTATACAGGAAGGTTGCATATATATATGTGGGGGAAGTATAAGGAAGTTGCATTATATATGTGGGGGAGTATACAGGGAAGGTTGCATTATATATGTGGGGGAGTATACAGGGAAGGTTGCATTATATATATATGGGGGGAGTATACAGGGAAGGTTGCATTATATATATGTGGGGGGAGTATACAGGGAAGGTTGCCTTATATATATGTGGGGGAAGTATACAGGGAAGGTTGCATTATATATATGTGGGGGAGTATACAGGGAAGGTTGCAATTATATATATTGGGGGAGTTACAGGAAGGTTGCATTATATATATGTGGGGGAGTATACAGGGAAGGTTGCATTATATATATGTGGGGGAGTATACAGGGAAGGTTGCATTATATATATGTGGGGGGAGTATACAGGGAAGGTTGCATTATATATATGTGGGGGAGTATACAGGGAAGTTGATTATATATATGGGGGAGTATACAGGAAGGTTGCATTATATATTATGTGGGGGAGTATACAGGAAGGTTGCATTATATATATGTGGGGGGAGTATACAGGGAAGGTTGCATTATATATATGTGGGGGAAGTATACAGGGAAGGTTGCCTTATATATATGTGGGGGGAAGTATACAGGGAAGGTTGCCTTATATATATGTGGGGGAAGTATACAGGGAAGGTTGCATTATATATATGTGGGGGGAGTATACAGGGAAGGTTGCATTATATATATGTGGGGGAGTATACAGGGAAGGTTGCATTATATATATGTGGGGGAAGTATACAGGGAAGGTTGCCTTATATATATGTGGGGGAGTATACAGGGAAGGTTGCATTATATATATGTGGGGGAGTATACAGGGAAGGTTGCATTATATATATGTGGGGGGAGTATACAGGGAAGGTTGCATTATATATATGTGGGGGGATATATACAGGGAAGGTTGCATTATATATATGTGGAGTATACAGGGAAGGTTGCATTATATATATGTGGGGGAGTATACAGGGAAGGTTGCATTATATATATGTGGGGGGAGTATACAGGGAAGGTTGCATTATATATATATGGGGGGAGTATACAGGGAAGGTTGCATTATATATATGTGGGGGGAGTATACAGGGAAGGTTGCATTATATATATGTGGGGGAGTATACAGGGAAGGTTGCATTATATATATGTGGGGGAGTATACAGGGAAGGTTGCATTATATATATGGGGGGAGTATACAGGAAGGTTGCATTATATATATGTGGGGGGAGTATACAGGGAAGGTTGCATTATATATATGTGGGGGAGTATACAGGGAAGGTTGCCTTATATATATATGTGGGGGGAGTATACAGGGAAGTTTGCCTTATATATATGGGGGGGAGTATACAGGGAAGGTTGCCTTATATATATGTGGGGATATACAGGGAAGGTTGCATTATATATATGTGGGGGAGTATACAGGGAAGGTTGCCTTATATATATGTGGGGGGAGTATACAGGGAAGGTTGCATTATATATATGTGGGGGGAGTATACAGGGAAGGTTGCCTTATATATATGTGGGGGAGTATACAGGGAAGGTTGCATTATATATATGTGGGGGGAGTATACAGGGAAGGTTGCATTATATATATGTGGGGGGAGTATACAGGGAAGGTTGCATTATATATATGTGGGGAGTATACAGGGAAGGTTGCCTTATATATATGTGGGGGGAGTATACAGGGAAGGTTGCATTATATATATGTGGGGGAGTATACAGGGAAGTTGCATTTATATATGTGGGGGAGTATACAGGGAAGGTTGCCTTATAATATGTGGGGGGAGTATACAGGGAAGGCTGCATTATATATATGTGGGGGAGTATACAGGGAAGGTTGCATTATATATATATGTGGGGGGAGTATACAGGGAAGGTTGCATTATATAATGGTGGGGAGTATACAGGGAAGGTTGCATTATATATATGTGGGGGGAGTATACAGGGAAGGTGGCAGTATACGTAGGGGTGCATTATATAGGACGGCAGAAGGGGGCTTAAGGCTTTATGGAAACATGGCAGATAGAGCATTAGAGCAAGCTTTCTGTAAGCCCAGTGCGACCTCCAGACTCAGAGCCCGGACTATTCCGATACTCTTAAGGCTGGGGTCAGACGAGCACCCTATGTACGCCCGTACTGACGTGCCTTCTGGCGTCTTTCATAGCATTGTGTTGCTGCGATGGGGGTCGCCAACACGCTGTTGCGCATGCAAGTGGCCATGCTGCGTCCATGCAGCAAGTCTTCCCGTCATTGCGCTAGGACGAGCACTGACGGGGCTGCAATGCGCTGTCCTCCATAGGAGGATCGTTCCATCCGCTCTTACTACCGCTCGTCTGACCCCAACCTAAGCAAGCATTCATCCTGGCGTTGATTATTTAAAAGGAACTTTGAGAAATACAAGAGGTTACTCACCAAGCACCAAATGTGCCACTGAAATGCACCGAACAGTAAATCTCACCGGTCTGGGCTCACAGAAAGCTTGCTCTAATGCTCTATCTGCCATGTTTCCATAAAGCCTTAAGCCCCCTTCTGCCGCCCTATATAATGCACCCCTACGTATAATATTTTTATTAGTGATATTGCAGAAGGTATTAATGGAAAAGTATGTCTTTTTGCTGATGACACAAAGATTTGCAACAGGGTTGACGTTCCTGGAGGGATCAGCCAAATGACAAATGATTTAGGTAAACTAAAAAAATGGTCGGAGCTGTGGCAATTGAGTTTTAACGTGGATAAGTGCAAGATAATGCACCTGGGACGTAAAAACCCAAGGGCTGAATATAGAATATTTGATACAGTCCTAACCTCAACATCTGAGAAAAGGGATTTAGAGGTCATTATTTCAGAGGATCTAAGGGTAAGTAGTCAATGTAATAGAGCAGCAGGAAATGCTAGCAGAATGCTTGGTTGTGTAGGGAGAGGTATTAGCAGTAGGAAAAGGGAAGTGCTCATGTCACTGTACAGAGCAGTGGCGTCACTAGGGTCGGTGTCACCCGGTGCGGTAATTTATGGTGTCACCCCCCCCCCCCGAGTTTTTCAGATTTTATTTTTTTAACTACTCTTACTCCTAAATCAGTACTCCCATATAACACTGAATGCTCATACACACAGCGCACATTACTGTGAGGTTTATTGCTGTGGAGCTCTCTCATATGCTCACACAACTTTTTGCCAACTGCCAGCAAGTACGTTGCCCGTTCGAAGGCAGTGAAAGCACACATGGATATATATTGCCCCCAGCAGCTCTGGATATATATTGCCCCCAGCAGCTCACCCATGGATATATATTGCCCCAGCTCACATATGGATATATTGCGCCTCAGCTCACATATGGATATATTGCCCCAGACCAGCTCACACATGGATATTGCCCCAGACCAGCTCACACATGGATATATTGCCCCAGACCAGCTCACACATGGATATATTGCCCCAGACCAGCTCACACATGGATATATTGCCCCAGACCAGCTCACACATGGATATATTGCCCCAGACCAGCTCACACATGGATATTGCCCCAGCTCTCATGGATATTGCCCCCAGCACACATGGATATGCCCCAGCTCCTCTCATGGATATTGCCCCAGCTGCTCTCATGTATATACTGCCCCAGCTGCTCTCATTGATAATGCTCCAGCTGCTCTCATGGATTTTGCCCCAGCTCATGGATATACTGCCCCAGCAGCTCATGGATATACTGCCCCAGCAGCTCATGGATATGCCCCAGCAGCTCATGGATATGCCCCAGCTCCTCTCATGGATTTGCCCCAGCAGCTCATGGATATGCCCCAGCTCCTCTCATGGATATGCCCCAGCAGCTCATGGATTTGCCCCAGCTCACTCATGGATATGCCCCAGCTCACTCATGGATATGCCCCAGCTCCTCTCATGGATATGCCCCAGCAGCTCATGGATTTGCCCCAGCTCACTCATGGATATGCCCCAGCTCACTCATGGATATGCCCCAGCTCCTCTCATGGATATGCCCCAGCTCCTCATGGATTTGCCCCAGCACCTCATGGATTTGCCCCAGCAGTTTATGATTTGCCCCAGCACCTCATGGATTTGCCCCAGCAGTTTATGGATTTGCCCCAGCAGTTTATGGATTTGCCCCAGCAGCTCATGGATTTGCCCCAGCAGCTCATGGATTTGCCCCAGCAGTTTATGGATTTTGCCCCAGCAGCTCATGGATTTGCCCCAGCAGTTTATGGATTTGCCCCAGCAGCTCATGGATTTGCCCCAGCAGCTCATGGATTTGCCCCAGCAGCTCATGGATATGCCCCAGCTCCTCTCATGGATATGCCCCAGCTCCTCTCATGGATATGCCCCAGCTCCTCTCATGGATATGCCCCAGCTCCTCTCATGGATATGCCCCAGCTCCTCTCATGGATATGCCCCAGCAGCTCATGGATTTGCCCCAGCTCACTCATGGATATGCCCCAGCTCACTCATGGATATGCCCCAGCTCCTCTCATGGATATGCCCCAGCACCTCATGGATTTGCCCCAGCAGTTTATGGATTTGCCCCAGCACCTCATGGATTTGCCCAGCAGTTTATGGATTTGCCCAGCAGCTCATGGATTTGCCCCAGCAGTTTATGGATTTGCCCCAGCAGCTCATGGATTTGCCCCAGCAGCTCATGGATTTGCCCAGCAGCTCATGGATTTGCCCCAGCAGCTCATGGATTTGCCCCAGCAGCTCATGGATTTGCCCAGCAGTTTATGGATTTGCCCCAGCAGTTTATGGATTTGCCCCAGCAGTTTATGGATTTGCCCCAGCAGCTCATGGATTTGCCCCAGCAGCTCATGGATTTGCCCCAGCAGCTCATGGATTTGCCCCAGCAGCTCATGGATTTGCCCCAGCAGTTTATGGATTTGCCCCAGCAGTTTATGGATTTGCCCCAGCAGCTCATGGATTTGCCCCAGCAGTTTATGGATTTGCCCCAGCAGCTCATGGATTTGCCCCAGCTCATGGATTTGCCCCAGCAGCTCATGGATTTGCCCCAGCAGTTTATGGATTTGCCCCAGCAGTTTATGGATTTGCCCCAGCAGCTCATGATTTGCCCCAGCAGTTTATGGATTTGCCCAGCAGCAGCTCATGGATTTGCCCCAGCAGCTCATGGATTTGCCCCAGCAGCTCATGGATATGCCCCAGCTCCTCATGGATTTGCCCCAGCACCTCATGGATTTGCCCCAGCACCTCATGGATTTGCCCCAGGCCCCCATGGATTTGCCCCAGCAGCTCATGGATTTGCCCCAGCAGCTCATGGATTTGCGCCAGCAGCTCATGGATTTGCCCCAGCTCACCTCCTGGTCCTGGTCCGGATAGCGGCCCAGGCAGCACCTCTCCGCCGCGTTTTTCGCTCCTTCTGAGCGTCCGGCGCGCAGCTTGGGCGCTCGTCTGGGGGAGCCACGTGACCAGCCGCGATTGGCTGGTGACGTATTTCCTCCAGGCGAGCGCCGAAGCTGCATGCTTCGGACGCTCGCACGGAGCGAATCCGCGGCGGTGGCGTCGGTGGCGGGCGGTGGGTGAGACACCCGCCCTTAGGGTGACGGTGTCACCCTAAAGGCGGGTGTCACCTGGTGCGGGCCGCACCCCCCGCCCCCACGTTACGACGCCACTGGTACAGAGCACTGGTGAGACCTCACTTGGAGTACTGTGTGCAGTACTGGAGACAGTATCTCCAGAAGGATATAGACATCTTAGAGAGAGTTCAGAGAAGGGCTACTAAAATGGTGTACGGCTTGAAGGAGAAAAGTTACCAGGAAAGGCTTAATGATCTTAACATGTACAGCTTGGAAAAAAGACGAGACAGAGGAGATATGATAGAACACAATCGGGGCCTAGTACTAGCGGCCATTTTAGAAGCCTGGAAGGAGATTTCTGAGACCTTTTACCGCTCTTCTTCCTTGTGCCTGCGCTTTTGGTGACATGCCCACCGGTCGCTCACAGAAGCTGCGGTCCAGACAGAGGGACATTCGGGACTCCATGAGAGGTGGGTCCACTTCGAAGGGAGATGCGATCTCCTCCTCCCTCCCCCCGGGCTATGACTTTTCGGAAGATGAAGAGGACCCCTGGCACTCGGGTGGTAGCTCTGCGATGACCTGGATCTCCCCACAATCTCGGCACCAGACTCCCAACCACTATCTGCAGCAGCAAAAAAAAGGGCGCAAAAGAAACGAAAAGCAGCGCTGACGGCGTCTTTTGAGTGCCTCACTTGCTGCTGGTGGCCTCTCTGACGGGGATTTGCCGAGGAACCCCAGCTTTCAGCCAGCAGTAGTGTGGCTTCATTACGACAGGACGTTTTGAGACCGGGTGCCCAACCGCAACAAACGAGAGCGACCTCACTCGAAACCTGTATGACACAGCCTGAGGAAAGTCGGCAGGAGGAGGATGATGATCTTCCTCTTACGAAAAGAGACCTTCGGAGGATCCTGGACGAACTCCGGGAGATCCGGGGGTGTGGAAACCTGAAGTGGCGGCGTTCAGGAGGAGGTTGCAACAATCCGTGCGCAGGTGACAGCAGTGCAGGCGACGACCTCTACAGTGCTATCGGAACATACTCACTGTTGGGACAGGTCGCTGGTCTAAGATCCCAGGTCGAGCTTTTGTCCCGCTCTGTGGAGATGCTGGAAAACAAGACACCGCCGTCGTAACGTCAGGGTCAGAGGCATCCCGGACTCTGTGTCGTCGGATGAACTCCCAGCTTATGTGTCTCGTTTGGCCCTTCGGATGGCGGGACTCCCTCCTGACAAGCCAGATGTGATCGGATCGGTATTCAGGGTTCGGAAACCTGCGGCGCTTTCGAAGGGGACACCCCGTGATGTCGTGGTGGCCTTTCGTGACGTAGCATTTAAGGTCAAGCTTATGTCTGCTCCTGGCGCAAGAGATCCAGTGAAATTTGAGGGCTCCACGTTGGCTTTGTATCACGACCTTCCATTCCAGACTCTGCTTGCTCGCAGGCGGTTCCGTCCTGTGACTGCGGTTCTTCGTCGGAGGGGGATCCGTTATCGGTGGGGCTTGGCGGGAGCATTGGTGGTGACACATAATAATGTCCCCTACACCATCACTGATCCTGAAACCGCCTGGTCCGACCTTGAAGCGGCGGGCATCTCGCCGGACCCTCCGGAACTTCAGCCAGACTGAGACCTGAGCGATATTGTTTATCCCCCCCCCAGCTTTTTCTTCTCTGTTTACGTGTCACTGGTCTATAGATAAACTCTGAGTATAATCTATCAGGACAATTTATGGCATTTACGTTGAAAGTCCTACATGCTTATGTGTTTCTTTTGTGTTTTCTTCCTTCACTGAGGTTGGGACTTCTTGCTTTTTGTTTTTATTATTCCCTTATTGACCTGTTACTACTTGCATCTTACATTATCTGACTGGCTGACCGTAGTTAGTTTGGCCAGCCCTAGACGGCTGTCTTTTTCTACGTTTGATTTCGTGAATTTCTTGTTATGTATAATTCTCTAAATAAAGAATTTAAAAAAAAAAAAAAAAAAAAAAAAGAAACATTTAAATACGTAAAGGGAATCCACAAGGTAGAGGAAGGGAGTATATTTAAAAGAAACAAAGTAGCAAAACAAGAGGACATAGTCTTAGATTAGAGGGGCAAAGGTAACATCAGGAAGCATATATTTTACTGAGAGGGTGGTGGATACATGGAACAGTCTTCCAGTAGAAGTGGTTGAGGCCAAAACAGTAATTGAATTTAAGCAAGCATGGGATAGGCATAAGGCTATCCTAAACAAAAGATAAATCCAGGTAAAGTATCCATGTAATTGGGCAGACTACATGGGCCGAAAGGTTCTTATCTGCCGACATTTTTCTATGTTTCTATGTCAGTGAAATTTTGTGGCAGTTTGTTAATTCACAAAATCTACAAAGACCACCAAAATTTCTGTGCGCTTTCATTCGGTGAGCTCAATTTGCCGACCCTGATGTGAATTCAGCATTCACTGCCAGGTCCCCAAAGTGCATCGCTGAACGTCGCCGATAAACCTGCCGAACACATCTGATAAACCACCGAAAAAAAAATCACTGATCAGATAAACCGCCGATCGCAGCCGCTGATCTGTCGAATGACTTCTACCTGCAGCTTAAAAAAGCCAACCAGCCGTCGAACAGGTGTAAAAGAAAAAAAAATACAAATTTTAAAAGTCGTTTAAAAAAATAGAATACTGCATGGAAATTATATAAAAGGTCCTATTAATAACAATAAAAAGGTCTGTTACAGAATAAAAACAACAATCAAAGATTTTGCTGAAAAATGTCTAAAACATTCTAAAAATAAAAAACAAATCAGGCTGGTGTCAGACGAGCGTTTTTTAAGAGCGGAAGGAACGTCTGTGAGAGTGGACATTCCTTCCACACTGACGCCCATGTGGCCACCTCACTGAGCGCAGTTCGTGCGCTCAACTCAGCGCACGGTTAGTAAGTGCAGTTAGTGCGCTCAGCGTTGCAAGGCATTATTTGGAAAAATTACCAGCTTTTTGAACAGCTGAATGGCCACGAAATTACACCGTACAGGGAAATTCACCGTTCGGTGCAATTCGGTGGCCAATTGGCTCTCTTTGAATATCCCCTCAAGCTGTCATAGCTATAATACTGACGAATTGACAGTGAAATTGTCGCTGTATCTTCTGAGCGGTGGCAACTAGATAGTCATGATTGGTGTCATTGGAAAGGCCAGGACAGGGCCTTTTCGAGAATACCAAACATGACAAGGTTAAGTGTAAAGAAAATAATAAATAAAAATGTCTTTAGCTAAAATCATGTATTTTTTTTAAATTTTGTCATAGCATTCTGGCAGGGCATGACATATGCACATAATAATTTTATATAGCTCACCAGGAGGAGAGTACTCCAGGCAACAAATCAAAAGATTTCATCAGTAGCATTATATATATATATATATATATATACACACACACAAAGATTTTAACAAAAGTTAACCACTTACAGATTTAGAATGTTTAACCCTTTCAGAATTTCAAATTTTTTAACAGAGCCTAGGGTTAGAAACCTTGAAAAATCTTTAATGGTCTGAGAACTGTTGAAATGCTGAAAGGGCTAAGGGTTGTTAGAATCTGTAAGGGGTTTAATTTATGCTAAAAATGTTATGTTTGGATATATGCTCTACTGTTGAAATCTTCTGTATTGGTTGGGTGGAGTACTTTCTTCCTGGTAAGTGGTGTTTAATTTTGTCTTGACATGCATTCACACTCTGTGCTTAGCAAAAGTTGGGTGCTGCCCTCCTGGTGTGTTCATAATTATATATTATGAATCGGCTGAAAACAAGGATATACGTATATTGTGTCTGGGTCTTACAATAATACAGGACTTCAAAATCGCGTTTAAACATGATGAGCAAAAACAGTAAAAACTAGCTCAGCGCACAGAAGTGAAATGGTGCAGCAGTGAAGGGGTTAAAAGGCTACTACTGACAAAATAATGAGATGTTCTTATTTTATGTGGCTGATATCTGCTTTGTTTTTGTTGTGTATGTTAAGAAAATATTTTACTCTATATGTGTCACTGGGTGCATTCATTTTGTGTCGTGAACTGCCCCCGCCAAAGTATCTTTACAGCACTTGCTCCTCACTGTGTGGCTTTGGCCACAGAATAGAGTGAATGTGTCAGTGACCAACTCACATCATTGTATGGTTATCTCAGGTAGACTGGAGAACACAATACAACCCTGCTGCCTTATCTAAAACATTCACTTCTCCACATCATTAACTGTTAAATGATGTAGAAGTTAAACCGCAGCAATATAGTAAAACATTTGCTCAGATTTTGGTAAATGTTGCATCATGGGAAAAATGCACAGGATGGAAACCGGAGAAGAAAAAACACCTACCTTTATTTTTTTCTGTTAACATACAATTACGTCAAACAAAGAAACAAAACAGCAGCATGTGTTTTATAAAGTGGTTTTATTTGTAATGCACAAGTAATCTAGTTACAGTTTATGTAAGTGGTAGTATCCCTTTAAATAAAAAATCCATGAACCCCAACCCTGAGAGCCTCCTGTATTCTCCAGCCCCAAGAGCTTACGCTGTAATGGTGGGGGCTCTATTGGAGTGTAAGCTCTCGGGGTTGGGGATGTAGAATAGATGCAGACTGAAAGGGTTATTCAAACAGAGCTGAATTGGCCACCGAACGGTTACAGTTACAAGTACTTATACAGAACCAGTTGATTCCATAGCGCTTTACAAATGGGTAAGCATAAACGTGAGACATAATAAATAATGATACATTAGGTGCAGTCAACTCTACCCATAGGATAATTGTCCTGCTAAGGCCGGGTGCAAACTAGCGTTTTCTTCTGCGCACTAGCACGCGTTATGATGCTCTTTATAGGATATAAGTACACGGATAGAGAAGAACACACATAGTATACGCATAACACGCGCCGAAGACGTCAGTCATGGAAACACCAAGGCTTTTGCGCTAGGATTGACACAACGTTGGCCGCGTGCTGAATGTCAAAAGCCCAGCTCTTTTTTTTTCATTCAACTCAAATTCAGTGTTTACAACGTGCGTCAAAATTAACGCATCGTCTGGCGTCTACCAATCTCTTCCGTCATAAAGTGCGTCCTTTTTAACACACGCTAGTGTGCAGAAGAAAACTCTAGTGTGCACCCGGCCTAAAACAGCACTTGAAAAAAAGTGCTCAGCTTTGAGGATTGCCTTGGGAAAATTCAGACTGAATCCTGCAATCACTGAGCAGCAAATCATATCATCTGTGCTGAGCTTCACATATCTGGAAAACCTGGCCTGTTGGCGGTACTTATCTATGGGAAAGAGGTATGTAAACAAGAGGGAGCAGGGGTGAGGTTTGGAGCTGGTGGTCAGAAGTAGAGATGAGCTGTTCGGTTCGATCAGTTCGGAGTTCAACTCGAACATTGGCAGTTCGAAAGTTCGCGAACTTCGAACTTTTTGGCGTGTTCGGTTCGAGTTCGGAAAAAAAATATTTGAAAAAAGTATAAAAAAAATGCTTAAAAAAATACTAAAAAATCTAGAAATAAAGAGACTCTTTACTGCAGAATATTATAAGCAACGGTTTATTAGATATTGAATTAAAAAATTACCTAATGTCGTCTAGGTGCAAAGATTCTCACCTCTAAATGACCTGTGCTCTCAAACGGTGTAAACAACAGGTGTTTAATTAGTGTTTGGAAATAGCATGTGCTTCTAATTAGCAATTAGAATTTGATACATTGCTTGCAGACTGGGTGTGGCCTGCACATGTATGAACAAACACTGTGCTTGTTTTGAATTCGAAGAACTGTTCATTTCTACTATATGATCCTCTCTATGTTGTTTAACCCCTTAAGGACCAGGGCTCTGTAAAGCCAATCATTAAAGATGTAGATGTTACGTCATTTGTCATCAAGGGCTTAATAAAATCTTTATCACACTCCTTAGATTTAAACGTAATATTCCAGTATTTGTATGTCATGTACCTCTCCTGAAGGGCCTATGTGAGCATACAATTATTATTGTGTTAGAAATGTCTATCATAAAGCGTACAAGCTGAGTCCCTAGAGTCTCTGACTATCCATTGTCATATATACCTTGCGTTATACATATAAAGCCCCGTTCACACGGTGCGATTTGAAAGTCGCGCGATTTTCATATTCGCGACATAGTGCGATAATGTCGCACGATGTCACGCGACGTCGCGGTTTTGTGAGATTTTTGCAAAGCACCACCAATGCAAATCGCAGATAGCAAATCTCAAAAAAAGGGTCATGTACCAGCGACATGCTACCGCGACATGTGACGTCGCGCGGCAAGATGTGAACAGCTCCATTGAAATGCATTGGAGAAGCAACGCAGTGCGACGTCGTGGCAAAATCCGCGCGATAAATAAATCACACAGTGTGAAAGGGGGCCTAATACATTCCCTCATCTAACAGGATAGTAGCCCTGTGCATTTTAACCCCTTAAGGGTGGCTAGGTGTCGTGTGTGGGTCTCTGATGGCTATATTTCTATACATCCTACAACAAAAAACAGAATAGGTGCTCTTTCCCAGATAGAAGGCAAAAGGTAACAAGAAAAATGATAAAAAGACCTTGTAGATCTCAAATTCGTCCCCTCCAATGAACGTGCAAAGAATAAGTGAAAATGTACCGAGATCTACACAGGGTAATACAGAAAATGAAGAATCATAGCGTTATATTGTTAAAACAGTGGTGTATCATGACACGTCCCCGTCAAAAACGCACTCACAGGATAATTAGTGAATAAGCGCATGTAAAAGTTACCCCTCCTATGGGTGTTTATGAGGCCCAGGATATCACCATGAACGGAATTCTTCCACCTGGATCGCTTGCTGCTGCTGCACCAAAAAACAGGGGGTCCAATCGCCAACAGAATAAAAAAGGTATTTAATTTTTTAAAACCATATGTTATCCAACGCGTTTCGTTGGCATAAAACCAACTTCATCAGGGATTATATCGTTCGGCTGCTTTGGCGCACTTCTGGACCCTGTGGCGGATGCGGAATTCACTGCAGGGTCAGCGAATTGATCTCAAAGGAAAGAGCACTGAAATTTCAATGCTCTCTGAGTAACCCCTTTTATTATCGTGTAAGCTCTTAGGGATGAGGGATACAGATCCCGATTCCAAAATGTATCTACAATACTATAGCAAGGTCTTCTAAATATATATATATATATATGTTCTGTATGCGAAACCCTAGGGTGCACAGCTTTTCACCATTTTAATAATATGTATTTTTGTTTGTTGGTGAATTTGCCAGGCCGCTTAGTGGCCCTCCTAGAGAATTGCAGGTAGATTATTTTTGTCCTGTCTGATAAAAGCTCTTTTCACTGTGTCTTCTGTGAGTCTGAGCGTAGGAACCAATGTTCCAGCTCCTCGTTGTAGCACGGATACCCATGTGCGCGCACCGTCTGCTCTGACTGGTTTCCCTGAAATCAGACGCGTGCTGGGGACAGCGTCACACACAACGTCTGCTTCCTCCTGCTCCCGTTCGGCGAAGTCATCATGCTGCGCTTGGCATCTTATGGCCGCATCCCTCTGCTCTCAGCGCTCAGATCGAACGCCAGGCCATACGTCACCTGGCAGCCATGCTGTGCCTTTCTTTGCGTGCTTCGCCCACACCAGCGGCGGGATCACGTGACTCCTGCACAGGTGCCGTGCTGCTACAACACCGATGGCCATCACTAACCATAAAGGGGGGAGGAGGGGGACTCACCCTGTTGTCACACACCTGCTGCAACTGGCTGCCCAGACTGCTCCCAGGTGACCCTATGCAGGACTGCGAGGCCCTATTAACACAAGCTCATCTATCCTGTGCTATTGTGACCTCTCCAATGACCCCTCACCTGACTCTCTAATGACTCCCTCCCCTGACTCTCCAATGACCCCTCACCTGACTCTCCAATGACCCCTCCCCTGACTCTCCAATGACCCCTCACCTGACTCTCCAATGACCCCTCACCTGACTCTCCAATGACTCCCTCCCCTGACTCTCCAATGACCCCTCCCCTGACTCTCCAATGACTCCCTCCCCTGACTCTCCAATGACCCCTCCCCTGACTCTCCAATGACTCCCTCCCCTGACTCTACAATGACTCCCTCCCCTGACTCTCCAATGACTCCCTCCCCTGACTCTCCAATGACTCCCTCCCCTGACTCTCCAATGACTCCCTCCCCTGACTCTCCAATGACTCCCTCCCCGACTCTCCAATGACTCCCTCCCCTGACTCTCCAATGACTCCCTCCCCTGACTCTCCAATGTCTCCCTCCCCTGACTCTCCAATGTCTCCCTCCCCTGACTCTCCAATGTCTCCTCCCCTGACTCTCCAACGTCTCCCCCCCTGACTCTCCAACGACTCCCTCCCTTGACTCTCCAACGACTCCCTCCCCTGACTCTCCAACGACCCCCCTCCCCTGACTCTCCAACGACCCCCTCCCCTGACTCTCCAACGACCCCCTCCCCTGACTCTCCAACGACCCCCTCCCCTGACTCTCCAACGACTCCCTCCCCTGACTCTCCAACGACTCCCTCCCTGACTCTCCAACGACTCCCTCCCCTGACTCTCCAACGTCCTCCCCCTGACTCTCCAACGACTCCCTCCCTGACTCTCCAACGTCCCCTCCCCTGACTCTCCAACGTCTCCCTCCCCTGACTCTCCAACGTCCCCCTCCCCTGACTCTCCAACGACTCCCTCCCCTGACTCTCCAACGTCCCTCTCCCTGACTCTCCAACGTCTCCCCCTCCCCTGACTCTCCAACGTCCCCCTCCCCTGACTCTCCAACGACTCCCTCCCCTGACTCTCCAACGACCCCCTCCCCTGACTCTCCAACGTCTCCCTCCCTGACTCTCCGTCTCCCTCCCCTGACTCTCCAACGACCCCCTCCCCTGACTCTCCAACGTCTCCCTCCCTGACTCTCCAACGACTCCCTCCCTGACTCTCCAACGACCCCCTCCCCTGACTCTCCAACGACTCCCTCCCCTGACTCTCCAACGACTCCCTCCCCTGACTCTCCAACGACCCCCCCTCCCCTGACTCTCCAACGACTCCCTCCCTGACTCTCCAACGACCCCCTCCCCTGACTCTCCAACGACTCCCTCCCCTGACTCTCCAACGACTCCCTCCCCTGACTCTCCAACGTCTCCCATCCCTGACTCTCCAACGTCCCCTCCCCTGACTCTCCAACGTCCCCTCCCCTGACTCTCCAACGTCTCCCTCCCTGACTCTCCAACGTCTCCCTCCCCTGACTCTCCAACGTCTCCCATCCCTGACTCTCCAACGTCTCCCATCCCTGACTCTCCAACGACTCCCTCCCCTGACTCTCCAACGACTCCCTCCCCTGACTCTCCAACGTCCCCCCTCCCCTGACTCTCCGCCCCCTCCCCTGACTCTCCAACGACCCCCTCCCCTGACTCTCCAACGACTCCCTCCCCTGACTCTCCAACGACTCCCTCCCCTGACTCTCCAACGACCCCCTCCCCTGACTCTCCAACGACTCCCTCCCCTGACTCTCTCAACGTCTCCCATCCCTGACTCTCCAACGTCTCCCATCCCTGACTCTCCAACGACTCCCTCCCCTGAACTCTCCAACGACTCCCTCCCCTGACTCTCCAACGTCTCCCATCCCTGACTCTCCGTCTCCCTCCCCTGACTCTCCAACGTCCCCTCCCTGACTCTCCAACGACCCCCCTCCCCTGACTCTCCAACGACCCCCTCCCCTGACTCTCCAACGACCCCCCCCTCCCCTGACTCTCCAACGACTCCCTCCCTGACTCTCCAACGACTCCCTCCCCTGACTCTCCAACGACTCCCATCCCTGACTCTCCAACGACCCCCCTCCCTCCCCTGACTCTCCAACGTCCCCTCCCTGACTCTCCAACGACCCCCTCCCCTGACTCTCCAACGACTCCCTCCCCTGACTCTCCAATGTCTCCCTCCCCTGACTCTCCAACGTCTCCCATCCCTGACTCTCCAACGACTCCCATCCCTGACTCTCCAACGACTCCCTCCCCTGACTCTCCAACGACTCCCTCCCCTGACTCTCCAACGTCTCCCTCCCCTGACTCTCCGTCTCCCTCCCCTGACTCTCCAACGACCCCCCCCCTGACTCTCCAACGACTCCCTCCCCTGACTCTCCAACGACTCCCTCCCCTGACTCTCCAACGACCCCCTCCCCTGACTCTCCAACGACTCCCTCCCCTGACTCTCCAACGACTCCCTCCCCTGACTCTCCAACGACCCCCTCCCCTGACTCTCCAACGACCCCCTCCCCTGACTCTCCAACGACCCCCTCCCCTGACTCTCCAACGACTCCCTCCCCTGACTCTCCAATGTCTCCCTCCCCTGACTCTCCAACGTCTCCCATCCCTGACTCTCCAACGTCTCCCATCCCTGACTCTCCAACGACTCCCTCCCCTGACTCTCCAACGACTCCCTCCCCTGACTCTCCAACGTCTCCCATCCCTGACTCTCCGTCTCCCTCCCCTGACTCTCCAACGACCCCCTCCCCTGACTCTCCAACGACCCCCCCTCCCCTGACTCTCCAACGACCCCCTCCCCTGACTCTCCAACGACCCCCCCTCCCCTGACTCTCCAACGACTCCCTCACCTGACTAACATGTTCTGTAGCGCTGTACAATGGGAGAGACAGAATAACAACTATACATGCAAGTTAAACACACCAAACAGAAGGAGAGAGGACTCTGCTCGAGAGCTTACAATCTAAGAGGAGAGGGGTGACACGCTAAGCGAGGGTAATAGTTCTGTATGTGAAGTAGTGGGGGGGGGGGCTGTGGGCAAGATGGAGCAAGAAATGTACAGTGGGCAATCATGGAGTGAGCCGATAGGCTTCTCTAAAGCAGTGGTCTCCAACCCTGGTCCTCAGGGCCCACTAACAGGCCAGGTTAGCCAGATATTTGCTGCTCAGCGATTGCCGGATTCAGTCTGTATGTCCCCAAGATAAGCCTTAAAACCTGACCTGTTAGTGGATCCTGAGGACTGGAGTTGACAAACACTGTTATATAATAATGTGTTTTCAGCGACTTCTTGAAGGACTGGAGAGTTTAATGTTGCAGGGGAGGGGATTCCACAAGAATGGGGCAGCTCGGGAGAAGTACTGAAGGTGAAATTTGGGTGTGCGGGTATGGGGAGATGTTGTGCCATCTCCACACTTGCTGGCAGTGTGGGTATTGAGAAGGCGAGGAAGTGCAGCGTCATTATTCGCTTTATAATTGAAAAATTAACACTAGTACGCATTATAAATATATATTTTTATTTCTACATAATATCTAGTTATATTGTTTTTTTTTTTGTAAAGGCCATGCTCTGTCCTTTCAAATGATACCTCACATGACCCTCTACCTGGTATGATTCCGCAGATACAGGGGTCTAAAAGACCCCCCCCCATATCTACTCCATAGGAGTTATTGGGGAGAAGGAGGTCCTGCAAGCAGGGCTGAGCTTGAGATCCCTGATTAAAGTGCCATTCTGGTAATCTTCAACGTGAGAATCCAAGGCCACTGTACCACCGAATCGTTGCCATTAAAGTGCATTGGTACGGCCCAGCTACACATTTGCTGTGATATCTCCCCAGGGAATGGATTGGCCTTCAAAGCCACTGTAAACTGACATCACATGATGAGCTATTCTAGTTTGCACTCGCCTCTGACCACGTAGGATGAAACATTGTACCACCAGTTGCTGGTTGGAGGTAACTCGGGGCTGTCGTGCAGCAATGCATGTATGGCCTTTAGGCTGGTGTCAGACGAGCACACTACGTGCGCTCGTACCGATGTGCCTACAGGTGTCCGTCGCAGCATTCTGACGCTGCGACGGGGCCGGCCACACGCTGTTGCGCGCGCACAGATTGCGTACGCAACAGCAGCCTTGCTGCATCCGTGCAGCAGGCCTCTCCGTCAAAGTGCTAGGACGCGCATTGACTGAGCTGCAAAGTGCAATCCTCCAAAGGAGTATCGCGCCTTGCAGCGCTGAGTACACTAACTACACTCAGCGAGGTGGCCAGACGGGTGTCAAGCGGAAGGAACGTCCACTCTCACAGGCGTTCCTTCTGCTCTTTAAAACACTCATCTACCCCCGGCCTTAGAGGTGAAGCACACAAAGACAGACGGATGGATGACTTTATGCTCAAACCTGTGTCTCCCATCACGCATGAGGGACTGACAAACTTGGGAAGGAAATTACTCCTTTTTCCTATTCTGTAGGTCAACAAAAAAAAGTAGATGTGTGTGTGTGTGTGTGTGTATATGTATATATATATAATCTTAGTAGGCCGTATTAGTCCAGATGCCAAAACAAAATCACGTGTATAGCAGTCTGTAGTGATACCCTTTTTATTGGACTAACGTTACATTTAGGCTAGGGTCAGACGAACGCAGTTTTAACGTGCGTTTAGCCGCACAAAATCACGGCCGTGCTAGCAGCAAATGACGTCCAATGCCGGGGAACACACGAAGTACGGCCGCACGAAAGTTCGTCCGCGCAACGCAAGTGGCAAACGAACGCATTTTTTCGAGAACGTCAAACCGCTACTACTGACGTACAGAGTGCGCTGCGGCCGCATAGCGGCGTGTTTGCGTGATTGGGAGACTTCAGACGCTGCTAATGTCCGGCCAACATAACGTCCAGACGCAAAAAGTGTTTTATTGTTGATCCGTACAAAATCACGGACGAAAAGGCGCATCGTATGACCGCTATCGCGTATTCCGTGAAAAAATATGTCCGTTCGTTCGACCGCACTTTTCCACGGTCGACGCGAAAAATGCGTTCGTCTGACCTAGCCTAAGGCTAGGGTCAGACGAACGCATTTTTCACGTTGCCCGTGAAAAAGTACGGTCGAACGAACGTACGTATTTTTTCACGGAATACGCGATAGCGTCATACGATGCGCATTTTCGTCCGTGATTTTGTACGGATCCTCAATAAAACACTTTTTGAGTCTGGACGTTATGTTAGCCGGACATTAGCAGCGTCTGACGTCTCCTAATCACACACACACGCCGCTAGTGGACGCAGCGCACTCTGTACGTCAGTAGTAGCGGTTTGACGTTCTCGAAAAAATGCGTTCGTTGGCCACTTGCGTTGCGCGGACGAACTTTCGTGCGGCCGTTCGTCGTATGTTCCCCGGCATTGGACGTCATTTGCTGCTAGTACGGCCGTGATTTCGTGCGGCTAAACGCACGTTAAAACTGCGCTAGTCTGACCCTAGCCTTAAAGTACAAGCTTTCGAGAGGATTCCTCCCTTCATCAGGTATAGAAGCTTACTGATCAGAATAGTAGAATTAAACATTGAGACATTCATAGGGCGCACAGTTGGGGGTGTTAGATGTTGTACATCGCCAAATGGCATTTGGCGATGTACAACATCTAACACTCCCAACTGTGTGCCCTATGAATGTCCCAATGTTTAATTCTAATATGTTAAAAAAAATTCTACCATTCTGATCAGTAAGCTTCTATACCTGACGAAGGGAGTTACACTCTCGAAAGCTTGTACTTTAAATGTAACGTTAGTCCAATAAAAAAGGTATCACTACAGACTGCTATACTCGTGATTTATATATAATATATATATATATATATATAATATATATACTAGAAAAAACAGATATGGAGAGCACTCAGTCCATAAATAGAAAAATTAGTTGCCCAGGTGCTATCCTCAAAAGTAGATATAGAAAAACCAGGCATAGGAGCACACTGGGGCTTGTGAAAGAAATAAAAAAGCTTTATTGGTTAAAAATCCGTTTCGGTTCCTAAGAACCTTTTATCAAGGAATCCTTGATAATGGTTCTTAGGAACCGAAACGTCGGATTTTTAACCAATAAAGCTTTTTTTATTTTTTTCACAAGCCCCAGTGTGCTCATATGCCTGTTTTTTTCTATATATATATATATATATGGCCGTGTTAGTCCAGTTGCCAAAATCACAAGTATAGCAGTACGTAGTGATAACTTTTTTATTGGACTGACGTTACATTTAAAATACAAGCTTTCGAGACTATACCTCTCTTCTTCAGGTCTGGAAAATTATCCTATAGGCAGGGCCTGTTGTTCTTATTTATACCAACTTATCCCCGACGTTTTATTTCTAAAGTTCTATGTTAGAGAATTCTTACCGTTGCTTAAATGCTTTGTGGTTCTGGTATGTACCCGCACACAACAAATATCTGGAGCGCCATGAAAAAAAACAAACTAGAGGAGCTCAAAACTGACCATGATTCTCTTAAATGGGGGCATCTGGGAAATATCTATTTAGGAAACCAAATTTCGTAGAATGCGTAGAACTGCCAGGACCCAGTGGGTTTATGGAAACCAAATTTGCATAAAACATGCATGGTAACTGTGCTTCAAATAACTAAAGCACCTTTTCACATGTATGTTTTATTTGATGGGTAGATGGTGTCATCTGCTGGCCAAATAGCAAAACTACATCTCCATAGTGTAGCTTGGGATGTTTTGTCCCTGTGTTTTTTTTTACGTGCTGAAAAGAATCCAAGCTGTCAAAACTGTTTTGGCACTTTGGGTTTAGCCCAATTTTCTATAACTTTTTAGAGTACTTTCTGGAGCCTGTTTGCAAAATATCTTTGCATTGCTCCAGTATTGGACCAAATCCAATATACCTGATATCGGGCACCAGCCAGCCTTGCTGATTGCGTATACTCAATCTTGGTATTGAAGGGGTTAATTAATAGTAATGTATCAATTTTGGAATAAAATGGTTACAAGCCGTGCTAAGAAAATGTTGTCTGTTTTGGCTCGCTGTCTAGAGATGGTCCGGCTACAATTCTTTTTGTTATTTATTTTTTGTATTCGTACGCAAATTCTTTTAGCTTTGTAAATGCTAGATGCGATGCGATGGCATAACTGTGATTTTCTTTTTGTTGTTTCCAGGGCACCTTTCCTTGTACGACATCCTTTCGCTTTGCTAACACTACATCGTTTCCTGAAAACGCTGAGAATGGCCGTCTGGTGTATATCGGCAATCTGAGCAGGGCGGTGCTGAGTAAGTTTCTCATTTTCATACATGTTATACAGGTGCTAAATAATATTATTGTTGCGTGTCATCCATGCATACATTGGCTTTGATTGTGTAACTATAACAAAAATGGAATACATGGCTTATTTTTTGTTAGAGGTAGTTTTATTGCCTTATGGGTTAAACTGTACTCCGTGGTGGTCTTGGATACCATTTATCAACCACTGCCACAGGATTTTATTGGGGGGAGGTGGTAAATCTACCACTAGGCAGCAGATGGCTTGCGGTCTGGCATTTCAGGTACTTGGCGAGACCCATGACGTGTATGGGGATATTATGCATAGATAAGTTATTTAAATCTGTTTCTATTGTGTGATTACCCTATACACCTGATCTGGCTTTCAATACCATGCGGGACCCTTTCTTTGGTTGCTATGAGTGTGGGTTTATGGCAACCCATAGACGGATAAAAAGGCCATAATTCAATTAAATTAGATAAACTTCAACCGTGCAGTCAATCTCATTAACCCATTCACTGCTGAGGACGTGTGGGGACCGTCCTCATTGACTCCTAAGGAAAGATAGGGGTTGAGATGGGGGGTTCCATGGAACCCCAATATCTCCCGACTGTTGGCAGCTAGCAGGGTCATGTTTGGTATCATTAGAAAGGCCAGAGCATGGCCTTTCCAATGATACCAAACATGACCATGTTTAAAGTAAAGAAATAAAATAATAAAAAAAAGAATGTGTTTTTTTAAGACGTGAAATGGCTCAGCAGTGAAGGGGTTAATTGAATTACGCTATGGCCTTATGTTTTTTATCCGTATGTGGGTTGCCATAAACGGTAGCGGACGGGGTCATCCCTTAAGGGACCCAATGCTGATATACAGAGCCTTAAAATATCCAGGCTCTGACCCACGTGAGTGGTGATTTGCCCATTTTTAGATATATTCGACCCTATTGTGTCTTGATATTGCACAATTGTGCTTTTCTTTATCCTGTATTACATGTATCTGAGAGTACAAGCATCAAGTGACATACCACTGTACAAGCATAGTGTGACATACTATGTGGGTAATATCATTCTGTGTGTATACGTGTTGCAGTGTTAGTGACAGTATTCCTCATACATTTCACGATGTATGGTTTGTAGAACTTTGTACACCTTTTCTATGGGATGTATACCGGCGCTTTCCTTCCTATATTTTTGAAAGTAGTTGTGGGGATCACTTTCATTGGATATAGCTGCCATATAAACCATAGATATTGGAGTGTTAAGGTACTGTTCCAGCGCCACTTGTCTGTACTTTTTATTGTGGATAAAACTTTTGTTACGCTGCATTCTTAAAATGTGTTTGATGGATCAACGTTCTTTCAAATAAAACATACAGTGAGTTCATGAAGAACATCTATTTGTTGAAATGAACGTTTCAGTAACGACTGTGAATAAGGTAATCTTTTTCCCCTCTTGTTATACAGGTGTCAAGTTCTTCTCCTACTCCACCAGCATGTTCGCTATTTTCATGATGCCATATATTATGCTGAAATCTGGCTTTTCAGTGGACAGTTTAGCTCTGAAAGTGGCGTTTTGCAGCATTGCAGGCTTCTTCACGTTCGTCACGCCTGTCACCCTGCATCTTATTACCAAAGGTTATGTGGTGAGGTTGTATCACTCAAGAGATAAAGACACATACACTGCCGTGACTTATAATGTCTTCCTCGCAGAGAAAAGGACAGTATTCTCTCAAAAGGACGTTAAAGTCCCAGGAATAAGCAAAATGTTCACAACGTTTTATGCCGGAAAAAAATCAATGCTAGTGAATCCCTCACTTTTCCCGAATCCTCAGGACTATAGTCATCTTATGGGGTATGACAAACCATTTACATTTAATCCTGACGAGTTGGACCAGCGCTCCAAGGATGAATAAAAAAAATACTGAAATTATCAGGATTTATTTTCTCACATCAGAGTCTTGTATTTGCATTAGAGAGAGAGGAAAAAAAAAAACATATATTGACAATGTGTGCATAGGTTTGGGATGTGGACTCTAATGGAGAGGAAATAATTCATTACACAAATAACCATTACATTTATACAAATGTTTACGTAGGTGCGGTATTTTATTATGGTGTCACACAATTGGGACCTTGCATTATGATTGTCCGTCGGGGGGGGGGGTGATATATTGTAATGAAGCGATATATACAAAAAAAGGCATGTGGAGAATTGGGAACCAGTCATAAATATTTGGACCATATTTTATTATCTTACTCCTGTATGTAAAGGTCCCTTCAAATCTGTCCTGTGAACACACTAGGGCTGTCAAAAATAATCGATGTCGTGATGCAGCCTTCCACGATGCTTTATTAATACATTGACTCGTAGAATTGATTCACCGGCCGCACCTCCTCTGTCATGTTGGGAGGCGGCAGAACCCTGCTTCCTCCCAGTCAGTCCCCTTTACTCTGTGGGAGCACTGGGAGGAAGTGATCATATAACGTCACTTCCTCCCAGTGCTCAAAGCAGCCGTGTACAGAAGCAAAGCCCTGCTGCTGTCTCCAAGGTTCAAAGAAGGGTGTGTGAAATTAACATGAAAAGGAAGGATGGACATGACAAAGGGGGGATGGACATGAAAGGACCGAGGGAGAAATGGATTTGGAAGGTGAGAATTTACACGGAAAGAAGGGAGTGGGGAGAAAATGGACATGAGAAGGGGAGGATGAAAGTGGGTAGCGAGGAAGACCATGGGAAAGAAGGTGCACGGAAATGGGG
The DNA here is from genome assembly GCA_009667805.1 of Leptobrachium leishanense. NCBI lineage: Eukaryota > Metazoa > Chordata > Amphibia > Anura > Megophryidae > Leptobrachium > Leptobrachium leishanense. The sequence continues at coordinate 74,431,647 of CM019067.1, read as the reverse complement.
GAAAGTGTGAGTATTACTAATCAATGAGTGAATCTGAGTGTATCGGTGAAGGCATGTGTTTGAATCGAAGTCTAAAACCACGGTTACATTGGTCAGTAATCGTGATGCATCGCGGAATCCTGAGAGCAGTGAAGATGTGCACCTCTATAACACGCTATCCTTTGCCATTATTTCCGGTCTTGTGGTTAATACACTCACAGGTATGTTTATGGAAGGACACGGTGCAGCAGGAAGGCGGTGGGCTTCAGACACACAGGTTTTCTGTGGTGCAACAATTGCAGTCATCTTTAAACCATCTTATGATTCTTAATGATTGGAGAAACCGTGTCGCACAAGTTGAACTTTGATCCTAAATTACTCCAGCTGTTAGCACACCGGACCGCGATGCCATCCAAAACCATGCAGTATGCCGTGACGTGAAATGAATTGACCTTTTTTTGGGTGTAAGCTGTTCCACAACGTACTCGAATTTTCCAACGGAGTCTCACATAACATAATATCACTTTATAAAAATAACTTGAAGGTAAAGTTAATTAAATGATGGTGAAAGTCAGCCCAGCTTAGGAATTGTATGAAATAATTCAGTATACGTTTACGTGCTTTCAAACTGATTTCCAGTTGAGACATTTTAAAAGGATCAGCAACACTTGCTGCGCTGTGTTCACCAACCTCAGTATAGCACTGCTAAAAAGACGACGGTAAAATGTTCAACCCATACATTTTTTTTCCCCATATTTCTCTTTTATGACAGCCATGAAATACAGGCTAGCCACGGGTAGTGCTTGGTTCTGGAGCAAGGTGCGGAATTGGCGCCTGCTCTGTAATCTTAGGCCAAAATGGGGCCACTACGAGGAAACCTGCAGGCGCAAGCTTTTCCCCATTAATGTCCCCATTTCAGTGTGAGCAACAGAATAGGGCCCTCTGTGGGGAAGTGTTCCCCCCCCCCAAATGATCACACAATGGATGTGCCCAGTAAAACATACAGAGTAGAATATTTTCTTAAGTAAACATATAAGAGAAAAACAAAGAGCCTGCAAGATATCAGCAACATAAACACAATAAGCACATTTCATATTTTTGGTAGTAATGTCCCTTTAATTTAAAAAGCTATCCATTGCCCAAAACAAAGATGGGGCCGCGTATTTTGACGTCACTAGCAGCGCGACGGTTTTTCCGCTGCGCGCATGGCAGATGGGCTGCAGTCGCTTCCTGCACGTGTTGCGTTTCTTTGCTGTCGATGGCGGCTACTCAGGCCGTGGAGCTCGGCTTCGCCCAGGAGAGCGAGTCCTGGCGGCTCGTCAGCTCTCAGTTTCCCAGTAAAGCCGGCGGGCGGCCTGCCTGGCTCGGAGAGGAAGGCATGCCGGGCCCCGCAGACCTCCAGTGCGGCGTGTGTCAAAAGCCCGCCGCCTTCTTGCTGCAGGTGTACGCACCGTGCCCGGGCTGCTTCCACCGCACCGTGTTTGTGTTCTGCTGCCGGGACCCGACTTGTCACCGGGAGGGAGAGAGCCGCTGCTTCCGGGTATTCAGAAACCAGCTGCCCAGGAAGAACGACACGTATCCGTACAGCCCGCCACCCGAGGCGGCCCCGGCCGGTGAGCAGGGCAGGCCCAGCCCTGAGCTTCGGTGTGGGGCGAGGCTGTGCCGGGTGTGCGGCTGCCTGGGCCCCAAGCAGTGCTCCAAGTGTCACCAGGCGAGCTACTGCAGCAAGGAGCACCAGCTGCTGGACTGGAAGGCCCAACACAAGAAGCTGTGCGGGGGTACCCAGCCCGAAGCCCCCATCCCGGACCACGGCTTCCTCTTCCCGGAGTATGAGATCGTGACCGAGCCCGAGGAGCTGGAGTCGGAGGACCAGGAGGAGGATGACGTGGAGGAGCCGGAGCAAGCTGCCTGTATGCCAGGGCAAACCTCTACTGATGTCAGCCTCACTTTAGATGCCCAAGACCTGGAGTCCATGGCCAGGCACGAGAGTGAAGAAGACATGGCGTTCAACCGGTTCAAGAAGCGCATCGGCGCCGAGCCAGAACAGGTCCTGAGGTACTGCAGAGGAGGGCAAGCACTCTGGATGTCAGCCCGAAACGTGCCCTCAGGTGCCAACATCCCAGACTGCCAATGTGGCTCCAAGAGGATCTTCGAATTCCAAATCATGCCACAGCTTTTGAACCACCTGCGTGTGGACAGCCTCGGCGACAGCATTGACTGGGGCACATTGTCCGTGTTTACCTGCACCAGGAATTGTGATGCGGAGAAGCGATACGTGGAGGAATTCTTATGGAAGCAGGATGTGGTGGAGAGCGCCAAATAAAAATATCTGTCTGTACATATTGTGTAAATATATCTTATTTAACTTGTTGACATGGTGTCTGTTTGTCCTGGTTTCTTTTTTGTTTCATTAAACACATTTTTATTTTGCACTTTATATTGTCTGTCATCGGAAAGCGCTGAGAGCTTGTTGCATTGTCTCATCAGGTGTTGGATCATCAAAGGGTGATGGATCAGGAATAGATCAGCGATTTATTCCAAGACCTAAGGCCTGTGTCAGACGAGCGCACTGATCACGTCCGTGTTGCCACGCATCTGTACGTCCGATATATAATTATGACCAATGCAGCCCCACACACAAAGTACGTCCGCACCGAACTGCGGACGCAGCAAATGGATGCAAGTTAGGCAAGAACGTAAATCCGCTAGAACGGACGCACCGAGTGCACTGCGTCCACAACGTCCGCATAGCTTTGTGTGGGAGTGATGGAACGTAGTCAGACGGGTCTGCATTTTTGACGGACAAAATGTTTTTTCATATTAATTTATTTTCCCTTCTACATCCGTCAAAAAAGTCACAAAAACGGACCGTGTGGCCACTACCTTGTCAGTCAGAAAGTACGTCCGTTGTGCACAGAATGCGCTCGTCTGACCCTAGCCTTAAAGTGAGCAGGAAATCCTGGTTGAAATATTTTGTTCAGAGGTTGGCATCCCAATTATGTAAGTGATGTTGGGACAGAGCCGGTGCAGAAGATTTGTTTCCGTGCCTGACAAATCCACATCACAGTACAGAATCTGAAGTGGGACACGTGAGAGAAGACAAAGATTTATTTGGGGAGAAATATTGATGAGCTCCCACGCCTTTTTTTTTATAGATTTAATAGGATACTTTTTTCCTCTTCTAAATAATAGTGCAGGGGTTGTCACAGAATCTGCCTATTTAATTATTTAGGTGAATTTACCCCCCCCCCATCTTTTTCTCCATTGCTGTGGTGGTGCTCCTCTACGGCTCAGCGACTCCAGAAACCTAAAGTCCCTAAAGCTTTTCTGCTCAACTTGCGTAGCATAGGAACTGAATTTTGTGCAGCGCTGTGGGACTTTTGCACTCTACGTATGCAAGTTTCATTGCACCTGTTCAGAACGATGGATCGGAGTTGTGTGCATGTGTATATCTGATCCATCGGCTGCCTCTCTCAGCTCACTACAGTGATTGGTCTCAGAGAGGTTGATGTCGGCATGCTCTCTGATGTCACCTAGTACCTTGTATCTTTGCTGGGAATGCTGATTTCCACAATTGTTTCGCTATGTCGCTACCTGTAAGTGGTTTCTGCAGTATTCCTCTGGATTTGCGTTCCTCATAGTGATAAAACAAAGTGTGCTTATAAATGAATGGAGATCGCTGTACAAGTCCCCAAAAGGATACTCTTCCCAGTATCTCAATAGCAATAAAATAACAATATTGGGTTCCTCATAGTGTTCCACAAGTTTTCGTTTCTGGCTCTCGAGCGTGAGTCACCAAAAGCATTGCTCAGCCAAGTGCTTTTTTTATTATTCTTTATAAAGCGCCAGCATATTGCGCAGCGCTGTACAATAGGCACAGTATAGACAGGGTTACAATACATTGACCCTTTGATCAAAGCAGATTGGACTACACCAAAATATAACTATTGCTGATTGATTTTCATCGCCATATGGTCACGCCGCAATATGTTGCATATACAGTTAAGTGGCACTTTGTCACCAGATGAATTTATTCTTTTTGTCTGCACTTTTGGGATAACTTTTGTTCAGAGGTTGGAGGTAAAGCTCCCCATGCAGCACATTTATGCAGGAGCTCCAGGGGCCCCTCTCCCTCACTGTAGTGTTGCCAGGTCAGAGTGACACGTGGCTTCAATGCTTAGCATCCTGACCACTTGCCCTGCAACAGGAGGCATGAAATAGGACCTGAGCTGGCGTTTAAACATGATGAGCATGAAACAGTCAAAATGAGCTCGGCGCACAGTTGAAATGGCTCAGCACTGAAGGGGTTAAAAATCAAAAAACTTGTAAAAATTGGGTATTTCTAATCTCAAGGCAAAATTTCAAAACTATTTAACCGGGGTCATTTTTGGCTGTTGTAGATTCTGGGGATTAAATCTTGAAAAAGTGTGTTTTTTTTAAAAAAAAATAAATAATAATTTTCACCATATTGCATATTTTTTTTATAGTAAATTATACGATATTTAGCACTGACCCACACATTTTCTTAAAAGGTACTTTATCTCTTTAAAGTGGTCAGGATGTGAGGAGTGCCCTCCCGATCTGGCAGAAATGCTGGGTGGGCTGGAGACGATTCCTTCCGGTGGTCACCAGGATTTTGAATTTCCAGGCTTGGGGTTACCAGATCGATCATTAGTGACGCCAGCACACAGAGAGCAAGCTGACCTCCTCTCTAGCGAGCGGTCTCAGAGAGGCAGAGATGGATCAGATTTGCGCATGTGTGCACAGCTCCGATCCACCTCGCTGCACAGGCGCTATGTATGTTAAGTGCACAAGTCTGTAGTGGTGGTCAATTTGAGGTTCCTACGCTACACAAGTTGTGCAGGAGTGCAAATTGGTTCCTACATTACACAAGTTGCATAGGAGTGCAAATTGTGTTCGATAGCTGCAGGGACTTTCAGGTTTGTTAGACCGTGAGCCAAAAAGAAGGAGCAGCTCTGCGCTGTGATTGGCGGCTATTCGGGTTTCTCCGGCGTGTTCGGCAGGGTTAATCCAGCTGTTTCTGCGGGTTTCGGTGAGTGTTCGGCGGGTTTTGCGGTGAGTGTTCTGCAGGTATTCCCTGCACTACGGGGGCCCTGCAGTGCTTTCTGAATACACTGCAGGGTCGCGAACTAGGATCGCCAAATCGCCCCCGAAGTGCAGGGAACGAAAAGTCACCAAATGTGCAGTGACTTTTCGAATCTCTTTGAATAACCCTGTTAGTGTTATTCTTGGCCTAAAAGAAAGCCGAGCTTCAAATTAGCAAAAGGTTACTATGTATTATAGGTATTTTTTACGTTTGATCCAATATGATTCCTTAGGAAGTGAAAGTTTCTGTTTAGGTTGAAAAAGCAGGAATAGTTAAAGTGAAAAAGCCGATCTGGGGAAGAGACCCAATGAAAATAGCTTTAAAGTATCTACAGTGTTTGTGATTTAATTTACAAATGACAATCAAAAATAAAATAAATATTTATTGTAAAAAGTTGTCTTTATGACTCTCCATCTTATTTGTTCTCGGTTCTATTAACGATTCTACAACTGTGGAAATCATTGAATGATACAAAAGCAGCGCCGCAGCTTCTCACTGTGCTGGTTTATTTCCAAATATAGCTACCTGTAAAGAGAAATGGCAGTTCAAATCGTTAAAAAAAACCATGCAAATATACTAAAGCCATGATTCATCTTGGCAAATCCCAAAAACACTGTAATAGTTTTTTTTTTTTATCTACTACCTGAGCTGTGAAGTTTATTTCGTTTTGTAATCTTACAGAGTTTATCGATTTTTTGAATTACATTTTGTAAACAGTAAGCATAAATGCCTCGAAAAGTGAAATAAAGGGTTATGTGATGAGAAAGGGATTAGGAATGTATTTGAAAGGCTGTCTATTTAGGACAGACATAAGAGTTACGTCACACACACTGGATAGTTTCACTGAAGTCTCCCTGAATAACAAAGTGAGGCATATTTATTTACCTGTGCCAAACTATAAAAGTCCAAAGCACTAATTACTATGGTGGATTTCTGTGAATATCCAGCTGTTTGTATATTTCAGTTACATATGGGGTGGTTTATTTGTCAAGAGGCCCTTCTTACATACTATCAATATAAAAGAAAAAAACGTGACCACCCCCTGTCGCAACAATGTAAAAATTAATACGTATCTCTGCGTTCTGCGAAGCACTGCCCTCTAGTGCTAATTGAATTGAGAAAGAAGGAAACGGTATCTGTAAAATAAATTACAGAAACCAATAGTGCAGACTGCAGCAAATTTCAACATATAAGCCCCTGCTTGAATTAAACTCACAGGATGTGAATAGTACATGGGCACATAACAGATCTTTTAGATGTTACCCCTCCTGGACGGATTGGAAGATGTGAAGGTCTCTTTTGGCAGTCAGCTCAATCGGCAAGCAATTCTAAACCAAGGACTCCTTCCAAAAGAACCGCCGGGATCATCTGAAAAATGAAGAGAGTATCAAGCGGGTACTTAAGAAAAATGTTTTTTTATTATAACCAATAAACACACGCAATCCAACGCGTTTCGTCTCTGTGAAAAACGAGACTTCATCAGGGAAGTATGCATAAAATAAATTGAAATGAGTCACACTTTATACAATTTGTAAAACCAAAAACACGCCTCTAATTAACAATTAAAAAGTAACAGCCGGAATCGATTGAGGTGGAGCAGTCCGGTGTGCGCCTCATCCTGAAGCGCATCACTTTGCGAACTTTTTCTCGCGATCCGTTTCCGATTCTCACCAGAAATGACATGTCGCGGTGTAGGTCCAATAAGAAATGGTTAGTCGCCATCTTGGGAAGGTCAAAAACTGCGCGTACTTAGTGCCGCTGCGCTCATAAAAGGTCCCCAAACACATCTTTTCGTCCGTATAAATGGGACCAATGGTGGCACCAGAAAAAGTAAATCGATCTCTAAAACAAACTACAACAATATAAAATCAATAACTTCGCAAAAAAAAAATCACATAAAATAAGTACAAGAGCATTATGAGAAACGTCATAGGAAACGGAATGAAGAACATGATTGGAAAATTAAAAAATTCAATAGACAGATCATGCTATCAAAGTGAAATAAAACTAGTGTGAGAAAAGGTGATTTTTAGAGATGGCCATGGAATGTAATTAGAGACATTGATGTATGTCCAAATCAGAATTTAAACCACCTTTCTTCCAAGTACCCATTTTAAAGATCCACTCCGTCTCTCTCAAGATCAGGTCCTTGGAAGAATCACCTCCTCTCCAATTATGAAGCACAAGACCGTTTTAAATGTTTTGGCATAGATCAACGCTAAAGACGGGACAGTTATCACAGTGGACGGGTACACCATGGGTAGCGGAACCCCTCCTAATATTACCTAGATGTTCTAAAATACGGACCCGTAGTGATCGTGCAGTTTGGCCTATGTACTGAGAACCGCATGGGCATTGGAGTATACTATCAATAATTAGATTTATTACACATGTAACTCTGTAGCTGATTTTTGGCTCCCTGGACTGAGATAATATTGCCACTAGGGGGAGCCAGAGCATAACGTATGTAAAAGACTGTGGGAGACCTATGAACTACATCCCCCAGAAACCTTGGGGACAAAAGGAAGGAAGCAAGTTCTCTGGGCCAGGAAGTGGAGAGCCTCGTGTGGAGCGGGGCCAGAGCTGAGAAACCAGTGAAAGAAGATTTTCTGGGATCTAGACCATCGGGAGCGTGGAGAACTGGCGGCATCCTGAGCTGGAGTGATCAGGGAAAGGCCGGATCGACTTGCTGCATGTCCTGCTGAGTGTTCCGGTGATAAGTGCGGAGAAGAAGGACCGAGCGTAAGGAGGCTGCGGACGGAGTGGAGTGCTGTCGGCGATTTGTCATCGTGCTGAGGGGAATCGGTTTGGAAGCAGTGATTTCCGCAGCATTGGGCTCCAGACGGCAGAGGGGGACTTCTGGCTGAGTTCATCGGCCCGGGACAAGCAGTTTCGCCGGAGGCCTCAAGGCCTGCAACTTCTATAACAGTGTGCACTTATCTGATTGCTTCAAATTACAGGGCCCCAACGCTGACTAGTCGAAGATCTTTTTGTTCATTTACTGGCCAGTGGAGTTTAGTACCCGGGTACTCTAGGACACGAGCTAACAAGTATTATTTTTTTCTAGATGCGGGACTAAAACCCACAGACTGAGGGGTATTAACTTTTTTGTTTTTCTTCTTTCCCGCCGTGTGTTTTTTTTTTTTTTTCCCGCGTTGCATATCACTTCATTTATTTGTGTTCAATTGCTTCACGCCTTGTATTCAATGCCATTTATTCTTCAGTAAACTAGATAATTTAGAAAAATCCATAAAAGTGTGCTGGCGTCCAGTGATTCGCTAGTGCGGTGAGACAAATCCTGGGTTATTCAGCGGCTCCTTCGGGGGTGAGCGCTACACACACATTGTTGTGACTTAGTGATAATGCTAATTGGCATTGAGTTACACGGCTAGGAAGTCTAGATATTTCTGCCTGCTACCCTACTGGGATTTAGAGTTTTTTAGGGCAGGTATCCTGGTGCACCAGATGTCTAGGAACAACATTTCCCTTGGGTCTCTGCCAATCTAATGAGTAGCTGCGCATCATGGGAGTTGTAGTTACATCTGGGGGCCAAGGCTGGTGATTCCTGTTGTATGGGTTGTAAATGAAGCCTTAACAAATGCAGTCTAGTAAAAAAAAAATTTGGGCGTTTTAGACTATATGCTTATTTCTGCCCACAAAAAGTTAATCCTATTTATTCAATTGCCTTTTCGGCCTCCATAGACACAGTTCGTGATCCTAAGATTCCTAGCTCACATCAGGGGATGGGAATGTCTGCTGCAATTCCAGGAACAGTGGGCAGAGTGATTGGTTTTCTCCTGACAAATCTCTTTTAACCCACTATTACTGTTTTATCTGAACTCAATCAGTACCTGTAGTTATTCACCCCTAACCCCTTCACTACCAAGTGATTTTCAAAAAAGCCACTATCAGGAAACAATTTTTTTTGGGGAATTTTTTTTTTTTTATTAATTATACAGTAATACATATTTGGGAATATTCACAATGTATTCCTTACTATAATAGCCTATTTGGCAGACAGATGACGCCATCTGCTGACCAACATGGAGTAACAGCAGTTAGAACTGCAGTTCGTGGCTCCTACTGTGTTTCCCCGAAAATAAGACCTAAGGGATTATTCACAGAGCAGCGAAATGTTACCGACATTTCGGTGCTCTCTCGTTCCCCACACTACGGGGAATCGAATTCACAGGTGGAGTGATACCAGATGCACACCACCTGTGAGGAATACATAGTGAAAGCGCGCTTCACTCTTGAATGTTCTCATCACCCTATTCCTAACTTTGCCACTCACTCCTGTCTTGTGAGTCTTCTACTGGTGTTATACTACCGATATGCTATTATTGTATGCTATTAGCTATGATATTATTGTATGCTATTAGCTATGATATTATTGTATGCTATTATTGTATGCTATTAGCTATGCTATTATTGTATGGTATTAGCTATGATAGTATTAGAAACATAGAAAAATGTCGGCAGATAAGAACCTTTCGGCCCATCTAGTCTGCCCAATTACATGGATACTTTACCTGGATTTATCTTTTGTTTAGGATAGCCTTATGCCTATCCCATGCTTGCTTAAATTCAATCACTGTTTTGGCCTCTACCACTTCAACTGGAAGGCTGTTCCATGTATCCACCACCCTCTCAGTAAAATAATGCTTCCTGATGTTACTTTTAAACCTTTGCCCCTCTAATCTAAGACTATGTCCTCTTGTTTTGCTATTTTGTTTCCTTTTAAATATACTCCCTTCCTCTACCTTGTGGATTCCCTTTACGTATTTAAATGTTTCTATCATATCACCTCTGTCTCGTCTTTTTTCCAAGCTGTACATGTTAAGATCATTAAGCCTTTCCTGGTAACTTTTCTCCTTCAAGCCGTACACCATTTTAGTAGTTCTTGTCTGAACTCTCTCTAAGATGTCTATATCCTTCTGGAGATACGGTCTCCAGTACTGCACACAGTACTCCAAGTGAGGTCTCACCAGTGCTCTGTACAGTGGCATGAGCACTTCCATTTTCCTACTGCTAATACCTCTCCCTACACAACCAAGCATTCTGCTAGCATTTCCTGCTGCTCTATTACATTGACTACTTACCCTTAGATCCTCTGCAATAATAACCCCTAAATCCCTTTCCTCAGATGTTAAGGTTAGGACTGTATCAAATATTCTATATTCAGCCCTTGGGTTTTTACGTCCCAGGTGCATTATCTTGCACTTATCCACATTAAAGCTCAATTGCCGGGGGGCGTGGTTTAGCGCGGTATGAGAGCGGACGCGTGATCTGTTCTCTCCGTCCTGACGAGCACAGAACCCGCTATCGAAAGGAGCTGAATGACCCGCAAATCAACTCGAGGTACTGCTGACTCTCCACTGATGTCCCCCGCCAAGCTTACGAAGACGAAGGGGGCCCAGGGCGCCTCGGTGGCTCTGCTTTTTCGCCCGCTCTCTTCTGGGCCTAGCCGCCAAGATGGCGGCCGGACGTCTCCGACTGCCTCCCCCACGTGCTCCAGTCTGGACGGACCCCCGGAGGCGGCCACGAAGGGAGACGTACAGCAGATTCTCGGTCGGCTGATCGAGGTCCAGCATTTCCTAGCTGGCGAGCTGGATAAATCGGCGCGGGCCATCAGGGCGGAGGTGCAGGCTGTGGGAGCCCGGACAGCCGCGCTGGAGGACGCCGTGACGACCTTGTCCCGGCCCGGGGGCATAACGCTGTGGTACACAGGTCCAACGGGATGGTGGAGCGGATCCTGCAGCTAGAACAGCAGGTGGAAGATCTCTCCAACCACTCGAGGAAAAATAACCTACGGATACGGGGGCTCCCGGAATCCGTACCCTCCGCGGCCCTTAAGGATACAGTCATAGGCATGCTGCTAACACTTCTACCCGAATTTACGACGGATCAGCTGCTACTCGACCGCATACACCGGGCGCTGAGAGCTAGAGCGGCCCCTCCGGCAGGACCCCGCGACGTGGTCTTCAGATTCCATTATTTCACCTCTAAAGCGGCTGCACTGCGGGCCTTGCGGGACACCCCTCTGATGTACCAGGATATTGAGCTCCAGGTCTTTCAGGATCTGGCACCCAGCACTCTGGCGAGACGGCGCCCCTGGAGACCTTTAGCTGATCACCTGAGGGGCCACGGTATACGCTTTGCTTGGGGCTTCCCTCTCAAGATGTTGGCCTTTCACAATGGCGCTACCATCATCTGTGCCTCCCTGGCGGGGGCTCCCGGATTCCTGGCTCAGCTCGGCCTCCCGGCTTTGGAGTTGCCCAAGTCACCAGATTCGTTACAGCCCCTAGAGCCCGTGGAGGTTGAGTGGGAAGTTGTCCCTCCCTCTGGGTCTCCTCGCCCCCCACCATGAGGACCTGAGGCAGAAAATCTGGACCTAGCGGCACGCCCGGTGGGTTGACTTCACTCCGGGGTATTTTCTTGCCACTCAGATTTATGGGGCATCCCAGGCCGGTGGTCACTCGGGGAACGATGCCCTGGGGGTTCCGTTTTTTCAGCGCCCCCCCCCCACGGTGCCGTGTGGGAGCTCCTGGTTTATCTTAAATTACTATAGTTCTTTAAGTTCAGTATCTTGTTTCTACAGTTGAATGCCGAATGTTCTAGCTCACCTGCTTATTATCTCTCCATGTAATTTTTCCTTTTATTTTTTATGGGTTCTGTTTCATTTCATATACTTGCCGCTTCACGCGTCACTTGAGGAGGGTACATGTCAGTGGTGCATGTCCTCCTTTTCCGTCCCACCTTTCGGGGGACCACTCGAGACTCTCCTTGGCTTGTCTCGGGCCTTCCTCCTTGGCTATATTATTCTTTTTTCTCACTTTCCCCTTTTCCTTCCCTTTTCGTGTTGCTCCCTTGTTCGACTCGTGCGTGTTGTCTTGTCTATGTCTTTCGTGTGCCAAGCTCTGCTATGGCTGGGGAGCGCCGGAGGCTACAATCACCTTTTCCCCCGTTTTCTAGATGTTACCTAATACGGTGCATGTCCTTTCACTTAATGTGAAAGGCTTAAATTCCCCCCAGAAGAGGAGACTGTTATTCCGGGATCTTCGACGAAAACACGTCGATATAGCTTTTCTTCAGGAGACCAGGCTGCCCAGACAGGACTCGGGTCGGTTGCGGGACCCCCGCTTTCCCCAGGTGTTCTCCTCCTGCGCTCTTAACAAACATAATAGCGTGTCTATCCTTATTCATAAAAACTGCCTTTTTATGAAACATGCTGTTCATACGGACCATGCGGGTCGATACGTCATACTGTCAGGCGTGCTGGGACAGAGACCGCTTTCACTGGTTAATGTTTATGCTCCCAATGTGCCGGACAAGAGTTTCTGGGAGGCTCTCCATGGGGATCTGGATAGAACGGCCCCCGGGGAGATAGTTATGTGTGGAGACTTCAATGCAGTCCCGTGCCCCTCTATCGATCGATCTCGCCCGGCCACTGACCCTACCCCGAGTACCGGTTCAAGACAGGATGTTTTGTTCAATTCTTTCGTAACTCAACGAGCCTTGGTGGATGTCTGGCGCATCACTAACCCCTCCACGAAAGACTATACTTTCTACTCTAACCCTCACAGATCCTACTCTAGGATAGACAATATTCTTCTTTCCCCTTCTCTGCTCTCCTGGGTGAGGACTGCCTCGATTGGGTTTATTAGTTGGTCGGACCACGCCGAGGTCGTCCTCGAACTTTGTCTCCCCGACTGCTCCCCGGTATGGAACTGGCGGCTTGGCTCCTACACGCTGCAGGACGCAGGATTAGTGAGGGAACTAACGAAGGAGCTCGAGGCGTACTTCCGCGAGAATCTTACGGAGGACGTCCCCTTCTCCACCGTCTGGGCAGCGCATAAAGCAGTACTGCGGGGTGAGATCATCAAGAAAGTTTCCTAACGCAAGCGTCTTAAATTGCAGCAAATCCTGGACTTACAGAGCGCGTTAGTCACCCTCACAAGAAAGTTTTGACCGCCTGCAAGACACCCGACATGCTCTGAACAGGTTGTTGATCGAGGATGTAGCCAGATCGATGACCTGGACAAAGCGCAGATATTATGAGTCCGCTAATAAGATGGACACGTTGCTTGCGCGTCAGCTCTGCCCTCGCCCCCCGCTGCGCGTATTTCCTCTCTGAAGGACGGCTCCAGAGGGCCCCTTAGCTCCCCACAAAGCATTAAACGGGCTTTTTCGGAATATTACTCTTCCCTTTATAACCACTCCCCGCTCCATTCGTCTTCCAATTCTGCACATAAGGCAGATATCCATTCTTTTCTCTCTAGTCTCCAACTGCCCAAAATCTCAATGACCCAAGGAGAGGCGCTTGCAGCGGATTTCTCCCTGGAAGAAATCTCGGAGGCCGTTTCCTCCCTCAAATCTAATAAGGCACCTGGGCCGGATGGCATCACGGCCCAATATTATAAGGCTTTCTTCCCAATCCTGGGACCCCATTTGGTCACTTTGTTTAATTCGATCAAGGGTGGATGCCCCTTCCCAAGCGATTCCCTGCTGGCTTCCCTGGTTGTGCTCCCGAAACAGGGCAAGGATCTCTCGTCTCCCTCGGGGTTTCGTCCCATCTCCCTGTTGAACCTGGATGTCAAGATCTATGCCAAACTTTTGGCGACCAGGCTCAACCCTTTGCTACCATTCCTGGTTCATCCGGACCAGGTGGGATTTATTCCGGGCCGCCAGGCGTACGAGAACACCCGTAGGGCGGCGGGAGCAGTCTGGCACCTGGAAAAGGAAGGGCGTCCTTCTCTGCTCCTCTCGTTGGATGCGGAGAAGGCGTTCGACCGCATAGAGTGGCCCTTTCTCTTCTCCCTGTTGGACCACATGTCTTTCCCTCCTGCTTTCTGCTCTGCTGTCCAAGCTTTCTATACTAACCCTAGGGCGGACGTTTCCATCCCCGGCGCACCAGCGAGTCCCTTCCCTATCCATAATGGCACCCGACAGGGCTGCCCTCTTTCCCCTCTGCTCTTCGCCCTTACCCTAGAGCCTCTACTGACGCATATTCGTTCCTCTCCAGACATCCAAGGCATAACGATTAACGACAAAACGTTTAAGGTGTCAGCTTACGCAGACGATGTACTCCTCACCCTGACTTCTCCCGAGTCCTCCCTGGAGGCCACTGCTGCCCTACTGTCGCGCTTCTCATTGGTCTCAGGATACAGGGTAAACCTTGATAAATCGGTCCTACTGCCTTTCCATATCCCCAAGCCCAGACTCCGGGCACTGGCCACCCGATTTGGGTTTAGAATAGCACCCGCCTCGATTCCATATCTGGGTATCCACCTACCGAATGCGTATAATGACTTGTATAATGTTAATTATCCACCTTTGTATGCTAAGCTCCGGCGGGAGATGGAGGCGTGGAGCAGGGAAAGCATATCTTGGCTTGGAAGAGTCCATTCTATTAAAATGAATCTATTACCGCGTCTGCTGTACCTGTTCCAGGCGCTTCCATCTCCCGTCGACCCGAGTGACCTCAGGTTTTTGCAATCGAATATCGATGAATTTGTGTGGAGGGGGGGGAAGAAGGAGGGTGGCCCGGTCGACGCTCTATCGACCACGAGAACTGGGGGGCTCGGTCTTCCAGACTTGACGGGCTACTTTCAAGCCGCTCAACTTCCTCAACTGGTGGCCTTGCACTCGCCGCCCCTCACCCACCGCTGGGTTGATTTTGAAACGTCCTGCATGTGGCTGGTGGACCCCAGAACTTGGATGTGGTTTCCTAAACGCCTCAGGCCCCCTCCACCCTTGCTCTGCCCTCCGCTACAGCACTCAATTGCCCTGTGGGACTCCCTGGCCTCCAAAAAGAACCTCCGTCACCGCTCAACCTCAATGCTTCCTCTGTGGAGAAACCCGCAATTTCCACCGGGGATGTCGCCCGAACGTGTCTCTAAGTTTGTCAAAGGAGGAATCCTCAGGATCAGGGACATGTACGACCGCAATGGGTGCCTCTCTTTTGACTCCATGTCAGCTCGCCTTGGACTGTTGCCGCAAGATCTCTTTTGTTATTTACAGCTCCGCCACTTCGCTACTGCTACCGAAAACAAGTTGGCTGGCTCCTCTCCTCTTACCTTCTTCGAGAACCTCTGTCTGACTGGAGACTTACCTCGGGGCCTGATCTCCCGCCTTTATGCCCATCTGGCTAGAACCCCGGCACTGCCCGCCATCACGTACATGGTTGCCTGGGAGAAGGAGCTGGGATCGACTCTCGAGGGTGACGAGTGGTTAGATATATGGGAGGCTGCCAGGAAAGTTTCAATCTGCACCACACTACAGGAACAGGCTTTGAAGACAATGATGAGATGGTACATTACTCCGGTACTTCTACATAAGGCCAATGCTGCTGTCCCGGACGACTGTTGGAGGGGATGTGGGGGCAGAGGCACTCAGGCACATATGTGGTGGACATGCCCCTTGATATCGAGATACTGGGACTCTGTACAAGCCCTACTGGAACAGGTCTTCGGACCTGGAATACCTAAAGACCCCTGGACCTACTTATTTGCCAACCCAGCCCCGGATTTATCCCTACACCGAAATCGCCTCCTCTTTAAAATCTTGCTGGTGGCGAAAAAGGCGGTGGCAGAGACCTGGAGGTCCCCGCGGCTCCCCTCACAAAAGCGACTGTTTCGGATAATGGAGCACATTCAACTTATGGATGAACTGTCAGCAAAAATACACCATACGTCATCGGCGTATCGGAAGGTCTGGGACACTAGGGACTCTTTCGGGGACGACAGTCCACTGTGATCGCTGCTTTAGGTGTCTTGCCTGAAATTCAAACAGGCGGGTAAAGGTTATTACTATCTGATGTAATTCGCTCCATGGCTTCCTATCGGCCCTTGCTTTCAGTGTCTTGGCATGTTGTTTAGTGCTGTCTTGTCCTGTCCTTGTGAGTGTGTCCTCTCCTCCTCCCTTCTGTCTCCTATCTCGTCTCTTTTCTCTCTCTCTCTCTCTCTTTCCTTCCCCCCCCCTGCCCTATGCCGTTCTGAGCAATGTGGGGCTTCTATCTCCACGATTACATAACGGGTCTGAGGTAGATCCTTTCGCCATTGGTACCATGTATTGAATATCTGTTTGATCTGCTCTGACTTCCTTAACCCCTTAACGCCGCAGGGCGTTCCATGCCGTCCTGCATTTGGTGGGCTTTAACGCCGCAGGACGGCATGGAACGTCCTCGGCGTTAGGAGCCCAGCCGGCGGTAATACTTACCTCCCCGGCGGCTCCCACGCAGATCTGGCTTCAATGAAGCCTGATCTGCGTCTTTCTAGCCTCCCGGCGCACTGACGTCATCGCGCTGGCGCGATGACGTCAGTTTCAGGCGCCCCCCCCCCGCCGGAGCATGGGGAAGCGCATGGAGGAGAGGGGAGGGATCCTTAGGATCCCTCTATCTCCCCATCGCCGGGGGCTACAAGGCTGTGGCCAGCATCGCTGGAACGGTCACAGCCTGACCTTTCCAGCGATGTATGGGTTAACCCATTAGTTGCCAGGTCGCGACCGGGCACTAATTTGTGCCCGATCGCGGCCTATTTCCGGTGGGGGCCGCCATCTTGGATGGCAGCCCCCACCTCTGGGTCCCCCCCCGCGTCAACTGACTCATCGCGCCATGCGCGATGATGTCAGTTAACCGGGGAACCCCCTAGCTGCAAAGGGATTTCCTAAGGAAATCCCTTGCAGGAGATAGGGGGGTTCTTTGAACCCCTTTATCTCCTGAACGGTGGCAGCTAGGGGGTCATGCCTGATATCGATGGAAAGGTCTGAGCATGGCCTTTCCAACGATATCAAACATGACAATGAAAAAAGTGAAATAAATGTGTTTAAAATAAAAATAAAAAATTAATTAATTAATTAATTAAAAAATAAAAACGTGCTTTTTTTTTTTTGATGCAGCATTATTGTTCACATTTCAATTATAATGTGAACAATGATGCTTCACCAATGATTTTTTTTTGGGGGGGTTTAGCTAAAATCACGTAATTTCTCCCCCCCAAAAAAAATAAATAAAAAAAAAAAATGGGTTCCCAAGTCTACCCCATGGAATATAACCGCAAAGGATCGGATAATAAAATCTGAGAAAAAAAAACACTTACACACTGTGGATAATTGAAATTTTATTGAAAATTCTCATTTTTTTACATTTTTTGTTATAGCATTCTGGCAGGACATGACGTTTATATATAATTATGATATATTATTAATCTGCCGAGTCTGCCGGAAAGAACGATATATAATTTGTCTGGGTGGTATAATAATATGTGACTTAAAACCGCGTTTAAACATGATGAGCAAAAACTTCACCAAACTTCACTTCCGAAAGAGCGCCAAAGTTGTAAAATTGCTCCCGTCCTTAAGGGGTTAAATAAAGTAATTAAAAAAAAAAAACTCAATTGCCACAGCTCCAACCATTTTTTTAGTTTACCTAAATCATTTGTCATTTGGCTGATCCCTCCAGGAACGTCACCCCTGTTGCAAATCTTTGTGTCTTTCAGCAAAAAGACATACTTTTCCATTAATACCTTCTGCAATATCACTAATAAAAATATTAAAGAGAATGGGTCCAAGTACTGACCCCTGAGGTACCCCACTGGTAAACTCCATTTACCACAACCCTCTGTTGCCTGTCACTCCGCCACTGCCTAATCCATTCAACAATATTGGAATCCAAGCTCATAGATTGCAATTTATTGATAAGCCTTCTATGCGGAACAGTATCAAAAGCCTTACTGAAATCTAAATAAGCAATGTCTACTGCACCACCTGTGTCTATTATTTTTGTTACCCAATCAAAAAAATCAATAAGATTAGTTTGGCATGATCTCCCTGAGGTAAACCCATGTTGTTTCTGATCCTGTAATCTATGTGTTTTTAGATGTTCAACAATCCTTTCCTTTAACATGGTTTCCATTAATTTCCCCACTACTGACGTAAGACTAACTGGCCTATAGTTCCCCGATTCCTCCCTACTACCCTTCTTGTAAATGGGCACAACATTTGCTAATTTCCAGTCTTCTGGGACGACTCCCGTTAACAGATTTATTTAACCAATCCTTGCTAACGGTTTTGCTATTACATCACTGAGCTCTTTTAATTATTTAGGGTGGATCCCATCAGGCCCCATTGACTTATTTGTCTTTACTTTAGACAGCTGCTGACAGCAGTTCTCCTCTGTAAACTGATATGTAAATGTCTCGTTAGTGTTTCCTCCTAACTGAGGTCCCTTTCCTTCCTTTTCTTCTGCAAAGACTGAACAAAAATATTCATTGAGGCAGTCAGCGAGACTTTTATCCTCTTCTACATACCTTCCTTCCTTTGTTTTTAATCTAACTAATCCTTGTTTTACTTTTCTTTTCTCGTTTATGTATCTAAAAAATGTTTTGTCCCCCTTTTTTACTGACTGAGCTATTTTCTCTTCTGCGTGTGCTTTGGAAGCTCTTATAAATTGCTTTGCCTCTTTCTGCCTATCTTCTTCACTCTGAGCATTTAATAATTATAAAAAAAACTGTCTTTTTGTTCTTCACTATTTTGGCCACTTGTGCAAAGTACCACAGTGGTTTCTTCCCTTTTTTGTTTTTGCTAACAAGCCGAATTTTTTTTTTTTTTTTTAGAAAGGATTTTACCAGGAAGGATACATTGAGATTTCTCTCGTTTTCAAGTATGTCCTGGGTGGCAAGTATGTACCGTTAGGTGTCTTGCCCAAGGACACTTACTGGAGAGGTTGCTCGCTGGAATGGAGCCCATGACTCCACAGGCTCTCTCCATGCAGAGCAGTGACATTACCTCTACTCCACCCAGCCGGTACAATTGCCTGTGGCCTTCAATAATGCTTCCTTTAATTAATCCCATTTCTCCTGGACTCCCTTTAAACTCCTCCAGTCTGATAATGACTCCTTCACACAAAATCTCATTTTAGAAAAATCCGTTTTTTTAAAGTCTAAAACTTTTGTTTTTGTGTGGTGCGGCTCCATCCCTATTCTTATATTAAACCACACTGACTGGTGATCACTAGATCCAAAATTTTAACCTACAACAACGTCCGATTCCAAACCTCCATTTGTGACTATTAAATCCAATATGGCCTCTTTACGGGTCAGCTCCTCAACTACTTGTGTTAGAGATAATCCCAGTAGGGAGTTTAGAATATTTGTACTCCTGGTGCACCCAACTGTTTTGGTTTTCCAGTTCACATCAGGAAGATTAAAGTCCCCCATGATAATAACTTCCCCCTTCATTGCTATTTTGGCTATTTCCTCAAACAGCAGATTATCTAGCTCTTCTACTTGTCCAGGGGGTCTATAGATCACACCTACACGAGCTACTGTATGATTGCCAAATGTTAGCTTAACCCAAACTGACTCTATGTTCACCTCGCTCACTTTTATTTGGTTCGTTTTTATGTTGTTTTTCACATACAGGGCCACTCCTCCTCCTTTCCTACCTTCTCTGTCTTTTCTATATAAAGAGTACCCCGGTATTGTTATGTCCCAGTTATTTTTCTCACTGAACCATGTCTCAGTAACCGCCACTAAATCTACTTTTTCAGCTGCCATCATTGCCTCCAGTTCATTGATTTTATTGAATAAACTGCGAGCATTTATAGACACGACTCTGAGCTTGTCATTTTTTTTCCCCGCATGTTGCTTGCACCCTCCGATTTAGTTTTGGGACAATCGGGCAGATTGTTTTTTAGCCTTTTGTCCCCCCCTCCTAGTTTAAATATTCCTTTGTGAAACCTTTGAACTTCTCACTGAGAACATATGTTCCCCTATGAGTAAGATGCAAACCATCTTTTTTATACAGTTCCTTTCTGCTCAAATTAGAGCTATCATGGGACACAAAGCCAAATCCTTGCTCCCGACACCATTCCCGAAGCCACAAATTAAATTCCCTATTGCGCATCTGCCTATCCTGAGTGTTATGCACAGGCAAAACTTCAGAGAATGACACAGTGGACGCAATCTGCTGTATTTCACCTCCAAGAACACAAAAATCTTCCTTAATCTCAGAAACCTCATTGCTAGCCAAGTCATTTGTCCCTAGATGGACTAGAACGTCCACTTCCCCTTGCTGCTTTGCTTGTTTGACAATATTGAGAATACGTCTCTTGTCTCTACGAGCAGTAGCCCCAGGAAGACATCTCACCAAACCACTACTCTCCAGCTCAACACCTCTTATCATAGAATCACCCAGCAACAATTGCCTTTTATCAAGTCCCACCTTTTCCTTTTTGTCCTTGGTTGCAGTCCTGCATACCTTAGGCATAGGGGATGGTGGTTCCTCAACTATGGTGTCTGAGCCTACTTCCGTCTCACCACTACACTCTGAAAGTGCCTCAAAAGAATTAAGAAGAGCCACAGACTGTTGGACATGCCTTCTATCCACAACTCTAAGTCTACCAGATCCTACAGTAGTCCATCTGCCGCTCCTAGGAGGCCTCTGTGGCAGTGGTTTTGTAACAGTCATAGCCATAGCCTGAGTTTGTCTAACAGATAATTTACAAATCTCAGACTTCAAACAGGCAATTTCCTGCTGCAATAAAGAGAGCTGCCTACATATCAGGCACACTCCAAACCTCCAAAAATTGGATCTAAAAACAAATGCATGACAGCTCTTACACTGGACCAAGCCTTCCATTATAAAAGAATAAAATAATTATTGTATGCTATTAGCTATGCTATTATTGTATGCTATTAGCTATGCTATTATTGTATGCTATTAGCTATGCTATTAGCTATGCTATTATTGTATGCTATTAGCTATGATATTATTGTATGGTATTATAGTGTGGTATTGTGCTATGTATTTGATAAAATGTACGGTATACTTTTGTACCTGAATAAATGTAGACTGTTGTACATTGGAACAAAAATAAGACCTACACTGAAAATAAGGCCTAGTGTGTTTTTTTGGGGCCAAAAAATATAAGACAGTGTGCTATTATCGGAGAAACAGTAGCATCGGCTGCTGAACGCCCATTGATATTCCTTAGCTGATTTTAAACAGTTTTAGCACCTCGGATATTATGCCCACGGGGCTAAAACCTTGGGCACCTTCTGGAGCCCAAAACAAACAAAAGTAGTTTGCAACAAATTAATTTCATTTGCAATCACACAGTATAGCCCCATATCGTGTTAAAAAAGAAGCCCTTTCAAAGATTTAAAGAGAATCATAATGCTGTTTGGTAGTAGAAGATATTTAGTGTACAATTGAAAAATGCAAGAATTTCTCTTTAACTTCTCTCTATAGAGAAGTAATGGTTAATCTATTCACAGAATGCCGAACTGCCCCGAAGTGACAGTGAAATGACCTGATTTTCAGTGTTTCAGTTCGACAGGTTTACACAGGCGAATCCCATAGGATTCAATGTAAAAAAAAAAGTAATATTTTTAATTTTCTTTCTCTTTTTTTTTTTCATTTTCAGCAAAATGCTTTTTGTTTGTTTCAGACACCTTTTTGTTTGTTTCAGACAAGATTTTTGTTTCCCAATTTTATTTAAAGCTGTTTTTTTTTTCTTTCTGCAACAGTCCTTTTCATTTCTTTTTAAAAGACCTTTTTTATTATTTGGACACATTTTAATGTATTTTTATTGGTTTAACCCTTTCGCTGCTGAGGCTTTTCACACCTCTGTGCTGAGGTCATTTTTACCGCTTTCGCTCCTCTTGTTTAACCGCGTTTTGTAGCCATATTTTTATATATGACCCAGACATATTATATATCATTCTTTCCGGCAGACTCCAGAGATTCATAATATGTCATTATTATATGTATACGTTATGTCATGTCTGTATATTATAACAAAAAATGCAATAAAATTAGAATTTTCAATAAATTATTATGTGTAAAGTGTTTTTTTTTCACATTTTTAACATGCGATCGTTTGCGGTTATATTTTGTATGGGGTGCGCTTGTTAAAAAAATTAGAAATGGGGTCTCGTTACATTTTTTTGGGGGAAAATGTCGCTATTTTTAACAAACGCACCGCATACAAAAATCGTTAGTGCAGCATTATTGTTCACATTATAATTGAAATGGGAACAATATTGCTGCATTAACAAAACAAAAACAAAAAAAAACTTGTTTATTTTTTTTAGAATTTTTTTCATTATCATGTTTGATATCGTTGGAAAGGCCATGCTCTGGCCGATCCAACGATATCAAATATTAACCCCTAGCTGCCACGGATTGGGAGATAGGGAGTTCATTGGAACCCCCTATCTCCACCATTGGTGGCAGCTAGGGGTTAACTCCAGGACTGGCGTCATCGTGCTATGCACGATGACGCCAGTCCTCAGGGGGAGTTCCCGGAGGCTTGGCCGACATCCAAGATGTCGGCCAGCTCCGGGAAAGGATCACGAACCGGCGCTTTTCAGCGCCGATTCGTGATCCGGCTCCCCAGGGGTTAATGACAGCCACCGTTCAGGCATATCGGTGACTTTTTGTTCTCTTCAATTCGGTACGATTTGGCGATCCCATTTCGGCGACCCTGCGGTGTATTCAGCAAGCACCACAGGACTGCCGTAATGCTGGGAAAAGTCACCGCAAACCTGCCGAAAACTCACCGCAAAACAAGGGCGAACGCACACCGAAACCCGCAAAAACATCTGGATTAACCCGCCGGAGAAACCTGAGCAGGAGCCGATCACAGCGCAGAGCAGCGCCGGAAAAATCCGACACCGCAGACGAAGGAGGTGAAGGAAAAAAAAAAACAGTATGCTTGAATGTTTGAAAGTGAAACGCTGTTTGCAAAGAAACTACTGAACGAAAATGTCTGAAATTTACATATAAGGTCCAATGAATGATAATAAAAAAGACTGTTACAGAAAAAACGATTTAAAAAAAAAAATGTTTGCAAAAAAATGCCTTAACGGTCCTCAAAATCTAAAAGAGACTCTTTACTGCAGAATATTATAATGAATGGTTTATTAGATATTGAATTAAAACGGGAATATTTTTAACATTGAAGCCTATGGGATTCGCCTGAATAAACCTGTCGATTGAAGCAACCGAATGGCAGGGCATTTCGGCAACTTTTAACTGCTGGTTTTTGTTCTTTGAATAGACGAAGCTATGGGGATTTCACTGCCCTCGAACAGGCACCGTATGTGCAGGCCATTCGCCAACATTTGGCGAATTGCCTGCTCTCTGGATAGCCGAATGGCCAAGAAAGGTAACCGAACGCTGCTTTTCGGCAGCCATTCAGATCTCTTTGAATAACCCTGTAAATCCAAACCTAATTAATAATTATGTTTCAATAGACTGTATGCAAAACAGTTATGGAATTAATCATTCATCTGTTTGTGTTTTACAATGTTGATTTGTATACACAAAAAAAATAAATGCAAAAGTATGTACACAGCGAGTGAGTGTTAAAAAATGCTAAATACTTTGTATCCTTATTTCAGGGCACCTTTAGAATACATTATGACTTATTTGCTGATGAAGAAGGAGGACATAATTTTCTGCGCTACAGCTACTCATTATCAAAGATTAGCAAGTGGTATGAAAAATCAATAAAACATTATCGTCCTCGGTGAATGACTCAGTAATTTCCAGAAGATGGCGCTGTGTAACTTATGGATTGTAAGACCCAAATTGCACATTGAGAAGGTTTATGTTGCTACAGGGTTTGTGGGCTTTTTGTTGTATTTTATTACAGTTACAAGCATTTATAAACCGCCAACAAGTTCCGTAGCGCTGTACAAAGGGAGAGACAGAATAACAAATATACATACACATTATCACACACAAAACAGTAGGAGAGAGGACCCTGCCCGAGAGCTTGCAATCTAAGAGATAATGATCAAATATATGCACTTTTATTGAATAATAATAACCCAGCCGTGAGATTTAGCTCTAAAGTGCATACAAAGAAAATGAGCAACCTCTTTTAAACGTCAATAAGGCCCCGTTCACACCTGGGCGTTTTACAGCGCGTTCCTGTGCGCTGTAAAATACCTAAACACGGAAATCCCATGATTTCCTATGGGGCCCGTTCACACCTGGGCGTTTTACAGTGCGCAGGAACGCGCTGTAAAATGTCCTACGCCCAAAGAAGTACAGGAGCTTCTTTGGGGCGTATTATAGCGCTTATTACCAGCCGGATCTCGCCTTGAGCTAACGTTAACACTCAACAAACGTTAGCGCCAAGTATATAATGTGGCCCCTAATGTTATCATCTTCCTGTACCCGTATCCCCAACTCTCGCCTTCAGGACTTCTCCTAAACTGTCCCCTTCTTGTGAAACTCCCGACCCCGCAAAATTAAACTCTATCCGTATCTTCAGTCCTTCAAGAAGTCTCTGAAAACACATTACTTTAGTGAAACCTAAAGGCTCATTCTAAAATCCCCCAGATGCATTTCTTGCTCCTGCTTGCACCCCACTACTTCACATACTCTGCCACGTACCCTCACCTACAGGCTTATTCGGAGAGAATCGAAGTCACCGCATGTTTGGTGACCTTTCGTTCCCCGCACTTCATGGCGATTCCTAGTTCGCCGACCCTGCAGTGTATGCAGCAAGCACCGCAGGGCCCCCGTAGTGCAGGGAATATTCGCAGCAAACCCACAGAACACTTACTGAACACTCACCGAAAACCCGCAAAATCCCCGCCGAACATGTTGAGCCGCCAATCACAGCGCAGAGCAGCCGCTGGAAAAATCCGACAAGCAGACGAACGTGGTATAAAAAAAAAAAACAACAGTACGCTTGAAAGTTTGAAATTTGAAACGCTGTTTGGGAAAAAAACCACTGAACTAAAATGTCTGGAATTTACATATGAGATCCAATGAATAGCGTGTATATGGGGGGAAGGAAGAGGAATTATCATTATTAATAAATGTTTGTATTTATAAGTATTTTTTAACCATTTTATTTAGGTGTTCATCTCAAACGCCAAGCCCAAAGACTACCAAAGGCCGGTCAGGGCGCGAGACTTAATGGGCAGCGTAAGAATCATCACATCCCTGAAGCATCTACTGCACTTTTCACAGCAGTGAAAAGTTGCCAAAGTGCCCTGCTGTTCGTTGGTTTCCTGCGGCAGATTTATTCAGGCGAATCCCATAGGCTTCAATGTTAGAAATATTCCTGTATTAATTCAATATCTAATAAACCGTTGATTATAATATTCTGCAGTAAAATGTCTCTTTATGTATAGATTTTTTGGGATCTTTTAGGCATTTCTCGATTTTTTTTTTTTTTGGAAATCTATTTTGGGTTTTTTTAAAATCGTTTTTTGTAACAGCCCTTTTTATTATCATTCATTGGATCTTATATGTAAATTCCAGACATTTTCGTTATGTAGTTTCTTTGCAAACAGTGTTTCACTTTTCAAACATTCAAGCATACTGTTTTTTTTTTTTTCACTCCATTCGTCTGCGGTGTCGGATTTTTCTGGCGGCTGCTCTGCGCTGTGATTGGCGGCTGCTCGGGTTTCTCCGGCGTGTTTGTTGGGGTTAATCCAGATGTTTTTGTGGGTTTCGGTGAGCGTTCGCCAGGTTTTGCGGTGAGTGTTCGCCCGGGTTTGCGGCGGCTTTTCCCTGCACTATGACGGCCCTGTGATGCTTGCTGAATACACCGCAGGGTCGCCAAAATGGGATCGCCGAATCGCACCGAATTGGAGAAAAAGGAAAAGTCACCGAACGTGCTGTGACTATTCGATTCTCTTTAGATAACCCTGTATGGGATTTGCCTAAATAAACCTGCCGAATGAAAACAGATAACAGCAGGGCACTTCAGCAACTTTTCACTGCTGTTCGGTGGTCTCTGAATAGACGAAGCATTGCTTCTCTATGGGGGATTTCACTGCCCTCGAACAGGCACCGTATGTGCAGGCAATTCGCCAACATTTGGCGAATTGCCTGCTCTCTGAATAGCTGAATGTCCCGGTTCACTGAAATTCAGTGTCCGATTACATTTCGGCGACATTTTGGATCTCTCTGAATAACCCCCCTAGTGTGTCACCCCTCTCCTCTTAGGCTGGGGTCAGACGAGCGTAGTGTTCACGTCCGTGATTGCGCCTAAAAGTACGTCCGTGATAGCATGACAGAAAGTCCATTGGAGCCTGTTACACAAAGTACGTCCGCACTGAACTACGGACGCACCACGGCCGCGGCAAACGGACGCAAGAACGTACAACCCCTAGAACGGCCGCACAAAGTGCGCTGCGTCCGCAACGTCTGCATAGCTTTGTGTGTGAGTGATGGAACGTGGTCAGACGGACTGCATTTATACGTCCAGCATTTTTCACGGACAAAATGGTTTTGCTTTTTAATTTATTTTCCCTCCTACATCCGTCAAAATATACGTCAGTGAAAAAAACGGACTGTCTGGCCACTACTGCGTCTTCCGTACTGACGTACGTCCGTGTGCACGGACGTACAGTCCGTAGAAATCACGCTCGTCTGACCCTAGCCTAAGATTGTAAGCTCTTGAGCAGGGTCCTCTCTCCTCTACTGGTCTGTGTATTTAACTAGTATGGACATTTGTTATTCTGTCTCGCCAATTGTACAGCGCTACAGAACTTGTTAGCGCTGTATAAATACCTGTAACTGTGCATTTCAGGGCTATTCTTTCAGCAATCCTTAGTGAGTTAGAGATCACAACCTACCAGGACGTCCTGAAGGCTAAAGGTGACTTTATGAACAGTTTAACATATGGTTTTTGAGATGTTGGAACATCAGTATTACTTTCAGCACCATGCAGTATGAATGGCTTTTTTTTCATGCTATTGTTTTTAAAGAGGAACTGTCACTTCCCCAGAAATCACGCTATTGCATCAATCCTAAAACTACCTATAACTCATACTTAAAACCTTTTTTCATTTAAAACCTCTGTATTCTTTAAAATCAAAAATAAAGATTGGATGAAAGATGTCACAGCTCCGTTCAAACGATTATAATTGAATTGTATCTTGCTTCCTGCACAGACAGAATTCCTCCTTTGCGTCTCCTTTATACATAATGTACCCCCCCTCCTCTCGCCCTCAATTGTCAGAGAGGAAGTTGTATCACTCTATCAGGGTTATTCAGAGAGCGGTGAAAAGCAGGAGAATGACTGGAGAATGGAAAATTCTAGGTCAAAATAGCCGATTTGGAAAGTGAGATGAAAGGGAGAATTTTTCTGGTTTGGCTATTTTGGCCTCGAATTTTCCATTCTCCAGTCATTCTCCTTCTTTTCACCACTCTCTGAATAACCCTGTGTGTTAAACTGAGAAAGTATATTATCCTTCAAAAGTGGTAAATAAAGCCGTGTACACCTCACGCACTCAACAAAATTAGAAACGGTCTCTCAATTTCAATTGCTTTTATTTCCAGCAGACGTCAGATATGTAAATATTTGTGTGAGCATTAAAAGATTCAGCAAGTGAAACACATACAGGGTTATCCAAAGAGATTCGAAAAGTCACCGCACGTTCGGTTACTTTTCGTTCTCTTCAATTCGGTTCCTTTTGCCGATTGCATTTCGGTGACCCTGCGGTGTATTCAGCAAACACCACAGAGTCCCCGAATTGCAGGGAAAAGCTGCCGCAAACCTGACGAAAACTAACCGAATGCACGTTGAAAACAAGCAAAAACATCTGGATTAACCTTCGAAGCCGAACAGGAGCCGAATCACACAGAGCCGAAGCAGCTGAGACGCAGAGGAGGCAGTGAATAAATTAGAAAAACCATTTGTATGAATCTGGGAAAAAGAAACACTGTTTGCAAAGAAACTACTGAGCGAAAATGTCTGAAATTTTCACAGGAGGTCCAGGGAATGATAATAAAGAGGGCTGTTACAAAATAAATAAGTAAACTGAAAAAAAATCCAAAAAAAAAATCGGACTTTTAACCCTTTCGCTGCTGAGGCTTTTCCCGCCCCTGTGCTGAGGTCATTTTTTACCTGTTTTGCGCATCATGTTTAAACGTGTTTTGAAGGCTTATTTTAGTATATGACATCGACATATTATATATCGTTCTTTCCGTCAGACTCGGTAGATTCATAATATGTCATTATTATATGTATACGTTATGTCATGTTTGTATATTATAACAAAAAATGCAATAAAATATGTATTTTCAATAATTTACAGCGTGTAAAGTGTTTTTTTCCACATTTTAACATGCGAGCAATTGCGGATATATTTTGTATGGGGTGCGCTTGTTAAAAAAATTAGAGATGGGGTCTCGTTACATTTTTTTTTGGGGAAAATGACACCATTTTTAACAAACGCACCGCATACAAAAATCGTTAATGCAGCATCATTGTTCACATTATAATTGAAATGGGAACAATATTGCTGCATTAACAAAACAAAAAAAAAAAAAAAAAGTGTTTATTTTTTTTTTATTATTTTTTTTTTTTTTTTTTTTTTTTTTACAATTTTTTTTACTTTCATGTTTGGTATCGTTGGAACGGCCATGCTCTGGCCGATCCAACGATATCAAAATTTAACCCCTAACTGCCACGGATCGGGAGATAGGGAGTTCATTGGAACTCCCTATCTCCACACTTCGTGGCAGTTAGGGGTTAATGCTAGGACTGGCGTCATCGTGCTGCGCACGATGACGCCAGTCCTCTGGGGGAGTTCCCGGAAGCTTGGCCGACATCCAAGATGTCGGCCAGCTCCCGGGAAGGATCGCAAATCGGCGCTTTTCAGCGCCGATTTGCGATCCAGCTCCCCAGGGGTTAATGCCAGGCATCATTTGGAAGGGCAGGCTGTGCCCTTCCAAATGATGCCTGGGTTAAGCCCCTGTGAGCCGCCGATCGGGAGGGAGAGAGGTCCGAAGGACCTCCCCCCCCTCCCTTTCAGGCGCCTCCTCCGCACATGCGGGGGGGGCGCCTGAATTATGTGTCATCGCGGGGGCGCGATGACACATAATAATGGCGGCCACTGCTCCGGATGCCGGGCTGACATCCAGGATGTCAGCCCGCACCGGAGGGGCCAGCGATCGGCCGGTACCCGGCCGAACGCTGACCCCAATGCGAGGACGCGCTCAGCGCGTCCTCCGCATACCAGCGGGAATGCTGAGGACGCGCTGAGCGCGTCCTTAGCATTCAAGTGGTTAAAAAAAAAAAAAAAAAAAAAAAAATCAGAAAAATGCTTAAAGTATCCTAAAAAATCTATAAATAAAGAGACTTTTTGCTGCAGAATTTTATAATGAACGGTTTATTAGATATTGAATTAAAACAGGAATATTTTTAACATTGAAGTCTATGGGATTCTCCTGAATAAACCTGTCGAATTAAACCACCGAATGACAGGGCATTTCGGGAACCTTTCACTGCTGGTTTGTGTTCTCTGAATAGACGAAGCAGTGCTTTTTCATGGGGATTTCACTGCCATCGAACAGGCACCGAACAGGCACCGTATGTGCAGGCAATTCGCGAATTCGCAATTGGCGAATTGCCTGCTCTCTGGATAGCCGAATGGTCAGGAAAGGTAACCGAACACTGATTTTCAGCATTCGGTTACCTTTCTCAAGCAATTCGGATCTCTTTGAATAACCCTGATACTGAACAAGATGGAGATATTGTGCGTTCCTGGTGTAACTTGAGCAGTTGTTGTTGTCATCCTGTATCTGTTGTGCAGGTGTGGTAGTTGAATGTGTGATCTTGTGCAGTATGCCTGTGGCCTGTTCACGCAGGTGAGCAGGCACCTAGACGTCTTTCTTTTGCTGATTAGTCCGTAGAAAGGTCTCTTTGGGGTCCTAAGCTATTATAACTGTGACCTTCACTGTCCACTATATGTAAACTGTTTGGGCTCTATTACATCCCCAACGCAAATATTAACGCGAGGGACAAAACCCTTTGCGCTGAACGTCGTATTACAACGTGGGCGCAAAAAATGCGGGGGGACCTGCACGAAACCTTTGCGAACATACCGTACTGCGCACTTCCTATACTTAACATTGTGAGCGCAAATGCGTTTGTGCGCTGGTACGCGGATGGTATTACAATCTACGCGCAAATTTTAACGGACGTTTGCGCGCATAATTTTAACGTCTTTTAACCACTTCAATGCGGTGGACGCGCTGAGCGCGTCCAACCGCATTGGTACTTGGCTGCGGAGGACGCGCTGAGCGCGTCCTCCCTTTGCAGCCCGCGATCAGCCAGTATTCCGGCTGATCGCTCGGCCCCCCGGTGCGGGCTGACATCATCGATGTCAGCCCAACCTCCGGGACCCCGGCAGGCACGATAGGCGTCATCGCGCATGCGCGATGACGTCTATTTCAGGCACCCCCCCGCCATTGCAGGGAAGGTGCCTGAAGGGGAGGGGGGAGGTCCTTCGGACCTCTCCCCCTCCCCATCCGTGCGGGCCAGCGATTAAAGGCAGGCACCGCCTGGAAGGGCACAGCCTGCCCTTCCAAGCGGCGGCTGTCTTTTACCCCTAGGGGGCTGGATCGCGATATGGCGCCAACATGCACCGTATCGCGGTCCCCTCCCGGAGCTGGCCGACATCTTGGATGTCGGCCAAGCTTCTGGGATATCCCCCTAATGACTGGCGTCATCGCGCAGAGCGTGATGGCGCCAGTTTTTAAATTAACCCCTTGCTGCCACCTATAGTGGAGATAGGAGGTTCCAATGAACCCCCTATCCCCCGATCCATGACAGCTAGGGGTTAATGTTTACTATCATTGGAACGGCCAGAGCGTGGCCTTTCCAATGATACCTAACATGACCATGTAAAACGTAAAAAAAAATAAAAAATTAAAAAATTAAATAAAAAAAAATAAAAAAAATGTAAAAATTTTTTTTTGTTTTTTTTTTTAGATTTATTAGTGCAACAATATTGTTCCCATTTCAATTATAATGTGAACAATAATGGAAAAATGTGGTGACAGTCCGCGCTTCCCTCTTTTTTTCCTTTCCTTTTCTCCCCCTGAAATCTTGGTCGAGGATCTTCTTTAAGCAGTTAATTGCTTTCTTTTATGCAGTCCTCAATTCTCAAGATATATGGGGATAGAAATGAGAAACATAGTGTGATCCATAAAAACACATCCAAGTCCCCAAAATACAATAGTTCAACTCACATTTGGAGGTGTCATAAATCAGACACTAGATGTATCTCACAACCGATATTTTTTAGGAGATATCGGGCTCCCCTTTTCCTCCTCTGTCCGATGATGTTGCTCCAAATGAAAAAATAAGGTTGCAGGATATCGATGAACAAAATTAAAATTTATTAAAATTTAAAATTTATTTTGGGGACTTGGATGTGTTTTTATGGATCACACTATGTTTCTCATTTCTATCCCCATATATCTTGAGAATTGAGGACTGCATAAAAGAAAGCAATTAACTGCTTAAAGAAGATCCTCGACCAAGATTTCAGGGGGAGAAAAGGAAAGGAAAAAAAGAGGGAAGCGCGGACTGTCACCACATTTTTCCATTATTGACTCTTTCTGGTGGTTGGAGGTGAACTATCAGTGTGTGAACCATCTGCTGCTGACTTTTTAAACTGCAATTTAATGCTCTATGTCCTTTGGACTTAAGAATAGTTTGTGTACAAACAGCATTGTTTAACTATATCCATTAGGGGGCGCCAGATACTTGTCTATTCTGTATAATGTGAACAATGATGCTGCACTAACGATTTTTTCTATGGGGGGGCGTTTGCTAGAAAACACGGAATTTTCCCCAAAAAAAGTAACGATTCCTCATTTCTAATTTTTTTAACAAGCGCACCCCATAGAAAATATAACCGCAAACGATCGCATTTTAAAATGTGAAAAAAAACACTTTACACATTGTAAATTATTGAAAATTCAAATTTTATTGCATTTTTTGTTATAATATACAGACATGACATAACGTATACATATAATAATGACATATTATGAATCTGCACAGTCTGCCGGAAAGAACGATATATAATATGTCTGGGTCATATATTAAAATAAGGCTTCAAAACGCGTTTAAACATGATGAGCAAAACCGGTAAAAATGAGCTCAGCACAGAGGTGGGAAAAGGCTCAGCAGCGAAAGGGTTAAGGCTAGGGTCAGACTAACGCATTTTTGGCGTCGTCGGTGAAAAAGTGCGTTCGAACGAATGGACGTATTTTTTTCACGGAATGCGCGATAGCGGTCATACGATGCGCATTTTCATCCGTGATTTTGTACGGATCATCAATAAAACACTTTTTGCGTCTGGACGTTTTGTTGGCAGGACATTAGCAGCGTCTGACGTCTCCTAATCACACACACCTGCCACTAGTGGACGCAGCGCACTCTGTACGTCAGTACTAGTGGTATCATGTTCTTGAAAAAAATGCGTTTGTTTGCCGCTTGCGATGCGCGGCCGCACTTTTGTGCGGCCGTACTTTGTACATTGCCCGTCATTGGCTGTCATTTGCTGCTACTATGGCCGTGATAAAGTGCGGCTGCATGCGCGTTCGCACTGCGTTCATCTGACCCCAGCCTAAAAGCTGGTGTTAATGGCAAATCTGAACGTCCTGGTCAAACCCAAATACACCAGCCCAAAAAAAAATACACCAAGTATAGTTACACATTCTACACATACCCAAACAATAAAATGGAGTTGTGCGTGTTTTTATTATTGTTGCAGCATATATACTCAGATTGATTTTGACAGGCGCAAAAACTTAACGGGAGACAATTGTGGTTCTTAACTCTGATTGGCTGAATCACGTGAAAAACAGTCCACACACTGATTTCTGCGCGCAGCGTTAATGCGCGCGCGTTTTTGCGCGTGTTATTTTTGACGGATGAATAAATGCATAAAACATAACAAGGAAAAAAGGTGTCATCTGCGCCCGTTTCTATGTGTTCCATGTACAACAAAACTGAGGTTTTTGTTTGTTTCAATGGCCATTGCAACGTAAGCTCACTCGCCACTTCATGGCACCTCTTTACAGAGTGATTACCTAACATGTACCAAAAGGCCGCTCTACTGAGCAGCTCCAAGTCCCTCCTGCTGCTTTTCAGCCAAGGAGAGGCAAAGATATGGTGGGTTTTATTTATACACGCACCAAACACTTCCCATTTGGGATTAAAAACAAAAACATGGAAAGAGGAACAGCTGCAGAACGACGGACTGGTGTTACAAGCATGATATACATAAATACAGAAAAAATGGCGTCGCGCCCATACTCACCGGAGCGGCAGCAACTGCCAGGAGTAACAGCCCAGTCAATGTATAAAACATAACAAGGAAAAAAGGTGTCATCTGCGCTCGTTTCTATCTGTTCCATGTACAACAAAACTGAGGTTTTTGTTTGTTTGGGCGCGAGTATGAGTGAGTATGGGCGCAACGCCATTTTTTCTGTATTTATGTATATCATGCTTGTAACACCAGTCCGTCGTTCTGCAGCTGTTCCTCTTTCCATGTTTTTGTTTTTAATCCCAAATGGGAAGTGTTTAGTGCGTGTATAAATAAAACCCACCATCTTTGCCTCTCCTTGGCTGAAAAGCAGCAGGAGGGGCTTGGAGCTGCTCAGTAGAGCGGCCTTTTGGTTACAATTGTTAGGTACTCACTCTGTAAAGAGGTGCCGTGAAGCGGCGAGTGAGCTTACGTTGCAATGGCCATTGAAACAAACAAAAACCTCAGTTTTGTTGTACATGGAACACATAGAAACGAGCGCAGATGACACCTTTTTTCCTTGTTATGTTTTATACATTAACTGGGCTGTTACTCCTGGCAGTTGCTGCCGCTCCGGTGAGTATGGGCGCGACGCCATTTTTTCTGGATGAATAAATGTGCTCGGATTGTAATCCCAGCGTTAACGGGCTGCGCGAGCGTTTTTGCGCAAAGAATGTAATAGAGCCCTTGGTGTCTTAATGACACTTTTATCGATGCATGAATTGATTTTGGTTCATTGAACCATTGAAGAAGCATGAAAAACATTGTTTTAGCCTTTCCAATAAAGATCTGCAGGGTGTTTTTAGATTTCCTCAAATTATCATTAAAATACACAGGTCTATTCAGAGAAAGGTGAAACTCAGGAGAATGACTGGAGAAGTGAAAATTCTAGGTCAAAATAGCCAAACCAGAAAAATTCTCCCATTTATCTCACTTTCCAAATCGACTACAGTAATATCTTGGATTGCGAGCATAATGCGTTCCGGAAGCGAGCTTGTAATCCAAAGCGCTCTTATATCAAAGCGAATTTCCCCATAAGAAATAAAGGAAACTGATAATTCGTTCCACAACCATTTATTAATGTGAAAATTATTACAGGAATACAAAATACTGTGCATTAAAAAGTAAATCTAAAACAAATTAACCTGCATATTGCCTTTGAGACAAATTGAGGCTGGTGGGAGGAAGAGAGAGGAGAGGAAGAGGAGGAGGGTTATTGTGCAGGACGTTTATCACTAACGGGATCACTATCTATTGGGGGGTTTCAGCCCGTCCGGTGTAATGTGTGATACTGTTACGCACCTTACACCATGTGGCCCTCCCCGTCAAGCTGCCAGAATGCTGCGACGGCCGAAGGGAGGAAAGGTGACCATGGTCTCAGTTGTGACGTGACGCTCAACGGACAAAGCGCATGTACTTTGACAACGCTTGTATATCAAGACATCAAGTCAAAATTTATGAAAAATTGTTGCTCTTCTTGCAAAACCCTCTTAAACCAAGTTATTCTCAATCCAAGGTTTTACTGTATTTGGTCTAGATTGTTCTCTTCTCCTGCCATTCTCCTGATTTTCACCTTTCTTTGAATAGACCTGACAGTGTTCTAAAACAGGGACATTTCTTTTTTTCCTGAGTTTATTATAAATTCTGTGTAATGTAGTATGTTACAGCCAAATCCCTAATCACAAAGTTTCGTCACTTCACACCAAGGACAGATTCAGACACCAGCCTCAGGAGCGGCAATCTACGTAGTTTCGCTTCTGTACTACCGCTGGGAGCAGGGGGTGTATCCGATAAAAAGGGCTATGGCTGGTGCTGAAATTCTCATTATACGCTATGGGCTATGAGTCTGTGTGGGATCGCCAGGCGCCGTAAAGTCTGGGGTGTGCTGGGTAAAGAAAAATGGCAAGCCGAGTTATCAAGATCTTGTAATGGTATATAAGCACTGTATGTTCCCATTCAAAATACACTCTGATTTTCCTTCAACCTACACTGTGTTTTGACAAGTGACTGGGGAGAGATAAAGGGCTATTCACACAGACCCTCGGTATCCTCTGATCCAGGCAGAGGCAAGTGGTGGATTGATGTGCTCTGTGTAGCGGCGTTACTGGCTTCATCCAGCAGATCGGCTTATTCCAAGCAGCTGCCGTCAGTGCACCCAGGGCTGACGTCTCGGCTGGCATGCTACCACGTTAGCGCTCCAAGGCAAGGACAGAGGTAACGGCGAATCTACTCGTCCTGAGTAGCGGCATCAGTCACACGTCCATCAAGTTCAGCCTTTTACACATCACCTACTGCTGTTGATCCAAAAGAAGGCAAAAAAACAACAATTATTAAATTGCCGAATTGATTATTATCAGATTATCTAATTAAACTCCATTGCTTGTTTTGTGTTAGGTAATTGGTCTGATTGGAATATTTGGTTGCTTTCACAGCCTGCAATAGATATACAGCTTGTTGAGACCACCATTAACCTGTGAACACAAATGTTACTGTTTACAATGTGTTGATGAACCTCCTGCTGGCATTCAAAGTGTTAATGTTGCATTCCATAAGCTTCCGGCATGGAATGCTGAGGTATTGACATTTCTGGCTCATTGATCAGACAAGCTTACCATGTAGTGACCTTGCTTTTCACTCTATGTGACCTGGATATAACAACTGGTCTGGTCAGTGCTTGTCACACTTACCACATGCTGTGTTTTTAAGAGATGTCACCCGGCTATAAACACTTTTTTTTATTGTAAAAATATAATAACATTCACATCACAGCTAAAAGATTTTGCTTTGCAAATAACTTCAAGGAAAGCTCTTATTATTTAAAAAACACACTGATGTCCAAAAACTGAATCACATGCGATTCTCTACAAATGCCTTTGCCTGGTCTAGCTCTTTCCATTCATTACAAGATAATGGTTAAAGACTGGTGAAAGGGTATTCTAAGCCCGGCTTCCTCAAGACTCTTGAAACACCATAATCACATAAGCCATGCATGGGAATTAACATACAAGGAGCTCTCTATCCTATCTCCCTTCAAATTATACAGTAGTTCTACAGCGATTTGCTAAAACGACTCAATACACATTTGAGTCCTATTCAATTCATACATATTGGCTCGTATTTTCTCAATGAATAACGTTACTTTCCCTTCTAGGTTTGATTTGAGCATCACCTCTTGCTATCCCTCCTTTCTAGGCACAGCCATTGTATTACTACTTCTTCTTCATTTATTTCTATTCCTATCCACCTTGTCCTCATCCCACCAATCTGGTCTATGATCACTAGATTCTGTTCCAGAATGGGGGTGGAAATTTATTGCCTTTATATATATAAATACAGAAAAAATGGCGTCGCGCCCATACTCACCGGAGCGGCAGCAACTGCCAGGAGTAACAGCCCAGTTAATGTATAAAACATAACAAGGAAAAAAGGTGTCATCTGCGCTCGTTTCTATGTGTTCCATGTACAACAAAACTGAGGTTTTTGTTTGTTTCAATGGCCATTGCAACGTAAGCTCACTCGCCACTTCAAGGCACCTCTTTACAGAGTGAGTACCTAACATGTACCAAAAGGCCGCTTTACTGAGCAGCTCCAAGCCCCTCCTGCTGCTTTTCAGCCAAGGAGAGGCAAAGATGGTGGGTTTTATTTATATACGCACCAAACACTTCCCATTTGGGATTAAAAACAAAAACATGGAAAGAGGAACAGCTGCAGAACGACGGACTGATATATATATATACCTTATGGAAAAGCTGGTCCTAAAGACTAGGTTGGAAAGTCTCTTTGCCTTGTTATTGGGGAACATGCAATAAATGATATAGAAAGATAAAAAAAATATTTTGAATAATTATTTTTGTTCTCGCATTTTTTAAAATCTTTCTTACACACTTCCTCTAGATCAGTGGGTTCCAACCACAGTCTTCAAGTCCCCCTAACAGGTCAGGTTTGCCAGATACCTGAAGCACAGCACAGGTGATATGATTTGCTGCTCAGTGATTGCAGGATTCAGTCTGCTTTTCCCCAAGGTGATCCTTATAACCTGCCCTGTTAGTGGTACTTGAGGACCATGTATGGGAACCAATGCTCTAGATAATGGGCCTAGATCAAAAATCAATTGCCCGCTGCTTTTTTTTTATACAGCCTAAGCTTAGCTTGAATATACACCAGCATGCACTCCTGAGGACACTGTGTTCAACAGCAAAACGCGTCGAGTGATTACGCGTGATATAAATGTGATTTGCGCAGTTTACATATATTATTGAATTATCGTTCACAGGTTATAAAAGATGTTAAAAATTCCAAGGATTTATTTCCTGTTCTAATTTTTTACACCATTTCACTAGTATGTCCTCCCATTACAATATATCTATTTCAGACCGGTCATACTGCATTTTTATTATGAAATATTTCATGAATTCATAAAAATATATAATTTGTTACAATGTTTTTCTAATCACTGAAATACTTTGAAGATCCATCATGTAAATGCCAAGCATTTACCATCACATGATCTTTAAAACAGGTTTTTTTTGAGAAAGGATTTTCGCAGGAAGGATACATTGAGATTTCTCTCGTTTTCAAGTATGTCCTGGGTGGCGAGTATGTGCCGTTAGGTGTCTTGCCCAAGGTTGCATTTTGTTAATCTAAAATTATCCTACACAACGGCCGCCATGAGGAAGTTTACATTGTTAAGATTCCGCGACAAAGTGAACTTTTAACAGTCACAGGCCAGACCTCAAAGGGGGCGATCCTGGCAGATGGTTCACAAACAATGAAAACAGTTACCATGAGAATCACATTTAGAATTTGGCATTTTGGCATCCACTGGAACCGCGTTCTAAATGACTGAAAAAATGGATGAACCTGGACAAACATTACATAGCTATCATTTTATGTGAAGATATTTTGTAATAATTAATCAATGTGAAATGATTCATCATCTTGGTTCCCAAGTGGAAGATATAAACATATTTCTTTGGACGACATGCAAAAATGCAGTTTTTTATAATGTGTAAATTGCGATCTTTCCTGTAAGGAAAAGAGAAGTGAAAAAATGCTAATGTATCCTGACATCATATATATATATATATAGTTACAAATTTACATCGGCTGAAAAAAAGACATACGTCCATCGAGTTCAGCCTTTCACACATTACCTACTGCTGTTGATCCAAAAGAAGGCAACCCCCCCCCCCAGTCTGAAGCGCTCGCCAATATGCAACATACTGGGAAAAAATTCCTTCTTGACCCCAGAATGGCGTCAGATTTCTCCTTGGATCAAGCAGCTTTTACCCACATATTAAATATTATGACCCTTAATATTATGTTTTTGTGGGATAGGATGTCATCCAGTTGTTGTTTAAAAGTCTGTACAGTCTCTGACCCAACCACCTCAACAGGCAGAGAATTCCACAGCCTTATTGTTCTCACCATAAAATAACTTCCTATGCTTTAGGCTGAATTTCCTTTCGTCCAGTCTAAATGGGTGATCTCGTGTGTCGTGTCCTGTGTATAGTCCTGTTAATGAATAGGTTTCCAGACAATGGTTTATAATGGCCCCGTATATATTTATATAACATTATCAGATCCCCTCTAAGGCGCCGTTTCTCTAAACTAAACAGGTTTAAGCTTGTTAGTCTTTCCTCATAACTTAACCCTTCCATTCCCCTTATTAATTTAGTCGCCCGTCTCTGCACTTTTTCTAACGCTATAATATCTTTTCTTAAAACAGGCGCCCAAAATCGTTCACGGCATATTCAAGGTGCGTCTTACCATTGATTTATAAAGAGGTAAAATGAAAACATAATATACCTATTATCTTTCCACACATGTGTTTCATCCTTTTCTATACACTAATCCTCCAGTATATAACGGCATGTAACCATCAAAATCATGCAATAAAACACATATCAAATAATGTAGCCAGTCAGGTTAATCACATAAAATGAGAATTATTGCACTCGGCATTGATCTCCGCTGATGACGAAATGAAATAGTGCTGTTACAAAGAAAGTACATGGAAACATTATCAGCTAGAACAATTCCATTTGACTGGGTCCTGGCAGTGGATTTAAGGAAAACAATTTGGTAGTGTAGTGGTTAATTAAATTGGAAGGACTATATCAATATTGTCGACTCTTGGCACTCAGATGTTTCTGTACTACATCTCCCATGATACCTAGTTACATTTAAGGCTTGCTGAAGATCATGGGAGCTGTAGTACAGAAATATCTGGGGTGCCAAGATTTGTCATCACTGGACTATATGTTCAACATGTCCTTCCATTTACAGTGAGAGCAAATGGCAGATCGCGCTTTCATCTTCACAGAGGGACCAGAA
The DNA here is from genome assembly GCA_009667805.1 of Leptobrachium leishanense. Lineage (NCBI taxonomy): Eukaryota > Metazoa > Chordata > Amphibia > Anura > Megophryidae > Leptobrachium > Leptobrachium leishanense. The sequence continues at coordinate 74,392,140 of CM019067.1, read as the reverse complement.
GTAAGTTTAATTGTATCTATTCATTTTTTCATGGTATTGAATGAATTTGCAAAATCACGTAACACCAACACTTGAAAAAGGAGTGACTGGGCATCGCTCATTATTCACTGGCTCTCACTACAGTTGCTCTTCCTATACAAAGAATAGAAGTATAAATGTACAGTAACCGGTCACACAAGTCAAACCGCAACGGGAGTTTCTACTCGGCTTGAAATAGTAATGAAGCCTCTGACCTTTATGATTGGAGACATAATAGTCAATGGCTCCTCGGATTGATAACGAATCTGATGGTATTGGGGCCCTACTGTATAATGATTTACTAAAACATTTTAAGGAAGTTGGAATAAAATTTAAACTTAAATGCATGTATCCAAATGTGTTGGTATCATTGATGTGAATGACCTACAGGAAATATCTGCTGGTGATCGGGAACTTTCAAGCTTTAGTAAGCACAAACGAAACTACAGTGAGACTGACTGATATAGATTTTGTGTCAATCAGTTAATTTTATCCTTTCCTGGGATATAGTGAGCTGTTTTTTTAATTGAGGACAAGAGAATTGGATGAAGAGAACATATTGCCGGTGTCTAATAAGAGCTCACTGATTAATAATGTGAAACGGACCCGGCAGAATCACCGCTTGTTGTGTCCTTTCTATTGAAACTAAGACTGCGCTGAGACCACACTACTCAAAATACATAAGCAAAGCATTTAACCCTTTCGCTGCTGAGCTCATTTTTACCGGTTTCGCTCATCATGTTTAAATGTGATTTGAAGTCACATTTTATTAATTGACCCAGACATATTATATATCGTTCTTTCCGGGAGACTCGGCAGATTCATAATATATCATTATTATATGTATACGTTATGTCCTGTCTGTATATTATAACATAAAATGCAATAAAATTAGAATTTTCAATAATTTACAACGTGTGAAGTTTTTTTTTTTTACATTTTAACATGCGAGTGTTTGCGGTTATATTTTCTATGGGGTGCGCTTGTTAAAAAAGTTAGAAACGGGGAATCGTTACTTTTTTGGGGGGAAAATTACGTGTTTTTTGGCAAACGCCCCCCATAGAAAAAGTCGTTAATGCAGCATCATTGTTCACATTATAATTGAAATGGGAACAATATTGCTGCATTAATAAAACAAAACAAAAAAGTTTTTTTAAATTTAAAATTTTAAATTTTTTTAATTTTATTTTTAATTATTTTTTTAAAACTGTACATGGTCATGTTTGGTATCATTGAAAAGGCCATGCTCTGTCCGTTCTAATGATATCAAACATTAACCCCTAGCTGTCACGGATCGGGAGATGGGGTTCATTGGAACCCCTATCTCCACCATAGGTGGCAGCAAGGGGTTAATTGTGAAACTGGCGCCATCGCGCTATGCGCGATGACGCCAGTCATTAGGGGGATATCCCAGAAGCTTGGCTGACATCCAAGATGTCGGCCAGCTCCGGGAGGGGACCGCGATACGGCGCACGTTAGCGCCATATCGCGATCCAGCCCCGTAGGGGTTAAAGACAGCCGCCGCTTGGAAGGGCAGGCTGTGCCCTTCCAAGCGGTGTCTGCCTTTACTGGCTGGCCCGCACGGATGGGGAGGGGGAGAGGTCCTTCGGATGATGTCAGCCTGCACCGGGGGGCCGCCAGAATCTGATCGCCACTGCACATGGAGGACGCGCTCAGCGCGTCCTCCGCAGTGAAGTGGCCATGCGGCAGGACGCGCTGAGCGCGTCCTCCGCATGGAAAGGGTTAATATTATATAAAACCATTTCTAGAACGGATTCCATACCATAAAGCACAGAAAAACACCTCACTTTTCTCTAAGAACTGGAAATGTAAACAGCACTAAAGGCTCTATTCACATGCGTTTCGGTCCATTTCGGTGATTCCATTTCACTGAAAATATGGTGAATTCCCTATTTAGCAAACGATTACTGTATTTTCCCGTAATTGGAGTCACCGAAGCAGTTATCGGTCGTTGGCAAACACCACCGAAGTGCACAATAGGCATTGGTGAATTCTTCTGAACTGCAAAAAAATAAATAATACGTTGCCTTTTCTGATAATAAGTGTTTACTTTAAACCAATAAAAATATCTTAAAATGTGTCTAAATAATTAAAAAATCTCAAACAAATTGAGAAAGAAACATTTTGTCTAAAAAAAAATGCAAAATATACAAAAAGGCGTTGTAAAGAAAAAAAAGTATTTTTGCTGAAAATAAAAAATAATAAATGGTCTTTAAAAAAAAAAAAGATATTACGTTTTTACATTGAATCCTTTGGCATTCTGTTGAACTGAAAAAAAAAACGAACATCAGGGCACTTAACCGGAATTTTTGGCTTTCTGTCAATAGTAGACACGATAGTCTACCATGGGGCAATTTCGGTACTGGCGAGCTGCGAAATCGCTAGTATTTGGCAAATTGACAGCTTCGTAAATAACCAAATTGGCCCAAAATTGCACAGAACAGTGAAATTCACCATCTGGTGCAATTTGGGGCCAATTCGGAGGTTAGTGAACAACCTCTTGAAACTTGCCTCAAGGCTAGACCTATTTCTTACATGTCAAGATAGTTTGTATCCGGTGCACTCAGATCTCCAGCCACCACAAATGATACAAGGGAATGAAACCAGTCACTTGTTCCAATATACAGCTTCATTGTTAATAAGATTCTACCTAGAGCTTTTGCTCTGACATTCTCCAGTGCAGTATCAGAGAATGCCAAATTTACTGGCCATACAAATAACGTATATGGATACCAGGGCACATGGAGGGAACATGGCATGTGGCACAGGGGCCATGAAAGGAGATCAGAGTGCGCACTACAAAGATGAAAGAGACTAAGTCATGATACAAGTGGAGGGGTGAAAGGGACCAAGGCATGTGCACAGGGGATTGAAGGAGATCAGGGCATTTGGCACACGGGGTGAAGGGTATAAGGGAATGTGACTAGGGTTAATGGGATCAGTGCAAGAAGCACAGGAATGAAGGGCAATAAAGATGTGCACATGGGTGAAGGGGATCATCATCAAGGCATGTGGCACAGCGGGAGTAAATTTGCATTACTACCTGTAACACTTTTACATATCCCTTTGTCGCTCAGATGTGGTGTGTATGAGTGTATCACAGAGCTCCACAGCAATAAAACTCACAGTAATGTGCGGTGTATATGAGCGTATCACAGAGCTCCACATAAATAAAACTCACAGTAATGTGCGGTGTGTAGTGTATGAGCTCCACAGCAATTAAACTCACACTAATTTTCTGGGTGTAAAAATGTATCACAAAGGTCAACAGCATTAAAACTCACAGCAATGTGCAGTGTGTATGAGCGTATCACAGAGCTCCACATAAATAAAACTCACAGTAATGTGCAGTGTGTATGAGCGTATCCCAAAGCTCCAGGGCAATAAAACTCACGCTAATTTGCTGGGTGTACAAATGTATCACAAAGCTCCACGGAAATGAAACTCACAGCAGAGTGCAGTGTGTACAAGTGTATCACAGACGTCCACAGCAATATAACTCAAAGTAATACTGTGTGTTTCAGTGTATTAAACAAGAAGAAAAGACCAGTTGAACTGGACATTTTTGCACAATCACAGAAACTTTCTCCAGTGATCAGTAAATCCCATTTTTGGGTCTGGGTAAACACCAGTGGAGCACTGCCACAAACTTTCCTTATTGCAGAGCCTCTAATCATTATCCATTTATTATAAGGTGTGTAGTGCTCACCCCCGGAGGAGCCGCTGAATAAACCTCGGGTTAGTCTCACCGCACTAGGAAATAAATATACACCAGCACTGTTGTGGATTTTATAGATTATATACTTTACTGATCCCAATAAAGTGACACATATAATACAAATACGGTATATGAACGACAGGATTTCGTAATGCGGGAAAACACGCGGCGGCAAAAGAAAAAGGATTAACCCCCTCAGTTCTGGAGTGTAAGTCCCGTGAGTGTAATGTCTCAAAAAGGTGTACGTGTATTGATTCGTGTACCCGGGTACCGTATTCAACTGGCCAGTGAATGTAATAAGCAAATCTTCGACTAGTCAAGTTGAGGCCCTGTAGAATTGAACAATAAGGCAGCGTGCTGGATTATACTTGGACTTGCGGCCTGTAAGGCCTCTCACCCATCCGTTAGACAGTCCGTTCCACTGCCCGAACAAGGATGTCTCTCCGCTTGTCCTCCGGAACTCTGTGCCACCGGATCCGCTCTCTTGCTCATCCGATCTCCAACTCGAGAATTACGGCCTACCGCCTGCACTCCCTATAGATCATTGCGTTCTCCTTACAAGGGGTCCAACTGAAACTGAGGTTCTGCGCAAACCTCTCAGCTGTAATGGGTATGCCTCCGCAAGTTACTGTCCCAATCTCCAGCGCCCTCGAGGTAGCGTCTGCGCTCCGGCCTGGTCTCGATCTCTGGCAGTCTCACTTGCGTTCTCTGTCTTTCGCCGCTGCGCTCACTCTGTCGCTCCTCCGCACGAGGCTGCTTACATCTTTCCTCTCTGTCCCACCCACTTCCTGTATCCGCCGCAAAGCCTGATGGATATTGTAGTTCGTTTAGGTCCCGCATTGTCCATATGGCTTTTGTCTCCCTCTGGTGGCTAAAACCGAGTAATTGCAGCAACACAGTTTTAAACAGCGCTACAGGTGCTTTTAAGGTCTGTGAGAATGCATATACATATACATTCCTGTGGGAACCATCTGTCATACATCATATAATGAGTGAAACAGTAGAAACGATAGTGTGAATGAGGTTTCTCAAGCTGCTAGAAGTCAGAGGTTGCCCAGTAGATGGCAGAATAATTATTAATTTGCTAAGCAAAAAATTTTATGTATCTGAAATATAATTTTAGTCTGCATAAAAGGGTCAGTTTAGGAGACTACTTGAAAGATTATGGAAATCATCTAAACACAGTAAGCCCGTGTGAGCTGATAGAGAACACCAAGTGGGTTTTGCATAATCTTGCTGGCAGCAGCAAAGCTGGGAAAAAAATCAACAGCACAATTATATGAAAAATGATATAAAGGGAACGGGTGTTACTCATCTGACAAAACAATATGTTGAATAGAAAACTGAATTTGTAAAATGAAATGTTAATGTAGTGGAGATAGATAGATAATTACAAGAGCAATTTGCTGCATTATAGAATGACCTTTAAAGTCTATTCTTCCTTTCGGAGAATGAAAATGGAATCGTTATCGCCCTACATATTTCCATAAAACACTTTTTTATTTAATTAAACTTTTAATATGCCAGAACACTAGAAATATTTGCTAACTTCACTTGCTAGATTTTTATTTTTAACATACAGGATTTTGTAACTACAGTAAAGTATCCAGTCAACTACACAAAAAAATATTTGATTGATTATTCATAAATCTGCAGTGTCTGCCCAATTATTTAAGGGTGTTAAAGGAGGAGAGTTTAAGATCTCATTAGAGCACACCTTTAAATGTTGTTTAAATCAAAAGAATAAGAAAGTTAAAGTCGTTTAATTATATGCAATTCAAAAATAGGGGTGTCCCAATGTATGGTGTTTTGAACAATGTATTACCATTTTAACCTTTATAGTTCTTCTAATGCTGTGATTTCCATCCCCGGTCTTCAGGTAACGCTTACAATCCAGGTTTGCCAGATATGTGAATCACAGCACAGGTGATATGATTTGCTGCTCAGTGATCGCAGGATTCAGTCTGCATTTCCCCAAGGTAATCAGGGCCGGCCAAAGACACTGTGCTGCCTGGGTCCAAAGATAAAATGCTGTCCCCCACCCCTCCAAAAAAAAACATGTGGCATGTATGAGCGTATCACAGAGTTCCACAGCAGTAAAAAGTAATGTGCAGTGTGTATGAGTGTATCACAAAGCTCCACAGCAATAAAACTCAAAGTAATGTGCAGTGTGTATGAGCATATCACAGAGATCCACAGCAATAAAACTCACAGTAATGTGCAGTGTGTATGAGCGTATCACAGAGCTCCACAGCAATAAAACTCACCCTCATACACACTGCATATTACTGTGAGTTTTATTGCTGTACCGATTTCTGATACGCTCATACACACTGCACATTACTGTGAGTTTTATTGCTGTGGCGCTCTGTGATACAGTAATATGCAGTGTGTATGAGGGTATCACAGAGTGCCACAGCAATAAAACTCACAGTAATGTGCAGTGTGTATGAGCGTATCAGAAATCGGTACAGCAATAAAACTCACAGTAATGTGCAGTGTGTATGAGCGTATCACAGAGCTCCACAGCAATAAAACTCACAGTAATGTGCAGTGTGTATGAGCGTATCACAAAGCTCCACAGCAATAAAACTCACAATAATGTGCAGTGTGTATGAGCGTATCACAGAGCTCCACAGCAATAAAATTCACCCTCATACATACTGGAATATTACTGTGAGTTTTATTGCTGTACCGATTTCTGATACAGTAATGTGCAGTGTGTATGAGCATATCAGAAATCGATACAGCAATAAAACTCATAGTAATGTGCCGAGTGTTTGAGTGTATCACAGAGCTGCACAGCATTAAAACTTAAACACACAGCACATTACTGTGAGTTTTATTGCTGCAGAGATCTGTGATAAACTCACACTCTTACACACTGCACATTACTATATCACAGATCTCCGCAGCAATAAATCTCACGGTAATGTGCCGTGTGTATGAGTGTATTACAGAACTCCACTGCAATAAAACTCACAGTAATCTGCAGTGTGCATGAGCGTATCACAGAGCTACACAGCAATAAAACTCACAGTAATGTGTGTTGTGTCTAGTCGAGGCTCAAAGTGCTGGCCCTGGCAAAGTGTTGCCTGGAGCCATGGAAACATCCGGCCCCATGGATGGGCCGGCCCTGAAGGTAATCATTAAAATCTGGCCTGTTTCTGCTTCCTGCGGGCAGGGTTGGGAAACAAACACTGCTGTACTGCAAGCACAAGTAAATGATGATTTCATTGTGAATTTGTATTCCACGCCGTGTAGATAACAATTCTGCTGCATGAAATCAACAGTGTGGCTGCGCCTTATAAATCTAGGAACAAATATTTCTGATGACATGAGATGGTTTGTGAGGCTGCATAGTCTTTGCACTTTAGAGTAAGTACATTAAATCATAACTCCGTAAATATAGATTAACTCTTTCTGTTCCATGAGTTTTCAAACAGATGACCCACAATGCCAGCGGGGCTCCGTACTTTGTTCTTTTTGCATCAGTTTTTATATCCATTGTATAAGAAGTTCTGAAAATATTCTTGGCAAGTTATTAGAAGTCAGCAATTGATGGGTAACTATATGCGTCATATACTGTGTATATTTATTTATATATTTATTTTTACGCAGGTTAACCACCTGCCAAGCTCTTGACGTAGGCAGCTATAGAACAGGAGGTTCATTTGCATAATGAATTAACATATATGAAAAGAATGTGGCAAGATTATAACAAACGTAAGCCACACTTAACACCTTAATTCCCGACTCTCTGTTTAATAGAACAAACAGTCGTTTTGTTCTCCATCGTAACCTTTAGCCCATACGAATGGTTCTAGACGTCGGTCTCTTGGTAAGCTTTTTCAAACACTGTAATAGAATAATGATACAATCTCGAAGGAGAACATATTTAGGATATATTTGAACACTGCAGGATCACCCTATTTAAATAAAAAATAACAGGAAATGTTTCACTTCCTTAATTGTCAATGATTAATAGAGCGGCGTTTGCAAAGATGACGATGTCTTTAGTGAAGATAGATGACACAAGTCGGAACATCATAGAAACATCCTTTTACAACTGCAATTATGTACCTTAGCATAGCCAATCACTGCAAGGGCATCTGGTTTAAGGTATAAGAGGAAGGATGTCAATAGTTTCCCAAAGCGAAGGATAGAATCCAACGTTATGTTCTCAGTATACCCCTCACATGTACAATCTTCTTTCTGTGTCACATGTCCAATGCCTACACTGACCAAGACAGATATTCCACCTGAATATAGAAGATGGTTCTCCTGGGTATAATGTGGGACTGTTCAGCATTCACCTCATCGGTCCTTGATTGGTCCACGGCAGCTTGATTTTCTTGCAATGCAGGAACACACCCCTGTACAGTCATTCTGTAACATAGTTTGAATTTCTTTAAGAGAGCTTAAAATCCATCTTTCATGGCGGGAATCTGATGGGCCATCATCAGCACCAACATGGAAGATCAAAGATTGGCTGCATTGGATATCATTGATGGGTTCTTCTCTCAGGACCCTAGGTCCGCTACTTCCTACAAAGAGCTAAAATCTGAGGACTGTAAAACCCAGGGAGCACCGGAAGGGCCTAGGCTGGCCTGTACCAGTGACACTCAAATATCCCACTGACGGGAGCTCTATATCGAGCAGTATTTTTTAACAATTCTTTTTATCATATATTGTCCTATAAATTATGGAGTTCCAGCTTCGGGAGTGATCAGGCTAAGTAGTGACCACCAGTCAACCAAACTCCATGCAGCTTCCAATAAGGCTGAAATCTGCAAGCTTCAGGATCGGGATGCAGGAAAACAGCAGCAAACTTCACCAGGATGAGCCTGGCAACCTCAAACAGGATCCACACGATGTCAAGCTGCATCTGTATTGGGTCAAGGCCAAATAAGTCAACAGATGACTTGTCTAAATTGGTTATTTTCCAAATTGTATCGGAGAGCTTGTGCTGAGCTGAGCTTGTAATGCACATGCATAAGGGTCAGTTAAGAGGGAGTGAGCTGATGTCAGACACAGAAAGAGCTCAGCAGAAGCAAAACGACTCAAGTGTCATGACTAAGAAATAGTAAATATGTCAGTTGAAACAGAAACACAAAAAAAGCGCTTGTTACACCCTCGGCGCCTGGGGGTACTCAGGAGGGGGTCAGCCACCTGGCAGCATCGCTGGCTGGCCGGGTGCCCAGTGTCCATGCTGATACTGGCGTTCGTGCACCTAATGAGGGGGCGGGGCGCAGCATGATGACGCAGAGCTGCCGGCTTTTATAGACAGGGCGCGCAAATTGACTCATCACGTTGACGTGGAGTTTGTTTCCTGCATCGCTGGTGTACCGTTTACTCGAGTCACTGATACATTGTTTCATTGCGACGTTGCCGACCTGGGCTGTATGAGGAACCTGATTGTTGCTGACTCGGACTGCCTTCTTGACTACTCTCTCTGACCAAGCTTGAATTTATGCTTTACCCAGAACAGACACGGAGTGTATGCTGACTCTGCATAACGCTGACTCAAAGAGTATACTGACCCTGCATAGCGCTGACCCTGATTGTATGAGGACCCTGTCTGTTGCCAACTCGGATTGTTTACCTTACCACGCCATTTCTGAATCCTTGTGTATGAACGACTTGCATAAGCCTGATCCAGGTTACTCCTTAGCTGCTGTTAAGATTAACCCTTGCTGCCTGAGTGCATGTTCTGTTCTGAGACCTGCTACTAATATACCAAGGCTGTACTCGGTGTTTCTGGGGTGTCTGTTCTCCCTGGCTGGGAGCTATAGGTTTAGCGGTCCCGACCACTCAAGGATCGGAGGGCTTAGAGGTTTGTCCACTGTTGTCAAGGGTGAGCGATACAGCGAGCGTGACAGCGCTCTTCTCGGTTGTGTCCTTTCCTTTCGACTTCTGGCTCCTCTCCCTAAGGAATTACATTTTTAAGGAATGGCGGAAGATGTGTGGATTGGTACAACTGACAAAAATTAAAATAATGTTAATTTTCTCAATTTAAATTTTTTCATGTATTCACTTATACTTTACAGAAATATTGTTATAATGTAAGATTCTGAGCTCTAGATTGTGTCCCATATCTTACACAGTTTCAAACGGGGTCTGCATTATTATCATACAGGCAGAAATGGCCTTTGTGTTAGCTACAGTAACTGTGATAAAGATGAATAATAAAAATGTTCAGATCTCCTGCTTAAGGAAATTTATAGTGATCATAATGAGATTATTAGCAATGCAGCTTCCAAAAAATACCAATAGAATATAAAAATGATTTCTGTACATGCAAACATATACATAAATATTAAATAAACAAGTATCAGTATCTTGGCCTGTCTGTACATGCCTTTTCCTTTGAAACATTATGGGCTCTATTACATTCCTTGCGCAAAAACGCTTGCGCAGCGCATTTTTCCCCCCGCAGCGTTAAACATTAACGCGTGTAAATTAATGCTGGCATTACGATCTGAGCGCATCTTTTCATCCATCTGAAAATATCACGCATAAAAAATACGTGCGAAAACGCGTGCAAATTAACACTGCGCGCAGAAATGGGTGGGCAGACTGTTTTTTCACGCGATTCAGCCAATCAGAATTAAGAACCACAATTGTCTCCCGTTCAGTTTTTGCACCTGTCAAAATCAATCGGAGTATATATGCTGCAGCAATAATAAAAAAACGCACAACCTCTCAATTTTATTGTTTGGGTATGTGTAGAATGTGTAACTATACTGTGCTGTATTTTTTTTCGGGCTGGTGTATTTGGTTTCGGCCAGAACGTTCAGATTTGCAGTTACCACCAGCTTTTAAAAGACGTTAAAATTATGGGCGCAAACGTCGTTCGTAAAAATTTGTGCATCTATTGAAATACCATACGCGTACCAGCGCACGAACGTATTTGTGCTCACAATGTTAAGTATGGGATGGGCGCAAAAACTTTCGCTCGCTCAGGGTTTGCGCAGGGTAACTCGCATTAGACATTAACGCGCATTTTGTGCGCTAACGTCGTAGTACGACGTTCAGCGCGAAGGGTTTTTCCCTTTGCGATCATGCATTTTTGCGCACGCGCAAAAATGCGCGCGAGGGGTGTAATAGGGCCTTAACTCTTCAAACACAAGATAAAGAGCATGAAAATGTAAGTTCCAAGGGCACCTTGATCATCACTGGGCAAAATGTTTATATTTTTTTGCCTACTTTTTACGCTTATTATTGGGCATTCAGCTGGCTATCTGCAAACAGCAGCTCTATTCTATTGGGTGTTCAATAAAATGTCAACAGGTGCACGCACGCTTAAATGGAATGCACAGTGTCTGCTCATGCTGCTCTGTGGTCTGCACAGATCAAGGGGTTAAAACAGGAGGCAATTGTAAGAGAATACTTGCAGTTGACCCTTACCAGTCTTGGCTCACTCTAAAAAGTTGCAAATGGATTATGGATTCGCCAGCAAACAGTCTTCTGAGATCAGAGCAAATGCTGTCTGAAGAAAAATTTTGAAAATTCAACATCTGGCATGGACAGCAGTTACTGCACTCCTTTTAGAAATCACAGTGGCATACCGTGCCCCGTGCCAAGAATGCGATGCCAGAAGACCAGGGAGGGATGGGAATATTTAGGACGCTGAAAGCCTGAGGTCTGAAACTCATTTGTTGAGCTCTGCTTCTACACGGTTATCCTTATCATGCTTAGTATGTGTCCACTTGGAGTTGGTGTGTATTTTGTGGCCGGCAGGGCCTATTTAGGGAGCTCTAATCTCCCCACAGGACGATTTTCTCATGTACCCGCTGGCATTGTGCTCAGCCAGTCATTTATAACTATGAACATAAAATATCTATATTACCTTGCTAAGCAGGAGAATTAACTGAACCAGCAATTATGTTTTCACATACAAAATTATTTATATATAAATTAAAGTTAGAATAAGAACTATTAGAATATTTTTTAACATTGACTGATGGCCCGTAACAAAATAAATGTGAAATATGTTTTTCATTGGTTTATTGCCCAGAAAAATCAATTTTTAAGACCGTGTAGGAGCTGTCCTTTGGGTTTCTTTTACTCCTTCACTAGCAAGCAATTTTTGTGCAATAAATGCTATCAAAGCATTTATTTGAAACATGGGATTTGAAGTTAACAATTAACCCCTTAAGGACGGGAGTAATTTTACAACTTCGGCGCTGTTTCGGAAGTAGAAGTTTGCTGAGCGCATTTTGACCATTTTTAAGTCACGTATTCTTATACCACCCAGACAAATTATATATCGTTCTTTCCGTCAGACTCGGCAGATTAATAATATATCATTATTAAATGTATATGTCATGCCCTGCCAAAATGCTATAACAAAAAATGTAAAAAAATGTGAATTTTCAATAAAATTTCAATCTTCCACAGTGTGTAAAGTGTTTTTTTTTTTTAATTTTATTATCCGAGGCTCTGCGGTCATATTCTATTGGGTAGATTTGTTAAAAAAATTAGGACGGGGAACCCATTTTTTTTTTGGGGAGAAATTGCGTGATTTTAGCTAAACCCCCCCAAAAAAAAAAAATCATTAGTGAAGCATCATTGTTCACATTATAATTGAAATGTGAACAATAGTGCTGCATTAAAAAAAACAAAAATTTTTTTTATTATTATATTTATTATTTTTTTATTATTTAATTTATTATTTTTTTATTATTTTTATTTTTACTTTTTTTACACTTTTATTTTACATATAACATGGTCATGTTTGATATCATTGGAAAGGCCATGCTCTGGCAATATCAACCATGACCCCCTAGCTGCCACCGATCAGGAGATAAAGGGGTTCAAAGAACCCCCCTATCTCCTGCAAGGGATTTCCATGGGAAATCCCTTTGCAGCTAGGGGGTTCCCGGTTAACTGACATCATCGCGCATGGCGCGATGAGTCAGTTGACCGGGGGGTGACCCAGAGGTGGGGGCTGCCATCCAAGATGGCGGCCCCCACCGGAAATAGGCCGCGATCGGGCACAAATTAGTGCCCGGTCGCGACCTGGCAACTAAGGGGTTAACCCCCCATACATCGCTGGAAAGGTCAGGCTGTGACCCTTCCAGCGATGCTGGCCACAGCCGCCGGGGACCAGGCGATCGGGAGATAGAGGGATCCAAAGGATCCCTCCCCTCCCCTCCAGGCGCTTCCCCTGCTCCGGCGGGGGGGGACGCCTGAAACTGACGTCATCGCGCCACCGGCGCGATGACGTCACAACGCCGGAGGAGGGATCACACTGATCTGACTCCGCGGGAGTCAGATCCAGCGTGGGAGCGACCGGAGAAGGTGAGTATCTCCCGGGGGGGCTCTAAACGCCGAGGACGTACATTTACGTCCTGCGGCGGCAAAGCCCGCCTAATGCAGGGCGTAAATGTACGTCCTGCGGCGTTAAGGGGTTAAATATAGGGTAAAATAAACGTTTTGCACAGAAATTGTTATTCTGAATAGATAAAAAATTGAAATAATGTTAATCTGCTCAGTTTTAATTTTTCATGTATTAATTTATCCTTTACAGAAATATTGTTGAAATGTAAGATTCTAAGCTCTAGATTGTGTCCAAAAATCTTACACAGTTTCAAATGGGGTCTGCATTATTATCATACAGGCAGAAATGGCTTGTTTGTTAGATACAGTAACTGTGATAACGATAAATAATAAAAATGATCAGATCTCCTGCTTATGGGGATTTATAGTGGTCATAATGAGATTATTGTCAATGCAGCGTCCAAAAAATACCAATAGAATAAAAATAAAATATGTATGCGACATAATGCCTGTATATGGTAATTACAGTAACACCTTGTATCTGTACTGCACAGGGATTTTCACTCATTAAAACCCCCAGAATCTTATCCCTGCAGGGCCGGATGATCTCTATGGGCCTGGAGCTGAAGAGTTTGGTGGGATTTAGCGAAATGAACACATATTTTATGTTATTTGATAGTGCATAAACGGCTATATCTAACTAGGCAGTTACTGTGTGAGGAAATTTCCATTCATATCTCAAGGTGTAAAATTATTTTTCAAATTGTATCATCCAAACCTTTGTGGTTATATATTTGTATATTCGTAAAAAAAATTGAAATGGAAACCTGTTACTGCATTTTTTTTGAGAAAATATACAATTTTAACCAAAATTTTTTAAAATTTTAATATTTCCCTTGTGTTTTGGAGGATGGTGTTTTATGAATAATATGACTGTATAAAATACTGAACTTGCTCCCAGCATGGGAAATGAGAAGGTGAGTAATGGCAGTGGTATTGTTCATTTTGTACGTGACAAATGGACAATGCCATCAGTTTGGAACTAAAAATATATAAAGTTTTTGTTGTTTTCTTTTCTTTTAGATTTTACATGGTCCTATTTGGTATAAATGCAAAGGTCAGACTCTGTCCTGTCCAATGACACCTCACTTGACCTTGTGCGTTGTAAAGATTAGAGACACAGGGTTCCAAAGTCCCCCACAGTGCTCTTCCTTGCAGTCCGGCATTTAGGTTTTTGATGTAACAATTTGTAATAATGGATTGTGCCATCGCCTCTACACTTGGTGAGAAATGAGATGGTGAATTAGTGCAGCATCATAGTTCACTTTATAATTGTAAAGTGAAAAATATTTCTTTGTTAGAAAGAAAATATAAAGAATTATTTATTTTATTGATGGTGCATAGAACCTGGTCATGTTTGACATCATTGGAAAGGCCATGCTCTGGCCTTTCCAGTGATACCTCACATGACCCTGTAGCTGCTATGGAGTTGGAGATACAAGGGTCCAAATGTACATCAATGCAAACATAGTTATCCTTTCTCTGGGCCTATTCTGGGGCATGGGCCTGGAGCTGCTGCTCCATTAGCCCCTATGTTAATCCGGCCCTGTATCACGGTAGAGCAGTGAGTGACCGCAGAGCGCTCCCTGTATTCTGCCCTCTCCCTGGTTGCTGTAATGCAGCAGTAATCTATTTGAACTACTTGTTACAGTGAGCACTGAGGATGCTATTTGCAAATGGTGTTATAAGACAAAGGATTTCGTTTCTCCACAGGAAGTACACTAATCTTGCTGTAAAATGGTGTGAAAATTGTCTTTTGATATGCTAATGAGTGCTTTTCAATGCAAAATCGAGATTACTCAATTTTGGGTGTGAAGGGGTTAATTGTGCATTTTCTTGCCTGTTCAGTTTCACAATGAAAGTTGCTTATTATCTGGAAATACCAAATTCACGGTCACAATAAAGTCTTTAGTGTGTCTGTGTATTTTGCATTCAACCTTCACTACAATTAGCCAATCAATTAACCCCTTATTTTGCTTTGAAAAATGTTTAAACAACTGGAATCTAGACAATGAAATCCCTCCTATATACCCGTTTAAAGCAGAATTGAAGTTTTACCTTTGGTGAATTTAAACCTCACTAGTATCACCATGAATGACTTTAAAGGAGCTGCAATGAAGTACCACAAGCACTATTGTAAAAAAATTCAAACGTTCCTGCTGCATTACAACAGCCAGGGAGAGGGCAGAATACAGTGAGAGTTCTGGGGTCACCCACTACTGTACAGGAATGAGATTCAGGGCGTTAGAATGCAAATTTTTCCCCTTTGCATTCCGGTTTTAGTTCAGGGCAACGTGATAGTGCCCTTCATGTGCACAATCTTGTGGGATTGCAGGATCACCAGAATCTGTTAAAATACAATCAATAAGCTCGAGTATGTAGAACTAATTGATCAGATATTACTGACTGTTGATTATCATAATCTAGAGTTAACCTTATCTACGAGAATTCAGTTCCTATGGGAAATTGACGATAGGATGACCTGGTGATATTTATAAAGACCATGTCATAACAATAGGTGGATATGCTTCGGGAGCCAGAAGCCAGACAAACAGATGGGTGTCACCAAGGAACGTTTATCTGATTGCAAGACAATTTATAGTTTCGCAAATTGTAATTATTGGTAATATATCTAAAAAGACAGCTGAATTTGATACCAAAAAACAAACATGCAAAAGTATTCTCATGGACACACCCTGGGAACATGACTGGCCAACTTTTCTCATTCGGTGGAGCATGAGCTCTCTTGTGTGTTGGAATTGTATAAAAGAGGGATTTTAGTGGTCATTGGCAGAAGAGAAGGAAGGTTCCTACCTAAGAAACAGAGCTCCTTCTCAGGTCAAAATGAAAATGGAAGGCCTTCGATCCAGAGCAGTATAAAAGATGAAGCCTTTTTCGGTAACGTATTAAGCTCTAACTATTTAGCTTTTGATATTATTCTGTACTAATAATTGATATAGTAATTGCTACCAGCTTATATTGATTAGTCATTTATTCCAATATTATCAGAGTCTTGTGTTTAACTACTAACAAATTTGTACCAGGGTTCTTTTGTTGTAATTTGCCATTGTTTAGTGTCATCTACGTGTGTCTTATTACTCTCAACCAGACACAGCATTTGTATTTGAAGCTCAATGGATTGACTACCCTAAATTAATGAACTACAGTGATGTTCATTAATATGTGTGTAGCGCTGTGTTAAAAATCATCTTGCTGTGGCAGTACCTATTTTTGGCCACAAGATGGAGACTATCGTGATAAGATACTGGACATTGGGACTACAACGCCCGGCATGCTTTGCAAGAAGACAGGAAGTGGGTGGGGACTGGACACTTACATCCTCTGCCTCGTGGAGAAAGTTCGAGAGCGCGCCAGGGAAGCAGAGAAAGCAGACGCACCAAGGAGATCGCGGGAGAATCTAGGCCCAAAGCCTGAGGGAGACCTGTTGTTCCGGTTTGGGTCACCTAGCCTGAGGAGAAGGAGACTCGCCAGAGCCCAGACACTGCTGCAGACCGGCGGAATCGAACGGAGAGCAGGCGGTGAGCTGGACAAGCGGCATAAAGTGAGACAACGGATCCGGCCGCTAGTATCCCCAGTCAAAATCCGGAGGAGAGACGTCCTGGGTCAGCGGAGCCTAAAGCCTGCGTCGGATGGGTGAGAGGCCTCCAAGGCTGTTTGTGATTAAAGGTCAAGCTGCTGTTTCTGTTTAAAGTCCACAGGGCCCCAACTGACTAGTCGAAGACTTTCTTTAAATAAACTCACTGGCCAGTTGAACAGTACCCGGGTACCACACACACATATACACCTTTCACCTCCTGGGACTTAACTTGTGCAGGACTCATTTTCTTTTAGGAATCGGAATAGGGGTTGGAAATAAAGATACATTCCGAATATATATTTTTCCTCTTTTTCCGTTGCGCGTTTGCCGTAATACGAAGGGATTGTATGTTCGGGGTTTTGCTACGTGTTTTCTTTTTCTGAACTATCGGGAAATTGCATTGCTTTTATGTTCGGTTGCGAATATTTTATTTTTCGAAATACGAAGCCTCGTGTTTCGTTTCTTTTCCGCTACGCGTTTTACCGGGATACGAAAATACTGTAATAATACTTGTGAATACCGTGTTTCAACATCTGCTCAAATATTTTAGTAAACTATATAAATATAAAAACTCACAACCGTGTTGGAGTATATTTATTCCCTAGTGCGGGGAGACTGACCCGTGGTTCATTTTCAGCGGCTCCTTCGGGAGTGAGCGCTACACGTGTAATGTTCCTTAATATGTGTAATGTTCCTGATTGTCACATGTGATCTTCCTGCAGTAATTTGTTGATGATCGATACTTTCTTTGATTACCGTGAGGTTTCAGGTTGATGCGTAAATTGATTAATTGACATATTTGCATTGATTAACTGATGAATTGATTTAGATCTCCATGTGTGTTGGTTTCAGTGATATACTGGTTTCGAGAATAATCCTTGGAGTTTTTATGTATTTGCCTAATATTTAATTGGATATATATATATATATATATATATTGTTTTCACTAACTGTTTAATAAAGTTTTCCCCTTTTCTTTCACCAATCGGTCTTGTGTCCTGTTGATTAAATAATTAGTGCTGATTGATTAGGCAATACACCAGAAGGAGACATAAAAACTATTGCTTCATCTTGTTCTCCTCATGATGGAAAAATAACCTGGCACATTCCTTATTGCAAGAGAAGCAGGTTTCAGGGATGCTCTACACACCCTGACAGCTTTTATATTTTCATTATTGTCAAAGTTAGAGGAGTATACCCTCCCCTTATCTCTGGATTTGCTTTAAAAGCCATGTGGAATGTAGGAGTTTCTTCCACCCATACAGACGGCCCCTGGCAGACGGGATTAGAATAACCGCCTGCCGATCTCCAAAACGGTCACTACGCTCTGCGTGCTGACATCATCCTATTTCCAAACGCTTGAAACAGTAAACGTTCCAGGAGATGGCAGCCAAGGATTGGTTCTGCATGTGATCGCACAGCACAAATCCATCATTCCACGCAGCTGATTCGGAAATTGCATATCAAAGTATGCAAATTCCAAGAATTACCCAATTTGCGTTGCATACGTTATGCAATTTGCATGCTTTGTCCAAATTATACTGGAAGCTGCATGGACTTCCACATTTTGGAAGCCCTGAGCTGATGGGGTGGAGCTGCCCAGTGCAGAAGGAGAAAAGTTGAGTATTTATAAGTAGAAAAAAAAATCTACAAAAAATATTAGGACAGATTCTGTCAGCAAATTATTTAAGGGGAAAACGGGGAAGGGGTCATTTTTTAACAGAGTCCCTTTAAAGGGACAATACCACCAAAAAATGAAATGTCCTTGTTGTGTTCATTTTATGTTGCTGATAGCTTACATGCACTTTGTTTTTCTCACCCCCAGTATCTTTCCATCACTTGCTCCTCACTAAGTGGCAAAGGCCAGAGAATGGAATCTATTGGTCGATTACTGACTCCAATAATTGTATTGTGTGGGATATATTCAAAGGACATCACAAGGGGGCAGACTAGAAGTTTATTAAGCTCCCTATCATATCTCATTCAGGTGCCATCTGAGAACAATAGACCCCTGCTGCCTTATCTAAACATTCCTTCTTCCACCTCAAACTGTTAAATACTGTAGACTAGATAAGCCGCAAAAGTAAAGAAAATTTTTTGCACAGATCTTGGTAAATGTTGCCTCATGGGAAGAATCAACAAAATGGAACCAGGAGATAAAAAAAAAAAATTTCCTTTTTACAGGCAATTACTTCAAACAAAGAAAAAGAAACAGCTGCATGTGTTTTATAATGTAGTTTTATTTGTATTGCACAAGTAATCTAGTTACAGCTTAAGTTTTGATTTTTTTTTACATTGATGTCTGCATTTGTCGCTGATAAATGTGATCTGTCATTTTCAATAAAAAAAGTAATGCTGGTTTTCTTTTAATTTGAACCCTATAAAATAAATTCCGTCACAGTAACATTATCTGGGCACATTTTGAACGTCAATCTGTACAGTAGATCCTTAGTGATAAATTCACACTTTGCATTATAGCGAAATAACAGGATCTTCAGATGACTTGCACTAGGCGGCCACTCAGCGCCAGGCAGATTTATATGTAACAGACAGGAACAGATGCACTTTGCACAGCTTAACCTTGGAAATATGACCCATGCCGGGTAATAGTCTATTTCTACTGCTCTAGCGCTTCAGGAAGGGTTAATTAAAGCACTTTTAAAAGCATAGCAGAATGTGCAGGTGAAAGGGTGCAGAAAAAAATGTGCTGAGACAGAAATGGCGAGAAACAGCTGACATTTGACTCTTACATGACGTAAAGCTGGGCACTGTATCCATTTCCCTGTGGGAATACAAGATTAAAATGTCTGTTCATCTGCAACATGTTAACAAAACCATTTTAGCATTTGCTGTTTGTAACTAAGCAATAATGGCCCTTGGCCTCTGGATATAATTACGGCGGCTAATAATAGTAATAATAATATTAGGAACCATTGCAATGCTTTTCAGATTTATATAACACTGACCGTATCACTTTCATCTTCTGACCGGCGTGTTTTGGAATGAATTCACTATCAAAATGTCAGCATGGAGGCGGCAAGTTCAAAATATTGAACATCTTTATGGCTGTTCTGTAACGGCACTGAGGTTGTGTTGGCAAATTAAACATGGGGGTTATTCAGAGAGCACTGAAATGTCGCCGACATTTTGGTGCTCTCTCGCGTTCGTCGCACTTCAGCGAGTTAAATTCGCTGACCCCCAGGGGTCGACAGGGTCCCCGAAGTGCAGCAAATCGACCCCCCCCGAACACATCCAAAAAAAACTGGCAAATGCATCTGACGATCTGATGGACAGACTGCCGGAATAGATCCCAAAAAAGTCAGTCAGGGTTATTCAGAGAGAGGTGAAAAGCGGGAGAGTGGCTGGAGAATGGAAAATTCTAGGTCAAAATAGCCGATTTGGAAAGTGAGATAAATGGGAGAATTTTTCTGGTTTGGCTATTTTGACCTAGAATTTTCCATTCTCCAGCCATTCTCCTGCTTTTCACCGCTCTCTGAACAACCCTAAGTGACCCATCGAACAGATCACGGACCAACTGCCGGAAAAAGCCGTCAAGCCGCTGAACAGGGGTAAGAAAAAAGAACCCTTAAACTTTTAAAACAAACGGGCGCATGAAAATGCCTGGAAATAATATATAAGGTCCTATGAATAATAATAAAAAGGTCAGTTACAGAATGGGGAAAAAAATGGCATAAAAAAAAACTGAATTAAAAATTTTGCCGAAAAAATCCCGAAAAATGCCTAAAAAAATTGACTTTTTGCTGAAAATGAAAAGACTAAACAGTTGAATAAATATTTAAGAAAAACGGGGAATATATTTAACTTTGAAACCTATGGGATTCGCCTGTTTAAACCTGTCAAATGAGGTCATTGAAAATCAGGGCATTTCACTGACATTTTGGTGATGTTCGGCGCTCTCTGAATAGATTAACCATTACTTCTCTATGCGGAATCTCACTGGCAATTCGCTAATATTTGGCGGGTTGCCAGGTTTTGTATAGCCGAATGACCCCGAAATTGAACCATACGGGGAAATTCACCGTTCTGTGCAATTTTGTAGCCAATTCGGTGGTCTCTAAATAACCCCTCATGTTTCTCAGGACACATATTAGTGATAAGAATATAGTACACAAATTATGATCATACCTTCCTTACGCCTGTCTCAACATCAATGTATCCCATCTATGACAGGTCGTAAACTAATCACCTAATAACTGCCCCTATAGGGTCAACTCTGACGAATACTACAAAGGAACCCAAATAAATGGGTGAAAGATGTTAATATGGCGCTAAAAAATTCTAAACACACGAAAGGATAGTTGCAGCTCACCAATGGGTGTATTCCTCACCCACAAATACAGTAGAGAAGAGCGGATATGCCAAGGAGGCAGATCAGGGAGCGCAAAACAATTACAACACTCTCACCAGGTGTTAAAGGTAATATACAAAGAAGGTACTCATCTCAGGTGTGGGCCAGTAGAAAAAACAACAACATATACCTATGGAATAAAAATAAAAACAAAAAGATTGCGCAATACCAGGGGTAAAAATAAGTATAAACAGAAGGTAACGATTGCACACTCACAGAGGTGGAGCCTGTGAGGCTCTCTTGTCAGCGCCTGCAAGCCACTTGAGGGGGGGGGGGCTTCACCCACAAAATTCAATGGTTGTTATCACGCTTCTTATGCTTGTATACACTCTTTCTTGGCGTCGCCACCCTCCACTCCTGCAGTTGATGGGGCTCCCCAAGCTGTGTCTGTCTCTTCTTTGATCGTTCCTGAAGTATCTCATGAACCTGTGCTCTCGGTATCCACCTGCGCTCCCGGCATCCACTAAGTCTCAAGAAGGGTGAGACCTACCCAAAATGGTCTGAGGCCTTATCTACTGAGCCACCCTAACAAGAGGCTCCATACCACGTGAGTGTGCTATTGCCTTTTTGACATACAATATTAGCATAGCAATATTACGCTATACATTCTCCATTTGTCCGAGGTCATATTTGTGCCACTTCACCATTCCGGCCAAGAAAGAGTGTATACAAGCATAAGAAGCGTGATAACAACCATTGAATTTTGTGGGTGAAGCCCCCCCCTCAAGTGGCTTGCAGGCGCTGACAAGAGAGCCTCACAGGCTCCACCTCTGTGAGTGTGCAATCGTTACCTTCTGTTTATACTTATTTTTACCCCTGGTATTGCGCAATCTTTTTGTTTTTATTTTTATTCCATAGGTATATGTTGTTGTTTTTTCTACTGGCCCACACCTGAGATGAGTACCTTCTTTGTATATTACCTTTAACACCTGGTGAGAGTGTTGTAATTGTTTTGCGCTCCCTGATCTGCCTCCTTGGCATATCCCCTCTTCTCTGACGAATACTGTCACAATCAAAACTAGAGCTCCCTATAGTTCCAGATTAAGAAGATCCTGTGCTGGAACACGTGTAACAGGGAGGGGTGCATGCCGAGAGGGTTGTCAGTCCTCAACATGTATAATACAGCAACCAGGAAGGCAATTTGTCCAATAGCAAATTGCTATTTATCTGAATGTTCAACGATTTGTTCGAATTTCAAAGCAAAATGTTTGTTTGTAACTCATTCTTGCAAACTAAGTTGCCAACACATGCAGGGCAGCCTTGAGCGTGGGCCAAGCTGCGCCAATCTATTATCGAAAGGTCTGCCCTCACCGATAAGACCTTTTCAATCCTGCGCTCAGTTTGAACGTATAGACTTCTATGAGACAGATATATTTCATACATGGACTGATACATTGCCAGCTTCAACAAGTACATTAATCCTTTCCTGCCGTGGGGCATACTATGCCATCCCCGTGGTGGGTGGGCCTTAATGCTGTAGAGTGGCATAGCACACCCTGCAAGCGCTATGGGCTGGGACAGTCCCACCCACCACCATTAACACCCTGCCACTGGGCACAGTCCCCCCAGTGGTAAGGGGTTATCAGTGTGTATTGGTACAGTCAGGTCCATAAATATTGGGACGTCGACACAATTCTAACATCTTTGGCTCTATACACCACCACAATGGAGTTGCAATGAAACAAACACAATGTGCTTTAACTGCAGATTGTCAGCTTTAATTTGAGGGTATGTACATCCAACTCAGGTGAACGGTGTAGGACTTACAGCAGTTTGCAGATGTGCCTCCCACTTGTTAAGGGACCAAAGGTAATAGGACAGAATAATAATCATAAATCAAACTTTCCCTTCTTAATACTTGGTTGCAAATCCTTTGCAGTCAATCACAGCCTGAAGTCTGGAACGCGTAGACATCACCAGATGCTGGGTTTCATCCCTGGTGATCCTCTGTCAGGCCTCTACTGCAATGGTCTTCAGTTCCTGCTTGTTCTTGGGCCATTTTCCCTTCAGTTTTGTCTTCAGCAAGTGAAATGCATGCTCAATGTGATTCAGGTCA
Organism: Leptobrachium leishanense; assembly: GCA_009667805.1. Classification (NCBI taxonomy): domain Eukaryota; kingdom Metazoa; phylum Chordata; class Amphibia; order Anura; family Megophryidae; genus Leptobrachium; species Leptobrachium leishanense. The sequence goes on along the minus strand of CM019067.1, from coordinate 74,369,015 downwards.
GGTGATTGACTTGGCCATTGCATAACATTCCACTTCTGTCCCTTCAAAAACTCTTTGGTTGCTTCTGCAGTATGCTTTGGGTCATTGTCCATCTGCACTGTGAAGCGCCGTCCAATGAGTTCTGCAGCATTTGGCTGAATGTGAGCAGAGAATATTGCCCGAAACACTTCAGAATTCATCCTGCTGCTTTTGTCAGCAGTCACATCATCAATAAATACAAGAGAACCAGTTCCATTGGCAGCCATACATGCCCACGCCATGACACTACCACCACCATGCTTCACTGATGAGGTGGTATGCTTAGGATCATGAGCAGTTCCTTTTTTTCTCCATACTCTTCTCTTCCCATCACTCTGGTACAAGTTGATCTTGGTCTCATCTGTCCATAGAATCTTGTTACAGAACTGTGAAGGCTTTGTTAGGTGTTGTTTGGCAAACTCTAATCCGGCCTTCCCGTTTTTGAGGCTCACCAATGGTTTACATTTTGTGGTGAACCACTCTGGTGAAGTCTTCTCTTGATTATTGACTTTGACACACATACACCTACCTCCTGGAGAGTGTTCTTGATCTGGCCAACTGTTGTAAAGGGTGTTTTCTTCACCAGGGAAAGAATTCTTCCGTCATCCACCACAGTTGTTTTCCGTGGTATCCCGGGTCTTTTGGTGTTGCTGGTGTTTGGTGCGTTCCTTCTTTTTGAGAATGTTCCAAACAGTTGTTTTGGCCACACCTAATGTTCTTGCTATCTCTCTGATGGGTTTGTTTTGTTTCTTCAGCCTAATGATGGCTTGCTTCACGGATAGTGACAGCTCTTTGGATCTCATCTTGAGAGTTGACAGCAACAGATTCCAAATGCAAATAGCACACTTGAAATGAACTCTGGGTCTTTTATCTGCACATTGTAATTGGGGTAATGAGGGAATATCACACACCTGGCCATGGAACAGCTGAGAAGCCAATTGTCCCATTACTTTTGGTCCCTTAACAAGTGGGAGGCACATCTGCAAACTGCTGTAAGTCCTACAGCGTTCACCTGAGTTGGATGTACATACCCTCAAATTAAAGCTGACAGTCTGCAGTTAAAGCACATTGTGTTTGTTTCATTCCAACTCCATTGTGGTGGTGTATAGAGCCAAAGATGTTAGAATTGTGTCGATGTCCCAATATTTCTGGACCTGACTGTATAGCTTCTTATTCTACCATTAAAGCAAATGTGCTGATTATACATTTTTATGCCATCCTGCTTAAGACTACTTCAACTAGAAAAAAGGTCAAGAATTGAATGAATTGGGACCGCATCTCCTTAACCCATTCAAACACAGTGGATTCACTTTGAAACCAGATTTTCAGATTGAAACCACTTTAGTTTTCTAAATTACGTTACTGTTTCACATCTTTAGATATAGATTTATAAAAATAATTTCCTTTGGTTTTGTAATTTGCATTTCATGGGCTTAAAAGAGTTATTGGCCATTTTATTTGTTTTTATTGTCTCGTTTTTCACTGTGTGTTTCACAAGGTTAGGACCCAGTTATGAGATCTGCCTTGTCGTGGCTGTCGGCTCATTACGTCAATGGCCATTTCAGTAGAACAAAAATCAGTTTTTTACTTTTAGGTTAATGTTTTTGAGCAGAAGAGAAGAATTTATTTAATTTGAGGTGAAACTCAGGAGAGTTGGCAGGAGAAGAGAACAATCTAGACCAAATAGTCGATTTGGAAAGTGAGATAAATGGGAGAATTTTTCTGGTTTGGCTATTTTGACATACAAGGTTATTCAGAGAGAGCTGTGAAAACCAGGAGAAATGTCAGAAGTGAAAATTCTAGGTCAAAATAGCCGAACCAGAAAACTTCTCCCATTTATCTCACTTTCAAAATCGGCTATTTGGTCTAGATTGTTCATTCTCCTGACAATTCTCCTGGTTTTCACCTCTCTCTGAATAACCCTGCTAGAATTTTCACTTCTCCTGTCATTATCCTGAGTTTCACCTTTACATGGTTATTCAGAGAAAGGTGAAAATCAGGAGAATTGGCAGGAGAAGAGAACAATCTAGACCAAATAGTCGATTTGGAAAGGGAGATAAATGGGAGAATTTCTCTGGTTTGGCTATTTTGACCTAGAATTTTCACTTCTCCTGTCATTCTCCTGAGTTTCACCTTTATTGAATAGACCTATTAGTTAATACACTTGAGTGTGTATACATGTGCAACTTGTAACGTGTTCACTAAAGAACCAAAGGAAGCATCTTTCACAAATTTATGCTACATTGATTAGTTGATTCTTTGTAAATATTAACACTAAGGTTAAAACAATAAAGTGTGTATGAGAATGCAACATCACTTACTTTCCATTCTGCCGGATACACTCATTGCATATGATGAACGAGTTACTCAAGCACTCCTTTTCATCAACATCCCACTCGTGATATAGTGCCTGGCTTATATGGCTATTGCTATTGTCAGTCACTTGAGTATTTCTGCTGTTATCTTGTAGGATGAGTAATGCTAGCAATTAATAACTGCCTGCACTTGCAAGTCCCCTGAGCAGGTAATGCTTCTCATCTGCACATTTTGTCCTGAGATTGAAACTCTAGGTTTCAGCCTGCCAATACTATAGATTATGGACTGTCTTCTAGTATTCCTGTGAGGTTCAACATGTCCATTCATTGTCTACATGTAGCTGATGTATCCAAATCGAGTGCTGACGTGTATACCGCTGCTGTATATTCTGCTTCAGTGATGACAGAGCAATAGTTGCTTGCCTTTGACATCACCAGCTAAGGCTGGGGTCAGAGACGAATGCACTGATTGCGCACAGTAACGGATGCACTTTATAACAGATGAGATTGTGGTTACATTGTATCAATACGTTTTGACTGATGTTGAGAAAAAGAAAAAAAAAGCTGTATGCAGGGGTTTCTCTACGGCCGCGTAGCTTTCTCACGTCGATGCCATTTTGGTGTCCTTTGCAACATGTGTTGCCCGCGCGTGAAAAAGTGCATGTGTTGTTCTTTATTAACTCTTTGAAAAGGTACGACGGACAGCAAACAGTGCGGTCAGACGGAAGCAAAAAGTGCTCTCGTGCGACCGCAGCCCAATGGTTCATTCCCTATAATGAAAGAAATAACCACATATGAACTTGGAAACGCCCGTGTCTCCATGGTGTTCCCATGGTTTCTGTACAGAAGGTATGCAGGTGTTGCACATTATCCATAATATGTAATGATCCTGTTTGGCACTTGGGATGGTAGGAATAGCCATAAAAAGATTTTTACAGAATTATGTTTTTTCTTTGTGTTTGCATTTTTTTCCAGTCTCTTCGAATACTCCTAAGTGACACTGTTTGTAGTTGTGATTCGAGTGTTCTTATAGAAAGAGACCCATATTGTTAGGTGTTCATTTCTGATATAAAATAGTCATCTTAAATATGAAGGGTTACAGCCCAATTCTTCCTATCCCTTCCGATATGAAGTTTGATCAGGCTTGTATATGTTTAGCACATCTCACAAGCTATATTTGAGGAGCAGCATTTCTAGTTTTATACTTCCAGAAGCTGATACATTTCTTTTATCTTATATTGGGACTGTAAATGTTATGTATGTATTATGTCACTTTATTTACAAACAGATGCTTTTTTAAATATATATTATCTTTCTCGTGTTCACTCCAAATCATATAAGGAGTTATTCAGAGAGATCCGAAATGTCACCGAAAAGTAACCGGACACTGAAATTCAGCGTATGGTGACATTTCGGGGTCATTCAGCTATTCAGAGAGCAGGCAGTTCACCAAATTTTGGCGAATTTTCTACACATGCGGTGCTGCTCGAAGGCAGGGAAATCCCCCATAGAGAAGCAATGGTTAATCTATTCAGAGAACACCGAACAGCAGTGAAAAGTTGCCGTAGTGCCCTGCTGTTCGGTGTTTTCATTAGTCAGGTTTATTCAGATGAACCCCATAGGCTTCAATGTTAAAAATATTCCTGTTTTTATGCAATATCTAATAAACTGTTTTTTATTTTAATCTGCAGCAAAAAGTCTCTATTTATAGATTTTTTTAGGACCTTTTAGGCATTTTTTGGGGGGGGGTTTGACAAAAAAAAATTTAAAGCGTTTTTTATTTTTTTTGTAACAGATCTTTTTATTATCATTCCTTGGATCTTTATATGTAAATTCCAGACATTTTCGTTCAGTAGTTTTTTTCTTTCACCCCGTTTGTCAGCTTGTCAGCTTTTTCCGGCGGCTGCTCTGTGCTCTGTTCAGTGGCTTGTCAGCATTTCCAGAATGTGTTCAACGTCTTTTTGCAGCGGTTTGAGTCATCCAATACTTCGGATTGTATCAGATGCGTTTTTTTCGGCGGGTTTTCGTTTGTGGTGAATGCTGAATTCTCCTCAGGGTGGGGAACTTTGATTTGCAGAAGTGCAGGGAACGAGAAAGCACCGAAATGTCAGCGACATTTGGGTGCTCTCTGAATAACCCATATATTTTTAAATGATAACATTATAAGCATCAGTGTTTGCAAATGGAACGGAACTAGGTAAAGCAATACAGTCTTATCTTCAGAAGGATCAGTATCATTTAGGCTGGGGTCAGACGAACGCAGTGCGAACACGTGTGCAGCTGCACTTTATCACGGCCGTAGTAGCAGCAAATGACGTCCAATGACTGGCAATATACGAAGTACGGCCGCGCAACGCAAGCGGCAAACAAACGCATTTTTTTGAGAACCTGATACCGCTAGTACTGACGTACAGAGTGCGCTGCGTCCGCTAGCGGCGTGTGTGCGTGATTAGGAGACGACAGACGCTGCTGATGTCCGGCCAACATAACGTCCAGACGCAAAAAGTGTTTTATTGATGAGCCGTACAAAATCACGGACGACAATGCGCATCGTATGACCGCTATCGCGTATTCTGCGAAAAAATACGTCCATTCATTCGAACGCACTTTTTCACGGACAACGCGAAAAACGCGTTTGTCTGACCCTAGCCTTAGGGGCTGCAGCTGAGTTAGGAATAGCAGTAAATGTGAAGTACTTGGGAAGAATACTGGACAGCACATTATGCTAAAATGTGCAAAGTCAGGAAGCAGCTGCAAAAGTCATCAATGAAGACACGCAAAAGAGCTGGGATTAATCAGTGTGACAAAAATTTACATTTGCCTCGGTTTCAAACAGTTGTAAGGATATCTAGAGTATTTCTAAATGCTGATATTATGGCTCAACTCTATCAGGTGGTGATAGATAAAGTACTCAAGTGAGTCAATGTTACACTAGTATTGTGCAAATAGCAATTCTGTGCAAATGAACAACCTTGTGCAAAATAAGCAACAACAATGGTGATAAATCCTTAAACCATGCGTAAAAATCTGCTCCTATAGCACAAAGTGTATAATAATCCACATGTGCAAAATGCATATAAAGTACATATAAAGTGCATGTGCTCATATATCCTATTCCATTCACAAAGTGCAGACACAAAATTTGTGTTGATGTGACATCAAAAAAGTCATAAGACAGTCCTTTTATTAGGTTATCTGATAGTCTCTGGACAGCCTATGACTGTATAAAGTGCACGTGAAAAAGTGCAAATCTCAAAATGAACAAGGTCCGTGACTCCTAGTCACCATACAGTATGTAGGTCACACTTCAGACAAAATGTTTCAACGTTATGCTTCCTCTCCTCAGTTGGTAGATTCCGTAGCAGATATGAGGAAGACAAAAAGAGAGACAATAGTGCAGACTGTTGTAATTTGTGAAGTGAATATAAATATATATGAAAAATTACTCACAAATTTTAGAGCCTAATAAGTCCTGGCTCTAGGTTGGAATGCCTCACGTCAGATAGATGGTGACGTTCCCCCTTTTCCTGGGTCTTCCAGTTATCCGATGTTGGAGCCTCGGTTTTCTCAGGCTCAGCTTAAAGGCAAATGGTACTTCTTAGTTAGGTGAGTACCTTACCCCTCTCTCCTGCAATGCCTTTCAGCTTCTGTCTCCAGCTCTGTATTACCATACAGATGGGGATGAAAAAGGGAGGGGGGGGCAGAGAAAAATTCCTCTGCTTTCACCTTTAAAATATTTTCCTCACTCTAAAGGGATAAAATAGTAAGGGGGTATCCCATAACAGTAAAACCAGAGATGAGAATCAAGTTAAAATATCAAAAGTTTATTCCAAAAAAAGTGTGTGTGGGGGGGGGGGCTTACTGGACGCGTTTCGGCACTACACCTGTGCCTTCTTCAAGCAGTATAGCATATGGTGATGTCTATGTGTTCCAGACTTCAGGCTGTGATTGACTGCAAAGGATTTGCAACTAAGTATTAAGAAGGGAAAGTTTGATTTATGATTATTATTCTGTCCCATTACTTTTGGTCCCTTAACAATTGGAGGCACATCTGCAAACTGCTGTAAGTCCTACACCGTTCACCTGAGTTGGATAATTGGAATTGCCCTCAAATTAAAGCTGACAGTCTGTAGTTAAAGCACATTGTGTTTGTTTCATTCCAACTCCAATGTGGTGGTGTAAAGAGCCAAAGATGTTAGAATTGTGTCGATGTCCCAATATTTCTGGACCTGACTGTATATAATTTGCGTAAATTCTGTTATAAATATAAACTCAAGTAGTGTTTTTTAAATAAGCTGGATGAGCAAAAAATCGTAAAAATGAGCTTCACGTGTGTTATATGGCTCAGAAACAAAGGGGTTAACAGAAAATGTGTTGGAGGATTGTATTTATTATAAAAATACCTGTTCATTAACAGAAGAGCACAGAGAACAAGACGTCATAGTGAATATGCTGCTTAGCCCCTTCACATCCTATATAGAGTTATCTCGATTTTGCTTTGTTCCCACTCAGCCTACATGTACCCGCTACGTCAGGTCTATTTACCCTCACCCAGTGTGTCACCCCTCTCCTCTTAGATTGTAAACTCTTGAGCAGGGTCCTCTCTCCTACTGTTCTGTGTGTATATTTGTTATTCTGTCTCAGCCATTGTACAGCGCTACGGAACTTGTTAGTGCTTTATAAATACCTGTAACCCATTGAAAAATCACTCATTACCATATCAAAAGACCATTTTCACAGCATTTTAAATCAAGATTAGTGTTTCCCTGTGGAGAAACAAAATCCTTTGTTCTATGTCACTCCAAGCACCCTGGAGAGACATAAAACCAGTTTCAAATAGCAGCCCTAAACCTCACAGGGAGAGGGCAGAATACAGGGAGAGCTTTGGGGTCACACACTGCTGTACACAGATAAGATGCAAGGGGTCATGACTGAAAATTCCATGGGAGTACAGATACAAGGCATTACTGTAATTTCTATACATAGGCATTATGACACAGATATTATTTTTATACTCTATTGGTATTTTTTGGAAGCTGCCTTGCTAATAATATCATTATGATCAAAACAAACCCCCATAAGCAGGCGATATGACTATTTTTATTATTTATCTTTATCGCAGTTACTGTATCTAACACAAAGGTCTTTTCTGCCTGTATGATCATAATGCAGACCCCGTTTGAAATTGTGTAAGATAAAGGACACCATCTAGAGTTCAGAATCTTACACTATAACAATAATTCTGTAAAGAATAAACGAACACAATAAAATTTAAAAAAGAGCAAATTAACATTATTTAAATTTTTTAACTATCCCAGAACACCAATATCTGTGCAAAACATTTATTTTACCCCATATTTAATTGTTAACTTCACATCGCATGTTTCAAATAAATGTTAGGATAGCATTTTTTTTTTCAATATAATCGCTTGAAGGGGTTAGGGTGGGCAGACCTTAAAGTATTAAAAAATAACAAGAATGTTGCAGAGGATAATTCAAAGAATTGTACTTAAAAATAATTATATTTATCCACACATTTTTCCAGATAAACAATCTCATTACCCTTTTACCTACAAATTTATTATTCATTACCTCAATTCTTTAAAAGGCAAACATGTTAAAGAAGCAAAAACTAAAATGAAGCGGAAAGTGTTTAGCATATTTTGACAGTTGCCAAAATACATAATGAAGATACTCTAACCCTTTTCTATTCTACAAATTTTGAACAGGATTAGAAATAACCTGACACAAAAACAAAAAATAAAGCACAAAGCATACTGATGCAAATGGAACGCAATGTGGTAAAATACATATATTTTTCTCCTGTTCCAGATCTCCATGTTAACAATGTAACGGATTCTTCAGCCAGAATATTACATGCACCATACCAGATGTCTGACTCCGAAGGGAGCAGATGCATGGGTATAGATGAAATTCTTCCCTGAAGGATTTCAGTTCAGACCATATGTAGCTGACACAAGGTGGTTTGTCTATTTACTGCTTGATTTTATTATAAATGACTGTTGTAAATCTGATTGCTGTGGCATTCCATGATAAACTAAACAAACTGTAAATTGCATTGTATTTCATACAGGTATTCAGATATAGGGACATTATGATATCTATGGAATAACCTCCCAGACACCATCAAATCTTCCCCCAGTCTTAAGTCCCTTAAGAGAGCTCTTGTTAACATACCTCGATACAGAATGCACCTGTAAACATGTAACATAGTGAATATATTTCCTACATATTTATTTTCTGTGTTAATCTGTAGATTTGTGTTTTGATTTTAACATCTTGCATTTTATTACTTTGTATTTCTGTAACAATTCAATGTTCTTGAACCCAGGACATACTTGAAAATGGGAGAAATTGCAATGTATCCTTCCTGGTAAAATACTTTAAAAAATACATTTATTCATTTATTTATAATCAATTCAGAGCAGGTTATGGCTTAATCATTTAATATAAAATGTGGTTAATGAATAAAAATTAATCTTTTATTGTAATGAACATTTCTGTGCTATCCAAAAGTAAAAATGTTCATTATCTAACATCAGAGCCTAGTTTGGGATATAATTATCGTGGGCCACTATTGCTCATCCGAAGCTGGGTAAATTACAGGTGATTTACATAGGACTTCTAAACTTGACCATAGAGAAGTGAATCCCAACCCTGCCTCAGGACCCACTAGCAGGCCAGGTTTTAAGGATTACCTTGGGGGAAATTCAGACTGAATCCTGCAATCACTGAACAGCAAATCATATCACCTGTGCTGTGCTTCAGATATCTTGCACACATGACCTGTTGGTGGGCCCTGAGGCCAGGTTTGGGAAACACTGCCATAGAGGCTTACTCTGCACTGCACATTATGGGGGTATCACAGAGCTCCGCAGTAATGTGTAGTGTTTATGAGCAGGGGCGGACTGACAAGTAATGGGGCCCCCGGGCAAATAATAATAATGAGACATGGGCCCCCCTTGTGCCGCACCCACAGGAGGCCACACCCATACAAAACCCCACCCCCTACAACGCAACACCCACATGTACATTGTTGTGCTAAAGAATTTATTTCTGAACTCTTTAAAATAATCTTTTTGAAAATTGTCTGAAGAAAATCCACTTGGACCCAGCAGCGAATTAGGGAATCCATTGTGCCCCCTCCAGACTTAGAGATGGCCACCGCACTGCTGCAGCAGCCATCACCAACTCACTACAGCTAAGACTGCACCGCGGCACAGAATGTCCCTGTGGCAAATGTGGGAAACTGACGATCATTTTAAAGGATACTGGACATTACTGACACACTGCACATTACAGAGCTCCACAGCAATAAAACTCACAGTAATGTGCAGCATATGCTCAGCACGTCGCCAGCAGCAAAGAGGTTAAAAGGAAAAAAGGGGGTAAAATTTGAGTAGAGTGCCCATTTAATCTCTTGCTGCCCCTCACCAATATTTAGTCTCCTGCCTGTACCTCATGATGCTGACAAGACGCCCGCTGTCATTCTTACTTTGTGGAGCGCAGGTAGCAGATAACAATGTGGCGATTCTAGGAGCAATACCAGCCTTTTGGATGCAGCATAAGGGGCAAACGACGGACTGCGACCCGGATACAGGTGCAGAATTTTACGCACAGCTGCCTGTTTAAAGTCAAATACATGCATTTACACACACAGCCATACGTTCACATACATAACCAAATATCCCCTACACCCCAGGGGTATGTAGTAGTAAGACTCACAGTAATGTGCGCTCTGTATGAGCATATCACAGAGCTCCACATCAATAAAACGCACTATAACGTACCAATAGTTTATTCAACCCCCAGTATATCAATTGCCATCTTATTACCCCCAGCATATCCATTGTATTTTCTCCCCTCCCCAGTATATCAATTGTATTCCCCCCTCCCCAGCATATCAATTGTATTTCCCCCCTCCCCAGTATATCAATTGTATTTCCCCCCTCCCCAGTATATCAATTGTATTTTCTCCCCTCCCCAGCAAATCAATTGTATTCCCCCCCATCTCCCCAGCATGTCAATTTATCTCCCCCCGACTGCTCACCGACATTCATTTCAGAGCGCGCCGCTGGGCCAAACAGGCGGGGCCCAGTGTGCCTGCGCAAACCAGGCCTCTACCGACCCACGGCCCTCAGGCAGTGTCCGAGTGCCCAACAGGTCAGTCCGCCCCTGTTTATGAGGGCGTCACAGAGCTCCACAGCAATGTGCATTGTTTATGAGGGTGTCACAGAGCTCCACAGTAATGTGTAGTGTTTAGGAGGGTGTCACAGAGCTCCACAGTAATGTGCAGTGTTTATGAGGGTGTCAGAGCTCCACAGTAATGTTCAGTGTTTATGAGGGTGTCAGAGCTCCACAGTAATGTGCAGTGTTTATGAGGGTGTCAGAGCTCCACAGTAATGTGCAGTGTTTATGAGGGTGTCACAGAGCTCCACAGTAAACACTGCACATTACTCTGATTAGGTCATAGGGCTCTTCAGTTGGCCCAGGCTGCCTTGCCAGGCGGCCGACTGTCGACCGGCCAGGGAGGCCAATGGCCAACCATCCCAGGAGGCTAGCGGCCTACTGGGCAAATGTTTGGTTTGCCCATTGCCAGTCCAGGCCTGCTAGTCTCTACATACTCATCAGCGCTTTCTATGCAAAGTACAGGATGTTTTAATGTCCAGAATGCTGCCACAATGTACAAGCCAAGAGGGCAGTTTGCAGCCTGGCTGGAAAAGGACATGTTTAATTGTGATGAATATATACTTAGAGATTCACTCAATCAGATCGACTAGGGTTTTTGTAATTCTGTGTGAGTGGAAAAGAAATGATATTCGTTTACAGGTTTTTCCCATCAACGGGTTTTTTCTTCCATGATGACACATCAGGCATATTCCAAGATGGCAATACCAGGATTCATTAGGCTCAAATTGTGCACGAGTTTTAGCTCTTTTGGCATTATGCCACAGGGCTTAAAATTTTGGGGCACCTTCTGCAGCCTAAAAGCAAACAAATTTAATTAGCTTTTGTCCTTCAGAGCTGCAGATCGAGATAACTCGATATCGGGACCTGATGGTGCCTTTGAATGTATCCTTCCTGGTAAAATACTTTATAAATAGTTAAGTCCCGAGTTATCTTGATCTTGGAGTGAAGGGGTTAATCATAAATGTTAACACATCCACTTCTCACATTATCTAAAGTACATAAAAAGTATTGATATTACTTTACAGTAACATCAGAATAGAAGTGAGCAATTCTCCAAGGACAGAGGCACTTGCCCGATTAATATTTTTGCCATAGTAAATAGCTCAGTGACATTTTTATATAAGAATCCTCAGCGAGCACCGAAGTAAATATTTTGTTACAAGCAGAACTAAAAATAGTATTAATTTTCCAGCCAGGAACAGTATTAAAATGCTTTCCACAATGAATGAGCTCAGGCTAAGCAAAGATAACTTTGGATATGTTAAACTTTGCATTGCTTATGAAGGTTGTAATTCTTATTTAGCACAGGAAATCATTTTACGGACGGTTCTTTATTACTGTCTGTTTGAAACCACAGTGAATGAACGCCTGGTAATAATAATGATCACGGCTGAATAAAGGAAAAAATAAGTATTGAAAATTGAATTATTTTAGATTTCACGCATAGACGTGCACAGAGGAGTGTACCCACATTTTAACTCCATGTCTGCACTTTTTGGGTTTATTCTTATTTGGTTCTTGAAAGAGAGCATAAAAATTAAACGTTCCCTGATTATTTACGGTTTGCATGTAATAAATGTGCACCCAAATTATGCACTTTTGCTCACCTATTCGTTCACGTTTTTACATGTAATAAAATGTGGCCGTCTGAATGTGATCCGTCAACTTATCACCTATATTTTAAAATCGGGAGAACTTTCAGCAGCTTGAATTTTGTATTTTAGCTCGGTTCTCACTTATAAAAAGCTCGTACAGCTAAGCCTATTAATAGGTTATTGAAAAATTCTCTTACGCACACATGAACCTAATTTAGACCAGCACGGAACTGATGTGTTAATCGGCTTTGTTAATAAAGCGAATATTTAAACGATTTGTTTAATTTATATAGATTGTTATGCTTTTATAGAATGAAGGCTGAAAAAAAGGAAACCTGCCTTGGCTTTAAAATATTAAACAGAAGTATCCCTCTGTAGATCTGTTAATGTGCCCCTTTATTCACATTCTCTAATCCCATTACTAGAAACACATTGTCCTTGTTCTAGGCCTAATCCGAATGATAGATTTGTCGGGCAGAGGCAGGTGGGCATTTAGCCACCATTTGCATGGATTTTTTGCTACTAGTGCCCACTCCTATGAGAGCCACCAGCCACCCTGTATATTGGTGGTAGAGCGGAAGGTGAACTGTTTATCAGTTTTTAGTAATTTCTGGTATGATTAGGACGATTTAAAGTGATTCTGAATTAGGATATGAAATGTCAACCCTATAAGTCATCTGTTACAGGTCCGTCTCTCACATCAGACAACAGGAGAAGACCACAGGGAGAAACAGGACAATAGCTCAGTGAGGAGGTGGACAGAGGGACAGTAAATACTTGACCCCTGCAATCAGGCTTCCATGCCCTACACTCAATGGGAAACTGCCCTCACCAATGACCTTCTACCTGCTAAAAACCACGGCCACTATTCTATTCTCATCCTGTATGACCTCTCAGCTGTTTTTGCCATTGTCAACCCCCCCCCTCCTTCTACAGACTCTCAGCTCGCTCGGTCGGTCTCTGTGACACTTTACTCTCTTGGATTGACTCTTCTCTGTCTAACTGGTCCTTCTTTGTGGTATTTGCTGGAATGCCTCCTCTTCAATGCCTTTATAAATTGGTGTACTCCAAGGCTCTGTCCTAGATCATCTGCTCTTCTCTATCTACACCTCCCTGGGCAAAATCATTAACAGATTTAGCTTTAATTACCACCTCTATGCTGATGATACTCAGATCTACCTCTCCATCCCTGATCGCTCTCATTCTGTCCCTTCCAAAGTCAGCGACGGCTTATCTGGTATTTCCTCCTGGATGGCCTCTCACCACCATAACATGTCATAACTTATGTCAAAGACGGAGCTTTTACGAATTCCTCTCTGTAATGCCTCCCACCTCCTGACTTCTCAATCCTGGTCGATGGTATCACTAGCTCACCATCAAACCAGGTTCGAAGTCCCTGACTTTTACTTGACTCCGCTCTGTCCTTCATCCCACACATCCAGGCTCTTTCCTCCTGCCATTACAAACTATTTAATATTTCCAAAATTTGGCCATTTCTTACCGCTGACACCACAAGCAACTCATCCACACCCTTGTAATCTCCAGAATTGACTATTGTAATAGTCTCCTAGCGGGCCTCCCTCTCTCTCGCCTCCCCCCTACAATCCATTCTGAATGCCTCCGACAGGCTCATTCACCTCACACGCCACTCTGTCTCTGCTGCTCATCTCTGCGAGTCCCTTCACTGGTGTCACGTCCACACTCGATAACTGTGGTTTGGATCCCTATGGACAGACCTCTAAGCCCTCCGATCCTTGAGTGGTCGGGACCGCTAACCCCATCACTCCCAGCCAGGGAAAACAAGCAGATCAGCAACAGTGGATGCAGACCAGTAGATGTCAAGACTGAGTTTACACTGGGACAGAAAGGGTTAACTTTGTTGACAAGTGAGGTATAGCCTGCGGTAGGCCTGTGCAGGTTATTTATATCAAACACTACAGAATCAGCGTGGTCAGTGTGTGGCAGGATCAGCAATCGTTCTGAGGCTACTCTAGATAAACCATACATACAGGCTGTGTCAGAGAGAATCGTCATAAGGCAGTCCGGGTCAATCACAATCAAGGTCCTCATTCACTCCGGGTCAGTAGAACAGAATGAATCAGAAAAGCAGTGACTCGAAATGAGTAACTCAGCGATGCGGGAAAATGACTCGACAAGGCAATGACTCAGGGCGCCTGCTCTTTACTTAAAGGCCGGTGGCTTCGCGTCATCACGCCGCGCCCCACCCCCTGATCAACCGCAAGCATGCCGGGCACCACCGGAGCTCCTGCCACTTGGCCAGCCAGCGGAGCCGTGCGCCCGGGACCCCCCAGGTGTGACAACTGGATCCCCATCCACTTTAGAATTAAATTCAAAATCGTTACCCTGACCTACAAGGCTCTCACTAACTCAGCTCCCCACTACCTGTCCTCATTAATCGCCAAATACACCCCAGCCAGCTCCCTAAGGTCAAACAGTGACCTGCGCCTAACTTCTCCCCGCATCACCTCTTCCCATGATAGACTGCAGGATTTCTCACGCGCAGCCCCCATCCTCTGGAACGCTCTCCCTCATACGGTCAGACTTTCAGCTAGTTTCCGTTCCTTCAAACGCTCCCTTAAGACATTCCTATTTAGGGAAGCCTACCACCCGACTCACTGATACACCTCACTGCCCCAACCAGTCCTCTCCTCCTGTTTGCACCCCCAACCCTTCTAGATTGTAAATTCCCACGGGAATAGGGCCCTCATTTACTCCTGTACTGGATTGTCAAATGTTGTTCAGTCTCAATGTATTGTAATCCTGTCTATATTGTGCCCATTGTTCAGCGCTGCGGAATATGCTGGTGCTATATAAAGAATAATTATAATAAAAAGGATATAAGGGTTAAGGGTGAAATGACAGGTCTAATAAAACAGAAAAGGCAGAGACACAGCAAGAATGAGTGCTATGTGAAGGGCACAGATCGGGTAAGAGGAACAGAGGCTCTTTTGGGCAGAGAGGGATGGGGAAGAGGTACAACTAGAATTATAGGGTTAGGATTAATGCATAATAAAAAGAGTGTACATGGATACAATCTCTCACATCTGGTGAGATATAGGAACAGTTAGGAGTAAGAGATGGATGGGAACAAGGTCCAACAAAATCATCCACTCCTAGTCAATTAATCCAATGTAGCCCCACCTCCTGGTTTCCGGAACATTCATCGAAAATAAAACAAAGGAAAAAATACGGGAAGAAAAAGTTAACATATGTAATAAATGAAAACTATGGAAAACGGATGATACAGATGACAAAAGGAAGGAACAAAAGCTACAGGCGGCGGATTATAAAGGCTGGTTAAATTGGATATATACAATAGCTACAAACTATCAAATATAATTCTAGATAGGGAAAAATTAAATTGTCAAGGGACAACAGGTACCTGTGCATTGGAGAGAGAAGCAGGACACCTCATAGTGAACACAGGGAGGCCACAACAGGATGAGATTTACAAGGCAAGTTATGAGAAACAAACTACTTTTGAAGATTTATTTATTTTGTTCTGGCCATCATTAAATTACTTTTAAACACTGCTTTTAACATCTTCACTTTTTGAACTCATTGCTTTTTATATTATGCTTTCACCACTCATTACCATTTTTTGACAAGTCCATTTACTGTTTATTATCTTTTTCACATCTTTCCAAATTTGTAGGTTTCAAAACAAATTTTAGCCCAATAAATGTAAAAGTTATAAATAAAAGGACGTTTTCCTATTCCTCACTGAATATTTTAATTATGCACAAATTGGGATTTAAAAAAAAATAAAAAAAAAAATAATTCAAATAGTTTTAAGCAGCCGCTGAATGACACTTTCAGAACTCCTCACATTTAATTAATTTCAGAATAAAGGGGAGCAGTGCCTGTTAACCACATAAGAACACATTTTCTGAGAGTCCATGAGAAATTTAAATAAATGAACACATTGTACTGTTGGCTGCTCCATGACATAATCTCATAGCACGGTCTGCGTTTCTGCTGGAGGGAATCTCACTGGATGTGATGTATAAAGGACTGTTCTGGGGCAAGAATCTAAAATTGGAGCACAGTAGTAATGGACATTCCACTGGTAATTTCCTCACTTTGAGATATTTGTCCCACAATTGCTCTTTTTAAACATAACCCCCTATGAGTTCATAGTCTGACCCATATACAGAAAAAAAAAATGAATAGTGCTTTTATATAGATAGCCAGAAAAACACTGAGCTAAGATCTGCCTTGCACAGACGACTGACAAAGGAACATATTAAATCCATTGCACTACAAGTAAATTCACATAAAATAATAATCAGATTATAATATTACATAAGATTAATATACTATTATATTTTATATAAAATAATAAGATTGCAACATCAACCAATTTCAAGTGACATGCAGATCCGACAGTAAACACAGATTGGCCCTCAACGCTTATACAAGATTTACAGCACTCCACTATTATATATCTTAGAGTTTAAAAAAAACCTACCTTGCTAATAAATGATGGATATTTGGTTACAATATATGTTCATACATTGTATGAGCCTGACAGTGTCAATGCATTTCACCCTGGCAGGCCCTTCACTATGCCTACCTAAGACCTGCTCTTTTGCGGTATATCCACTTACTCTCAGGCTAGGGTCAAATGAAAGCATTATTTGCAGCGACCGTCAAAAAGTGCGTCCAAACGCATTGACGTATTTTTTCATGGAATGTGCGAAAACGGTCATACGATGCACATTTTCGTGCGTGATTTGTTACGGATCCAAACCAGGAAACTTTGGGTGTCTGGACGTTATATTGGCCGGACATGAGCAGCGTCTGACGTCTCCAAATCACGCACACACGCCGCTATGCGGGTGCAGCGCACTCTGTATGTCAGTACTAGCGGTTCTGCGTTCTCAAAAAAATGCGTTAATTTTCCACTTGCGTTGCGCAGCCGGACTTTCGTGCGGCCGTACTTCGTATATTGAACGTCATTTGCTGCTACTGCGGCCGTAATTAAGTGCGCCTAAACGCACGTTAAAAATGCGCTAGTCTGACCCCAGCCTTAGAGTGTAAGCTCTCGAGCAGGGTTCTCTCTCCTACTGTTCTGTGCGTTTAACTTGTAGGTATATTTGTTATTCTGTCTCAGCCATTGTACAGCGCTACAGAACTTGTTAGTGCTTTATAAATACATGTAACTAACTTGGGACATACAAACTCCTGAGCTTCCTGGCAAATTAAGGTGTAAATAGGTCCCGCAATGCACCTGTGTCAGGGAGGGGAGCAAAACCAAAGAGGGTGGTCAGTCCTAAATATGTAATATACAAAACCAGAAAGGCTGCACTTAACCCTGAAAATGTATTTTCCTGAAGGTGCTTCTGAGACCAATGAGTATAGAAGACATACATTATACAAGATTCAGAGCACTCCACTTTAATAAGATCTGAAAGGTCTTAAAAGCACTTGACCTTAAAATAAATTAAGGGGATTTGGTTATGAGATAGGTTCATAAATGCATAACCCAGCCTCAATGTCCCCCACCCGGCAGGTCCTATTCTATGCCATGAAAACAGTAATTGAATTTAAGCAGGCATGGGATAGGCATAAGGCTATCCTAAACAAAAGATAAATCCAGGTAAAGTATCCATGTAATTGGGCAGACTAGATGGGCCGAAAGAGTCTTATCTGCCGACATTTTTCTAGGTTTCTATGAACTGCCCTCTGTTTTTGGCTTACCTGACATTTAAACTTATCTTTATAAAACAGACGTTGCTCAAGTTGATTTATTACAAATATCAGCAATAAATTAATTTTATGTAATTTTTTCCTTAATCAAGCTATTGTGCAAACATTATCTCATATATATATATACACACATACACACAGATGGAAGAGGATATAGTTTCTCCAAAAGAAAATACACGACAAAGCACCTCTGACATGCAATAGAGGTCACATACTAGACCACTGTGATTCAACATGATGGCATTGCTTTTATGCAATTACGACCAGGATGTCCTTGTTGACTTTGCTGGGAGTAACGCAAGTCCCATTCATTGTCCGTTTCTTTCCCAGCTTGTTATTTGAATGTGCTTCCAAATTACTGCTCTAAATCAATTGTATGAATGTGTAATGATCGTTAATGTGCCCGGCAGAGATGCAAAAAGGCATCTTTTTCTTGTTCATTGGCTGTGCCCCATGTTATTTGCTCCCTCCTTTCGTATGCCTCTAGCCACAATGATTGATTGGGAGTGATCGGGTGGTATTTTTATGTAGTCGTCAGCACCATTTATTTACCGGATTAAATTAACTATGCGGTACATTGTGTCATTCCGTGGCAGCTGACCAGAGTTTGGAGAGCAGTGAAAACAGATATGCTCAGTTGTAAACTATTGTAATATATAGAAGATCCTGCTTTCAACTGCGTATCAATAACCCAATCTACTATACCATCACTGGTCAATACAGAACGATATGCCTGCCCAGTTAATTACTCATGGTTTCGACATTTTAGGGCAATATCTATACTATTTGGGGATTTTAGTTTTTTGATAAAGAACATGAAATTAGCAGTTAACAATATATTAAACTGGCCGTCACGGGAATCTAGACGCATTTGCCACCTTTCTGAAATGGTGTTTAAGGCTGGCGTCAGACGAGCGCAATAGGTGCGCCTGTACTGCTGTGGCTTCTGGCACACGTCGCAGCGTTGTGATGCTGCGACGGGGCCGGCCACACGCTGTTACTTATGTACGAATTGCACATGCAACAGCAACGTGCTGCGGACGTCTAGAAAGCCTCTCTGTCAAAGCGCTAGGACGCGCGTTGATGGAGCTGCAAAGCGCGATCCTCCAGAGGTGGGCCAGACGGGCATCGAGTGGAAGGAACGTCCACTCTCATGGACGTTCCTTCTGCTCTCCAATGACGCTCGTCTGCCCCCAGCCTAAGCTTTTCTAGGAAGCTACCACCCTACCTGAATAGACTGCTTTCCCAAGCAGTTCCCTCATCCTATAACCTCCGATCCAGGACCTGCAACTTACTTGCAATACCACAATACAAAAATAAAGTGGCTCGATCCTCATTCTCCTACAGACCACCACAAATATGGAATAACCTCCCAGACACCATAGAAAATGTCGGCAGATAAGAACCTTTCAGCCCATCTAGTCTGCCCAATTACATGGATACTTTACCTGGATTTATCTTTTGTTTAGGATAACCTTATGCCTATCCCATGCTTGCTTAAATTCAATTACTGTTTTGGCCTCTACCACTTCAAATGGAAGGCTGTTCCATGTATCCACCACCCTCTCAGTAAAATAATGCTTCCTGATGTTACTTTTAAACCTTTGCCCCTCTAATCTAAGACTATGTCCTCTTGTTTTGCTACTTTGTTTCCTTTTAAATATACTCCCTTCCTCTACCTTGTGGATTCCCTTTACGTATTTAAAGGTTTCTATCATATCTCCTCTGTCTCGTCTTTTTTCCAAGCTATACATGTTAAGATCATTAAGCCTTTCCTGGTAACTTTTCTCCTTCAAGCCGTACACCATTTTAGTAGCCCTTTAGTAGCCCTTCTAAGGTAAGTAGTCAATGTAATAGAGCAGCAGGAAATGCTAGCAGAATGCTTGGTTGTGTAGGGAGAGGTATTAGCAGTAGGAAAAGGGAAGTGCTCATGCCAGTGGCGTAGCGTGGGTTGTCAGCACCCGGGGCCAGCCAAGAATTGTGCGCCCCCCCCCAACCTGTGGACACGTTATCGATATTGCCCCAGCTCTCACATGGATATTGCCCCAGCTCATGGATTTGCCCCAGCTCATGGATTTGCCCCAGCTCACTCATGGATTTGCCCCAGCTCATGGATTTGCCCCAGCTCACTCATGGATTTGCCCCCAGCTCATGGATTTGCCCCCCAGCTCATGGATTTGCCCCAGCTCATGGATTTGCCCCCAGCTCATGGATTTGCCCCCAGCTCATGGATTTGCCCCAGCTCACTCATGGATTTGCCCCCAGCTCATGGATTTGCCCCAGCTCATGGATTTGCCCCCAGCTCATGGATTTGCCCCAGCTCACTCATGGATTTGCCCCAGCTCACTCATGGATTTGCCCCCAGCTCACTCATGGATTTGCCCCAGCTCACTCATGGATTTGCCCCCAGCTCATGGATTTGCCCCCAGCTCACACATGGATTTGCCCCCCAGCTCACTCATGGATTTGCCCCAGCTCATGGATTTGCCCCCCAGCTCACTCATGGATTTGCCCCAGCTCATTGATTTGCCCCCAGCTCACTCATGGATTTGCCCCCAGCTCACTCATGGATTTGCCCCCAGCTCACTCATGGATTTGCCCCCAGCTCACTCATGGATTTGCCCCCAGCTCACTCATGGATTTGCCCCCAGCTCACTCATGGATTTGCCCCCAGCTCACTCATGGATTTGCCCCCAGCTCATGGATTTTGCCCCCAGGTCACACATGGATTTGCCCCCAGGTCACACATGGATTTGCCCCCAGGTCACACATGGATTTGCCCCCAGGTCACACATGGATTTGCCCCCAGGTCACACATGGATTTGCCCCCAGGTCACACATGGATTTGCCCCCAGGTCACACATGGATTTGCCCCCAGGTCACACATGGATTTGCCCCAGCTCTCACCTGGATTGTTGCCCCAGCTCCGGCAGGGGGTTGAGGGACCCAGATGCCGGGCAGCGCTGGAGCGCCTGCCCGGTCTTGAACAGTCCGTCCTGTGAAGTGGATGTGGCTGTGTGCGTGCGCAGCCGGTCACGCAGTCCGGCCAGTCAGGTGGTACAGAGACTCAGTACCACCTGATTAGCCGGACCACGTGACCGGCTGCGCACGCACACAGCCGCATCCACTTCACAGGACGGACTGTTCAAGACCGGGCAGGCGCTCCCGCGCTGCCCGGCATCTGGGTCCCTCAACCCCCGGGCCAGTTTTAGGGGCGCGAATGCGCTCCTAACAAAACTGCGCCCGGGGCCACGGCCCCCCCAGCCCCCCCACGCTACGCCACTGGCTCATGCCACTGTACAGAGCACTGGTGAGACCTCACTTGGAGTACTGTGTGCAGTACTGGAGACCATATCTCCAGAAGGATATAGACATCTTAGAGAGAGTTCAGAGAAGGGCTACTAAAATGGTGTACGGCTTGAAGGAGAAAAGTTACCAGGAAAGGCTTAATGATCTTAACATGTACAGCTTGGAAAAAAGACGAGACAGAGGAGATATGATAGAAACATTTAAATACGTAAAGAGAATCCACAAGGTAGAGGAAGGGAGTATATTTAAAAGGAAACTAAATAGCAAAACAAGAGGACATAGTCTTAGATTAGAGGGGCAAACGTTTAAAAGTAACATCAGAAAGCATTATTTTACTGAGAGGGTGGTGGATACATGGAACAGTCTTCCAGTTGAAGTGGTTGAGGCCAAAACAGTAATTGAATTTAAGCAAGCATGGGATAGGCATAAGGCTATCCTAAACAAAAGATAAATCCAGGTAAAGTATCCATGTAATTGGGCAGACTAGATGGGCCGAAAGGTTCTTATCTGCCAACATTTTTCTATGTTTCTAGGTTTCTCTGCACTCTCTCTAAGATGTCTATATCCTTCTGGAGATACGGTCCACAGAATCATGGAGACAAGAGGCGACTCAAAAAGTGGCGTAGCAAAACCTGACTATCATGCTCGTATCAATTTCATTCTCGTTTCTCTGTGTAGAACAAAACCGTGTTTTGGAGACCTTAAGGCTAATGTCAGACAAACGCACTCTGAGCACATTGTGCGCCCGGGCACAACTGAGGTACTTTCTGACTGATAATACTGTAGACACCACATGGTCCTTTTTTTTTGACTGACTTTTTTTTGACTGATGTAGATGGGAAATGAAAAAAATTGATACATGATATGAAAAAACATTTTGTCCGTCAAAAATGCAGTCCGTCTGACTACGTTCCATCACGCACACACAACGCTACGTGGACGTGGCGCACTCCGCACGTCCATTCTAGCGGTTTGACATTCTTACCTAAATTGCGTCCGGTGTCACGTGCGTTGTGCGTCCGCACTTCTGTGTGGACGTACTTGATGTGTGGGTCTCTAGTGATCATAATTTTATGCTATGATGGACGTTAAAATGCGCGGCAACACGGACGTGATCACTGCGTTCGTCTGACATGGGCCTAAAAGTCATCTTGGTGGTGAAGCCAAGTCCCTAGAAGGTGGTTTAGCAGATTCAAGGCTGGACATTTTGAGGTCTGTGATGAACTAGGAGACTGACGCCTCATGTCCACGGATGAGAACATGGTGGCCAAGATTAAGGAATTTCTGGATCAGGAACATCAAACGTGTTGGGCATTTGTCATGATTTGGCTTCACCAAGAAGTGTGCTCGCTGGCTTCCAATGATTTTTGAAAGCAGAATGAAAAGTGCTCGAGCTGAGCTCGCCAAAAAGATCACATTCGAAGATGGGAAGTCTGATGAATTCAAAGCAGTTGTCTATATTGACAGAAGATTATTTACTAGGGGCCCTGTTACAATCGTCACGCAAACTGCACGTGCGCAAAAACGCATTAACACGAGGGGCAAAACCCTTTGCGCCGAATGTTGCATTACAATGTCAGCGCAACAAACGTACGTAATCGTCTACCGCAGGCGAACGCTGCGCGAGTGTACTGTACGTTGCGCGTCCTATACTTAACATTGTGAGCGCACATGCGTTTGTGCCCTGGTACGCGGATGGTATTACAATCTATGCGCAGTTTGTAACGCACAGCCTTTGTGCGCATAATTTTAGCAACTCCTAAAAGCTGGTGTTAATGGCAAATTCTATCAACCTGGCCGAAACCAAATACACCAGCCAAAAAAAAATACGCAGCAAAGTATAGTTACACATTCTAAACATACCAAAACCAATAAATTTGAGAAGTTGCGCGTGCATTTTTTTTTTGGATACAGCATATATGCACAGATTGACTTTGACAGGCGCAAAAACTTAACGTGAGACAATTGTGGTTCTTAATTCTGATTGGCTGAATCGCGTGAAAAAATAGTCCGCATACTGGTTTCTGTGTGCAACGTTGCTGCGCACGCGTTTTTGCGCATCTGTTTTATGCGCGTTATTTTTTGACGAGTGAAAAAATGCGTAAGGTGTAATACCAGCGTTGTTTTACACGCGCTAACATTTAACGTTTTGCAGAAAAATTCATGCGTTCTGCGTGCGTTTTTGCGTGAAGGAATGTAATAGAGCCCTAGGTGTTTTGATAAGACTAGGGTCAGACAAACGCATTTCTCGTGTCGGTGAAAAAGTGCGTTCGAACGAATGGATGTATTTTTTCACGGAATACGCGATAGCGGTCATACGATGCGCATTTTCGTCCGTGATTTTGTACGGATCAATCAATCAAAAACTTTTTGCGTCTGGCGTCTGGACGTTATGTTGGCCAGACATTAGCAGCGTCTGACGTCTCCTAATCACGCACAAACACGCCGCTAGCGGACGCAGCGCACTCTGTACGTCAGTACTAGCGGTATCACGTTCTCGAAAAAATGCGTTTGTTTGCCACTTGCGTTGCGCGGCCACACTTTCGTGCGGCCGTACTTCGTATATTGCCCGTCATTGGCCGTTATTTGCTGCTACTACGGCCGTGATAAAGTGCGGCTGCACGCGCGTTCGCACTGCGTTCCTCTGACCCCAGCCTAAGTGGGTGCGTGCCGCTTGAAAAACAATGCATGTAGATTGGCGGTGATTATGTTCAGAAATGCTGAATAAAAAAAGATTTGAAAAAGAAAAAAAATTGAGTTTGCATAATTATTTCTTTGATTTTAACCCTTCTTTTGGACCTCCACTCATTATTCTATTGAACCATTTACATGAATAGAAGAATAAAGTAGTAGATTGGATATAATAGTGTCAGTAAAAGAGGCAGAGTGTGAAGGATCAGATAAAGAGTGTTCAATATATAAAAACACAATACAAAGAAGCGCTTTCTATAATGTACATTTTATTGGATCGCGAACAAATTGGAAAACTGTAAATGAAACATTGTGGGATTAGGATTATAAATAAGGAACCTTGTAAATAAAGACCTTTTTTCACAGCAAAAAAAAAATTAAATAGACAATATTACATCGGTAAGTACAGTGGCAGACTCCGTTTGCTGTCCAAATTGTAGTGTACAGTATAACAACCAATTATAAATAGCCTTTTATGTAAAATACAGCTGTGCACAGTTTAGAAAAATACCGAGAATTTCTTTTTTTTAGTTTTGTTTTATAAAAGCTTATAAATCATACATTAGGAAATTGAACATGCATATTTCATTTAAAAACATTTTGTTTGAACCTGTTAACTATCCATCATACCCAAAGAATAAAATATGGGAAACATCTATAAGAATATCTCAGTAAGAAACGTAGACTCTCCTCCAAAGAGGTATCTGGGCTATACAGGAGGCAAATTAGTTGTCATATACATATATATATATTATTTATAGAAAATTTAAATAACACTGCAGTGTTTTATAACTCTGTTACTAAAACTATATAGAACAATAAATATACAAATTGTCAGTTTATCTTTGAAACCCTTTTTTTATTCCCCTCGATATCACAAGCTGATCACGTCAATGGTTTTTGGAGGAGAAAATTATTTTTTTTTGTCCGTTTTTACCTATTTTAGACTTAAAACATTCACACCATGCTTAATATGACACATCAAAGGATTTCTAATGCTACTAATCTTCAGCGTTTGCACTAAGCCATGCAGACTACTAAAATGGTAACAGATAAACCTAAAGATCAAAAGCAGAAAAGCCTCTCGGTGGAGATGAGTGGTACCATTTATACAAGCCCTTTTCTGTGACAAAAGCTTTGAAAATACTTAATTTTTTATTTTTAGTTTCTCGTTTTAACCCAAACCACACTATATATGCAAGTATACAAACATGCTTCAAAATAATAAAACAACATTACATTTCTCTGTGCTATCAATGGCATATTAAAACATTACATGGTATAGGGATCTGAAAATCCTTTTAAGACACAAAATATTTTGATTGATGTAATTTTGCTGTGTGTTTTTCCCCTTTATATGTGCATTGTAAAAATCTATACCACCCCGGACAGGGGAAGAGAATTAAACAGCACATGTGCTTCTCGCAATTTACCGCGTGCAACGAGTGTAGAATTCCCTTTCCACTTTCTATTCAATTTGTGCACAAATTCTACAGCTCTTATGTAAATAGAAGTGTATGAATCTATGTGAATACGTGTGTACAAATATATATGTGTCAGTATTCATAAACTTCAGTGTGTACATACGCTCATCCACTAGCATGTGTAGCATCCATTCTTACCATGTGTATACGTAAAATTATATTATAAAAATACACACGGAAAATACCGGGGATTACATTTCAAACCGTCTTAGTTTGCCTTAATAAATAAGGTTTTGCATCGACTGTGCTTTTATTTATCAAAATGATGTGAAAATGCAGACAAAATGTGATTGCATCGAAAAGATAACCAGCTAGCCTGAAAATGGCAAAAGCCAGAAGGATTTCTTATAAATGTAGAGAAGAAAAAAAAGAAAAGAATCGGTATAAAAATAGACAATGATTGACGGCAAGTGGCAAGTTCTATGTTGGAAGCCTAAAGAATCTTGGCGCCTGCTCTCATCCTGCCATTCCCTGCTTTCTCCTTCTGTTTGCTGCTACCTGTTACGGCTATCCATATCCATACAGTTCAAATTAACAGAAAAATAAACATTCATGCACAAGCAAATGAAATTCTATCTTCCAAGTACCCTGCAGGAGATGGTTAAAGCAGCAGGTAATGGAATAAGACTGGTGAGTGATGCTGCGAACTATTCCTTCTGAGATAGGAGTAAACGCTGGAAACTCATCCACGGCAACTGAATCCTCTGACCACATTCCTCTGGCACTCACTTCCCCATCTCCACTCTATAAACGTCAGACAGCAAAATAGTAAGGCAGCTGCTAGCTTCCATCAACTAAAAGTGCAGGTCCGTACATTTCCAGTTCAATCACACTCTTCTAGGACAGATGGAGTGGGCCATCTTCTCCCATTAAGCTGTTTCAGCAGATTTTACGTGGTCTTCCAACATGGCCGAGTATCCTGTATTTCAAGGAACCTCGATTACCATAAATAACAACCAAACGATGACAGACCCGCTAGCTGATATATATATAGAATTGTGTTTTTTTTTCCTCCAAGTAGCAACTTTCTTTGCTTTCCGTTGTATATCCAAAACACCTTTATTCCCCGTATTCCAGATATAACTGGTGTCTCAAATATAGCTTACGACAATTGACGGGAATTGTGCGCCAATATCTCTGTTTGTCTAAACGTTCTGAAAAAAGTGAAGTGGGAAGACAATTAGGTTAATTCACAAGTGTAAAAGCACTTTACAGCCCGTTAGTATTTTCACTACATCGACAAACCCCACCCCCCCAAAAAAAACATGTGTTGGTGTTAGAATGACAAAATGGTCTAAATAGTACTTTATTGTATATGAAGAAACTACATATACATTCATATATACAAAAAAAACACATCAGCAATATCCATTGTAAAAGGTCAATTCTTACAATAAGTGAAAAATCCAAATATAAATTTTATTTCACATCAAATATATAAAAAAGGTCTCCGAAAAGGGATTTTTAATTCTGTTTTATCAAATAGGACCTGCACATGTTTAATGAACATCTACTGTAATACAGGTAGGAGATTATAGAAAACTGCTGTACTTAAGAACAGTTTAGAAAGAAATATTCTTCGTATCACAATGTAATTACGAAAGACCAATATCTGGTACGTAGTACTGAAATAGAGAACACATTTTGATAGTAATGATTATGGATCCTTGAGGGCAATACGTAAATCACTAGACAAGGGAGTAGTTTTAAGTAGGGATGCACTAATACTAGTATTGGGTATCTGTGCCGATACCGGTATTTGCACAAGTACTTCGTACTCGTGCAAATGCCCCTATACCTCTCCGATACCCAGAAGCCAGCGCTGGGCTGGTGTGCCGGCATCAGAGGGGCTGGGGCTGCTAGAAGAATGCAGTAACAGCATTCTGCTAGCATTCCCCTCTGGCTGGCCGCGTGGTCCTCCGAGCGCCAGCTGGTCGTGTGTTCCTCTGAGCAGGCGCTGGGCTGTGATGTGGCCTCCAGACATGATCAGGCGGGGATCGCGAGATCTCACGAGAGCGTGTCACAAGCCAGCCGCCGCGTGTCACAAGCCAGCGAGAGGGGAATGCTAGCAGAATGCTGTTAATGCATTCTGCTAGCAGTGAGGTCTGTGTGGGGTATATACATGTGACGGAGGTCTGTGTCTGTGGGTATATATATATCTGGTGTCTGTGTGTGTGTGTGTAGTCAGGGTGTGTACAGGCCTGTGCAGTGGGTAAATGGGGTGTCTGACCATATATTTCAATATTAACATAAACTTGACAGGCATTTAGTAAAAACTATATTGGAAAGCAGTCACATGACATTAAATAAAAGTATCGATACTCGGTATCGTGAGTACATGAAAAAAATATCGGTACTCTGTCTTAAAAAATTGATATTGGCGCAACCCTAGTCTTAAGGTTTAATCATGTGACTCCACCTCCTCGGACTAAAAACAATAGAATCACTTTTTGGAATAGAAGTACAAGTTAAAACTTCAGTCAGTCCAGTAGAATATACTTTGGTCCATGGGGCTTATATATTTATTATTTAAAAACGCATCAAGTCATCAAGAACATGAAATGCAAGATCTTTACTTACCTTTCCAGCAGAAACTTCAATCAAGTGAGAAAGTGGACAAAGAGTATGGCTAATCCAACATTCAAAAGCATGACCAATGCAATCATGACTGAGCTGGGTCTCTGGAAAAAGAAAAAAGAAAACTATTGATAAAATAAACCTGTATCTTTTTCATTGTATGTGCAACTGTGATTGCTTTTATAACCCACTGATTGCCTTGAAGAAGTCACCCCATGAAACACTTCGACATTGTATTATATTTGCTTTCAATTTGTTTCATCCAACTGGACATCAGGCATCCTGCAGGTGGTTTCTTAACTAGTGGTCCCATAACCATGGTCAATGGACGAGTAAAGCATGCATAAGGTAGTGGTACCTCAGCATCGATGACCTGTTCCACCATTTTTTTATTTTTTTTTGGAGAAAGTATTTTTACCAGGAAGGATACATTGAGATTTCTCTCTTTTTCAAGTATGTCCTGGGTGGCGAGTATGTGCCGTTAGGTGTCTTGCCCAAGGACACTTACTGGAGAGGGGCTCTTGCCAGGATCGAACCAGTGTCTCCACAGGCTCTCTCCACGGTTATAGAGCAGTGATGCTACCTCTACTACACCTGTGAGTGAATGTCTAGGACATTACTTCTTAGAATTGCTACTATCTGTACTACTGCAGTTTTATTCTTTTTATAGGTGGTGTTTATACCCTTAATATTACCCAATTTCCACTATTGTTGCTCGTTGACCCACACAGAGGAGGTCATTGGAGAGCGCTCTATTGAATTCACTCTTCGGATCAGTGTTGTGTTTATTAGATTAATGTCACACGGTGTGATGGTGTACTCCATTTTCACACTTGTGATCCAACTGAGAAAACATGCACTGTTAATCTTGTTTTTTTCTTAATACAAAGCAAAAGGAGGATATTTGGAGCCGAAGGTTCCAAACATCTTCAGCCAGCTGATAAACACATGCTGACAGTACAGTACAGCGCTGGACTTCACTTACAGCACTTTATGTTTTATTCATTCTGCAATCACCAAGCAGGAACTTCATGAAGACAGCGGAAAGTAGTATAAAAAGCCGAGGACAAGTGGGCACATGATCTGGATATATACTCTATAAATATGCCTTATTGGATCAAACTGTAATCCCCTCTTAAAATGCGCATAACAAGCAGCCAGCTAGCAGTGACAAGGAAATCGCAATTCCCCAGCTCCTTACTCATACTCCGCAGTAATTTAAACACCCTCGCAACACTTTAGGTGTGCTGTGCAATCATTATGTAACTATATAAGAAAAGAAGCCCAAACACTCACTATGGTCTTAAGAGCTATTATTAACATTAACAAATGTTACAACACTTCTATGCAAGGTGTATCCCAGAAATATTAAATATAAGGTATGGTCCATACAGCTGATCAAAGTAAAAAAAACAAATCTTACCCACAGGTGTTTACATGTTATAGGTGAGTGTTAATTTCTGGCATGCTTACAACAAAAGCCTTTATGTTACTGTGTAAGCCAGTTAATTAGCAAAATATATACATCACACAGTGTTCAATATCACCTTAAATATAATCTACTACCAAACTGTATTGTGATTATCGTTAAGGCCTCATTCACACACATACGCGTTTATATTTTATTTTGCGTATGGTGCGCGTATATGCGCGCAAATACGCGCGTAAAATAAAAACTTTTTGTGTGTGTTTTTTTTTTTTTTTTTTACCTCCCTGGCATCGAGTGTGGCTCGGGGTTAACCTTCAGTACTGAAAGCGTTAACCCTGAGCCAAACTCGGGCTGCCGCTGCATACATTACCTCTCCCTGCGCTCCCTCGCTGACCCCCGCTGTCTCCTCAGCGATCACGGAGTTTTACTTCCTGGTTCTCTTCACGCGAGAAGGCAACCAGGAAGTAAAAATCAGCGATCGCCGAGGAGATGGCGAGGATCAGCGAGGGAGCGCAGGGAGACGTAATGTATGCAGCGGCAGGCAGCCCAAGTGTGGCTCGTTGTTAACGCTTTCAGCACTGAAAGTTAACCCCCCAGCCACACTCGAACACCGTCGGGGGGTTAAACTTGGTAAAGTTTGCGTGTATATGCGTGCGTACATGCGTAAACACACACAAAAACGGAGAAAGACGCTGCTGAGAGCAGCTCGGTTCCATTCCGTTTTTGGGTGCGTTTACGCAATGCAAATATACGGCTCCATACGCGGCTATGTGTATGGAGCCATTTATTTGCATATGTTCCATACAGTACAATACGGCGCGTACGTGCGTATCAGTGTGAATGAGGCCTAAATCTTTGAAAAGGCTTGCCTAGTAAAAATTCATTTTTGCTCCATTTTAGTCAAAAAGAAGGCAGCTTAAGCTTCTTTTCCTAAAACGCAACATTTAATCTCTCCTAATCAATGAGTTATTTCCCTGTGGGCACAATTGGATGTACCAACAGTTTTTTTTTTTTACCTAGTTTTGGATCAGCAGTCGACATAGGGACATGTGGAAGGCTGAACTTGATGGACATTGGTCTTTTTTCAACCTTTATTACCATGTATCTTTAGGACGTGTTCATACAAGGTTCTCCTGTAACATTTTAATATTCTAGGTCTCTGGAACTCACACGGGAACCCACAGCTTTCCTATCATCAATACGGCTTTCAAAACAGCCTAGCATAATCCAACTAAAATCCATTCTAATCCACATATCCAATGCTCCTTTATTTCTCTATTGAACCAGTTATCCCTCCATTGGGGCATAATGTTCTAAGCATTTCATCGTGGTAATCTTTACATTACTGCAAAGAAGTTTGTAGCGATTACAGGTAAGCAC
Source organism: Leptobrachium leishanense (assembly GCA_009667805.1). Lineage (NCBI taxonomy): Eukaryota > Metazoa > Chordata > Amphibia > Anura > Megophryidae > Leptobrachium > Leptobrachium leishanense. The sequence goes on along the minus strand of CM019067.1, from coordinate 74,338,273 downwards.
ACTCATCAGTTGTCATGTACACGAGGTTCACATATGTACTGTTCGCTTGCCACAATACAACTGGATTTTGAATTCTGCGGTGAAAGATTTTTTCTTCAACAATAAATCTCCAGAATTCAAAAGGGACACGGTTTTTGGTTATATCTTTAGTTAACTCCATGTTAGTAACACTTCAGAATCCCAACGGTTCCTTTAAGGTGACAGTACTATGCTTTAGGTCTTATGTATTCAGCGCTGTGAAATATGCCGGCGCTTGATAAATAAAAGAATAATAATAAGTTGCTCTCGTAACCTCCCTGGTGGTATTCCCGAGTGTGACTCGGAGTTAAATTTCACTACCGCGAACGGTAACCCCGAGCCACACTCGGGCTGGATGCATACTAACCTCCTCCTGGCTCCCTGGCTGTCCCCCGCAGTGTGATCGTGGTGAGTTGCTTCCTGGTAAGGCTCCCTGCGAGTCACACGATGCAGGGAGGCGGGACCAGGCAGCGAACTTAAATTTTTTTTTTATAATAATACACTGTTTTCCAATGTACAATGTTTATGAACGGCCACTAGGTGGCACTACAGGATAAGAAACAGACCATACATAATCTCACCCTTGTTTTCAGACAGATTTCTGTGTTTTTTGTTGTGTTTTATTGAATATCATTTATTTGCATTATTTTGGGACAATAAATTATTATGTCGTGTTTCAAACTTTATCGGACTCAGTGTATTTACTATTTATTTATTTATAAAGAATTTTACCAGCAAGGACTCTTGCTTGCATGGATTTCAGTGTGTGATTCCTAATTATTACAGGAATTATGTACATAAACACATTTCCTTTAAAAACAAATTGAGGCGCTTTTAGACACAAATTTTGGAAAAAATTAGACCGCCAGGGAGGTTAAGCAGGGTCCTCACTCCTTCTGTTCCATGTGTGTTGCGTGTGTGTCACACACACAGAGGCTGTGGTATGAATGAGGAGGACAGCTAGACAGCGGTATAATACATGTTGTCTGGGGACAGGGAGATGGTCACATCCTACACTGTAAATGGGCAACAGGAAAAAATAAGGCAAGAAGGAACCAGGGAATGTGGATAATAGTAAAGAAATGACAGAGTGGAAGTTTTCAAAGTAAAGGAATGAATTCTAGTAGTACTATGTATACACATGAAACAAATTCTCACATATGCTTGGTTTTCAGAACAGACATTGTGCAGTATGAAAAGGCACAAATTTTTGCACCCCGGGGGGTTGATCTATGGTGGCAAATGGCAAGAGGGAATTAGCTAATATGTTGTTACTGGATGATGGTGCCAAGTTTCAGAGGGTTTGTATAGAAGGCAGTATAAGTTTCATGGAAACGCAGAGCCAGTGAAAGGCCGACACTTTCGTGTTGTCTGTGTTTATGTCGAACTCAGAGGAAAGACAAATTGTGCCAATATCATCATATAAGATGACCTGGAAAATTATACTGTATGGTATCACTTGCAGATGACTTTCTTGATTGTGTCTCCTCTACAGGTCTCAAAGATTTTTTACTTTTACAAATATTTGAATACATATTTAATTAGACTAAAATAATGCAGTTGTGGACTGGAATCGCAACATATGTGTTAATAAAAATAACAAAAACAATCTTTATAGTTTATTTTCATCCATCCAACAATGGGATTCACAAAGTGTAGAAAACGTCAAACATGTGAAGTAGATGCCATCTTCTAGGCTGAACTCATTGTTCCTCGGCATTTCAGTTCTGGCCACTCTTTCTGGGTATTGCAGTCTGACTTGCATATTGTATCATCCTCTCTGTAATGGCACCTTTGAGCTAAAACCTTTATGATGTCTGAGCGAGGACACTCCGAAGGGCAGGTCACTTATGCCATCACCCATTCTTAATGCTCTCAAACTTGTTTTTAACAAAAAGAAAATCCAGATGTCGAGCAATCGCTTGATTGAGATTCCTAGAAAGGTATGAGCCATATCCTCCTGACAAGACCTAACAAGGCTGAAACGATAATTGGGATTGCTGTATCTATCATGCAGAGGACACCTCCTTGGCATTTCAATACCGGCCACCCTTTCTGGGTGACAGCCATCTGGTTTGATTATGGAAAGGTATTCTCTTGGGCACCATCGAGCTAAAACTTATGAAACCTGAGTGGGGGACAATAGAGGGGAGACCACCTATGCTGTTGCCTGTTCTCGGTGCTCTCATAAATATGTTTTTGTTTAGTCCAATAATAAAGAACAGGTTTAAAGCTACCTTTCCATTTGAGGATAGGTTTGCTTTTACTTTATGTTGTGTAATTATAGATCGAAGAACGTTGATCCAGATTTTCCACTATTAGTCTTTGTTCAATGAACAAAAAGGTTCAACGTCCATGATCCTTGGTAGATAAATTCTAATGTTTACTCCTGAATTATACAAGCCAAAACCTAATTCTGAAGAAGTTTCTTAGATTTGTATAAGGTAGACCTCCAGTTTTCAAAATTGATTGGACAAGCATGAATACGTATTTATTGTGCTTCTTTGATCCCCTCCACACTACTCCCTGATAGAAAGATCAATCATAGTTCATTAACGGACCCCTAGATGAAGGCTAGATGGAGAAAACACAATATGTGAAATATTATAAAGCTACAATATTGCAATACTTACAGAGTTTATTTCATTTCCATTAGCAGAAAGGGAATCATTATTATTGGTTTCATTCTTTGGTGCCGCACGTTCTGGCTTCTTGGTTTTTGGCTCAGGTCTGATTTCTTTGGCTTCTGGCTTAGTCACAGGTTTTTTAGGACTTGACATCTGTGCTTGTGGCAGGGTTGCTAATGCAGATGACTTTGTTGGGTTAGCACTCACTTTCAGATCAGAAACCAAAGATGGATTTATTGTTAAAAAGTAGCCAGGCTCGCCAAGAAGTTCTCCATTTCCCGTGTTACTGGGATTATGGGTAAATAACGCCTTTGGGGGTGGCTTTGCGACAGCTTCTTCTTTCACAGGTGCTTTAGCAGGCAATGGTTTATTGGAAGATGTAGGTAAATTCTCACTTGAAGTTTTCTTCTCTGGGTTGTGAGGAACTACTGCAACAGAGCTAGAATTTTTTGTCTTTGCGGCTTGTGATGAAGACTGGGATCTTTGCTTCCTTCTCTCTTCTGGAGTGGTGGGTGGTGTTGTACCCTTTCTATAAAAATGAGGGGACTCCTTTGGAGATGGCGGTTTTTCAGGCAATTTTTCTTCAATTTCTTTTACTTCCACTACGTCTTGAAACTTTTGCCGGACATAATCTGGTCCTGAAAAACATAAAAAAAAAGAAGATACGATTAGGACACAATAGACTCAAACACAATACTCATATCTTAATACCCAAGGTGTCAGACATGGTAATGAAAGGACATCGTAGAAACTTAAAGTTGCTTACAATATACATATATTACATTATAGAAGAAAATATATTGGATGTTGGAAACACATACTGTATATGGGTACAGTGCTGCACACCAACGCCATATAAGCATTGGGTTGGAAAGTAGGGCATGCTTGTACTACAGGTCTTAGGGCATTTAAGGACAAACAAGAGGCGCATGAATATATATTCAAATTCTATGAAAAGAATATACATAAAAAGGTAAACCTCAGGATGTAAAAACAATATATTAAAGTTCATTCCTGAAGTGAACACAGTCCCACTGGTGGTTTGCATTCTGCGTTTCATGAAGATAAATTAAAGCGGAGGAAGTGGAATGAAATATTTCCCCTTACAATTCACATTGTCAGCATCAAACATGGAGTGCATCGATTCAGAATGAACCAGAAACAACAACACTGAATGAATTCTGAATTAATATTGTCACACCTCTATCACTAAAACATAACAGGAAGTTCAGGAATATTTCTGACTGACCATGATTAATACCTGCCTTGCTTGTGACAATCCCTGTCATATTTCACACTGCAAACATTGTCTAAGTGTGAGTGAATAAATTATTAGCTGCCCCTAAAGAAGAGACAGACATGTCCCTATTTATAGGTAAAATTGGAATCTCCCATTATTAAAACATGTTTGATAATTAGGAGTCACTTTTACCAGACACTTTACCAGATTTACAACGGCAAAAGACCTACAGAGAATATAGGAAGTTTAGTGTTCTTTACGATTCAAAATAGTCACTAAGAAAATTATAAACAAAATAATCATTGAGGAAACCAACCTGCAGCAGTGCTGCCACCAGAAATCCGTAGGTCCCTTCCTCAGCCAATATTCAGTACCCCTCCCCAGGACAACCTCTTCAGGACACTCACATAAAAACATCCACAAGCAAACATGTCCAAAATAGGACCCTCCATGCCCCCAGACAGAAATCCAGAGACCCCAAGGAGGAGGGGGGTGGTCCATTGCCACTCTCAGCTACAAGGCAGAGGACCGGTTGCCTCTTGCTGATCCCAAAACGGTGGGTTTCATGGCCACCAGACCCAAAGTCAGAGGTTCCCGTCAAACCCTCAGGCCCCAAAATAGAGAGCTCATGCAGTCAGTGAATGTCCATATTTACCTCCCTTCCCTCAAAGCGAAAGGACCCATCACTCCCCTTTCCTCAAAGAGAGCTACACAATTCTCCTCTCCCATCCCCAATGCTCATCTCCATTACCCAGTAGTGAGTCCCATTGATCCCTCTTTTCCTCTGTAGTTGGCTCCATTTACCTTTCTTCCATCCCCAGTAGCAAGAACATTCCACAGTGTTCCTATTTTGTCCCACTGTTCCCCAATTTTTCCTTCTCTCAAGTGGTCAGCTCCATTCCCCCTTCTCTACCCAGTGGACACCCCACTCACCCCCTCCCTTCCCCACTAGCGACTCAAATACCCCCTCCATTTCCACAGAGTGCAGGATCTGGTAAAAATGCTTTTCTTAACCCAAATGGATATATAGTATGTAGAAATAGATGCATCACCTGATATTATTATTATATTATTATATAATAATCCCTGCCTCCAAAACCTTAAAAATTAAAGTACTATTTATCCATAAGACAAACCTCCACATCCAAACCCCCCCCAAACCCTTTGAAAAACAACAAAGAAAATCATTTGAATAATGGAAATGGGTCAACAGAGGGAGGCCATCTTATTCACCCATTCTTTGAAAAAGGGTGTGGGTTTCTTTGTAACCAATGTATTTTTAATTTCAATTAACCCTTCGCAAGGACTCTGCCTCTCTGATTTAAGACTGTGTTTACAACTCCGTTGAAGAGGAAAACAAAACCCACCCACCATGTGCTGACGTTGCTGAGATTGCTGTATTTTCTTCTTACGCAGGTTGTTTAACATTAACTACAAATTCTGTTTATTTCTAAAGGTTTTAAAGAGTTGACAGAAACGCAACTGCAACTTTGAGGAAAAGCCACTTAATCCGCCACAACACATTGCTGTCTTTTTGAGCTCAGAAATACGTAGGATTTATAATGATCATATCAAAATGAACCCTTTCAAAATGCTCAAGCATTTACATGAGTGGCATTTAATGAGCTTTCCAATTCACAAATGGTTCATTCACAGGTCGATACTGAATAAAATGTAGGCCTTCTACTTCCTATTATGTAGTTAAACTGTCAACGTTGACGAGAGAAAGCAATCCATGAACGCAATTCAAACCGTTTCAGGTTTAGTTAGAATGAGTTAAAGAGGAAATAAACAGCATTAATACAAATACATATTTACCTTACAACAACAAGCCTGGCATACTGATGGAGATGGGCAGTTACTGAGCAACTAACTTCCATTTCTCCTAGTCCTTACTAGTTGCTGCGTTAGGACAGTATGCAATACAGGTGAACGACGCTAGAAAGACATAAAATGTTGGCTTGACCTCAGTCACCTGAATTTCCAAAGAACACAAAAGTGTCTATCCACAAAGCACCAAAATTTCAATGGGACAAGAAAAGGTCTGCTCCTAAAAGGTGGTGTTAAACTGACCTGTGTCTTTTTCACCATCTTCAATTAGATGGTAGAGTGTACCATTACCAGGTGGAGAGGTAAGAAATTAGAAATTCTTCCTTTACAGATAGTCTTCAGATGAGCAACATTCGGATATTCCTCCAAGTATTATACCTCCAACAGATTCCAAAACATTGTACAAGTAAAGAGGACAGGGACATGATACATTTGAACATTGTGACGGAACCGTTCTCTTCCGCCTGTCCTGACTCTCCAGACACCCCTTCGTTGCGGTCAGCCCGGCTACTGGGAGCGCTGTCCTCAGTGCCTCAAGCAGCTTGACCCGCATGCTTCTGTTCCTCTGCCCTGGAGCCGTTAGGAATTTCCAGAAGGCCGCTCGGTGCCTTCTGATATTGAGTATATAGTGTAGCGTCGCTGAAATAAAGACACCAGGCGTGGCTGTATGCTTTAAAACAGGATTCTCTCTCTGAGCTTGAGAGTTCTCAGACTTTTAATGAACAAAACGCCACCATTTATGCTGAAGTCCAACAGTCATAATTTGCATAAATGACGCACCTCGTCCTACCAATATACTAATTACATTATGTCAGTTATTTACAATAAACATTCTTTACATTCTTTAGCCTTCAGCTCACACAACATTTGTATAATCCATTGTTCTAACACATCAGATTAAACACAAACACTATCACAGATCCCTTGAATTAAACATGCAGCTAGATAAGGGGAAAAGACCTGGTGCATAAATTACACAGCAGTAAAGATCGTTTACTGGCTATACAGAAACACATTTACCTACAGGAATATAAGTATTTTTAAAACTAAAGTTACGCCATTTACACTACATTCATATAATAAGGATACATTGTAAAATACACCACCCTTCAATAAAACCACATAGTAAGAACATAAAATTGTCCATACAATTTGAAACGCAAAACCGAGGGAAAAGTAAAGTTGGTCTTTAAAACAGCCAAGTCAGTTTCTTGTGGCTCGCTGAGGAGTGCCGGTTGTCAGCTCCGTGACAAACAGCTCATAAGAAGATTGAGGGAACATGCGATCTGTATCGGAATTGAAAACATTGAGACAAAAACAGAAATGCTTGGGTAGTAGAGGCTGGATGGAGTACAGGTAACATCACTGCTCTATAACCGTGGAGACCCAGATTTGAATCCCGGCCAGAGCACCTCTCCAGTAAGCGCCCTTGGACAAGACACCTAACGGTACATACTTGCCTACCACACAATGGGCCTTTATTACATTCTACCCGCTAATGTTAGTGCTCAGCTGTGTGTGCGTTAACGTTCGCTTTGGTGGCCCTACTGCGGGCCACCCATATTACATTCTGAACCTTAAAAAGGTTAAAAAAACCTGTTAGCAATTCGGAGCCTGTGCTTTTCAGCGCAAGCTTGCTGTACTTCGCGCTCCCTATGCTTAACATGCTAATTACCGTCCCGCTATGGAATCAGTCAGCACCAGCCGAAAAAAATAAAACAGATACTCCCCTCATCCCGTGAGGAGAACTGCGGCTCGATCCACTTCTTGCCACCGGGAGCAGAGCAAGACTGGGGGGAAACAAGTCCCCCTCCAGTCTCCCTCCGTGAATCACTCTGCCGACCTGCCAGATCTCGCGAGGAGAGATACTGCAGGTCATGTGACCGGCAGCGGAAGCCTCAATGGAGTCATATGGACTCCATGGATGGGATGCTCACTGTGAGGCTTACCATTCCCGAGCATCCAGAGGCTTAGAGTCGCGTTACGGTGCAGGCTGCTGGGTTAGCGCCTGCACCGTAATATCACGCTAAAACGGGGATGCTAAGGAGAAACCTGCAGGTGCAGGTTTTTCTCCTTAGCATCCCCCTTTTAGCGTCAAGAACATAATATGGCCCGATATCGGCTGTGGGGTCCAGTGGTAACATTTCTACCCTTCGAATGTGGAGAAGCAAGTCAAAATATACCATTCAGCAAATCACTCCAATACAACGATGAAGAAGTCTCGACTTTACCCGAGAACCTGGTTCAACCTAACCACCAGGTCGCTGCTCTACAATCATGGAAAGATGACCCGATCCCACTCAGAAGATGCCACTGGCGTGTGTCATTGGCCAAGACACCCAACAATATGGATGTGCCCACCTCACAAAATACTTCTACTCATAGATTGTAAATTCCCTTGGGAACAGGGTCCCCCAGAATCAGGTCATCATCCATGCATGGTTTTCTAACGTAACAACTCCTTGTACACTGATCTTATAAAGCGCTGCAGAATTTGCGGCACTATATAAATAAAGGATAATGATAATAATAGTGGTACTCCGAGTAGAATGTGGGATAGAGTGACATAGGTGAGAGTTTTGATTGTGATCATAGGCTTCACTAAATAGAAAACATTTCGGTGAGTGAACATATGAAGCAGTACTAAAGAAACCTTAAAGTTTGGCATGAGAGGAGGTAATGACGGAAGGGGTTAAGAGTAGAGCATTTGAAGAACAGAGAGGTCAGGATTGGGAGTAATTTGCGATGAGAGTAAAGAGAGGGGGCAGCGTGGTCAGAGAGCACGTTATATGGGGAGCCGGTGAAGAGAAGATTGGCAAAGGAGGAAGGCTGATGTAAAACACCAAGGTAGATTACTTAGATTTAATTATGCAGGAAGGGGAATTGAACAAGGATTGAAGCAGAGAGAGAAAACCCTTTCACTAGGTTCTTGCAGTAGTCAAGACAGGGATTGAGAGGTAGATGAGAAAATTTACCGATACTGGTGTTAGGAATGGCTGGATTATTGCAATTTTACTACGGTGATAGCAGAGGAAAGAAGCAAAGTCCAGAGTTAGTACATGACAACAGAATTTGGGGGAAGGGGAGGAAATGTTCTCAAGAACAGTAATGGAGATGTTCGTGGAGGTGATTCAGGTAGAAGGAAGAACAGTAGGTCAGCCTTGAGAGGTGGATCTGGGTTTCATCTGCGTAAAGATGTAAATAGAAGAGCACTCCATTAAAGACTGAACCTTGAGGTACGCCAACTGTAATAACTATGGAGGAAGAGGATGCACTGGCAGGAGACAGAAGGTTCTGCTTTTATTTGATAGCACACTAGGGCTCAGCTTTTGCTTAAGTATTTGTAGAAGAACTGGGTTGTCCACAATGTCAGAGGCAGTTGAACGGGAGAAGTATTAAGAAGTGTCTTTTGGATTTAGCAGAACATCATTCCCATGGTTCCCAATCTTTCTGAAAGGACACTGAAGAATCATGGTGCATCAAACTCCATTCATCAATTTTGTGTCATTGACCTTTGAAATTATGATCAGATTCTCATGAATCACAATTGCCTTCTTGGTCTGGTAGTCAATAAAGATATTCGTCATTAACAATGCTAAGTGACATATCATGTTATTCTTGATTTTCCTTTATTCTGTATCCTTTACTTTGCCCAGTTTTCATTCATCACCTTCCTACGCATTAAAAACTTAATAAACATCTATTATAAAAAGGGAAAAAAAGTAAGAAAATACCATCTATGTGAGGGATCCTCTACATTTGGACCCACATTCTGGGAACTGTTTAAATGTGATGTGCATGAGAAAATAAAGTGTATTTCCGTATGACTACAAGATCAAGTCTTGCTGGTGGTGTGGGGGAACTTCACTGGGTAACCGTTCTGCAATGCCAAGACTACTAGTCAGTCTGAAGGGTCACTGTGAGTCCCTTGTGTGTCTCTGGAAAGGAGAAAGGACGGACAATATAATGGGATGGTTCTGTACCTGGAGAATGTGCAGGGAACTCTGATGTGTTACCGATACAGGTGGCACATACACTGCCATGCCACACAGCTTAGTCCCTCAGCCCTGCTCACTCCCCAAGCAGCACCAGTCAACCAAGTACAAGACGTTACCATCTACAGCATTGAGAAATAATTCATACAGAAAATCTGGATTTATGCATATGGAATCAATGTGAATCTATACTTGTAACCTCCAGCGGCTGGCTGTCCACTGGCACCGTATTTGTGTGATGGTGTGATCATCCGATTTCATCTGAAGTCATCTGACAGATCCCACAACATGCAAGTGAATCAGCACTCTGCCACTCGACTACTGATTTCAGACGCTTTATTGCGATTACAATAAACTAGCGATCTTTCCAAATTATTTGGAATTATCAGACGATGCTGGGTCGATCTGGTACAAGTTTACATGAAAAAGATGCACTGGATAGTTAAACTGCTGCGGCAAGGAAACATGAAAAAGATGCACTGTATAGTTAAACTGCCATGCACGAAGCCCAACGGATTCAATAAGATAACTTTTTTTATTTTTTTTATTCAACCATTTATTTTTTTAATCCGCAGCAAAAAGTCTTATTTAATTTAGAATTTCTTAGGCAAAATTTTGGGTTCCAATTTTTTTTTTAAATAGACTAGGCTTTTTTCTCTCGAATGCATCTTTTTTTTTCCTTCTTTGATCCGGCTGCATTCAGCATTGTGGTCCATGGTGCTGAAACCTAATTCAGCACCGGGGACAGGGGGTTAAAACCCCTCTGCAGCCTGGTGAGTTTTTTTTTCCTTCACTGCTTCGGCTGCACTGGATGCGAGCTGTCCTTGGTGCTGAAACTCAGTTTTAGGACCAAAGACCGTTTTTGTTTTTCTCCCTGAAGCAGCCCGCAGTGTTTTTTTTTCATTTATTTCATTCGGCGGCCTGTCCAGTCGATCTGGGTCATCCACAGATGCTTCCAGTGGACGACCCCGATTGGCCGATGGCATTGTCCATAGTCTGGTGACTGTGGTTACTACAGTGACAGTGGACGACCAGCCTTATCATATGATTATTTTGAAAACCTGTAGGTGATTCTCAAGGCCCTTTTGCACAACTTTCTACTATACGTGGCACTCTTTTAATCACACATATCAATGAATGTTTGTACACTGGGAAGAAAGTATTTAAAGGAACATTGTACTGTAAAGTAGACTGCTGTTTTTTGCCCTTAAATAATTGGCAGAGGCTGCTGACAGCCTCTGCCAACTACTTTTTTATATTAAAAAAAAAAGTTTTGGGTTGAATTCACTCACCTTTTGTCCCTAGGTGCACACAGATCCTCCTCTTCGGTTCAGGAACTCCCGAACACAGAGGAAGTCCCTGAAGCTTTTCTGCCCAATTTGCGCTCCCTGTGCTATTTGCGTAGTGTGTGTATAAAACGCAAATTGTGCACTGCAACGGGACTTGCAAACTTTACTATCCATCGTGGTCTCTCTGAGGCCGATCGCTATTGCGAGTGGTCTCCGAGATAGTGACGTCGGCATGCTATGTGTGTGCCAACATCACTAGTAACCGGCAGCCAGGAAATTCAAATTCCTCAGCTACTGGTGACGCTGGATAGGGTGGAGCCAACGCGTCCACTTCACCTATTTTCTACCAGTTTGCCTGGGCTGGGGAATCCGCACATCCTGACCACTTCAAACATATAATGTGGTCAGGAGGTGTAGAGTGTTCCCTTACATAGTATAAAATATTATATGAACAGGTGTCATAGACAGAAGAATCTTTGTGCCATTTTACATCAGTCTCTCTTGTCATGCTGGTGATGGGTAGGGAGCACTTCTAAAAATAAACAAAGTAGCACAGATAAACACATCTTAGTTATTGTATGATATACACATTGTTAAGTAAAATATTAAAAAAAGAAAAATGGAAAAAAAAGGGGGGGGGGGTTGTTTTATCTTTAAGGCTGTGACATTATACATTTTTTTTTGTATAAAATGAGCAATACCACTGCCATTACTCACCTTCTCATTTCCAACGCCGGGAGCAACTTCAGTGTTTTATATATAGTACTAGGCTTCATAAAATGTAATGCACCACAATACTAGCAAAAAGTTTTCATTGTTACGGTTTGTTTTTTTCCCCAGAAAAACAAAAAATTGAGTAACACGGTCTCCTTTCGTGATTGCTTCATAAAGTCTAACCCATAGAAAATAACCAGAATGATTTGGATAATAAAGTGTGAAAAAAATAAATTTACACGCTGCAAACAATTGAATTCCAAATGGAAATTTACACTTTGACATTTTTTGGTATAGTATTCTGACAGGACATGACTTCTAGATCTAGAAATTATATATTTTGAATCTGAGTCAACTGAAATTTTTTTATTTGTCTTGGTTCTACAATAAAACATTTGCAAAAAAATTTGAAAAACAGCTCAGCACACAGGGGTGAAATGGATCAGCAACTAAGGTGTTAAAGTAACAGTCTGCCGTGCATATTAATGTTGTAACTTGCAAAGCAAACAATATCAAGGGGAAAAAAAAGAAAACTAACCAGGCTGATGGAAGCTTGGCGATAACTCCTTTGCTACTGCTCTTGCAATGTCTGACTCCTGTCGTGCAGCTTGGCTTGCCTGATCTGCGGCACCCCCTTTAGCACGAGAGTGTGCAGTCCTAGAAAGAAGAAAAAAAAAAACGGAATAAAGAGGTCAGCTGTTATCCCAAATTCAAATTATTACAAAAGGTTGTACTAACTGACCATCATTATAGGGGTGTAGCGCTGTGTTTAAATCCTTGTTGTGGCAGTACCTATTTTTGGCCACCGGAGGGAGACAAGCGAAATGTGAGACACTGAACATTACATTGGGACTACATTTCCCAGCATGCTTTGGGAACGGACACAGGAAGTGTGTGGAGCAGGGAGAGTTACATCCTGAGCCTCGTGGAGAGAGCTGGCAGAGCGCGCCAGGGAGTGAGAGAGACAAGACGCAGTGCTGCAGAGGGTAACAGTGGCCAGAGCGCAAGTGCGGCCTAACAGAGGAACAGATCGAGTTATCAGTTATTCCAGAAGAAGACCCAGTGATCCACCAGATTACCCAAGCGGCTAGAGAGGAAGCGGAGGACCCCGAGTGAGGAGTACCGCAGATCGATCGGACCGGGAGAGCAGGCGGTAAGCTGGACAAGTCGAGGCCGGTGCAGAAAGCCAGACAGCGGATCCAGAAGCAAGTAAGTAAGTAAGTCAATATCGAGCGGAGAGACGTCCTGGGTCAGCGGAGCCTCAAGTATCTGGCGGATGGGTGAGAGGCCTTCCAGGCCGTTGTAAAACTCAAGTAAAGCACGCTGCTGTTTGTTTCCAAAACCCACAGGGCCCAAACTTGACTAGTCGAAGACCTCTCTTAAGCAATTCACTGGCCAGTTGAATAGTACCCGGGTACCGCAACACACACACACACACACTTACATTCCGGGACTTAACCTGTGCAGGACTCACTCCCCAATCACAAGAAGGGGTTAAAGATACGTTTTTCATTATTCTTTTCCGCTGCGCGTTTTCCCGAATTACGAAGCATTGTATTTCTTTTCCGCTGCGCGTTTCCCCGAAATACGAAGAATCGTATTTATTTTCCGCTGCGCGTTTCTCGAATTACGAAACCTCGTATTTCTTTTCCGCTGCGCGTTTACCACATTACGAAGTACTGTAGATATATATACGAAAACCGTGTCATTCATTATATGCCATTTATTCAAGTAAACTATATAATTATAAAAATCCTCAACGGTGCTGGAGTGTATTTATTCCCTAGAGCGGGGAGACTGACCCGAGGTTTAATTTCAGCGGCTCCTCCGGGAGTGAGCGCTACAGGGGTTAATCACAATGCAGCAGTGTTAACCAGTGTTGCAAACACTGTCGAACATTGCCGTGAGGCAAGTCATTTTGAACTTTGGATGAATGGGCATGGAGGCATATTTTGTAGGGTGCAGGATTCATAATCAATATTAGCCCATTGCCCTCTGTGTGCAGAATGTTGGTATAACTGTGGTTATGTAAGAATGTCATCATCTGTTACAATCTGCAGATCAGATTAGCCTTCCAGTAAACCTGCTCTCAGAAAGGTGTAAATATCTGATTAACAGCTCCTTAAACATTCATTGTCTGAGGAACACTGCCTGTTTTAAACTGTAATCTGTTTGATAAACACCATTGTCTTAATTTGTTTAGAAAGCTTAAGAAATGTTCTCACAGTCTGTACCTAAATCTAATTATCTTTCACCTTCCAAAAAGCAAATGTTGTCCAATTATCTGTTTCAGTGTAATTAGGTCCCCCAACAGTTTCTAGGGGGGGGGGGGGTTTGTCTATGTAAATGACCCAGGTGTGACTGTATAAATCTGTGTGTCCCTAATTAAAGCAGTTCTATTCTGACCCTACTTTAAGTCATGGCTCATGGTTTGGGTAGCATCTATCTTCTGCTCGATGTGCCAACTAAGGCTAGGGTCAGACGAAAGCATTTTTCCCCGCAAACGTGAAAAAGTGCGTCCGAACGCATTGACGTATTTTTTCACGGAATGCGCAAAAACGGTCAGACGACGCGCATTTTCGGGCGTGATTTTGTACGGATCGTCAATAAAACTCTTTTTGCGTCTGGACGTTATGTAGGCTGGACATTATCAGCGTCTGAAATCTCCTAATCACGCTAACACGCCGCTATGCTGCAGCTGCGCACTCAGTACGTCAGTACTAGCGGTTCAGCGTTCTCAGAAAAATGCGTTCAAATTCCACTTGCGTTGCACGGCCGGACTTTTGTGCGGCCGTACATCGTATATTGGCCGTCATTGCCCGTCATCTGCTGCTAGTGCGGCCGTAATTATGTGCGCCAGAACGCACGTTAAAAGTGCGCTGGTCTGACCCCAGCCTAAGGCCCCAGGTCTACAGCTTTGAATGATTTCTGGAGGATGCTAGTAAGGCTCTCTACGTGTACCCGTCTTTACAATACGGCTAAGGACTGGGCAAAGACAAAGCAGACACAAGGAGAACCCGGGTGTCCAGCGAGGAAGCGGCAGATGTGACCCTGTCAGGACACAGATCTGTTACAATCGCTGGTATTACAGCAAGACTGGAAATTAGCAAATGTTGTGCCCATTCACAAGAAGGGTAGTAGGGAGGAATCTGGGAACTATAGGCCAGTTAGTCTTACGTCAGTAGTGGGGAAATTAATGGAAACCATGTTAAAGGAAAGGATTGTTGAACATCTAAAAACACATAGATTACAGGATCAGAAACAACATGGGTTTACCTCAGGGAGATCATGCCAAACTAATCTTATTGATTTTTTTGATTGGGTAACGAAAATAATAGACACAGGTGGTGCAGTAGACATTGCTTATTTAGATTTCAGTAAGGCTTTTGATACTGTTCCGCATAGAAGGCTTATCAATAAATTGCAATCTTTGAGCTTGGATTCCAATATTGTTGAATGGATTAGGCAGTGGCTGAGTGACAGACAACAGAGGGTTGTGGTAAATGGAGTTTATTCGGCGCAAGGTCTTGTTACCAGTGGGGTACCTCAGGGGTCAGTACTTGGACCCATTCTATTTAATATTTTTATTAGTGATATTGCAGAAGGTATTAATGGAAAAGTATGTCTTTTTGCTGATGACACAAAGATTTGCAACAGGGTTGACGTTCCTGGAGGGATCAGCCAAATGACAAATGATTTAGGTAAACTAAAAAAATGGTCGGAGCTGTGGCAATTGAGTTTTAATGTGGATAAGTGTAAGATAATGCACCTGGGACGTAAAAACCCAAGGGCTGAATATAGAATATTTGATACAGTCCTAACCTCAACATCTGAGGAAAGGGATTTAGGGGTTATTATTTCAGAGGATCTAAGGGTAAGTAGTAAATGTAATAGAGCAGCAGGAAATGCTGGCAGAATGCTTGGTTGTGTAGGGAGAGGTATTAGCAGTAGGAAAAGGAAGTGCTCATGCCACTGTACAGAGCACTGGTGAGACCTCACTTGGAGTACTGTGTGCAGTACTGGAGACCGTATCTCCAGAAGGATATAGACATCTTAGAGAGAGTTCAGAGAAGGGCTACTAAAATGGTGTACGGCTTGAAGGAGAAAAGTTACCAGGAAAGGCTTAATGATCTTAACATGTAGAGCTTGGAAAAAAGACGAGACAGAGGAGATATGATAGAAACATTTAAATACGTAAAGGGAATCCACAAGGTAGAGGAAGGGAGTATATTTAAAAGGAAACAAAATAGCAAAACAAGAGGACATAGTCTTAGATTAGAGGGGCAAAGGTTTAAAAGTAACATCAGGAAGCATTATTTTACTGAGAGGGTGGTGGATACATGGAACAGTCTTCCAGTAGAAGTGGTAGAGGCCAAAACAGTAATTGAATTTAAGCAAGCATGGGATAGGCATAAGGCTATCCTAAACAAAAGATAAATCCAGGTAAAGTATCCATGTAATTGGGCAGACTAGATGGGCCTAAAGGTTCTTATCTGCCGACATTTTTCTATGTTTCTAAGAACAAACAAACATCGCCATCCAATTTGGATGCCAGAGGTCAGATTTTAGGATGATTTTGGATCCATGGCTAGTGGATTTGTCATTTCCTGATGTACAGTACATCCATAAAATACATATACATAAAATGCAAAAGAATTGCATAACGTCTTTGTCTGTGGACCGTTTTCCTTTACTAAGGGGGTTATGCAGAGAGATCCGAAATGTGGCCCGACATGTAACCGGACACTGAATTTCAATGAACGGGGACATTTCGGGGCCTTTCGGCTATTCAAAGAGCAGGCAGTTCGCTAAATTCTGGCGAATTGCCTGCACGTACGGTGCCTGTTCGAGGGCAGTGAAATTCCCAATAGAGAAGCAATGGTTTGTCTATTCAGAGACACCAAACAGCAGGGAAAAGTTGACGAAATGCCCTGCTGTTCGGTGGTTTCATTCGACAGGTTTATTCAGGTGACTCCCATAGGCTTCAATGTTAAAAATATTCCTGTTTTAATTCAATATCTAATAAAAAGTTTATTATTTTATTCTGCTGTAAAGAGTCTCTTTATTTCTAGATTTTTTAGGATCTTTTAGGCATTTTCCTGGATTTTTTCAGCAACAGTTTATATATTTTTTTAAAATCATTTTTTAAATTTTCCTTAACAGACCGTTTTATGATCATTCATGGGATCTTATATGTAAATTCCAGACATTTTTGTTGTGTAGTTTTTTTGCAAACAGCGTTTCAAATTTCAATCTTTCAAGTATACTGTTTTCTTTTTTACCACGTTCGTCTGTCGGCTTTTTCCGGCGGCTGCTCTGTGCTGTGATCGGCGGCTAGTTGTGTTTTTCCGGCGTGTTCGGCAGGGTTTTTGCAGCGGTTTTGGCGAGTTTTCCCTGCACTACGGGGGGTAACCAGAGTTAAGGGCGCCCGGGGCAGAAATCCCCCCCCTCACTATATAAACATCCACTCTGGTTATAAGCAGGCCCGGACCGGGACAAAACATTGGACCCCCAGAATTATATACACTGGACCCCCAGAATTCTATACACAGGCACTGGACCCCCAGAAATATATACACTGGACCCCCAGAATTATATGTACAGGCTCTGGACCCCCCCCCCTCCCAGCACATACCCCTTGCAGCTATGCAGTGTAGGGTAAACCAGGTGTGGGCTGCCCAGTGCACCCTTTCGATGCTGCCAGAACACACGTGGCACCCCATCTGCACAGCCCTGCAAACCTTTTCCATACCATGGGCCCAGGGTACTCCCTCTAGCTCACACATGGATATATTGCCCCCCCAGGTCACATGGATATACTGCCCCCCCAGGTCACATGGATATATATTGCCCAAGCTCACACATGGAAATATTGCCCCCCAGCTCTCACCCATGGATGTATTTTCCCCCCAGCTCTCACCCATGGATGTATTTTCCCCCAGCTCTCACCCATGGATGTATTTTCCCCCAGCTCTCACCCATGGATGTATTTTCCCCCCAGCTCTCACACATGGATGTATTTGCCCCCCAGCTCTCACCCATGGATGTATTTGCCCCCAGCTCTCACCCATGAATGTATTTGCCCCCCAGCTCTCACCCATGAATGTATTTGCCCCCCAGCTCTCACCCATGGATGTATTTGCCCCCCAGCTCTCACCCATGGATGTATTTGCCCCCCAGCTCTCACCCATGGATGTGTTTGCCCCCCAGCTCTCACACATGGATGTATTTGCCCCCCAGCTCTCACCCATGGATGTATTTGCCCCAAGCTCTCACCCATGGATGTATTTGCCCCCAAGCTCTCACCCATGGATGTATTTTCCCCCAGCTCTCACCCATGGATGTATTTTCCCCCAGCTCTCACACATGGCTTATTTTCCCCCCAGCTCTCACCCATGGCTGTATTTTCCCCCCAGCTCTCACCCATGGATGTATTTTCCCCCCAGCTCTCACCCATGGATGTATTTGCCCCCCAGCTCTCGCCCATGGATGTATTTGCCCCCCAGCTCTCACCCATGGATGTATTTGCCCCCCAGCTCTCACCCATGGATGTATTTTCCCCCAGCTCTCGCCCATGGATATATTTGCCCCCCAGCTCTCGCACATGGATATTTTTGCCCCCAGCTCTCGCTCATGGATATATTTGCCCCCCAGCTCTCACACGTGGATGTATTTGCCCCCCAGCTCTCACACGTGGATGTATTTGCCCCAGCTCTCACACGTGGATGTATTTGCCCCAGCTCTCACACATGGATGTATTTGCCCCCAGCTCTCACCCATGGATATATTTGCCCCCAGCTCTCACCCATGGATATATTTGCCCCCAGCTCTCACCCATGGATATATTTGCCCCCAGCTCTCACCCATGGATGTATTTGCCCCCAGCTCTCACCCATGGATGTATTTTCCCCCCAGCTCTCGCCCATGGATATATTTGCCCCCCAGCTCTCGCACATGGATATTTTTGCCCCCAGCTCTCGCTCATGGATATATTTGCCCCCCAGCTCTCACACGTGGATGTATTTGCCCCAGCTCTCACACGTGGATGTATTTGCCCCAGCTCTCACACGTGGATGTATTTGCCCCAGCTCTCACACCATGGATGTATTTGCCCCCAGCTCTCACCCATGGATATATTTGCCCCCAGCTCTCACCCATGGATATATTGCCCCCAGCTCTCACCCATGGATATATTGCCCCCAGCTCTCACCCATGGATGTATTTGCCCCCAGCTCTCACCCATGGATGTATTTGCCCCCCAGCTCTCGCCCATGGATATATTTGCCCCCAGCTCTCGCACATGGATATTTTTGCCCCCAGCTCTCACACATGGATATATTTGCCCCCCAGCTCTCACACGTGGATGTATTTGCCCCCAGCTCTCACACGTGGATGTATTTGCCCCAGCTCTCACACGTGGATGTATTTGCCCCAGCTCTCACACATGGATGTATTTGCCCCCAGCTCTCACCCATGGATATATTTGCCCCAGCTCTCACCCATGGATATATTTGCCCCCAGCTCTCACCCATGGATATATTTGCCCCCAGCTCTCACCCATGGATATATTTGCCCCCAGCTCTCACCCATGGATATATTTGCCCCAGCTCTCACCCATGGATATATTTGCCCCCAGCTCTCACCCATGGATATATTTGCCCCCAGCTCTCACCCATGGATATATTTGCCCCCAGCTCTCACCCATGGATATATTTGCCCCCAGCTCTCACCCATGGATATATTTGCCCCAGCTCTCACACATGGATATATTTGCCCCAGCTCACATTTCCTTGTCATTGCCGGCGGCCGCATGCTTTTCCTCCTACGAGCGGCCGCCAGCATAAAGCTCTGCTGCGCGGCTGGAGATCTAACCACCAGCCAGATCTTGCGAGATCACGGCTGGCTGGTGGATAGATCCCCATCCGAGCGGCAGAGCTTTATGCTGGCGGCCGCTCGTAGGATAGCAATGCGGCCGCTGGCAATTGCCCCCCGCACGCCCGCCCGCTCGCTTTGTCGGGCTCGGTCCACAGCGGGAACCTGCGTTTCCGCAGGACTCGAGCCCTGCCCCCCAGGTCTCCGGGCGTAACAGCTGGGGGGGGGGTCACCGGCGCCCGCACCGGCTGCCCCCGGTTGTTACGCCACTGGTGCTTGGTGAATACACCACAGGGTCGGCGAACTAGAATCACCCCTAAGTGCGGGGAATGAAAGGTCACCGGACGTGCGGTGACTTTTACATTCTCTCTGAAAAACCCTGAATGTCATAGGTAGGGGTTTTAATCTTTGAAATATATACGTTCTGTAGCACATGATTCGACTCAAAACACACAAATTTAATACTGAGGATTCTGGGTATTGGCAAGAATGGAAATTTTTTTTAAATCATAATGTTGATATTCATGAAATGACTACCAGGAACTGCATTAACTTTTAAATTGTAGAACAGGAGTCAGCAATCTTGGACCAGATGTTTTGGAACTACAACTCCCATGATTTTCAGCCACTCACACAAGGGGATGGCCAAGGTTGCCCACACCTGCTCTAGAACTAGAAAAATAATTCACTTGGGTGTAGAGGACAGCAGGACTTCATGAACTGAAGAAAAAAAAGGAAAAAGAAACTTAAGAACTCAACAGAACTACTTGATCAGATAATAAAAACGACAAAGTGAGCTTTACATCATTTTTCTCCTGTTTTTGCAGCAGGTGCTACAGAGCGAGATAAGCAATTTGTTCGAGCAAGACAGATGTCACAAATTTGAAACCTTGCAAACCATCAATGTTACAGAATGGCGATCATTAGCTCCTGATCGATCTGAAATTCACCTAACAAGCAGAAACCGGCACCTCATCTATCACAGGGTTTGTTCAAAACATGTCCTATAAAGTAAAGTCAGAATCGCTGGGAAAGCGCTCTCGTTTTAGCCGCGTCGCATTCACAACATTTTTTTTTTGTTTTAAAGATAGGTCATGCTGCCTCAGCAATGTAAAGGTCCGGAGAAGCAGAGCAAATCAGAGAAAAGAAAAGGTTTGCTTTGGTGGCAAGTTTGCAGATAAAGAAGTCACAAAATCTGATTCAGGCTTTCATTTCTACAGTATGTATCAAGCAATTTAAAAGGGACGCTACCATGACCATTTAATTTAGGTGGTCATGGGGAGCTAAGTGCCCCCCTCATTTGTCTTGATGGGTTGTGACAGCCTTCAAAATTGAAGGGCTCCTGGGGTATACAGTCCGCAGAATTAGTCAATGCCTCTCAATGCATTTACAGATAAGCACTGAGGGACATCTCTGCGCTGGAATCAAAAGTCAACACCAATGACCATCAATTGCAACCTTCAACAGCAGTGGTAGGTGGGTGTGGATCTAAAAGAAGGCAGAAACACAATAAATTGTATTGCAAAATGAGAAAAAAAAATCCTTATGGATTCAATAATGTCAGATTTCTCCTTGGATTACCAAGCAATGCATTCAATGCAGATTTATTTATTTATAAAGGATTTTACCAGGAAGGATACATTGAGATTTCTCTCGTTTTCAAGTATGTCCTGGGTTCAAGCATATATTAGTTTATGTCATGTGTTACCAGAAAAGCATCATCTTTTTTTAAGGGCATCAATTGAATTTGATAGAAGAACCTTTATGGAGAGAATTCCACATTTTTATTATCCTTTGTATAAAAGAACCATTTTCCTTTGCTGATGATAAAAACCTAATTCTCCAGTCTCCGTGGGTTGGCCTTGTGTCCTTCGTAAAGTCCTGTTAATGAGCTCTTGATATTGATCCTGTACATATTTAAACAAGGCAATCATATCTCCTCTTAGATGCTTTTTTCCAAGGCTAATCAAATGTAATTTGTTTTAATCGTCTTTCATAATAAAATTCTTCCATACATGAAAAAGTATATATTTTCCAAAATGTAGTCATCCAAAAAGATTTTACTCAAGTAGATTCCCACACTTTTTACATGGCTTTTTGATCTGAAATCTTATCCAAATTTGTTTTTCAACACTATCCATAATTCTAAACACTAATCTCTACCCCAATCCTAACCCCAACCCCCAAATCGGAACACTGATCCTAACCCCTCTAATAAACCTAATCTTACGCCTTGCCATAACCTTAAACTCTATTAAGTAGACATGTGCACAGCACATAATTTCGTTTTGAACTAATGGATTAGTCCTAAAATGCAATTTATTTAGTTGATAACTAATTTCATTCATCTGAAAACCAGTGGATATTGTAGTGGCTCCTCAGAGGTCTGAGATCACTGCTTGTTACAGTATCTCTCACTCTCAGCACAATGTGTCAGGCAGAGCTGTTACAGTAACTGACTGCTGACATCACAGCGCTCAGAGTTTCAGTAAAACTAGTAAATAATATTTTTATATATAAGAGGTTAGAACAATATTATTTCCTTGTTTTACTGAAACTCTGAGCGCAGTTACAGTCAGTAACTGTAACAGCTGAGCCTGATACATTGTACTGAGAGATAATATAACAAGCAGCCGATCTCCGCTCTCACAGCCACTGCATTTAAAGGGCTAAAAGAAAGGCTCCTCTCTGTATAATGTATAGAACATCCTCCTGCATTAGTTAATACCCCTCTCTGTATAATGTATATAACATCCTCCTGCATTAATTAATACCCCTCTCTGTATAATGTATATAACATCCTCCTGCATTAATTAATGCCCTTCTCTGTATAGAACATCCTACTGCATTGGCATGTAGAGAGTGCAGAACTTCGGAATGCAATGCTTATCCAGCACAGGAGAGGGAACCTTTACTTAAACTTTGTATCTCTGTGGGGGAGACACAGGAATATAAAAGCAGGGGAGAGGGAAATATTAACGTAAATCGGTCTGAAAGCTCAGAGAAGAGATGACTGGTGCAAATTTATTTTTATAATAAAATAAAGCACTTTAAATCCAGGGAAAACATTCAAATGAATCACACTGAAGGCTCATAATGACAGAGTAACTGTAAGAGCTGGATACTAAACGTATCAGACATAAAAAAACCTTTATAACAAGCAAAACCTTTTCTGTAGCTTTGCGATGTTGCACTCTTCATTGCTGGTCTTCTTCACTCATCAATGTAATATCACAAAAAGGACTGAAACTAAAATGTAGTGCATTTTATTTTAGTTTCTTTCGTTTTTTGTACTGAGCAGTTTCGTATCTCTTGAGTCATACGAAAACTAAATTGTCCCAAAATTCGGACTAAATCGTTTTAGTACTAAAACTAATGCAAATGTCTACTATTAAGATAAAAAAAAAAAAAAAACCTTATCCCCAACTCACACTCTAAACCTAACTGGGGTTGGAGAAGGGTTGGTGTTCGTTTAAGGATTAGTATTTTTTTATTTTTTACTAGGGGAGGCAGAATCTGTGCTGTGATGTAAATCTGAGAACATGGACATGCCGAGGCAACGACCACCCACTGAGAGAAGACATTCTGGTTGTAATCACCCCGAAAGCCTATGGAGTGCTGACATTACTTGGAGACAAGGTAGAGAGGGCACCAACACCTCTGTGGAAGTCTCCCCTGCAGTGGCCACGAGATCCTCACCGAGTGCTGGTATTGGGTGACACTTATGGAGATGGGAGGTGGTAGAATCGCAGGAATTATTCCTTCTTGCTTAGGATAAATACTGGTCTTGTAACACTGGGGTCAGATAATTATGGGCTTTCTTAGCAACTAAGTTTGTTTTTAATTAATAGACTCCATTGTCATTGCTGTAGGGCCCATTATTAGCACAGTTTGGCCCCCTGACTATAGAAGTGAACCTGAAGTGGGGAGTGGGAAAGGAGGATCCCTACGGAGGTAGAAAAATGTTCCCTTACAGAGCGAATGAGAAATTAACCCTGCTGGGTGGGAAGACTCACCATATCCATTTTTATTTGGTTGTCATCCTTTGCTCACTTTAACAACCATAAAAGAGACCGAATGGAAACTCAAAGGGTTAAACACAAATACAACTGCTGCAAAATTCTCCGTCGTTTTAATTCAAGATCTTAATTGCCTCATTCACCGAAGCAAAATATTACATTGACATAAATTGACATATTGGGTACTCGCATGCTGGATTGGAGAGTTCCTGTTTTGAAATAGAAAACAATCTGGGTTTCTTGGAATTATCTTTGACAGGCAACAGCTGATATCCCACTTTTTCCTGGAGCATACACCACTGGGCAGCAAAACACACTGCTCACTCCATCACATATGCGTGTGGTTTAAAACCTTTTGTAGGAATAACTTCAAAGGGGGGGCTCTATAGCAGTGTTTCCCAAACCTGTCCTCCGGACCCTCCGCCTCGCCAGGTTTGCTAGATATCTGAAGCACAGCACAGGTGATAGGATTTGCTGCTCAGTGATTGCAGGATTCAGTCTGCATTTCCCCAAGGTGATCTGCAAAATCTGGCCTGGTTGAGGGTCCCGAGGAGAGGTTTGGGAAGCACTGTTCTATAGCCACCACATCCATTTAACTGAATATAAACGGTGTTGAGTGTCACTCTCCAGCTTGGATGTACCTGGGGCTGTTACAACCTTCTAGAGCCGAGGTCTACTGACCCCCTAACACCCCTCAGAATCCAGACCCTTTCTAAATTCTATCACCTCAAAACCTTATTCTTACCCTTCATTCTAGCATCAGGCTCACTTCGTGCTGCTCCCAGCTGCAGACAAAGCACGACAGAGCGAAACTGCATGGCAGCATGACAGAGCAAGGGGGCGTAAGACCGCATGGCAGCATGACAGAGCAAAGGGGCGTAAGACCGCATGGCACATGACAGAGCAAGGGGGCGTAAGACCGCATGGCAGCATGACAGAGCAAAGGGGCGTAAGACCGCATGGCACATGACAGAGCAAGGGGGCGCAAGGCCACATGGCAACATGACAGAGCAAGGGGGCGTAAGACCGCATGGCAACATGACAGAGCAAGGGGGCGTAAGACCGCATGGCACATGACAGAGCAAGGGGGCGTAAGACCGCATGGCAACATGACAGAGCAAGGGGGCGTAAGACCGCATGGCAACATGACAGAGCAAGGGGGCGTAAGACCGCATGGCAACATGACAGAGCAAGGGGGCGTAAGACCGCATGGCAACATGACAGAGCAAGGGGGCGTAAGACCGCATGGCAACATGACAGAGCAAGGTGGCGTAAGACTGCATGGCAACATGACAGAGCAAGGTGGCGTAAGACCGCATGGCAGCATGACAGAGCAAGGTGGCGTAAGACCGCATGGCAACATGACAGAGCATGGGGGTGTAAGACCGCACGATAAAGCACAAGCGAAAGGGCGCATATTTGTCAGAGTGATAATACAGTCTGTAAGAGAGCAAGAGTGTGCATATAAGTAGTAATAACCAGCGACTCAGTTTCTTGCAGAAGACCAAGATTTGCCACAGCTTCAGACTTCTCTTCTTACAAATATCATTTTAGGGTTCAAAATCTAATTATATGAACGGTTTTATAGTACGGTATTAAACTGACTGAACAAAGTTTTTGGTGTTCACAAATTGTATCCATTAGATAGTTACAAGCAGGGTTTTATTTTTAACCGGTACGTGCCGGTACGTTCTAAGATTTTGGAGGCAAAGGGGAGCAAGAGATGGGACAGTCGTCAGAAGGGAGGTGGGATCGAGAGATGGCTTCTTCAGAATGGGGGTGATCAGAGCACAATTAAATGTGGAGAGGAAGACTCCGGGGGAGAGGTTGAAAATGTGAGTCAAAGGAGGGGCAATAACCAGTAGGACAAACCGAATAAAGGGGCGAGGGGATGGGATCGAGCAGACAGGTTTGTCAGGCAAAAGAATGAGAAGTGCCGAGACGTCCTCTGAGACTGGAAAAAAAGAAGATATAGTAGACGAGGGGGCAGGGAATGAAAGAGTGAGGTTTAAAGGTTAATGGAGGACAGTGAAGAAATTTCTAGTCAAAGTTTGTTAATCGTATCAGTGAAGTAGTCAGCAAAGCTGACAGCAGTGAGGTCCGTGGAAGGTGTAGTGGAAGTGGGGAGCATTAACAGATCCTCTAGTAACCAACATGTCACGAAGTATGAATTCCACACATAAACTCATCCTAATATGGACAAGCACAAGTCAGAGAAAATAAACACTAGAGGAAAATGATTTGTTCTGTAACGTTTCCAGCCTGAAATACATTCTTTACAAACCAGAGCCAGAATTAGCAAGTTACCCTTTTGAAGGGGAAGATATAAAAATTAAAAAAAAAAAAAAGGAATTGGCACAAATAGCTTTTGTGTAGTTTAACAGAATTTATTGTGAATGGATCATTTCTTTGGGTTCTAAAATTAAGTATGAGGGCACCCATTGTGACCAAATTTACATTTATCAAACTAGAAGGAAGTGGTTTTGGGGACTGACCTTAAAAGGGAGTGTTAATGAAATGCCATGCAATAAAACCATATCACAGACCTATTCCGACCAGCTCTCTGCACCAGATACGTACAAGATATTTAATTATCATTATGGTGGGCTTGGACAGCTACAATTTAGGTAACAAGCTTTTATTTCAGGGATCCCTTAAAGTCTAAAATCCTCAGTATCTGCAATTTGCAGCAAAAAACGTGTTTTGATATACATGCCTTAAAGAGATATACTACTGGAATTTAAAGTATATCTGGTAAAAGATGCATTTTAGCAACTGAAACTATGTACTTATGTCTATATGGAATTCATCCCAATTATTTAGAAGCATTCAGGATCTGTTACGATTTCTGCTGTGTATAATGTGTACTTCCCAAAAATGTTCTGCTTAAGTTTTTCTGCCGTGTTCAGGAGGGTGGAGGAAGGGGATTCAGATTTAGATTAGATGGCAAGGGGGTAGAGGAGATCAGAAAGCTCAATTTCAGTATAAAAAGACAAAAGGGGCATTCTATAAACATACAGTTGTGTTCAAAATTATTCAACCTCCACTGAAATTGAGTGTTTTGGCCAGTTTGACATTGATTTTGATCATTCAGTCATCTTGTTTACAATTAAATCAAAGAGGTACGTGTAGGTCAGACAAATATAACATAACATTTATAATAAAATAACCACAAATGTCTTTTTTGTGCTCACATCATTATCAGTTTTATTCAACCCCCAAGTGACATTCAATCTTAGTACTTAGTACAACATCCTTTTACAGTTATAACAGCTTTTAAACGTGAAGCATAGCTTGACACAAGTGTCTTGCAGCGATCTACGGGTATCTTCACCCATTCGTCATGGGCAAAAGCCTCCACTTCAGTCACATTCTTAGGCTTGCGCACTGCAACTGCTTTCTTTAAGTCCCACCAGAGATTCTCAATCGGATTTAAGTCAGGTGACTGCGATGGCCACTCCAAAATGTTCCAGCCTTTAATCTGCAACCATGCTCTAGTGGACTTGGAGGTATGCTTGGGATCATTGTCCTGTTGAAAGGTCCAACGTCTCCCAAGCCTCAGGTTTGTGACGGACTGCATCACATTGTCATCCAATATCTCCTGGTACTGAAGAGAATTCATGGTACCTTGCACACGCTGAAGCTTCCCTGTACCGGCAGAAGCAAAACAGCCCCAAAGCATGATTGACCCCCGCCATGCTTCACAGTAGGCAAGGTGTTCTTTTCTTCATAGGCCTTGTTCTTACTCCTCCAAACATAGCGTTGATCCATGGGCCCAAACAGTTCTAATTTTGTTTCATCAGTCCACAGAACACTATCCCAAAACTTCTGTGGTTTGTCCACATGACGTTTGGCATACTGCAGTCGACTTTCTTATTCTTTGTAGACAGCAAGGGGGTGCGCCTGGGAGTTCTGGCATGGAGGCCTTCATTACGCAGTGTGCGCCGTATTGTCTGAGCTGAAACTTCAGTACCCACATCTGACAAATCTTTTCTCAGTTCCTCAGCAGTCACACGGGGACTTTTCTCCACTCTACGCTTCAGGTAGCGCACAGCAGTCGAAGTCAGCATCTTCTTTCTGCCACGACCAGGTAGCGTTTCAACAGTGCCCTTTGCCTTGAATTTGTGAAGGATGCTTCCTATGGTCTCTCTTGGTATGTTTAACATCTTTGCAATCTTCTTATAGCCATTGCCCTTCCTGTGAAGAGTAATCACCTCTTCTCTTGTCTTCCTGGACCATTCTCTTGACTTCACCAGGTTTGTAACCACATCAGTAAATGTCTAGAAGGAGCTGAGTATCAGTCATTTTAAAGCTGCCTAATTGGTGCTTATTATGCTTTATTGCTGCTCCGTGACATCCACAGGTGTTTTCAATACCTGATTGAAAACACTTGAATGAACCTCTGTTCTTCAGAGTGGTAGTCTTTAAGGGGTTGAATAATTGTGTCAATGAAGAATTCACAAAAGAAACATTTACTACTGTATTACAAAACCAATTGATGTCATTTTAGTTGCATATGGTTCTTTAAAAAGTCCTTGTAGGATTTCATTCTGAATACAATTACAAATGTACACTAAATTCCCTAAAACCCTTTACAGCATTGGGGGTTGAATAATTTTGAACACAACTGTACATCATAAAACATGCACTATTCAATCCGACCTCCTCAGATTTTCATGACATTTGGTATTAGGAATGAGGACATGAACCGACATTTCAAAAATAGTAGCCCTCAGTGATAGATGATATTCCTACAGAAGTGTTACAAACATGATAAATAAAATGTAAAATGTTTGCTTTTAAGATCAACAAACATGATTCAAAGCCTTACTTCAGACTGTGGTAGAACCTTCATTTTGTGCTAGTTTTGAAGTTACGGGAACATAATATCGAATTTTTCATATCAAGGTCACATACATGATGTGACATTTGACCTTGAATTGCTACAAAAAAATGTACCTTTAATTTTTTTTTAGGAAGGGAGGGCTAAAATATGCTATACTGATAAATGCATTCTCTCTTTGGCATGTGTTTACATTTTTGGGATGTTTTGGAACTGGAGAAAAAAAAAATCATGAATTCCAGTATTTATAAATAAATGCACACACATAAAATGCATCAATCCTTTTTGAGAGCCTTTGTATTGGCTGCTTCCTGCAGTCACGTGACATGTTGCAGCTTACAGGAAGCGGTCGCATCATGTTCCGTGCGGACTGGCACCAAGACGGGTCAAACCTGAAAAGAGAAGTTTAAAACTAAACTGAGGAGGGTGAGGAACAGGTCAGGAGGGGTTGAAGTTTCAACCTTTCATCCACCACCTTCCTGTTCTAAACCTAGAGTATCCCATTTAGGAGATTATATAGTTATATCTAGGAGAAAAACATTCACAGCTTTGAATGATTACATGAGGGGAAACAAAAAGAGATGTTATTTGTAATTCTCACCAGATCACTGCTCAGGGAAATCCCTTAACCTCCCTGACGGTTTTCCCGAGTGTGGCTTGGGGTTAACTTTCAGTGCTGAAAGCGGTAACCCAGAGCCACACTCGGGCTGCGTACATCACCTGTCCTGCACTCCCTTGCTGACCTCCGCGATCGCATTCTCCAACGATTGCGGTGTTTTGCTTCCTGGTTCCCTTCTCTGAGAAGGGAACCAGGAAGTGTGACGTCGCGATTGTCCGGAGGCGACAGCGGGGGACAGCGAGGGAGCGCAGGGCAGGTAATGTACACAGCCCGAGTGTGGCTCGGGGTTAATGCTTTCTGCAATGCATTTAACCCAGAACCACACTCGATTTACCACCAGTGGGCCAAATAAATTGTAATGATTCTGACATACAAAATATGTCAGAATCGAAACGCCAGGGAGGTTAAGAGTAGGTTTGTGATTGTTAGATTTTTAGAAGATATGAACTCTAATGCTACAGTCCAACGCACTAAAACATTTGTGTTGCATTAGCAAAGGAATTACAGAAAGACCAGCAAAACATGTTTTAATGTTGTTGCACCAATCTTTAAGATAACACTTAACACTAATGATACAATGTCAGAAAAAAAAGACAAAGAAACCCTCAGGACCTATGAAATCCCAAGTTCTGTAGGTCTCTGCTATTAAAATGTACCTATAGGTATTTAAAGCAGTGCAGCAACTGAAAACCATGTAAATATCTGTTTACAAGAACCAGATAAACTGTATAGCAATGGCGTAGGAATGGTACAGTAGTTCTAAATATGAGGTATACTAGTGATGCTAGGTGTACCAATATAGGTTTTTATACTCTTGATCTCCTGATATACATAACAATAACTTTGTATTCTTCCTTCCAATATACCTGAATAAAAGCACCACAGGTACAAACTATTTCTGTGATTGGAGTGTTTCTGCAACCCTGGTGTATATGCAAAGTGGGCCATTGTCAGCTTTTGGTGCCTCGTATGTCATAATTTTAGCAGCATTCAACTGTACCCTGAAACATTCTATATACCAAATACAGTCAGGCCCAATTTTCATACTTTTGGCTCTGTTTGCCACCAGAATAAAATTAAAACAAAACAATCCAAATTAATTTGAAGTGCAGACTTTCAGTTTTAATTCAAGGGGTTGAACATAAATATAAAGTACAAATTTAAGGAACGGCAACTTTTTTTTTTTTTTACATAGAGACCCCCATTTCCAGGGGCTTAAATGTAATTGTACAAATGAATATAAATCAAATAAAATGTTAATTTTTAATAATTTGTTGAGAATCCTTTACGGACAATGAATGCCTGAAGTCTGGAACCCATTTATATTACCAAAGACTTGCAGGGTTATTCAGAGAAAGGTGAAAACCAGGAGAATTGGCAGGAGAAGAGAACACTAAACCAAATAGCCAATTTGGAAAGTGAGATAAATGGGAGAATTTTTCTGGTATGGCCATTTTGACCTAGAGTTTTCACTTCTCCAGTCATTCTCCTGAGTTTCACCTTTCTTTAAAAAGACCATTGATTAGATTCTCTTTAAAGGGACACTACCACTTACATAAGCTAGGACTAGTTTACTTGTGCATTACAAACAAAACCACATGCTGTTTTTTTGCTTTGAAATGATTGCATGTAAAAAGGAAAAATTCATTTTTTTTAATCACCCATTACACCAATCACCCGTTTCCATTTTCTGGATTTTCCCCATGATGCCAAAATGTGTGCAAAAGCTTTTATTTACTGCTCTTTTTTATTTAATCTACAGTATTAACAGTTATTGAGGTGGAAGAGGGAAAGTTTAGATAAAAGGCGGCAGCAGGCTTTTTTCCCTCCAGGTTTCTCGAGATGGGACAGGGATCTTAAGATACTTCTAATATACCCCCTGGTGTTGTCCTTTGAATACATCCCACACAATTATTATTATTATTATTCAATATTTATAAAGCGCCAGCATATTCCGCAGCGCTGTACAATAAGCACAGTATAGACAGGGTTACAATACATTGAACAACATTTGACAAACAGTACAGGAGGAGATGAGGGCCCTATTCCCGTAGGAACTCACAATCTGGGAGGGTTGGGGTTGGAAACAGGAGGAGAGGACTGTAAGGTGAGAGTGATTGATGGTTGTGTCAGTGAGTTGGGTGGTAGGCTTCCCTAAATAGGAATGTTTTAAGGGAGCGTTTGAAGGAAGAGAAGTTAGGGGAAAGTCTGACAGTACGAGGGAGAGCGTTCCAGAGAGTGGGGGCTGCGCGTGAGAAATCCTGCAGTCTATCATGGAAAGAGGTGATGCGGGGAGAAGCTAGGCGCAGGTCACTGTTTGACCTTAGGGAGCGGGCTGGGGTGTATTTGGTGATTAGTGAGGACAGGTAGTGGGGCGCTGAGTTAGTGAGGGTTTTGTAGGTAAGGATAAGGATTTTGAACTTAATTCTGCAGTGGATGGGGAGCCAGTGAAGGGACTCGCAGAGGGGAGCGGCAGAGACAGAGCGGCGGGTGAGGTGAATTAGCCTGGTGGAGGCGTTCAGGATGGATTGTAGGGGGGAGAGGTGGGACAGAGGGAGGCCAGATAAGAGATTATTGCAATAGTCGAGTCGGGAGATTACCAGGGCGTGTATGAGTTGTTTTGTGGTGACAGCGGTAAGAAATGGCCGAATTCTGGAAATATTACGCAGTTGGTATCGGCAGGAGAAGGAAAGAGACTGGATGTGGGGGATGAAGGAAAGAGCAGAGTCAAGTGTAACTCCAAGACAGCGAACTTGGTTTGATGGGGAGATGGTGATACCCTCCACCGTGATAGAGAAGTCAGGAGGTGGGGAGGCATTGGAGGGAGGAATAAGTAGGAGCTCAGTCTTTGACATGTTGATCTTTAGGTGGTGGGAGGCCAACCAGGAGGAGATGCCAGATAAACAGTCACTGACTTTTGAAAGGACAGGGGGAGAGAGATCAGGGGTAGAGAGGTAGATCTGAGTGTCATCAGCGTAGAGGTGGTAATTAAAGCCAAAGCTGTTGATGATTTTGCCCAGGGAGGAGGTGTAGATGGAAAAGAGCAGAGGACCAAGGACAGAGCCTTGAGGTACACCAACAGATAGAGGCAATGAAGAGGAGGAGTTACCAGCAAAGGACACACAGAAGGACCTGTTGATAAATAGGAGTCCACACAAGCAAGTGCAGTGTCACCGAGACCCAGAGAGTTGAGGGTCTGTAGAAGGAGGGGGTGGTCAACAGTGTCAAAAGCAGCCGAGAGGTCAAGCAGGATGAGAATAGAATAGTGGCCGTGTTTTTTAGCAGTTAGGAGGTTGTTGGTGACTTTGGTGAGGGCAGTTTCAGTTGAGTGTAGGGGACGGAAGCCAGATTGCAGGGGGTCAAGTAGGGAATTGGAGGACAGGGAGAGGCGGTTGAAGACTAGTTTTTCTAAGAGCTTTGATGTGAAGGGAAGCAGGGATACAGGGCGGTAGTTGGATGGAGAGTTGGGGTCTAGGGATGGTTTCTTTAGTAAAGGGGTAACTAGCGCGTGTTTGAAGGCGGATGGAAAGGAGCCAGTGGAGAGAGATAGGTTGAAGATGTGTGTGAGAGCAGGGGTGAGGGAGGAGGAGAGGGGAGGAATTAGATGTGAGGGAATGGGGTCAAGCGGGCACGTGGTGAGATGTGAGGAGGACAATAAGGAATTGACTTCCTCCTCAGTGCTGGGAGGAAGCGGCAGAGGGTGGCAGAGGGGACCTGTGGGAGTGGAGGTGGCAGATAACTATCTTGTGTTGGGATGTTGCTTCTGATAGTTAGAGTTTTACTGAGGAAGTAGTCTGCCAGGTCTTGAGCGCTGAAGGCAGCTGAGGGGGGAGGTGCAGGTGGGTAGAGGAGGGTGTTGAAGGTGGACCAGAGCCGTTTAGGGTTGGAGGACAGCGTAGATATAAGAGATGAGAAGAAGGATTGTTTGGCCAAGTCGAGGGCAGAGTTGTATGACCGGAGAATAAACTTGAAGTGAACAAAATCAGCTTCAGAGCGGGATTTCCTCCAGGCACGCTCTGCGGTGCGGGAGCATCTTTGCAGGTAGCGAGTCTGGAGGGTGTGCCAGGGCTGAAGCTGGCGGCGTGGGGCCTTACAGAGTCGAAGAGGAGCAAGAGTGTCTAGAGCAGAGATAAGCGTAGTGTTGTAGTGATTAGTGGCAGCATCAGGGCAGGTGAAGGATGAGGTATGAGGGAGGTGGTGAAGTAGGTTGGAGAATTGATGGGGTCCAAAGCATGTAGATTTCTGCGAGTGTGTGTGCGGGGTGGGGGAGCAGGGTGTTTAGGAAGTCCAGATAGGTTGAAAGAGAGAAGGTGGTGGTCAGAGATGGGGAAATGGCAACATTTGAACTCAGAAATGGAGCAGAGGTTGGAAAAGACCAGGTCAATAACGTGACCATCGCGGTGGGTAGGGAGGAGGGAGGATTGTGTGAGTCCAAGGGAGGACGTGAGTGAAAGAAGTTTGGAGGCAGCAGGAGCGGAAGGATCGTCAATGGGAATGTTGAAGTCCCCGAGAATTAGGCATGGAAGATTAGAAGACAGGAAGTGAGAAAGCCAGGTAGCAAAGTGGTCAAAGAACTGGGAGGTTGGTCCCGGTGGGTGGTAGATGACTGCCACCCTGAGAGCCAGAGGAGAGAACAGGCGGATGCAGTGTGTCTCGAAGGAGGAGAAGGAGAGGGATGGGGGTGGAGGGAGATGCTGGTAGGTGCAGGTGGGAGAGAGCAGGAGTCCGACCCCGCCACCATTTCTCTCACCCGGTTTGGGGGTATGGCTCAAGTGTAGACCGCCATGTGAGAGAGCAGCAACGGAGGCCGTGTCAGAGGGAGTTAGCCAGGTTTCAGTTAAAGCTAGGAGGTTGAAGGAGTTTGAAAGGAAGAGGTCATGGACGGCTGTGAGTTTGTTGCACACAGAGCGAGCGTTCCAGAGGGCGCAGGAGAAAGAGGACAGGCGCTGAGGGATTATGGGAATGAGGTTGCTGGGCTTGCAGGGAGGTGATTTATGTGCGATGGAGATAGGATGAGAGGGAAGTATTGGATGTGTTGTGGGGCCAGGGTTAGGGGATATGTCACCTGAATAGAGTAACAGCAGGAGGGTGAGAAAGAGAAGGTGGGAATGGGATTTGTGGGAGTGATTGGCAGCACGAGAGTTAGAGGGAGACCATGTTCTGAGGAAACAAAGGAGCTCATGCGAGGCCATCATGTGGGACGAGAGGAGGGAGGGAGAGATGCAGATTGTGTAGGGGTCGGTAGTAGAGGGGCAGGATTTGAGTCAGTGATCAACCAATAGACTCAATTCTATGGCCAATGCTACACAGTGTGGAGCAAGTGATGTAAAGATACCGGGGGGGGGGGTCTCGTTTACGACACGAAAGATCACACAATGGGCACCCAGTGACACAGAGTCAAATATTTTCTTAACTAAACAAGAGAAAAACAAATCAAATGTAAGATATCAGCAACATAAAATAAACACTATAAGGACATTTTTGGTGGTAGTGTTCCTTTAAATATCTGTAACAACTGATCAAATAAAAGGTATTTTTTTTACCTTTTTAGCTGTATTAAAATGCTGGTAGTGCACACACAATTAAATGCATCATTGAGAAGCAATTCTGAGGTAAAAGGGTGGGTGATTGAATGTTTGCTCGACCGGCTTGACACCACCCCCCAATTGTTTCAGTGTGCCATTTCCCATGGATGTGTTTTTTGGATCCAAAATGGACCAGAACCCTGGACTTGCAAATAATAGTTGCTGATCAACATGGCACCGGGTGCCACCATATTCCACCTCCATGGACTTTGCATAAAGAAGGGAATTTTTCAGCTCTGTGAGATTGCTCCTCTGTGCTGCTGTTGAGGTGTTCATTAGACAATGCTTTGGTAATCACCTGCCAGAAGTAAGCTGTAGGTCTTTCCTATAGGGTGACTCCGCTGCACCTCGTGGTTACTCACTGCGTTAATGTGCCTTCAGAATGCGTTGGGGAATTACTTCCGAATTTACTCTAGATTGTGCTAGCAATAAAAGGCTTGCACATGTCAAGTCAAAACTTATTTTGAGCATGAAAGGTTAACATTAACCTCCCTGGCGGTCTAATTTTTTCAAAATTTTGTGTCTAAAAGCGTCTCAATTTTTTTTTTTAAAGGAAACAGGTTTTTGTACATAGTTAGCCTGTAATAATTCGGAATCACGCACTGAAATCTGTGCAAGCAAGAGTCCTTACTGGTAAAATCCTTTATAAATAAATAAATAAATAAAAAATAGTAAATACACTGAGTCCGATAAAGTTTGAAACACGACAATTTATTATTCCAAAAATAATTATCCAAAATAATGCAAATAAATGATATTCAATAAAATAAAACAAAAAAACACTGAAATCTGTCGAAAACAAGGGTGAGACTATGTACGGTCTGTTTCTTATCCTGTAGTGCCACCTAGTGGCCGTTCATGACCTTGTACATTGGAATACAGTGTATTATAATTTATTTTTCAGTTTGCTGCCTGGTCCCGCCCCCCTGCATCGTGTGACTCGCAGGGAGCGTTACCAGGAAGCAACTCACCGCGATCACACTGTGGTGGACAGCGAGGGAGCGCAGGAGGCGGCGAGTATGCAGCCCGAGTGTGGCTCGGGGTTACCGTTCACAGTAGCGAAATTTAACCCTGAGTCACACTCAGGAATACCACCAGGGAGGTTAACCGGCTGGATGGAGTACAGGTAACATCACTGATCTTTAACCGTGGAGACCAAGGCTCAAATCCCAGCCAGAGAGCCTCTCCAGTAAGTGTCCGTGGGCAAGACACCCAACGATACATACTTGCCTACTACACAATATCAGCTGTGGAGTCCAGCGGTACCGTCTCTACCCTTCGACTGTGGAGAAGCAAATCAAATCCCATTCAGTACATCCCTGAAATACAACTGGGGAGAAGCAAGTCTCGACTTTATGAGAAGGGGGGTTCAACCTAACCACCAGGTTGCTAATCTACAATCATGGAAAGATGACTTGATCCCACACAAAAGATGCACCAACGAGTGTCCTTTGGCAAGACACTAATGATATGGATGCACCTACCTCACAAAATACTTGTGCATCTCACAGATTGTAAGTTCCTTTGGGAACAGGACCCCCTTGAATCAGGTCATCGACCATGTGTGGTATTCTCAAGTGCAATCATAAAGTGCTGCGGAATATGTGGCGCTATATAAATAAAGGATAATAAAAAGAATAATAACTACCCTTTAAACACAAAGACATAACCTCCCCAAAAGCTCCCACACCTTATAATAGATTGTACATACAACCAATTCATTGTGCTGGTCAGAACACCCATAAACACAGAAAGGTGCCGTTAAGAAAAGATTGTAGCACACCATAAAATATTGCTTGAAAATTTGCTGTCCAGAGGCAGAGTGTGAGACACATTCAACATAGTCACTGATATTTGTGCAGATACCCTAAGGCTACAAATTGTCCAGAGTAAAAATAGTATGGAATGAAATCCTTGCAACAAATGGTGATGGCAGGACACGCAGCAGAAAGGACAGAGAACAGATGGCTGAGCAGAGTAATGCAGCGGCAGTGAAGATCTGAGAAGCACTAGAGTAAAAGCCATAAAAAAAACAATCCGTTCACTCCAATGGGAGATCATGCTTTTCAATTTCTGGATACTGCAAGTACGGGACAGCGGGAATTGAAGTGGATCATGAAATGCAAACGATGAAGAGAATAGAACTTTCCTAGAACATTTATAGTGTTTAAAAAGAATTCTTTGCTCAAAGAACGACACAGAAACGAGGACATCCTTAATATGTGCATTAACGCACATAAACCCCCCCCAAAAAAACCAACAACTTTAAGCAACTGTATTTTAAACGGAATTCCATGGGAAGAAGCCCAGAAGACTAAAACATTTTATTCAGATTAGAATGATATAAATGTCAAGTGATTATAATATACAATGAGTCGCCAGTAGCCACAGCATAAAACCCCCCCAAAACAAAACAACACATAAAGGGTTATTCAAAGACAGCCAAATTGCCCCCTGAAATTGCCCTGAACAGTGAATTTCCACATACAAGGCAATTTTGTGGCCATTCAAAAGCTTGCAATTCGCCAAATGTTAGCGAACTGCCAGCAAAATACGGTGATCCTCAGCGGCAGTGAAATCCTCATAGATCAGCAATAGTTATTCTATTCCGAGAACACCGAACAGCAGAGAAATGGCAGTGAAATGCCCTGATTCTTAGTGGTGTATTTTGACAGGTTGAAATAGGTGAATTCCATAAGTGTCAATGTAAAAAAAATTTCCCCGTTTTTCCCTTTAATTCAACCGATTATTTTCATTTGCAGCAAAAAAATCCTTTTTTTTGGCGCAATTTTTTTCCCGATTTTTTTAAAATGGCTTTTTTTCTATAACAGACCTTTTTATTATCAAATCCTGTTACTTTCAACTCAAAAACATTGCCCGTGTTAGTCTCTTTCTGACACAAGTTATTGCAAAGGTGCTGGTTCATGCTCTTGTCATTTCACGAATTGAGTACTGCAACTCGCTCCTTATTGGCCTCTACAACTCCCGTATCGCCCCTTTGCAATCTGTAATGAATGCAGGTGCCAGGCTTATTTTTCCTCACCAGACGCACCACCCCAATCTGCCAGTCCCTCCATTGGCTTCCTGTACATTCCAGGATATAGATTAAAATACTGATGTTCACCATCACTCAATAACTCAACCCCTCCCTATATTTCTTCATTACTCAGCAACCACGTCCCATCCAGAAAACTTCGGTCAGCAGGTGATCTCCTCCTGTTATCTGTCTACATGTGCACGGCCAACTCTCGCCTCCAAGACTTTTCACGGGCAGCACCGGTCCTGTGGAAAGACTTGCCTCGCCCTATCAAAACTCTCCCCTGACCTTCAGGCCTTCAAGAAATCCCTCAAAACCCAACTCTTCAGAGGAGCTCACCTACTCACAAAGAATTGAAGCTGCTTCTATGGCCCCACCATTCCCAAAACCACTGGCACTAATGATCCTGCTATCTAGTAAAATTCCTAGTCTTCCTCAACCCCAATCCCTCTAGATTGTAAACTCCTATGAGCAGGACCCTCTACACCACTTGTTTCCATCCTATGTCCGTTTATCTGTATCTCGTTCCCTTTGGTTATTGTAAAGCGCTGCGGAAACTGTTGGTGCAAATAAACAATGACCATAATAATAAAGCGTCCTGTGAATTATTATTATTATTTCCAGGCATTTTCATGCAATATTTGTAAACACCTTTTTTCGAAAGTTGCAGTGTTTTATGTTTTTTTTACCCTTGTTCGCCTGCTTATTTATTTGCACAGTATTTTACCAGGAAGGATACATTGAGATTTCTCTCGTTTCAAGTATGTCCTGGGTTCAAGAACATTGAAATTTTACAGTCATTACAGAAATACAAAGTAATAAATGCAAGAGATTAAAAACAAAACACAAATATACAGATTAACACAGAAAATAAATATGTAAGTAATAAAGTCAGTCACTATGTTACATGTTTACAGGTGCATTCCGTATTGAGGTATGTTAATAGGGAACTCTTGAGTGACTTTAGACTGGGGGAAGATTTGATGGTGTCTGGGAGGTTATTCCATAACTGCGGTGCTCTGTAGGAAAATGAGGATCGAGCCAGTGTCTTTTTGTATTGTGGTATTGTAAGTAAGGTGCAGGTCCTGGATCGGAGGTTATAGGATGAGGGAACTGCTGGGGGAAGCAGCCTATTCAGGTAGGGTGGTAGCTTCCCTGAAAATCTCTTAAACACCAGGCTGGAAAGGTGAAGGGTGCGTCTAGATTCCAGCGACAGCCAGTTTAGCTCTTTTAACATGTCACAATGGTGCGTCATGTAGTTACATTGTAGCACAAAGCGGCAGAATGAGTTATACAATGTAGTAAGTTTATGAAGGTGCGTTTGCAGGGCAGCTGCATACACTACATCTCCGTATTCAATAGCCGGCATAAGCATTTGTTGTACAATCTGCTTTCTTACCGCGGGGCTCAGGCAGGATTTGTTTCTGTACAGGGCACCTAGTTTGGGGTATAGTTTAGATGAGAGTTTTTCGATGTGGGGGCCAAAGGATAGATTTAGGTCTAACCACATACCTAGATATTTGAGAGAAGTGACTGGAGGGTGTGTCATTTGATTTTGTCCTGACACATAGAAGGGGGTGTTTGCAATTTATGTAGTTTAGGTGCTGTTCCAAAGAGCATCGTTACAGTTTTGTCAGCATTTAAAAAAAAAATTCTTATCTGCAATCTACTTTTCTACCTCTGTGAATTGGTCTTGCAGCACGGCCTCCAGTTGTGGGAGATCTGGTTTGTGGTCTAGATTAGTGTCGTCTGCGTACATGTGTACAGTTGAGGCTTTGCAGACATTGGGCAGCTCATTTATGAATATTGTGAATAGCAGGGGGCCGAGTATCGAGCCTTGGGGTACACCGCACGTGACTGGGAGGGGGAGGGAGGAGCTGTCATAAATGGACACATGTTGTGATCGGTCAGATACATACGATTCAAACCAGGTTAGCGTGTGATCACCAATACCAGAGTTTTAAAGTTTTTGTAACAAGATGCCATGGTCTACTGTGTCAAAAGCCTTGGCAAAATCAAAGAAGGTGGCTCCAGTTAGGTTTCCTCTTTTCATACCAGCTTGGATATCATTGCAGACTTTTAAAAGGGCGGTTGTAGTTGAGGGATTTGGACGAAAGCCGGATTGATCTGGGATTAAATAGTTTGAAGATTGATAATAATCATGTAATTGCGTGTACACGCATTTTTCCAAAAAGTTTTGACATTACAGGGAGCAATGTTATTGGACGGTAGTTGGATACCAAAGTACTGTCACCACTTTTATGGATAGGTACCACTCTCGCAGTCTTCCAGAGTTTGGGTATGTATCCAGTCGCCAGTGATTCATTGATTAGAGTTGCAACAGGATTTGCAATTGCCGGCGAACTGATTTTCAGCAGTATTGCTGGGATTTGATCAGGTCCAGACTGGTATTTCATTTTCTGTATATGGAGAAGTTTAGTAACTACACTGACAGGCTTGTCGGCGCTCTGTTCAGCGGGACGTCGGCTCTTTTTTGTTTAATTCGGCAGTTTTGCGTCAGTTTTTCGATTCGTTCA
Organism: Leptobrachium leishanense; assembly: GCA_009667805.1. Classification (NCBI taxonomy): domain Eukaryota; kingdom Metazoa; phylum Chordata; class Amphibia; order Anura; family Megophryidae; genus Leptobrachium; species Leptobrachium leishanense. The sequence goes on along the minus strand of CM019067.1, from coordinate 74,298,048 downwards.
GCGGGTTGATTCGCCGCACTTCAGGGACCCTGCGGTGAATGCTTAATTCACAGCAGTGTCGACGAATCGAACTAGCCAAAGTGCGGGGAACGGGAGATCATCTCTGAATAACCCGAATAGGGTTCACTTTGGAAATGCTGTTCAATCTCTCAATATGAGAAGCAGGTAGAAACGATCACGCTTTTACAGAATAAAGACATTTGTGGTTGATCTATAATGTGTTTTCCTCGTTATAAAAGGTTTTCACTCAGACATTTGGAAAGACAAGCAGTCTCATCATAGAAGCACGCTACAAAGATAAGCCAAATAATGAGTTTTAGCAAACAGAAAAATAACATTAGAACGGCTCACAAAACACAAGGCTAGAGACAGAACAAACACAAGACAGGGTGGAATGGCAGGAGAAAGGGTGATACATCCAAAATATATCCAAATAAATTAACCTAATGTAATCCAAGAGTTTACAGGATGCATCGCCCGTATAATTATGCTGTCAAAATCTAAGTTTGGACAACACGTAGTCTCTGCCATTTTTCTGACACTTCACCTACCACGTTTTTCAGAAGAGCAGGCGTCATTAGCAACGCACGGGCTATATTTATTCAGAGAACCCTTGAAGACAGGCATTATAACACTTAGTAATCTCATTCTTTACATAGAAGATTGGTAATGTTGTCTCTTCATTGCACAAACTATGCACATCTCAATGCATGTAGGCTGCACACACACATAACCAGACATTTATTCATATATTATGAACACAATAACGCAAGTTATTACAGCATTTTTCATGCACTGCCTGTTGCTTTTTTGTTTAAACCAGAGGTCAGCGACATTGGCCTTCTGGATGTTTTGGAACTGCAACTCCAATGATGCTAAGCCAACCTAATAAGTGGATGAGCATCATGTGAGATGTAGTTCAAAAAAGACACCTGGAGGGCCAGGGTTGCTGGTTTAAATTTGTCAGCTCACATTTTAATACCCTATAATTCGGGGAGATGATGACATGCATGTGACATCGGTAACACCTACTTATCACACACTCCGCAACCGCACCGCAAATGTGTGGCACCGAGGGCAGCAATGATGGCTGCTATAGCCCTGAACGAAGAAGCACATGGCTGCTTATTTTTGTTTTTTGTGTGTGAAGCAGTGACTTCATCCAGAAGTGTAGCTAGAGAATAGGACACTTCCCATCTCCGTCTCTTCCTCGCACACTGAAAAGAACCTCTTAGCCGGAAGCTGTTTTCCCCACTCACTAAAGGGACATCGCTGACATCAGCATGGCAGATGGTACGGATGTATATTACTGTATTCCCCAGGTGCGACCTGGCCAATGGCTGCGGGTCAATTTCGGGGCAAACCTGAGGACTTTCTAAAAATAATTCCCATCATGCACAAACATCCAAAAGTTGCAGAAGTAATGATGGAGTTTACTTAGCACATCAAATAACAAAACGATTTCTGGCAACAATACTTTATTTGGATTATGCATTTTGCCAAGGAATCATGAAGAAATGCTGAGGTTTATGTCACCAGAAACCTTTACATTTTTTAATTTTGCAAATTGCAAACAAAGAATTTGTTGGCTTCTGCAATAATAAACATAATTAATTATAGCGTGGAGGCTTTTTATCTCACTTTTTGTCCTCCACCACAACCCTTATATATATATAGATTATACACACATATTTATTAGTGGGATATATATATATATCTCACTAACAATATACACAATCAATTTAGACACATGCATGCACATATAGCAAAATACTGTAAAGATCATGCTTTGCTCGTAGCAATTCTGTTGATGTGGAAAACCAGGTTATCGCAGATGAGATGGAAAGAGCTATCTCCATAGCAACAATGCATCTCTTTAAAATTGAGGGGGAAGGGAGATCATCTATCGCTAAAGGCCCATGTAAACAAATTCTAAAGGATGATTCTGAAGCTTGTAGGTATCCTCAGCTACAGGAGAAGTAGAGAACACTGCCATGTTATGTGACAAGACAAAAGACAGCTCTATGAGTCCATTAAGAGACACTTTACACTTGATCAGTATCAGATACAGTGTTACCATGGACAATACACTCCCGGTCTCCCAGAGACAGCCGAGCCCAGGGGCTCTTCATAGAGTGTACCTCCTGATCAAGCAGCTTCTATGGGTTTGCAAAAAGCATGTGGGCACAGGGAGAAAATTATAAACCGTGCATTTATGCATCATAAATAAGAAATGAGCATTATTCTGTTGCTGATTTATGAGGAGTGGAATGTGCATAACGTTTACCTGTCATCCTCCAGCATAAAGATAAAACGAGTGCTCCAGGCAAATATATAAAATACAACAAATAGGGGATATTCAGTAAGCACCGTGGCAAACATCAGCTAGCCAGAGAAGCAAAATTTAAGAACCGCAAGTGTAGTTGACAAAGACAACAGTGCAGATTGGTTCCACGGTTATTCTTCTGTAGGAGTAAATTAAGACGCTTCTCAATTTCGCGCTGTACCACCTTTGTTTGCAACCCTGGTGAATATACTTTGTTGATTTTAAAAGAGGCGATCTTCATTGAACCACTGAAAGAATTTTTTTTTTTTCGAAAACAATAATAAAAACAACGCTAGACAACCTCGACTGAAACGCCAGTAAAATCTCCTCTAAACAACTCTGGTGGAAACCTCCAAGCTTACTACACTGAACAAACTTGGCAGAAACTAGGATGGAAAAAAGTGAAAAAAGTATGGTGAACTATAGTGAAACAACTCTAAGGCTGGGGTCAGACGAACGCAGTGCGAACGTGCATTGAGACGCACTTTATTACGGCCGTAGTAGCAGCAAATGACGTCCAAATGACGGCCGATATATGAAGCACGGCCGCACGAAAGTTCGGCCGCGCAACACAAGCGGCAAACAAACGCATTTTTTCGAGAACGTGGAACCGCTAGTACTGACGCACAGAGTACGCTGCGTCGGTATAGCGGCGTGTGTGATTAGGAGACATCTGACACTGCACATGTCTGGCCTACATCACATCCATTTGTTTCTTATAGCTCCGTCAAAACATACGGCCGAAATTGCGCATTGTATGACTGCTATTGCGTCTTCCGTGAAAAAATGCGTTTGGACGCATTGACGCACTTTTTGACGGTAGACGTGAAACATTTGTTAGTCTGACCCTAGCCTAAGCTAGCGAATTCACCGTAGTTGATCCTTCACAAAGTCACCATCATAAAGGGGGTTAGTGAATAACACCTTTTGCAATCGAAAAGCCACTTCCATACGAAGACACACTGATAGAATCACCCATGGAATGTGTCCAGATCTTTCTATTTTCTGGGAGTGTATGAATTGTCAGAACTCTCCATATGAGCTAACATGTTACGTTGTTATATATACAGTATATAGAAAATAATGAAAAGGCCGGGCACTCGTATCCCACAAGTGGCAAACCCCTAGGGGGCCCCCAGAAAAATTCTAAATTTATTAAGGTTACATTAAAAAACCGACGTTTCGGCCCCTAAAAGGTTTTTACCAAGGTATGACATTATGTAACATTAATAAATTTCGTGGGTTTTTTTTTTTTTTAGAGAAGTCCTCGAGTGCCTCCCTCCACTATTTTTTGAGATATACATACACACACACACACCACTCACCGTCCACTTTATTAGGTACACCTGTTCAATTGCTTGTTAACACACATTGCTCATAAGCCAATCACATGGCAGCAACTCAATGCATTTAGGCATCTAGACGTGGTGAAGACTACTTTCTGAAGTTCAAACCAAGCATCAGAATGGGGAAGAAAGGGGATTTAGGTAACTTTGAACGTGGCATGGTTGTTGGTGCCAGACGGGCTGCTTTGAGTATTTAAAAAACTGCTGATATACTGGGATTTTCACGCACAACCATCTCTAGGGTTTACAGAGAAAGTTCAGAAAAAGAGGAAATATCCAGTGAGTGGCAGTTGTGCGGACAAAAATACCTTGTTAGTTAATGTCAGAGGAGAATGCTAAGGAGTGCTTTTCAATGTATTACAATGCAAAAATCTAGATAACCTTTTCACTAGCTGCCTCTCAGACTGCGCTCTACAGCGGGTGGTCTCAGAGAGGGTAAAGTCTGTATGCTCACTGCATGCTGACATCAGTAGCGACCGTTCTAATGATCGGCAGCAGAAATATAAAAATCCCAGGTGCTGGTGATGCTGGGTGGGGTGGAGGAAACTCCTCCACTTCACCAAGCGATAAAACCCAGATCGCATTTCCGTGTGTTCGCCCGCAATGGACCTCAATGCACTTTTCCACTGGCCTGAAGCTTGTAATTGGCTACAGCCTTGCACCTGACCACAGGTCAGGTGCAAGACTATGCCAATCAGGGCTCAGAGTCCTGATTGGGCAAATTTTGCCCAATCATGGGCTCACAGAGCGAAGTACCGCAGCACACTATATAAGGCTTCCCCGCAGCCCCAGTGTGTGTGTTGCAGGAGTGAATCAGAGAGGAGAGGAGATTGTTGCAGATCAGGGTGTATCACTGAGTTATACCAGAGATCTGGGAATTTTAATCTGTGTCTTGGCACTGCCAGCTATCAGGGACTGGGTGCATCACTGAGTTATACCAGAGTTCTGGAAAATCTGTATATCTTTAATCGAATTCTAGATACCATAGAATACCACAGTTGAATCAGAATTCATCTGTATCTTTATCTATTCAGAGTTGAATCTGGGTCTTGCCAGGTATCAGGGTGTTGCAGAGAGAGAGTAGAGGACATTGGCAGCCTTGCAGGGAAAAGATCAGTGAAATCGCTGATTTATAGCAGAGTTCTGAATATCTTTAATCTAGATCACAGATGAATAAGAGTTCTGCATATCTCCAATCTATATACCAGAGTTTTTATCAGAGTTCTGCATATCTCCAATTTTTATAACTGAGTTGAATCAGAGTTCTGTATATACAGTTGTGTTCAAAATTATTCAACCCCCACTGAAATTGAGTGTTTTGGCCAGTTTGACATTGATTTTGATCATTCAGTCATCTTGCTTACAATTAAATCAAAGAGGCACGTGTAGGTCAGACAAATATAACATAACATTTATAATGAAATAACCACAAATGTCTTTTCTGTGCTCACATCATTATCAGTTTTATTCAACCCCCAAGTGACATTCGATCTTAGTACTTATAACTGTAAAAGGATGTTGTACTAACAGCTTTTAAACGTGAAGCATAGCTTGACACAAGTGTCTTGCAGCGATCTACGGGTATCTTCGCCCATTCGTCATGGGCAAAAGCCTCCAGTTCAGTCACATTCTTAGGCTTGCGCACTGCAACTGCTTTCTTTAAGTCCCACCAGAGGTTCTCAATCGGATTTAAGTCAGGTGACTGCGATGGCCACTCCAAAATGTTCCAGCCTTTAATCTGCAACCATGCTCTAGTGGAATTGGAGGTATGCTTGGGATCATTGTCCTGTTGAAAGGTCCAACGTCTCCCAAGCCTCAGGTTTGTGACGGACTGCATCACATTGTCATCCAAAATCTCCTGGTACTGAAGAGAATTCATGGTACCTTGCACACGTTGAAGCTTCCCTATACCTGCAGAAGCAAAACAGCCCCAAAGCATGATTGACCCCCCGCCATGCTTCACAGTAGGCAAGGTGTTCTTTTCTTCATAGGCCTTGTTCTTCCTCCTCCAAACATAGCGTTGATCCATGGGCCCAAACAGTTCTAATTTTGTTTCATCAGTCCACAGAACACTATCCCAAAACTTCTGTGGTTTGTCCACATGACTTTTGGCATACTGCAGTCGACTCTTCTTATTCTTTGGAGACAGCAAGGGGGTGCGCCTGGGAGTTCTGGCATGGAGGCCTTCATTACGCAGTGTGCGCCGTATTGTCTGAGCTGAAACTTCAGTACCCACATCTGACAAATCTTTTCTCAGTTCCTCAGCAGTCACACGGGGACTTTTCTCCACTCTACGCTTCAGGTAGCGCACAGCAGTCGAAGTCAGCATCTTCTTTCTGCCACGACCAGGTAGCGTTTCAACAGTGCCCTTTGCCTTGAATTTGCGAATGATGCTTCCTATGGTCTCTCTTGGTATGTTTAACATCTTTGCAATCTTCTTATAGCCATTGCCCTTCCTGTGAAGAGTAATCACCTCTTCTCTGGTCTGGTCTTCCTGGACCATTCTCTTGACTTCACCAGGTTTGTAACCACACCAGTAAATGTCTAGAAGGAGCTGAGTATCACAGTCATTTTAAAGCTGCCTAATTGGTGCTTATTATGCTTTATTGCTGCTCCGTGACATCCACAGGTGTTTTCAATACCTGATTGAAAACACTTGAATGAACCTCTGTTCTTCAGAGTGGTAGTCTTTAAGGGGTTGAAGAATTGTGTCAATGAAGAATTCACAAAAGAAACATTTACTACTGTATTACAAAACCAATTGATGTCATTTTAGTTGCATATGGTTCTTTAAAAAGTCCTTGTAGGATTTCATTCTGAATACAATTACAAATGTACACTAAATTCCCTAAAACCCTTTACAGCATTGGGGGTTGAATAATTTTGAACACAACTGTATTTAATCTATATATCACTCACCATGTCAGAAAGACCAAAAAGGACAGGCAGACGCTCCCAGACACAGATAAGAGGGCAAGCAGCCTCTGTGTCGGAAGGCTGTGCCCCATGTCATCGTAGATGTGGTGCATCCTCTACAGGGGCACACTTGTCCTTTCTAACTGGTGCTGGCCATCTTATGCAGCAGCAACATACAGAGGATTTGGTGGATTGGCTAACCAGACCATCCTCCGAGTCCTCTGCCAGCCAGGCTTCTAGTGGTTTACAGTCCACCTCAGCTACCAAAACATCTAATTCAGCCTCCATGTCCAAAGCTACTCCTGCCGTAGCCTCACCATCATACACAGAGGTGTCAGCTGAATTGTTTGACTACAATGACAGTGACATGCTGCTTGAGGATACGCAGCAACTCCAGTGCTCGGATTCAAACTCGGAGGTTGAGGAACGGAGTATAAATCAGCCTAGAGGGAAGGGGTGCCAGTGACACACAAAGAACTGGCACTCCTGTTCCCCCAGCAGCTGCAGCATACTGCCAAGTTGGCGCCAGTGACTAGAAGATAGGGGGTGATGACGATGATGAGGTCACTGACTCCACCTGGGTGCCTGATCAAACAGAGGAGTCAAGGGAGGAGGAGGAGGAGGCGGCACAACAAAAACGAGGCACAACGCCCTCTATGAGCAACCGTAGCCAGTCCAAAGCATCAGATGTCAGAGCTGCTCAGGTGCAGAGCGCTGTTGTCTCAAAGTACACGTCCAGGATCTCTGCTGTCTGGGAGTTCTTCAGGACATGTGCAGCAGACTGCAGCGTTGCTATTTGTAAGCTATGTCTGAAGAGGATCAAGCGTGGGAGAAACATCAGCTGCTTGGGTACCACATGCTTGAAGTGACATATGACCACCTGTCATGCATCCCGTTGGCACAACACTTCCCATCGGTCCTCATCTGTCTCTACCCCCACTATATGTCATTCCAGGTCTACAACCTCCACTGACAGGGATGATGTTACAGTAATGGGTGTACCAGGTCCTTCCTCAGAATGTGACAGCATCCCATCAGCTGCAGATTTACGCAGTCAGATTTCATTGCCCCAGCTGCTGCAGCGGAAGAAAAAAATATATAGTCCCAACCATCCCCTTGCACAGCGTCTAAATGCCAGCTTGGCAAAATTACTCACATTACAGCTGCTGCCTTTCCAGCTGGTGGACTCTGCTTCCTTCCGTGAATTTGCCGAATGTGCTGTACCATAGTGGCAGGTTCCAAAACGCCAGTTCTTTTCCCGGAAGGCCATTCCAGCACGTGGAAGACAATGTTATGGAGTCATTGGGAAAGGCAGTCAGCAGCAAGGTGCACATTACTTTAGACACATGGTCTAGCAAGCATAGACCGGGCCGTTCCATTTCCTTCACGGCACACTGCGTAACTCTGCTTGCAGCTGGGAGGGATCCAGGACGGGGCTCTGTGCTGGAGCTTGTTCATCCACGACGACTCCAGAAAGCTGTCTGCTCCACCACCTCTTCCTCCTTCTCTGTCGAAGTGGAAGTTAAACCGACGAGTGGCAGGGGCTACTCAATGGCTCAAGCAAAAATATGCCATACTGTGCTTGAGCTGGTTTGTTTAGGGGACAGGAGCCACACCGGGCCAGAAATTCTGTCAGCTCTGCAGGCGCAGAGATGGTTAACACCACGCCAGCTTGAGCTAGGAATGGTCATCGGTGATAATGGCAGCAACCTTGTCTCCGCCCTATGCCTGGGTAAGTTGACACATGTACCATGCCTAGCACACGTCCTGAATCTGGTGGTACAGCGTTTCCTAACCAGGTACCCAGGGCTGACAGAGCTTCTCAGCCAGACCAGAAAAGTGTGCAGCCACTTCAGACGGTCATTCCCAGCAAGAGTTCAACTGGCAGAAATTCAAAGAGAATTCCACCTTCCACAAACCGTCTGATCTGTGACATGCCCACCAGGTGGAACTCGACATTGGCAAGGCTGCAGCGTCTGCAAAAGCAGCAGAGGGCCATCAATGAGTACCTGTGTGAGTATGGCACAAGCACAGGTTCAGGTCAAGTTGGTTTTGTTTTCCCCCCCGTAGTGGCTGATGATCAAGGATGCATGCACTGTACTGTCACCATTTGAGGAGGCAACGAGGATGGTGAGCAGGGACAGTGAATGCATCAGTGACACAATTCCTTTAGTGTTCCTGCTGGAGCGCACTCTGCGGGGAATTATAAATGTGGCACTAGAGGCAGAGCAGCGGGAGGAAGAGAAGGACTTCCCTAGCTCTCAAGGCCCCAGACAGCATTCCTGCGAGTCCTCAGATCAGACAGGAGGAGGATGAGGAGGAGGAATATTTAAGTTGTGGGGGCATTGAAGGTGGGGATTCCTCAAGGGAGGGTTTTGTGTCCCCAGTAACCCAAGGACTAGTACGTGGCTGGGAGGAGGAAGTGCACGATACGGTCATCCTCAGCGACCAGGAACACTCGGAAGCTAATGCCACCTCCAACCTACGCTGCATGGGCTTCCTAATCCTACAAAGCCTGCTAAAGGACCCCAGGATTCGTGCTATCAAGGAGAGGGATCATTACTGGTTGGCAACCCTTCTTGATCCACGATACAAGGGTAAAGTTGCAGAGCTCATCCTGCCCGCACAGAGGGAGCACAGGATGAAAAAACTTGAGGACGCTCTAAAGCGAGACTTGTGTAACACCTTTCGAGACACTGGTAGGTTACCAAGTGATGACACAGGTGCTTGTGAGGCTGCAGTTGATCAGAGGAAGAGCGGTGAAGGGGGCCACTTGACTGATGCCTTTTCCAATTTTTTTAGTACATGACACCCAGGGACGTCAAATGTAGGCTCCCATTGCCAGCGTCTTCACCATATGGTGCAGGACTACCTAGGGGCAAGGACAGACCTGGATACCTATACAGCATATGATCCACTGGCTTACTGGGTGTTGAGATTGGATCACTGGCCAGAATTTAGCCAATATGCTATGCAGCTACTAGGTTGCCCTTCAGCCAGAGTGCTTTCTGAAAGGACGTACAGTGCCGCTGGAGGTTTTGTCACAGATAAAAGAGTGCGTCTGTCCACCGACTCTGTAGACCGGCTGACATTTATAAAAATTAATCAGTCCTGGATCAGCAGCGATCACTCCCCTGATGCTGATGTAACTGAATAGATCGGGCAGGGTCCACCCCTGCACACTTCCACAATACCTCAGAGGGGTTACGGTGTGAAGGCACTAGCTGGCACCAAAGGTCCAATTTTAATGCACCTGTTGTTTCCTTCATCCAAAGCCTGCATAAGGTTCACCATAATTTAGCAAAAAAAAAAAAAAATCACTAAACTTGTTCTGCGTGTCCTAAAACGTCTCCTCTTTTCATACAGGCTGCCGCCCCAAGCAGTTGTTTATGAATAGATTAAAGGAAAACCATTTACCGTCATTTGAAATGTCATTTTTTTTTTAAAGGTTTCTATACATCCTACAAATCTGCCACTTCACGGGCAGGTTATGGGGCCCTCCTAGGCACGATATTTGAAGGAATTTTTCATTTTTATTCTTAACCTTTATGTCATGGAAAAATCACTGTTCTTTTAAAAACGTTTTTTTTTAAACTTTTTTTCCTTGTTTCCTGTCCCCCAGGGCACTACCCGGACCCCCATACACCTTTTATGGCAAATATCTTGCATATATGCCCTCTTGGAGGGCACTCTAAAATTCGAACGGTCGAGTCCCATTGACTTGCATTGAGTTCGAATGCAAACTTTTTCAAATGTTCGTGTTCGAATGCGAACCGAACATGGGGGTGTTCGGCCCAGCACTAGCCACAATATCACAAAATATAACCACAAAAACACACTGAGGAAATTTTAAGAAAAATAGTTAACACCGCAACATTTAATGTGGCCAAACAAAAACAGCTGGACTTGCTTTGCACGTAAATAAAAAAAGTGTTTTAAAAACAGCCATTTAAACATATTTATAACATCTTTGGATACAGAAGAGAAGGAACTGCTTTATCATATACGAAAAATTAAAAACACTGTAGAATTCTGGATCTTTTGTTAGAAAAACACATTTCTTCCACTTCCATGGGCTCTTTTCTTCCATGGTTAAATAATAAATACATAAAACGTCACAGCTGTTCCGACAGATTGCGCTGGGACAGATTTGTGCATTTCTACTTGTAATCTTTGCAGTTTCCCTAGTGATACCATTTGTTAGATCTGAACAGATCCTCCTGTTGAACGCGTGGATGGAAAAAACAGAGGGGTGTTTTGCCACAAGAGCTGTGCCTATCCGGTCCAAGACCCAGGCGTTTTTTTTTTTTCTTATAGTAGAAAGGCCTCATTAAATGCATGTTTGAATAATGCACAGTTTACAATCATCAAGCATGAGCTTGGAGGCAAAGCCGCTGAACCCTCAAGAAAGGCCACCCTATGGCGCTAAAATTCTTCAAACTATGATATTCTCATATTGTGTGACTTAGCCCTTTAGATCATATGCTTGATATTATTTTCGCATTTTGAAATATGTTGCATTAGTAATGGTTTTCCTATTCTATGCTGTTATAGTGCAACTTCACAGAATATATTACTGGTACGGAGGACTAGAATTAAAAAAAAGTTCCATCCAATTCAATCTTATCTCCTATATGAGAGTAAAAGAAACATGCACAAGAGTGTGAATCTCCTGAAGTTGAGGAGTAAGGTCACCATCTGGGACGGTCACAGGCTTACCCTCAGGAAGTAGTCCATTTTACACTATCTCAGGAAGGTGGAAAATTGAGGGGACCATCTATTTTGCTGTAGGGATATCCGGGTAACATCCCTAGGATGGAGATCCAAACCGACCCCTAAAATCAGAGACATGCCAGGCAGCCACATCTCAAACTTCTCAACTGGAGTCCCTCAGAATTGACTCGTGGGGTCCTCTCTGCTTGTTCACGAGTCATGGAGGAGGCAGTGAAGATAATGTGAGCCTCCTAGCTGGAGCCCAGGTGCCTTAGCATCTTCCCTGCCATCTCCATGACTCATGAACGGGCAGGGAAGATGCCGAGAGTCAATGCCGAGGTCCCAGGATTCCCATTAGTGAAAGAGCTGCTGGTCCAGTCACGGATCTTGTAGTAATTGCTTGGAACTTTGTATCTGTTGATACCAAATAGAGTAATCGGGACATCCCTATTTCACAGCAGTAATAAAGGGATACTGTAGCCAAGACAACCACATTAACGGGTCATGAAATGCTCTGCACAGCCCTTAGGGGTTATTCAACGAACACCGAATTGGCCCCTAAATTGCGCCGAATAGTGAATTTCCCTATGCAGTGCAATTTCATGGCCATTCGACTATTAAAAAAAGCTGTCAATTTGTCAAATAATTGCAAATTGCCAGCGAAATACAGTGGATCTTTGGCAGAAATGAATTCCCCAGAGAAGTAAAGGTTCATCTATTCAGAGAACACTGAACAACCCTGGAATGTCAGAAATGACCTGATTTCCAGTGGTTTCATTTCACAAGTTTAAGCATGGCCTTTCGAATGATACCAAACATGACCATGTTTAAAGTAAAGAAAAATAATAAAAAGAGAAAAACGTGTGGTTTTTTTGGTGTGTTTTTTATTAATGCAGCAATATTGTTCACATTTCAATTATAATTTGAACAATGATGCTGCACTAATGATTTTTTTCTATGGGGTGCGTTTGCTAAAAATCACGTAATTCCCCCCCCCCCAAAAAATGTCCCAATTTCTAATTTTTTTAACAAGCGCACCCATGGAAAATAGAACCGCAAAGGCTCGCATGATAAAAATGTGAAAAAAAAACACACACTGTAGATTGAAAATTCAAATTTTATTGCATTTTTTTGTTATAATATACAGGCAAGACATGACGTATACATATAATTATGATATAGTATGAATCTGCGGAGTCTGCTGGAAAGAACAATATATGTCTGGGTCATATAATAAAACGTGGCTTCAAATCGCGTTTAAACATGATGAGCAAAAGCGGTAAAAATTAGCTCAGCACACAGGTGTGAAATGGCTCAGCAGCGAAGGGGTTAAAAGTTGCGGTGTTCTTTTTGTTTTACCCCTGTTCGGTGGCTTGTCGTCTTTTTACGGCAACTGGTTGGTGGTCTATTCGGTGGGTCGTCAACTTTTTTTTTCGGATCAACTTGGCGGATCGTGTGATGCATTCGGCGGTTTTTCTATTAATTTGCCAGTTTTGCTACGGTTTTCCAGATGCGTTCAGTGGGTTGATTTGCCGCTCTTCAGGGACCCTGCGGTTAAAGCCGAATTCATTACAGGGTCGGCGAATTTAACTCGCCGAAATGCAGCGAACGAGAGTGCCGAAATGTTGGTCACATTTCAATGCTCTTTAAATAACCCCTCTTGTCTTCCAGCTGTCTCCCTTACGTCCTGAAGGTTGTCTGTCAGCTCCGCTAGACAGCCTTCCAAGGTTTGGATCAGTTTGAGTTACTTCAATAATACATCAATACTTCTATATGTATTTTTTACACAAGACAGGGAAAGGCATTTACTGATTTGAGCAATAGGTGCTGTCCAGCAGAAGAACACTGAATGAAGGAGACAAATTGGGTTTTACATACTTTAAACCAAAACAGAAGAAACTGAACAAAAAAATATATTTATTTTTTCATATATCAGTGCATTTTATTTTCCACTGTTTACACATATTGAGACGAACACAAAAAACCCCACAATAGAACAATTTCGGCAAAGTGATCCTTTAGAACAAATCTATGATCAGACTTCCTGTCCAGATTCACTTGCATATCCTGCACTGTGCTTTAGGGCTGTGAAAACAATCATTGGAGTTGCTCTACATGGGACATTTTTGTGTGACTTACAATATACATTGTGTGGCAAGATAAGAGACAAAACCAAAAAGGCATGGGTTAATCATTAGCCTCCACTGACCATGCCCCTGCACACAGTCTTTCATACCTAAACTGCAGGATATGCCTACGGATAGGCAGCTGAAGTTTTGCTCAACCAGCCAAAGCAACCTGAAAATGATGCCAGAGTGTACGTTTTGACCCGCATAGGACTTAACCCCCTGAACCTGAAGTCCAGTGTCTGTAGAAAGGGAAGGGGGAGGCTCCTTTAACCAAAACCACTTGAACTAGCGTATTTGGCGCGGACTGCAGTGTCCTATTAAGAACATAAAGAATACATGAATAAGAAGTAGGGAGTGTGTATAGGAGTGCTTCATGAGTAAACGGTTCATCCATGGATTTATAAATAGAGCTGTATTCTGGAACACAAGGGTCATATGCAGGATATGATTGAAGTCAGATAGCTTAACTCGTCCGCTTTTGAAAGAATACAAAGTTCTTTAGATTTGTCTTCACTTTATTGAGAAAGTAACAGCAAATAAAAGGTGTCTTGTTGGTAGAGATGGTTTATCTTGGGTCTGCTTTCGAATGGAAGGAAGATGGATTGAGAGAGCTTCTGTGCTGTATGCTTTGGTTTGGGAGAAAGGTGGGTAGAGCGAGCTTCTCTGCTGTATGCTTTGGTTTGGGAGAAAGGTGGGTAGAGCGAGCTTTTCTGCTGTATGCTTTGGTTTGGGAGAAAGGTGGGTAGAGCGAGCTTTTCTGCTGTATGCTTTGGTTTGGGAGAAAGGTGGTTAGAACGAGCTTTTCTGCTGTATGCTTTGGCTTGGGAGAAAGGTGGGTAGAGCGAGCTTTTCTGCTGTAGGCTTTGGTTTGGGAGAAAGGTGGGTAGAGCGAGCTTTTCTGCTGTATGCTTTGGTTTGGGAGAAAGGTGGGTAGAGCGAGCTTTTCTGCTGTATGCTTTGGTTTGGGAGAAAGGTGGGTAGAGCGAGCTTTTCTGCTGTATGCTTTGGTTTGGGAGAAAGGTGGGTAGAGCGAGCTTTTCTGCTGTATGCTTTGGTTTGGAGAAAGGTGGGTAGAGCGAGCTTTTCTGCTGTATGCTTTGGTTTGGGAGAAAGGTGGGTAGAGCGAGCTTTTCTGCTGTATGCTTTGGTTTGGGAGAAAGGTGGGTAGAGCGAGCTTTTCTGCTGTATGCTTTGGTTTGGGAGAAAGGTGGGTAGAGCGAGCTTTTCTGCTGTAGGCTTTGGTTTGGGAGAAAGGTGGGTAGAGCGAGCTTTTCTGCTGTATGCTTTGGTTTGGGAGAAAGGTGGGTAGAGCGAGCTTTTCTGCTGTAGGCTTTGGTTTGGGAGAAAGGTGGGTAGAGCGAGCTTTTCTGCTGTAGGCTTTGGCTTGGGAGAAAGGTGGGTAGAGCGAGCTTTTCTGCTGTATGCTTTGGTTTGGGAGAAAGGTGGGTAGAGCGAGCTTCTCTGTAGTGCATTTTCTAGTTGGAGGAAGATGAAACAGAATGCATCTGCCCAGTATAAACAGGATGCTACTCACAAGCCTCCATGGATGGAATGAAGGAAGTGATGTCTTGTTGTACAGGAAATGGGGCTAGGCCAAACAATGCGAGTTAGACAGGGAGAGTGGACTAATCCATTCTAAGTAAAAGAAGACAGGGGAAACCATTAAGGAATTTGGTTTCACGATAAACTGTAACACTACATGTGGTCACATGTAGGGAAGAGGCATTACCACTTACATAAGCCTGCAACTATATTACTTGTTCATTACAAATAAAACCACATTATAAAACACATGCTAATTTTTTTAGTCATTTGAAGTAGTTGCATGTAAAAAGGAAAGATAAAAATTATTTTATCTCCTTACCATTTTGTTGATTTTTTCTATGAGACAACATTTACCAAAGATTTTTATTTACTTCTGTGGCTTATCTAATCTACAGTATTTAACAGTTTAACCACTTCAATGCTAAGGACGCGCTCAGCGCGTCCTCAGCATTACCGCTGGTGTGCTGAGGACGCGCTGAGCGCGTCCTCACATTGGGGTCAGCGTTCGGCCGGGTTCCGGCCGATCGCTGGCCCCTCCGGTGCGGGCTGACATCCTGGATGTCAGCCCGGCATCCGGACCAGCAGCCGCCATTATTAGGTGTCATCGCGGGGGCGCGATGACACCTAATTCAGGCGCCCCCCCCGCATGTGCGGAGGAGGCGCCTGAAAGGGAGGGGGGGAGG
Source organism: Leptobrachium leishanense (assembly GCA_009667805.1). Taxonomy (NCBI): domain Eukaryota; kingdom Metazoa; phylum Chordata; class Amphibia; order Anura; family Megophryidae; genus Leptobrachium; species Leptobrachium leishanense. The sequence continues at coordinate 74,282,390 of CM019067.1, read as the reverse complement.
TCCTTCGGACCTCTCTCCCTCCCGATCGGCGGCGCACAGGGGGTTAACCCAGGCATCATTTGGAAGGGCACAGCCTGCCCTTCCAAATGATGCCTGGCATTAACCCCTGGGGAGCTGGATCGCAAATCGGCGCTGAAAAGCGCCGATTCGCGATCCTTCCCGGGAGCTGGCCGACATCTTGGATGTCGGCCAAGCTTCCGGGAACTCCCCCAGAGGACTGGCGTCATCGTGCGTAGCACGATGACGCCAGTCCTACAGTTAACCCCTAACTGCCACCAAGTGTGGAGATAGGGAGTTCCAATGAACTCCCTATCTCCCGATCCGTGGCAGCTAGGGGTTAAATTTTGATATCGTTGGATTGGCCAGAGCATGGCCGTTCCAACGATACCAAACATGAAAGTTAAAAATGTTGTAAAAAAAAATAAATAAATAAAAAAAATAATAAAAAAAAATAAAAAAAAAAATTTTAAAAAAAAAAATAAACACTTTTTTTTCTTTTTTTTGGGTTTGTTAATGCAGCAATATTGTTCCCATTTCAATTATAATGTGAACAATGATGCTGCACTAACGATTTTTGTATGCGGTGCGTTTGTTAAAAATAGTGTCATTTTCCCCAAAAAAAAATGTAACGAGACCCCATCTCTAATTTTTTTAACAAGCGCACCCCATACAAAATATAACCGCAATTGCTCGCATGTTAAAATGTGGAAAAAAACACTTTACACGTTGTAAATTATTGAAAATACATATTTTATTGCATTTTTTGTTATAATATACAGACATGACATAACGTATACATATAATAATGACATATTATGAATCTACCGAGTCTGACGGAAAGAACGATATATAATATGTCGGTGTCATATACTAAAATAAGCCTTCAAAACACGTTTAAACATGATGCGCAAAACAGGTAAAAAATGACCTCAGCACAGGGGCGGGAAAAGCCTCAGCAGCGAAAGGGTTAATGAGACGAAGGAGGGGATGTTCAGATAAAGCAGCTGGAGGCCATTGTTCTCCAGGTTACCAGAGATAAGAGATGACAGGTAAATGAGATAAAGGAGGGAGCTTAAAAGACTTCTGGCTCTACCCCAGAAGGGTAGTGTTGTTGGTGTTGAATACATCACACACAATACAATCATATTTGAGAATCCATCCTATAGCCATTGCCACCGAGTGAGAAGTAAAGACACTGGGGGGGGGGGGGGATTTACAACACAAAAGATCACACAATGGATGCACCCAGTGTTACATATACATACTTGAAAACAAGAGAAGTTTCAATGTATCCTTCCTGGTAAAATACTTTATAAATGAAATAAATATGTTTAGTTAAGACAATATTTTACTCTATAAGAGAAAAACAAAGAACATGTAAGAAATAAGCAACATAAAATAAAGGCCATTTCATTTTTTTGGTGGCAGTGGCCCTTTAAAGCTCTTGGGATCCTGTTATAGAAGAGGTGCTGATTTGTATAGAATCTGTCCAGTAAGCTCATTGGCAAAACTGACTAGAACTTTACTTGCTCTCTACAAAGCAGTTATAAGTAACTGCATAAGAAGATAGAGAAATTAAGCTTTGTTGCACCATATATACATGCACATTAATGAACGTAGTCACATATGGCATTTTAATATCCACCAACCCATCTGAAATCTAAAGCACAGATCACATATAGTCACATTTGAGAACCTAGTTGTTAAGGCGTAGCAAACAACTTTTGTCATTTCAGCCATTACTCACATTCTATAAGGAGAGCAATTGTAAACTAAAATCAGGTTTGAAGTTTAAATCCAGTGACAAGCTTCTCATAATTTAGTCCTTGAAATGGCCTTTATCCCGTAGTACTACTTATGTAATAACATTTTCTTTCTCGAGAAGCACTAGATTTTGATACATTTACATTTCTCATCTAAACGTGAAGGAAGAAATTGAAAAAGAAAAAAGCAGAGTTAAATTGCTTGGAGGAGAAAATATGCAGGAATCTATTGAAGGATCTAAAATCCATGCCATGAGCCTAAGAGACTGAATACTCCTGCTCCTGCATACCACTTTTGCACCATAACCATACACACTGTAGAAGCCTGTACAATATTGTAGCAAACTAGAAGACAAAAATATTTTTCTTCACGTGCCAGTGGGCTAGTGAGTTTTCTGTACCTCAAATGGTCTTCCGTGTAAAAAACAGTTGGCAAAGCTATCAGTAGCCCTGTGGTACGGTTTGAAAATATATTTTTTAGGACCATAATTTATTATTCTAAATCTTTCACTCACATCCTCCCTTGGGCTTACCATGAAGGTCACTATTGAACTTGCTTTTCCATACTCTGCTCCATTTCTGAGTTCACCTGTCACCCCTTTCCCCATCTCTGATCACCACCTTCTCTCCTTCAACCTATCTGGATTACCTAAACTCGCTGCTCCCCAACCCGTACACGCAGAAATCTGCATGCTGTGGATCGCCATCAATTCTCCAAATTCCTTGAACATCCCCCACACATGCCCCGACGCTGCCACTGACCACTATATCGCTACTCTTCTCTCTGCTTTAGACACACTTGCTCCACCTCAAATCTGCAGGAAATCCCGCTCTGAAACAGATTTCATAAATTTCAAGTTCATTCTGCAGTCATACAACTCTGCCCTTCACTTGGCCAAACAAGCCTTCTCATCTATTATACCTACTCTGTCCTCCATCCCTAAACGACTGGTCCACTTTCAACTCTCCCCTACACCCACTCGCACCTCCCCCCTCATCTGCCTTTAGCACCCAGAACCTGGCAGATGACTTCTTAAATAAAACTCGCTATCAGAAGCAACAGCCTGCCACAAACCAGTAATCCACCAACTCCACTCCCAGAAGCCCCCTCTGCCTCTTCCGCCCAGCCACGGAGGAGGAAATCAATTCCTTACGGTCCCCCTCACATCTCACTACATACCCCCCATTCCCTCACATCTAAAACCTCCACTCTCCTCCTCCCTCACTCCTCTCACACACATATTTCAACCTATCCCTCTCCACTGGCTCCTTCCCATCAGTCTTCAAAACAAGAACAGGTTACCCTTATACTATAGAAAGCCTCCCTCGATCCCAACTCTCCATCCAATTATCGGTCTGTATCCCTGCTTCCATTTACGTCTAAGCTCTTGGAAAATCTAGTTTTCAACCAGCTCTCCCTCTTCTTGTCATCTAATTCGTACCTGACCCCCTACAGTCAGGCTTCCGTACCCTACACTCAACGGAACCTGCCCTCAAAGTCACCAATGACCGCTGCACCACGAACTGCTAAGACCACTATTCTATTCTCATCCTACTTGACCTCTCCACTGCTTTTGACACAGTCAACCACACCCTCCTTCTACAGACTTTCTGCTGTATCGGTCTGACATTGCACTCTCTTGGATTGACTCTTCTCAGTCTAACAGGTCCTTTTGTGTCATTTGCTGGCAACTCCTCCCTCTTCAACCATATCAGTTGGTGTACCCCAAGGCTCTGTCCTAGGTCCTCTGCGCTTTTCTTTCTACACCTCGTCCCTGGGCAAAACCATTAACAGCTTTGGCTTTAATTACCATCTCTATGCTGAGGATACTCAGATCTACCTCTCCACCCCTGATCTCTCTCCTCCGGTCTTTTCCAAAGTCAGCGACTGCTTATCTGGAATTTCCTCCTGGATGGCCTCTCACCACCTAAGGATTAAAATGTCGAAGACTGAGCTCCTACTAAAATCCTCCCTCTAATCTTTCCCGACCTCCTGACTTCTCTATCATGGGCGATGGTATCACAAACTCCCCATCAAGCCAGGTTCACTGTCTCGGAGTTACACTTGACTCCAATCTTTCCTTCATCCCCCCCCATCCAGTCTCTTTCCTCCTCCTGCCGCTACCAATCACGTAATATTTCCAGAATTCGGCCATTTCTTACCGCTGACATCACAAAGCAACTCATCCACGCCCTTGAAATCTCCCGATTTGACTATTGTAATAATCTCCTAGCTGTCCTCCATCTCTCCCATCTCTCCTCCCTACAATCCATTCTGAATGCTTCTGCCAGGCTAATCCACCGCTCTGTCTCTACAAATTCTTTCACTGGCACCCCATCCACTGTAGAATTAAATTCAAAATCATTACCCTGACCTACAAAGTTCTCACTAAATGACTAAGGTGTGTAACAATATAGATAAGTAAAAAAACTTATTACTTGAATAACTTTCAGGAGGAGGTTCAAACCCTCCTATAGAAAACCATGTCAAAAGTAAGGAAGTATAAAATCTCTAGCCCGTTGTAGTGGGTCTTATATTTACCGGATGTTGATCTTATGTGGTAGCAGCTGAAAAGGATGTATACGGTTCCTTCATCGACGTTGGTTTCAGAAGAGCCCCATATGGTTATTAGTGTGGCATTGGTCCGCAAATTATGGAATGGATATTTAAAACCAATGGTATATAAAATTATTAAATAAAACAATATAAAATAAAAATCAGCCCGACGCGTTTCGTCTACAATAGTAGACTTCCTCAAGGGCACAATGAGCAATAAAATAAAAATGCAAGCGAATAAAATTCCATTTTCCCATCAGTCCTTTTAGAAGTTATTATATAGTTATTTTAGATTATAAAAGGACTGATAGGAAAAGGGAATTTTATCCACTTGCATTAGTGTATAAATAGATTATTTTATTTATCTACAGAAAATATAAATATAACACGTTATTCACGCTCACATTTGGCATCACTAGAATGGCCAAACTCTGACCTCCACTGACACCCAACATGACTTTTTGGAGTGTAAAGAGTGGAAATACAGGGGTTTAACGAACCCCCGTTTACATTGCAGAAGTGTGGCGGCTTGTGTTTTAGATGGACTAATGTATAAAAACCTCTTTGCGCCATCACCTCCTCATTTGGTCCCGGTGTGGGAAATAAGAATGTGAGTTAGTCCAGTGGCATTGTTTGCTTTACAGGTAAAAAGCACATAATGCCACGTCCTTAGAAATTAGAGAAAAAAGTAAATATTGCAGTTATTTAACCTTTTCTTCTATTTTATGCATTTCACGGCTATGTTTGGTATCGTTGGGAAGGCTAGACTCTGTCCTATCCAATGACACCTTACTTGACCTTGTGCGGTGAAAAATAAAAATAAAAAACAGACGCAGAGTAAAAACAGCATTCCTTGCTGCAGTGCAGTGGTTTAGGTTTTCGATGACCTATCGCATTGTGGAAAATGAGGTGAGTTAGTACAGCATAATTGTCATAATAATTGAAAATGAACAATAGTGCTTCAGTAGAAAGAAAAAAAAAAAGAAAAAAATGACACACACTGGTAATTTTTTGCATCAATGGAAAAGTCATGCTTGACCCTCTACCTACTACAGTTCGGGAGGTACAAAGGACCCCCATAAGGAATTCCCTGCCTGGGGGGGGGCAGTAAAGTCCACAGAAGAAATAATAACAGTAATAAAAGAACTTAACACACCCTTGATTGCTTTAGCTTATTAAAGTGGTATGGCTGCATGGATTGCCCCCATTGACCCCCTTCAGCCACATTTGACTGATCTTGCTGTGTAAAGCAGAAGAGTTTCCTTTGCCCACACAGCTGTCAATCAGCAGAATATCCTGCTTGCTGGGGACCAACAATGTCAGCACGGTTTGTCTGCTGACATCATCAGGTCTCCAAACACATGCAGCAGTGATCGTTCCGAGAGATGGCAGCTAAGGAGAGTACATACGAGAACACTAAAGTTCCAAGTGAAGCACAATACGGAGCATCATGAGAAACGTGCGTTACATATGGTATTCTAATTAATTGGCAAGGACTTCCGCATTTTGGAAGCCCAGACCTGAAAACGCGAAGCAGTTCCGCATGCAGTGAGGGAAAAGGTATTTTCAAATAATATAAAATAAAATTAAATCGGGCAGTTGCTGTCAGTATATAAAATGGGGGCAGGAGGATGATGGGGGGGGGGGACGGCATGATTTCTTTTAACGGAGTGGCCCTTTAAATTTCTGAACCTTTACTTTATTTCCCTCCTCAAATAGGATAATCACACAACTCAAGACAATTCCCTATACCATGTGTCACACAGACAAAAAATGGCCAAACTCTACACCTCTCAGGAACAAAAATCAATCATCTGGGCGCTCAGGCAGAGGAAACAGAGCTTTTTATTTCGGCACAACATTTCATGAAGTTTCGGCTCACACCATGAGCCTTTTTCTAGTCAACTTCCATTCCCAGCCCCTCTTAATATCATACAATTTGTTCTGCATCCCAACTACCTGTGTGTTAATGCAGTCCTTAGAAGTGGCATGTCAATGACCGTCACAAATGTGTTTGACGATCCGGAGATATGAAATTGTTGAGATTCTCACATGATGGCAGTGTCTATTCCTTGCACATATTCCAGTCAAACATCTCCTCACAAGCACTTCCCAAACAAGAGAGCCCGATAGGTACTTATAACCCTAGTGCTCACGACGCAGAGACACCCACGGACAAATATCTCAAATCTTTCGAAGCCTTTTTGATCTTCTAAAGTATCTAAAATGTACCTCAATCAGCAGTAATCTACTGAATAATCCATCAAGATACCTGGCTACTTACTGTAAGAGAAGATTAAAATAAAATTGCAAGTTGTAAATATTCCCTTTTCACAGAGCACCTTGCTTTAATCTTGCTAAACTACAGCTTTTTTTACAATCTGCATTGGCAGAAACCACAGGCTAAAATCAGGTTACAGAACATATTATTGTAATAGAATATATTTTCCCTGAGGACAGTAGTACCAGGGAAAACATAATTTTCTTCACAGATTAACTTAATTAAGGGGAGGTAAAATATATATCATATTTAAGTAGAGTGCTTATATATTTATTGTCATTTTATTTTTAAACACACATGACAGTTAACCCTCATGGAATTTATCAAAATTGTTGTTTTAACTTGTTAAACCAGCAGTGTTACAATCAACATTTCGGTCCCCTCACTTTCACCAGAACCTGCTTGTGCTTCTTATTATTTACCCCAATTTACGATCAGACTCTTTTGTTTGAAGGATATTTTGTCTCTTATCCAAGCCAACTGCTGCGAAGTGCACGTTGTGTATGTTAAAAATATCCCAAACCATTCTTAGAGACACCATTCTTGACACTGTACAATGTGCCGAGAGGCGACAGAATCTGACTTCTATTGCACATACATGACTGCTTAGGCCAGTGACCTCCCTCAACCTATGACCTTAATGACAAATAACATACACAGATTAATGCTTTGGAAAAGGCATAGGCCACAGCTTTATTAAAACAAACCAAATAACTCACACTTGACCCACCAGCCAAAACACTACCGATCGCCGACGGAGCAGCTGACTCACTAACGGAACTGCTACCCACTTTGGGCAGTATTACAATGTTGGTGCTAACTTAACCAGAGCTGTTGTAAACTTAAAACCTCTATAGGCTATAATGGCTCTGGGAAGTTTACAACAGCTCTGGTTAAGTTAGCACCAACTATGTAATATGGCCTTTTGTCTGTACCGCCACAGAAATCCCATTAGGTGTCGCACCGGCAACTCCCCACCCAGGCCACCAATTCATCCTGCCAGCGCCGTAGAGCAGCAACCCGGGTATTAACCAACCCCATTGATATCAAACTATAACCAACGCTGGCATTCGGTCCTGCATGCCACCCCAACTGCGTTAGCTATCCCCAGATCCCACCCAAGTAGCTGAGAAGATCCTTCAGGGATAGCAGACAAAATGGGAACAGCGCGATGAGGCACCTCCGAAGACCGGCCAGAGTCTTGCCTTTCCAATTATATACAATATGACCACATAGAATTAATTTTTTTATATCTCCAAACTATGTATTTTAGGCTTTTTTTTTTTTTGCTCTAAATGTAGCATCCCCTTTAAAAATGCCACTGCATTAATTTATATAGAAGTTTATTTTTATATATTTTAATATGTATAGTATAATTTTAATTAAGTTTGAATAATACACTGCATTTTGATATATGTTTTCATTTAATAAATTTAATTAATAAAATTCAAATAAACAACATAATTGTTTTTGAGTTTTATTGCTGTGGAGCTCTGATCCGCTCATACACACTGCACATTACTGGGAGATTTATTTCTGTGGAGCTCTGCGATACGCTCATTCACACTGCACATTACTGTGATCCGTAATGTGTGGGTTGTGTGAGAAAATTGCAATGCAATAAGTGTTCTATTTAAACTATATACCCGTGTTTGTTCTCTATGTGGTTAAGAATAAAGACCTAACGCTATTTTGTTGAAATTATATTTCTTACCGGGACAAGTAGATTGTCACGAGGGACAAATAGATCGGGCTACCACTTTAGTCCATTGGACAAGTAGAAGTTTGTTACAATTTCCACAACCCTGTATGTATATGTACATACATATATGTAGCGCTGTGTTTAAAATCTTACTGTGGCAGTACCTATTTTTGGCCACCGGAGGGAGACAAGCGCGATCAGAGACACTGAACATTGGGACTACGTTTCCCGGCATGCTTGGCAAACAGACAGGAAGTGGGTGGGAGACAGACGCTGTACATCCTGAGCCTCGTGGAGAGCGCGGCAGAGCGCGCCAGGGAGTGCATGAGAGAGGACACAGTGCTGCAGAGCGGAACCGTAATTAGGCCGGAGCGCAAGTGTGGCCTATCAGGATCTTAGTGGGGTTATCCTGCCTTGCCAGAAGGAGCCTTACTTATCGACAGACATCACCCAAGCTGCTATCCAGACAAGCTGAGGACCTCGAGTAAGGAGTACCGCAAGTCCATTGGATGGGAGAGCAGGCGGTAGCTGGACAAGTCCGGGCCGGAGCACAGAAACCCTGACCACCGATCCAGTAGCCGGTATCCCAGGGAGGAAACAAGCGGAGAGACGTCCTGGGTCAGCGGAGCCTTGGTGATCGAACGGATGGGTGAGAGGCCTCCAAGGCCGTGTTTTACAAAGCTCAAGAAAGCACGCTGTTGTTTATTTCTGAAACCCACAGGGCCCCAACCTGACTAGTCGAAGACATCGTTTAAGAGATTCACTGGCCAGTTGAATAGTACCCGGGTACCATAACACACACATACACTCACAGTTCGGGACTTAACCTGTTCGGGACTCACTCCCTAGTGTCCGAAAAAGGGGCAAAGATTTGCATATTATTTTGTTTTCCGCTGCGCGTTTCTCGTAATTACGAAGCATTGTATTTTTCTGCTCGGTCGCGCATTTTTCAGAAATACGAAGTCTCGCATTTCTTTTTCCGCTGCGCGTTTACCGCGATACGAAATACTGTAAATATATCTACGAACACCGTGTCTCATTATATGCCTTTTACTTCAGTAAACTATATAATTTATAAAATCCACAACGGTGCTGGAGTATATTTATTCCCTAGTGCGGGGAGACTGACCCGTGGTTCATTTTCAGCGGCTCCTCCGGGAGTGAGCGCTACATATATATATAGCAACAACGAAAAGAGGGATGCACTGGAGGTCTTAAGTATAAAATTAAAAAATCTTTAATAGATATGCATTAAAAAAGTTTGAGTATACACCCGTTCGTTGTTGCTGTCTATTTTTCTTGGGATATCTGCACGGAGGCTATTGTGCTATCGGGCTGGCTTCTCAAAGGCAACAATATTGATATAGATAGTCCGTGTTAGTCCAGATGCCAAAATCACGAGTATAGCAGTACGTAGTGATACTTTTTTTAATGGACCAACGTTACAAAATAAATATTCCCACAGCCCCCTTACAGGCATTCAAGCAAACCCCAAACCTGAGGCAAAAACTGGTCTGCAGCAAACTCACTCAGGAACAGGATGACATACAGAATGGGACCACACGCTGCAACAAATCCCGCTGCAAACTGTGCCAACATATATGTGGCAGCAGCACTCCCCGGCACAATAACGCCACATACAACATCAAGGGCTCGTACCTCTGCACGTCTGCCAAAGTAGCGTACATGGATCCACTGCACGGCCTGTGAAAAGGGCTGCTATATTGGTGAAACTAGACAAACTAAATCTCAGGATGAAAAGGAAATCAGATTGCGCAGTATATAATTCCACCTGGATAGAAGTTCACATAAATGGTCAACTCACATTTTTTAGAGCCCAACCCGGCTCTAGTGTATGTTGCTTTATGGGACTTATATATGCCACTTCAGGTGCCCATCGACCTCTTTGGACAATCCTTAGTCCCCGTAGAGGTTCTCCTACAGTAGAGATGTGAACATATACCAGGGATATCCCAGTATGCGTTTCGCTGGTTGGCTTCTTCAGCTGCAATAAGGTATATCACATGGCTTGAATTTTTTATCATTTGAAAGTGGACTTTTATTTCTGTCTCGCTATTCGTATGATCCTCTGCACAATATTTACGGGAGCTCTCGATTGCAATATGGTCTATGGATCAGCCCCTTGCAACATGTGATCAGAGACTGATTTATGCAGATTGTGCAACGATATCTAACAGTTGATTATTAGCATCACTGGTTTATAGATATGCCTACAATGTTCTCTTACTATGCTAATGTGTTATGCCCTGTAGTTGCATAGTACTTAGAGTTTATTTTTGTCTCGCTATTGATTCTTTTGTTGCATAACACTTATGTGAGCCTTTATGCAAGTGGTGTCCGCCGATTGGCTCCTTTGAACACGTGATCGGAGACTGACCTATCTAGACCTATAGAGGACAGCATGTGGTAACTCATTCACCCGATTGGTTAAGAGCCTTGTTGTCTATTTAATTATTGGTTCGAGGTATGTGTATTACAAGGTCATGTGGCCGTTCTGGCAGCCTGGATTGGTTAATCCTCGTATGGGATAATGGGTTTAAAAGGAGAAAAGAACACACAGCATTACCAAATATTTTCTTGCTCCAGATGAAGCCGACGTGCAGCCGGCGAAACATATGTTGAGCTAATGTCCAACTTTTGATTTTATGTTGTCCATGTGTTGTTTGCATCGCTAGGGTTAGGATAGAATTTATGAGCATGAGCTCAATTAGCATTAGGGCAAGCTCGGGTTGGCAAATTTGCTTTGGTGCACTTAATGGGGCGTAAGGGATTTTGCCCTACTTTCCACTATGGGGGTGGTATTACTACATATTATTAGTGCTTTTCTAGTGTCTACCATTTAGCCCATTACTCAGCCCATTTATGCTTGGCTAGTTGTCCAATTCACCCTATGATGCTATGTGTGTATATGTATTTTAAGGTTTGAGATCTGGGAGTGTTATTTGTTAAATAATGTTCATTGTGTGCTAGCCACTCCCTGGTCATCAGTTGATGGGCCTTGTTGCCTGCTATACTGGTTTTTCGAGTCTGTATATGTAATAATCAGGTTTAATCCTGTCGATGGGAGTGTTGTCCACTCATAGTGTGGACAGGAGATTGTTCTCTAGCTGGGACTTTCTTCTTACCTTTTTTGTTATATTTACTTATCCCTGGTATATGTTCACATCTCTACTGTAGGAGAACCTCTACAGGGACTAAGAGGATTGTCCAAAGAGGTCAATGGGCACCTGAAGTGGCATATATAAGTCCCATAAAGCAGCACACACTAGAGCTGGGTCGGGCTCTAAAAAATGTGAATTGACCATTCATGTGAATTTATATCCAGGTGGAATTCTATACTGCGCAATCTGTTTTCCTTTTCTTCTGCAGTGGGATAAAGATCTACCCAGAAAGAAAGAGAAGTATATGAAAGAAAAAGAAATAAGGAACTTATTGACATGGACTGCGTATAATTTAACCTACAATTGATTTTCTCATTGGCGCTACGTTGTTTTCTAATTCTTTTATGCATTTCAAGGTTGTTTAGAGGAACCTCCATTTCGGCGTTTAGCGTGGCAGATTGTATGCAGATTCTGGTGGGCGCTTCACTCCTGTTTAATTAAATCTCAGGATGAACCTGCACAGACACTCCATCAAGAACCACCAGAAAAATACACATTAAACCCCGGTGGGACATCACTTCAATCTAACAGGCCACTCCATCCAGAACCGCAGAAATAAAATCCTCAAAGGACATTTTAAAGACCACCGTGAACACAAAATATATAAAATGAAAATTATCACATAATTTAACACTATAAAAGAAGGACTCCATGTGGATTCTGGATTTTTTTTTATTTTTTATAAAATTCTTTATTTTCCATTTTTCAAAGACAAAAAAGGGCATCATATCACAAAAACACAGTTTTAGAGATTGCTACTGGTTAGCCCTGAGGAGCCCCTGCCAGAAGACCGCAGGGGAGGGACCCCGAAGAGGGGGTAGAAGAAGAGATAATAAAAAGATCAAAGAAACACAAACAAAGAGGAAAAAGAAAGAGGAAGAGACCTCATAAGAAGGGGAGGAGGGGGAAGGGGATAGGGTGCCGCCCCGAAAGAGTACAAAACCCAGGTATCATAACCCGCCAGAAAATCAGACAATCCAGCTCTCAACCCACATCAAACTCCAACCAGGGGTCCCAAATCTTGCTATGTTGGGGCATGGTATCATGTACAAGAGCCGATAAACGATCCATGTCCATATTATCTCGAATCCGAAGGTGCACCTGCGCCATAGATGGAAGGGACACAGATCTCCAGCCTTGGGCCACCGCTCTTCTAGCCGCCAAGACCATTTTATGCAGCAGCTTATTCTCCGGTCTCGATAGGGCGTCCTGGGTGCGGTGAAGAAGGAATGTCCACGGGTCGAGAGCCACTCCACACTGCAGAACCTCTTGGATGAGAGCATGAATCTGAAGCAAAAAGCGTCGTATCAGGGGGCAAGTCCACCACATGTGGTAAAACGAACCCTTAGTGCCGCAACCTCTCCAGCATAAGTCAGAGGAAGACCCGTCCATGTGAGAAAGCTGTGAGGGGGTAACATACCAGCGAAACAGCATCTTGTAAGCCTGTTCTTGGTGGGCCACATTGATGGAGCAGTGTGCCACATTGTCCCAAATATCCTCCCATTCTTCACTGGGCAGGGCATCCCCCACATCTCGCTCCCAGCGTGCAACATAAGTTGGGTCCCCCCATATTGGAGAGCCTGAGCAGAGGGAGACATAAAGCGAGGAGATCATTGATTTAGTGATGCGAGCGTCATTACAGCGAGCTTCAAACGCCGTCAAGGTAGACGTGGCGGCCGTACGGACTTCTGGCGTCCGCGCGTAATCCATGACCTGCAGGTATCGAAAGAAGTCCGCCGGTCCAACCGGACCTCTGTATCGGATGTCCGCAAACTGAAGCGGTGCTCCCGCTGAGTAAAGGTGGTGGATCCTCTGAAGGCCCAAGTCCTCCAGATTCGCAAAAGGGCGAGGGCATAGGCCCGGTTGAAACTTTCGGTTGCGGAGAAAAGGCATCATAGCTGAGTGTTCTTTAGCAAAAGTGAAGCGACGATTCACAGTGTCCCAAATTTGTAGAGAGTTAATGGTGGCAGTGCAGGTGGAGCGAAGGATTGGACGATAGGTTTTGGGAAGCCAAAAATAGAATTGCGGCAAGTCAGGAGCAAAGAGATGCGACTCTAAGTCCGCCCAACGGTGTGTACCAGGTGGTGCATGAAAGGTAACAAACTGTGCTAGTTGGGCAGCATGATAATATTGTAACAAACTCGGAACTCCCAAACCTCCCACCGCCCTCGGTCTATGTAACACTCTTCTAGCCACCCTATGTCGTTTATTATGCCAGATGAACCGGTCCACATGGGACTGTAGATGCGCCAACGAGGCCGGAGGGACAGGCACCGGGAGCGTTTGGAACAAGTACAGGATTCGGGGGAGTAGATTCATTTTTACGCTAGCAATACGACCCACCCAGGAGACATTAAAGGCATCCCTTGTGTCCATATCAGCTATAAGACGTTGGATCAGTACATCATAGTTAGCTCTAATCATTTCTGCGGGTTCACTGGTCAGCTTCACTCCCAGATATGTGAGAGAAGAGGTGGAGAAGTGAAAGCCCGTGAGGAGACGCAGCCGTTCGACCTCCGTTTTCGGTATGCCTATTGGCAACGCGCGAGATTTATCGATATTGATCTTAAACCCAGAAATTTCCGAGAAATCACGAAGAAAGGAAAGCAAATGGGGCACATAATGGACCGGGTCCGTGATGGTCAGGAGAAGCTCATCCGCATACGCTGACACCAGGAATTCCTCCCCACCAATCTGTAAACCCGTGATGGACGTGGAGGACCGTAATTTATCCAGTAGGGGCTCAAGGGCTAGAGCGAAGAGCATGGGTGACAGGGGGCAACCCTGCCGCGTTCCATTACCTATGGGGAAAGATTCCGGGGAGGCCCCCGTGGTGATTATTTTCGTAAGGGGGGAATTATACAGGACCCGGATAGCAGCGCAAAAGCCAGGCGGAAATCCCCATTGCTCCAGTAGGTGAAATAAGTAAGGCCAGCCCACCCTATCGAACGCCTTCTCCGCGTCCAGAGAGAGGAGCAGAGAAGGCGTCCCCGTCGCGCGAGCTCTCTCGATCAGGACCACGTTTCTCCTTGTATTTTCGTATGCCTGCCTCGTGGGAATGAACCCGACCTGGTCCGGATGAATAATGGAGGGGAGGAGTGCTCCCAGTCTGTTGGCCAGAATTTTCGTAAATATCTTATAATCAACATTCAATAAAGAGATCGGTCTATTATTGTGGGGGAAGGAAGGATCTTTGCCCTCTTTAGGAATCAAAATCACGTCGGATCGGAGGAAATCCGGAGGCACCGACCGTCCCTCCAAAATTCCATTATATAGTTTGACTAGATATTTGCTCAAGTGGGGAGAGAATTTTTTATAGTAAAAAGCCGTAAAACGATCCGGACCCGGGGCCTTATGGGGTTTCATTTGTTTGATCACTGATGCCACCTCGGCCTCTGAGACCTCTGACCCCAACCCCTCCAGCAAGAGGGGGGGGGGAGCTCCGGGCCCTTCCACGTGGCCAGGAATTCCCGCACCTCCCGCACATGGTCCGGATTTCGGAGGGAGTGATCCGGGGAGTGGTTATATAATTGCTTAAAGTATGCAGTAAAAATCTGGTTCACCTCGCTGAGGATAGTAGTGATCGAACCCTGGGGCGTATGGGCCGAAGTCACCAATTTGGATCTAGTTTGATTCCTCAATTTGCGAGCTAACATGGTGTGTGCCTTGTTAGAATATTCATAAAAGGTCCGCCTGGTCCAGGCTAAGGACCGGGCCACATCCGTCAGTAGGGCAGACCGGAGTTCCCGGCGTACCATTGCCAGGGCATCAAAATCAGCCTGAGAGTGAGATGACTTGTGCGCTGTTTCCCGGTCAGCCAGCCTCTCCTGAAGTTCCACCAGCAGACGCATCCTCTCCCTCTTTAACCTGCTAGCAATCTGAATCAGGTGGCCTCGTATGACCGCCTTATGGGCCAGCCACAAGGAGTCAGGTCCGATATCGTCTAGGTCATTCTCCTCAAAATATCTGTCCAGGTGGGCAGACACTTCTTCCATCACTGCAGCCGATTGTAAGATGGAAGAGTTGAGGCGCCAGGACCAACCCGAGCGAGTTCCCGGCAGTTTCACCCATATAGACACGGGCTCATGGTCAGACCAACTAATGGAGCCTATTGCCGAGTGGGTAGTCAATGGGATCGTCCTGACTGGCAACAAGAACAGGTCTATCCTTGAGTATGAGGAGTGGGGGTGAGAATAGAAGGAGAAATCGTGGTCCCCTGGGTGATGGAGTCGCCAAATGTCGAGCAGCTGCGTGTCGTGTATAAACCGAGCTAGTAACGCATCCTGAGGAGATGCCGTAAGTCTGGTACCTAACGCTCCTGATTTCCTGTCAATTGCTGGCGCTGGGGCCGCGTTAAAGTCCCCCCCCATGACCAGAAAGGAACCTTCCGTTAGCTGCAGGAGCGTCATAAGATGGGCCCAGAAAGAATCTTCCGGGGTGTTGGGGGCATAAACATTCAGCAAAGAGATAGCCACATTATTAACCGTCCCCCGGATTAGGATATACCTGCCCTCATCATCTCTATCCACATGTTGAACCGTCATCTGGCATGATTTATGTAGTAAAATCGCAACCCCCCGGCGTTTACCGGTGCTGGAAGCGAAAAAGGAGCGTGGGAAGGTGCGGTCTGTGAGACTGAACTGGCGTGCCTGGGCAAAATGCGTTTCCTGCAGGAATGCTATCTGACATTGTGTGCGTTTTAATTCTCGGAGGACCAATCTCCTCTTCGTAGGGGAATTTAGTCCCTTAACATTCTGGGACAATATATGGCATTCAGGAATCATGGACGGAGTGGAGGGGAATGCCACGGGCAGGCCAGATCAGGTGCATAGGACAGGGCGGCACCCCTGAGGACCCCGATGGGGGGAAGGGAGACAGAGGGACAAAGGGGGAAAAAGACTGGGAGGTGAGGGAGGGGAAGAAAAGATAAGAGAAAAGAAGAAGACACATAAAAGAAAAAAGGAGAGAAAAAACTTCCGGACTTATCCATTGCCAGAACGACCATGGGGATGGTCAGAAAGGAGACGCGACCCTGGTTGAAAACCAGTAGGATCGCAGAACGGACGTCACCGAGCAAGTAACGGAGCATGAAAAAACGATCTAAAAACAGTATTATGAAACTTTACAGCAACGACAGTATCCCCACCATTATCATGAACATTAATAGCCTAACATTACGGGGTCACATAGCAATTGGTGAACATTCACAACTCAACTAATGCAACCACCTGATACCATGTGGGCAAGTAAAAAGAGAAAAATCAATATCACCGCCGGGGGTTCCCCATCTTCTCAGCCGGGATCCCTGTCCCCCCCCCCTCTCGAATCCGGGAGGTCACCTTCTCCCAGCGTGATGTAAGCTGAGGTGCCGGGGAGGGGGACGAGAGCAGGTTACCCGCGTCCAGTAAAGGAGGGCAATCCAGGCGGGTGAAGAATTGCTGCGGGTCAGAGTGTAAGGTTAGAGTGGAGGTTTTGCCACCAGCGAAGTCCAAGAGCTTGAACGGAAAGCCCCAGGCATAGCGGATGTTATGACGGCCCAGGTGGGCTGTGATGGGGCGCCAGGCCCTTCGACGCTGCAAGGTCTCCGGTGCCAGGTCCTGAAACAGTGCGAGCTTCACATCTTCATACACCAGATCCACGTCTCTGCTTTTTCGCATGACTTCCTCCTTAACTGTGTAATAATGAAGTCGGAATATGACATTACGAGGTTGTTGGGAGTCAGCCCGGGGAGCTCTCAGGGCTCTGTGAATCCTGTCCATGAGTAACCTGGCCGGGGGCACCTCTGGCACCAAGCGTTTGAGAAGGCCCAGCACTGTCTCGTGTAGCTCCCGTGTTTGGACAGACTCGGGCAATCCCCGCAGGCGAATGTTGTTGCGGCGGGATCCATTGGCGACATCCTCAAGAGCAAGTTCCATACGGTCCATGCGGTGAGATAACGTGTCAGTAGTGCGCGCCAGCGCATTGTGAGCCGCCACGAGGTCCCCCGTGTCTTCCTCCAGTTCCCCAATGCGTAGGCCCAAGGCCCCCACCTCTGCACGTACCTCCGTGGCTATTTTAGCTATGTCCATCGCCAGACTCGCTTGCATGTCCCCCATCCTGGCCAGAATCTGAGATATATCAGCTCTAGACGCCGGCTGGGACCCTCCTGCGACCGAGTCCAAGCCTGTGTCTTCGCTGCGGTTCCGGCCGCCATCTTGGCTGTCATCCAGGCCGCGGCGCTGGAAAATTGGCGCCACTACTGGGGTCGGTGGATCCGGTTTTTTGCTTCCTCGGGTGGTTCCCGGCATGCTCCCGGTAAGGGGGGATCGAAATGGTGGGTCAATTTGATCTGAGTGCTGCTGCTATGCTCCGGTTTGACGGCTAGGTGCGGGAGCTTCGACACCATGCGTCCGGCTCGGTCGGCGTCCAGACTCCGCCTTCCAGGGGGGTGACTTCTTGACAGGATACTCCTTCCAATTCCAGGACTGTCCTGGTCAAACCACCGGGGCAGGTGCTACCCCTAGTCAAGAGCGAGACAGACCATCTCACACCCCTCAGTGCAGGTGGTGTGGCCCACATATCACACACACAGAGCCGCCATACTGTCTCAGCATAGAGGAGGAATCCCTCTCATACGTTGAAAACACAAGGACAATTTCAGCCCACGTTTGTGTCAGGTTAGGTTTGTGTGGGATAGGCATAAGGCTATCCTAAAGAAAAGATAAATCCAGGTAAAGTATCCATGTAATTGGGCAGACTAGATGGGCCGAAAGGTTCTTATCTGCCGACATTTTTCTATGTTTCTATGTTTCTAGGTTACGGGTTTTCTCATCGGATTCTGGATTTTTAACCCATTATCAGAACGTCACATAACATTCTGTATTCTGGCTGAGGTTTTTTTTTTTTGTATGTCTCTTTCAGCCTTCACGGTTTGTGTTTTTGTTTTTCCCCACTTTTTTTTTCCTCTACCAAGCTGTATGATCTTGTCACTGTGGTTTTAATATGGGCCCAAGATCGCTCAAGTGTAAATTTTCCCATTTTGAACATGCCATTTGACTCTCACTTTTTACGACATCTAACCCTCGACCATGTGACCCTTAATGTTAAATTCTAGGAACTGATCAGTAAGCATCCAAACCTGAGGAAGAGAGGTTATACGCTCTAAAGCTTGTCTTTTAAATGTAACGTTAGTCCAATATAAAAGGTATCACTATGTACTGCTTCTACTCGTGATAGAGATATATATATACATACATATATATATATTCACAGTGGGGCAAAAAAGTATTTAGTCCGCCACCAATTGTGCAGGTTCTCCCACTTAAAAAGATGAGAGAGGCCTGTAATTCTCATCGTAGGTACACTTCAACTATGAGAGACAGGAGAAGAAAAAAAAATCCAGAAAATCATATTGTCTGATTTTTAAAGAATTTATTTGCAAATTATGGTGGAAAATAAGTATTTGGTCAATATCAAAAGTCCATCTCAATACTTTGTTATATATCCTTTGTTGGCAATGACAGAGGTCAAACGTTTTCTGTAAGTCTTCACAAGGTTTTCACACACTGTTGCTGGTATTTTTGCCCATTCCTCCATGCAAATCTCCTCTAGAGCAGTGATGTTTTGGGGCTGTCGCTGGGCAACACGGACCTTCAACTCCCTCCAAAGGTTTTCTATGGGGTTGAGATCTGGAGACTGGCTAGGCCACTCCAGGACCTTGATATGCGTCTTACGAAGCCACTCCTTCGTTGCCCGGGCGGTGTGTTTGGGATCATTGTCCTTCTGAAAGACCCAGCCATTGCTGATGGAAGGAGGTTTTCACTCAAAATCTCACGACACATGGCCCCATTCATTCTTCCCTTTACACGGATCAGTCGTCCTGGTCCCTTTGCAGAAAAGCAGCCCCGAAGCATGATGTTTCCACCACCATGCTTCACAGTAGGTATGGTGTTCTTTGGATGCAACTCAGCATTCTCTCTCCTCCAAACACGACGAGTTGAGTTTTTACCAAAAAGTTCTACTTTGGTTTCATCTGACCATATGACATTCTACCAATCCTCTTCTGGATCATCCAAATGCTCTCTAGCAAACTTCAGACGGGCCCGGACATGTACCGACTTAAGCAGGGGTACACGTCTGGCACTGCAGGATTTGAGTCCCTGGCGGCGTATTGTGTTACTGATGGTAGCCTTTGTTACTTTGGTCCCAGCTCTCTGCAGGTCATTCACTAGGTCCCCCCGTGTGGTTCTGGGATTTTTGCTCATCGTTCTTGTGATCATTTTGACCCCACGGGGTGAGATCTTGCGTGGAGCCCCAGATCGATGGAGATTATCAGTGGTCTTGTAGGTCTTTCATTTTCTAATGATTGCTCCCACAGTTGATTTCTTCACATCAAGCTGCTTGCCTATTTCAGATTCAGTCTTCCCAGCCTGGTGCAGGTCTACGATTTTGTTTCTGGTGTCCTTCGACAGCTCTTTGGTCTTGACCATAGTGGAGTTTGGAGTGTGTCTGTTTGAGGTTGTGGACAGGTGTCTTTTATACTGATAATGAGTTCAAACAGGTGCCATTCATACAGGTAACGAGTGGAGGACAGAGGAACCTCTTAAAGAAGACGTTACAGGTCTGTGAGAGCCAGAAATCTTGCTGGTTTGTACTGTACTGTATGTGACCAAATACTTTTTTCCCACCATAATTTGCAAATAAATTCTTTAAAAATCAGACAATGTGATTTTCTGGATTTTTTTTTCTCATTTTGTCTCTCATAGTTGAAGTGTACCTATGATGACAATTACAGGCCTCTCTCAACTTTTTAAGTGGGAGAACCTGCACAATTGGTGGCTGACTAAATACTTTTTTGCCCCACTGTATATACGTATAGATTTTTTTTCCCACTATTAAAACGCATGACATATTTGTGTGGATTGACAGATACAAAAACCAAAAGATGAACAGGATAAAAAAATTTTTTAAAAAAAATAATTCTACGGGAACTGGGTGAAAACAAAAAGAAAAAGTGTACAGTGACAGCATGTGTACCTGAAATGCAAGTAAAAACTGGAAGTGCTGCGTACACAGCCTTCAATTTAAATATTGCGTTAACCAAATTATTAGCAAACTGGGTAAAATAATCAATGTACTTAGCCAAGTGCGTAAAAGTGGGTAAACCTAAATTTGAGCACTGCCTTATAATTTATATATTACACACACATATACCTTTGATAAAATCTTAGATATGTTAAAATAATGGTTTGATCATTCAAGAACCTGGAATCAGTGTTTCCATGGAGATAGGTAGGTATTAATATACCCCTAAAATGTAGGCATAGGCAGCATATATTTAGAACTGGAATAACATGGTTCCTTTAATTTGTCTAACCTTGTGAAGGTATAAATATTTGTAATTCACAGTTTATCTTTACGTTGGTTGATCTGGATGAAAGGAGATCGTTGAATTTTTAAGACTAAGGTCCTGTGAAAAAAATATGTAAATGTACAAAAAAATCCAAGGCTTTACATCGAACACATCTGAAATTCCTGCAAAAAACGCTAAATTATGAGACTTAGACAGAAAAAAGTGTATGATAGCAAACAAAATCACTTTGAAAGAATAGCTTGTGTTAATATGAAGGATAGGGGTCTAGGAGATCATAAAAAAATATATATATATTTATGTATAGCAATAGGAAGGCAAAAGCTCCTTTATAGATCTACCTTTAAGTCACGCATTGTTTTTAATCACACCCCAATATCCATTCTGTAGTCTAATGATCACCATAGAGAGATTCCAACATAGGACTCCGATTAACTTAAAGTTACTATCATTTAGATATCATTCTAAGGAGTTAGGCAACATTTTCTGTAACTTCCTCCATAAAGGTTTCAAGATTATACACACATAACAAAGTCTAGGACTCCCCATGGTAAAAGAAATAACAAACGGTCAATATCCTCAAGGCAGGGGTCAGATGAGCGTCATTGTAAAGCGGAAGGAACGTCCGTGAGAGTGGATGTTTCTTCCACTCAACGCCCGTCTGGCCACATCGCTGAGCGCAGCTAGTGCGCTCATTACTGCAAGGCTCGATCCTCCTATGGAGGATCGCGATTTGTAGCCCCGTCCACACGCATCTAGTGTTTTGACGGGGAGGTTTGTTCACGGACACTTGTAGCACGCGCATTTCGTGCGTGCGCTATAGTGTGTGTCCGGCTCCGTTGCAGCATCACAACACTGCGACGGACGCCAGTAGGCACGTCAGTACTGGCACACCTATTGCGCTCGTCTGACACAGGCCTAAAGAATAATGCCCAGCTCTGAGTTCCACGAAATAGAATACAAACAAAACTGGATGATGCACTCAAGAACATTATTTAAAGTTAATGTTTTTACTAAAAATCCACATAACAGAAACGAAGTTTCGACTGATAAGTGGTCTTTATGAAGGTGTATGCCTTGATAAAGACAACTTGTTTGTCAAAACATTGGTGTTTGTTATATGGATTTTTCTTAAACATTATCCACAAGTGCGCCCTGACGTTTTGTTACTAGGGGAGGTCAAAAACGAAGGTTAAAAATCAGTGAAATAATGAAGCCAACTCAATTTCTTCTTTTTAAAGAAAGTCTAAATCTTCTGAAACTTGTAAAATGATTGATATCCCCACAGATTGCCATGGAGACACGAGAGGATTCAAAAAGTGATGGTGGTTAGCGTGTAGGACTGAAATTCTCAAAGGAGCAAAAGCTGACCATCATGCTCCACTAATTTCATTGTGGTTTCTCTGCAAAACCATGCTTTAAAGACCTCAAAATCCTTCGTGGAGATGAATCCCCAGGTCTCCAAATGTTCAGAAAGCGGTTTAGCAGATTCAAGTTTAGACATTTTGACATGAACCAAGAGAGGGGATGCCCCACACATCCACGGATGAGACCATGGCGGCCAAGGTGAAGGAATTTCTGGATCAGGAACCTCAAACCATACTTCAAAAGCTTGTTGAAAACTCAACATTCCAAAAACAAGCATGATGAGGATTGTTCATGATGAGTTGAACTTCTCCAAGAAATGAGCCCAATTGGTTCCATGTTTGTTGAACGAAGAACACAAAACTAAACAGTAGAGTTTGCCAAAAAAGTTCTTCATCACGTTCAAAGATGGGAAGTAAGCCAGACTAGTTGGCTACATGGACAAAAGATAACTTTCGGGGGGGGGGGGGGTGTTTAGAGAAGTGGGTGCACTGCTTAATGAAATGCAGGGTGATTGGCAGCAATTATGTTGAAAAATACTGAATAAACATGTTTTGAGAAAGAAGGGAAAAGTGTAGTTAGCATAAGGATTTCTTTGATTTTAACCTTACTTTTGGATAGATATATAAATATATAAAAAGCTGCTTCCAAAACATTTCAAAGACAAAAGCATTTCCATAGTAAGCGTGTCACTGCCTCGTAAAAATATGTTTTCATTCAATGTGTACTTATTTTGTAACTATGGAAAACAAAAACTATTTCTATTGTAGCACGGCATCAAGCAGTGCACCATGGAGTTGTAAAATTTATCTACTGCGCAGCGCTGAAAAGACATTTTCTGATTTACTCGGTGAAAACATGCTTGACTAGTTAGTTTCTACAAGGCGGCAGCTCTAAATCAATGCGTTTTATTTGGACTGCTGCTCCATTGTCAATTACTTTTACTGAGCGCCATTAATACAGCTCAGCACCAGAGAAGCAGCGCGCTGTAAGAACTCTGCATCTTTTCACACCATGCAGATTTAACTAGACGTTTAAAGGCGAACTGGAATTCAAAAGGTATAAAACATAATTAAGTAATTTCCTCTACATAAGCATTACAACCGTGCGAGCTCCACTTGAGTCGACTTCACCGTTATGTGTAAAAAAATAAAAATATCCATAAGAGTGGAATTGCACTGGCAGAAAGAGAGGAAACAGAACACAATCACACCGCAACAATAAATACCCGGGCGTCTATTTGAAGAAGTATGTTAATTTATTTAGCGCAGTCCCTGTAATATTTAAAGAGCATCTCAAAAACACAAACCGTCTGCTTGGTTTTACAGTCAAGTGGTACTTTTGCAGCTGGAAACCAAATACAAAATATATTTACTAGGGTTTTTCTTTGTGGAACTGCATAAATTAATGAGTTCAAGCCTGAATAACACTGAAGTCCTATGCACATCACTACTGGTGGTGTTCGTGCTGAGCATTAAATACTTGGTGCAAGCCCTTAAGCTTTTTCTTGCATTAAGCTCCCATTACCTTCTCTATCATGAACCAGCCACTAGCACAGCTGTAGAGCTCATGTTTGGAAGCTGCTCAGGGATACTGCGAAACAGTATTCCATGGAGACAAGCGAGAAATCCACACAAGATTGGGTGCAAGCAATCTTTGTGCAGCATCAGCAGAAGGACACTGGAGAGTCTCCTTGGAATCGCTCCTTATTCTCTGGATGCCCCAGCATTAAGGCTGTAGTGATTGTGGATGAATGGTGTCATAAATCATATTTAATTATATTGAGTGTTATATCAAAGAGGGAACACTAGGGGCAGTGTGAGGCTCGTTGCCCTGTGTGGCTAGCTGACATCATTAAGTCAGCCTACTCTAGAGTAGTTACCTCATGGTGACTCCCACTGGGAATAAAGCAGGGTGGATAAAAATCAATGATTTTTAAAAAAAAAAAAAAAAAAAAAAAAATCGGATTTTTTTGATTTAAATCAGATTTTTTTGATTTAAATCGGATTTTTTTGATTTAAATCGGATTTTTTTGATTTAAATCGGATTTTTTTGATTAAATGCTTTTTGAGGAAAATATATTACCATCCAAAGGTTATTCCATCATGAAATAAAGATTTGTTTTTTAATTATGTAGAATAAGGCTGTATGTTTAATTTTTTTGGTAAATAAATTCCATTAATCCATTCACAATGTCATGCTCTTCCAGAGGTTTTTGTAAGAGTATTGGGCAGTTTCTCTGCCTACAAGATATTATCACAGATGCTTGGTTTACTTTTGCAGTTCTCAAAACTGAATTTGACTCAGCAGAGATCACATGCCTCTTCTTCACAGCAAAAATGTGATAACCTGAACAAAGTTGAGAAAAACACCTAATCCTAACTTCTACAAACCTATGAATACAGAATCAACTCCTTCAGTGCTAAGTTTCAAGAAGTTCAGTGAATAGAATAGAAACAATATTTTTCTGATTGTTTGGAGTGTAATAGATCTGCACAAGAAGAAAGTGAAACTAAGTGTGAGGAAGAAGTGGCAAGCAGACAAGCAGTACTACAAAATGAAAGTGAAACTTTCTGAGCACAATACTGCACAGCCACAGACAGACAAGTCTTTGGATCTTTTTGTGTGTATGACCTGAGGTTTATCACATTCTTTCCTTGAAGGAAAAAAACCTATAATGGCAGCAGGCCGTAAAAGAGATCCAATTTGGCAATTTTTTAATGAAGTTCCTCTACCTACGGTAGCCGCTGCGGGATAGAGATGGCAGCTGCTCTTTAAAAATTATGATTTAAAATCGAGTTGATTTAAATCAAGCCTTTTTATTAGGGATTTAAATCATGATTTAAATCGACTTGATTTAAATCAAATCCACCCTGGAATAAAGGTGTATACATTGTTGTTGGGAGGGATGCCACTCTGGTGGGGGTAGACAAGACTATAGTCCAACCTTGTTTTCATTCAACCTGGAGTTCCAGGAAGACATCCGCCCTTTTGTGATTTGGCTTGGACCTTGCCATGTGCCGTGCATTTCTGGATTTGGTAAATGATTGTTGCTTTTGTTGATTCCTTTGTATCTCACTTTTACCTATGCTGAGTTTTTGTGCTATTGCAGTGTCCAGGGTATAGTTTAATAAGGTTTTATCTTTCTGTTTATCCTTTTTATTATTTAGTAAAACCTTTATACCCATCACTGTGTTTGGGTCGTCACTCGCTACTCAATCTCACGCTATCGGCTGGAATTTACCTTTATTTGAAATAGATTTTTCATTACAAAAGGCTGTTAGAGATGTCCCAATCTGATACTTAGGATTGGGACCAGGACCCAATCTCGGCATTTTTCAGGGATCAGATTTTTCAAGTCAATCTGACTCGGATTCCGGGTAACGAGACTTCCAGCCAGAGTCCTGCAGCCTCTGCACTGACTTTGCGGAGCCTTCCCTTCATGCTTGAGAGTTGAGCCAGCTGGAGTGCTGGTGCTTCGGCATTTCAGTCACAGCATCTTCCTTGCCTGCTCGTGAGTCCTTGAAGAGGCAGGGATGTCGCTGTAAGTCTCCCAGCTGTAGCCCAGGTGCGGCTGCATTCATTCGCAGCATCTTCTCTGCCTGCACCATGACCCACAAGCAGGTAGCGGAGACGCCGCAAGTGAATTATGAGGCCCAGGTTTCACTTTTGTGAGAGAGCAACCAGTTCAGCCATTGGTCGTTTTGGATTGAGGGCCTGAAAATTGGGATCAGGACAACAGTACTATGTATACAAAGTGTAGGAAGCATTAATGGTCGATGGGCAGCCATAACAGCTGCCTCACACCAGAAGTTTATTTTTCAGCTAGATTAAGACAGAAGTTAGTATTACTGTTGGTATTAAGGTGTGTGGCTGCTATTTTTAACTGCTTGTTTGACAATGCCAATGGTTAGAGGGGAATATGACCACTAGAGTATTTTATATCTACCAGGAATTGGGCCTACGTTGTATTGCTGGATCGGGGTTGTTACTGGGTGGACACCAGTATATGGGATATGAGTCCAATATGCAGTGTTGTACGGGAATACACAGGAAAGGGTGGAGGATCAACTGGCTGGAGGGCTGTGGAGCAGAACACAGGTTAGCTAGCTTACTGGTAGGGATAGGGGAGGTGTAGTAGTACACTGACCAAAAGAGGAATGCTGGAGACTTGAGGATGGTGTGGATCTTCGAGAGGTATGTGGATCCAGGGGAGAAGGCAGGGAGAGTAGGAGGAGCAACAGGATTTGGAGCAGGAACACACAGGCCTTTACTCGTTGAGTACAAGGGTAATAATTATGAGGCACTGGCTGAATGGAGGTGTCGCCCCTTATTGGAATCAGCCTGCAATGGTCATGTGGTCAGTGTGTTCTGAGACTGGGAATACCAGGGCTTGTGAACTTGAGCACCTGGTCCGGAGATGGGCAGCACAGGAAGGAGGCTGCTAGGGGTCAGAACATGGAGCTAGGCATGAGTAGTGACATGCTGGAAGTGTACTAGTAAGACTCCATTAAGTTTACGGACTCCTCCATTTCAAGAAACAGAGGACTGTAAGAGGAGTTGATCTTTGTATTCTTTCCAAATATGCTTATATGACATCCAGTAGAAACACTTGGGAAAAGCAGTTCAATCACAGTTTTTGCAGGTGGATTGCTGTGCATATGTAGCTCACGTAGTATCAGCTTTAGCGGTTTTTCATAGGTTTCCATGTTACGTGAAAATAAAAAAATAAAATCGATGGAATTTTCACGATTATATAAATTTTCTCAATCTCAATTTTCCTAGGCCAGATGTATTAATATTATCCTTTTTATATAGGAGGTGGAAGGTTAAATGCGAGATGACAAAAGTCATTTGGGAGACAGAAATCTTGAGTTCCAACACTTTAACCTTAGAACGTGATCCCTGAAATATATATATTTATATATGTAAATCCCTTCTTTCCCAATCTCCTTCTTGATGCACCAGATGACAGTAGTCTCTTTCAATGGCCGACACTGGCCCAGAAAACTTTTTTGAAGGGTCAGGCTTTTGTAGCGGATTTCAGAATTTGTAAAACACATACTAGCTCAATAACCTACATTATTTTTGGAAGGAAAAATTGAATTAAAGAAAACAGCTCAGGCTAGCAAGAAAGTCTATGTGGTGCACGAAAAATATTTATACACACCTGTATGGATTGCAAAAGAATACCCAATGTATTTTTGATATGTGAATCCCCCAGCTTTCAATACGAGTCAAGAACAGCGAGGTCTTCTTTAATGAAGGATGATCTCGGACCTTTTGACAACATATTTCTGAGCGGGTTTTTGGTTTCCGAGGGCAACAGCATTTTTTTTTCTACGCATTCTCCTCATTGATAACGCCACAACATAGAAGATTACAACAAACAAATGCAGCCCTAGAACGGATGGGGGGGGGGGAAATAGTACTATGAAGTTGGTATTTGTTGCATGCAGTCATGTTCAGTCTATAATCTCATAACACTGAAATCCTTACCCCGAATGATCCGAGCCAACTGTTCCACATTACGGCCTTATGTACATATACTGGGTATATAAAACAATCTCACATATTAAATTCACTTCAGCCAGGGCTTACATAGGTAAAGGGACACTCTAGGGTAAAAATGACAGGAGGGAAATGGAAGGGTTTAACATTAACCCTATCATTTTAAAACGCACGCTGTACCCAGCACAGAGCTGGCCCTCTCGGCCTCTGGATTATACATGCTGCTGGCTTCCTGGAAGCTGGAGCATGTCACATGGCCCTGGGGAAGCTGGACACTACTGAGAGTGTCCAGTTTATCACATGGCTGAGGAAGGGAGGAGGGATACAAACTGGTTCCCATTTCTTGATCCTGAAGCCAAGGTCAGCTCAGCCCCGTTCAATACCTCAGCAGCTGCTGAATTGCTGCAGCGCAGCAATTCAGTTTGCTGCAGCAGTGTCATTGAACACTTTGGATGCGAATTTCGAAGTAAAATGGCCGACGATTTCTTAATGAAAGATTCAGATTGTTTTTCGGATGTCTCGGACAACAGTTGAGTTATATATGATAAAGAAAAGCAGTCAGCACAATTCCGTTTTGTATGCACACACCACAAATGATAGTTTTTATTGAATAAACATTATGTTTACTTCTGAAACCCAATATAAATTGAACTGTAATATATGTCTACGTGCAGGGGTAAATAAATAAATATTTTGTGCTTTGGTGAACAAAAACCTCAAAATTAACATTGCCGTACTGAATTGTTACTTGCTTCATGGCGACGGCCATCTTTACTATGTCACACTCAGCTACTCGCAGCATTTCCTCGGGTCGCTGCAAGTGCTAAGTTAGCAGTGCTGACCGCGGAGCGGCAGAACGCCGTTCAATCGCAAGTTGCTAACTTAGCACTTGCAGCAGCTGAGGTATTGAACGCGCCTCTCGTGTTGATCTGAGCTTCTGTGCAGGACTAAGTCCCTGCACTTGGAGAACTGAATCTGCCCTCTGAGCCCACCGGAGGGGGAAGAGGGATGAGGCCACTCTAGACCTTGTGGTTACAGTGCCTTGAGTGCATTTTAAGTTTTGTTCTTGTGGAGGTCAGTGGGACGTAGGCAAATCAGCCTGGATCAGGTCGTCACCTGCTTCTGGAATTTTAAGAGGAGACTAGTTACACAATGTTACGGTGATGGTGCTGGAGTGCAGATATAGCCCACGTTTGCGGACACAAAGCCAGCCAACAGGTTCCGGTGAAAATAACAGGTAGGTTTATATATGAAGGTACACAGGATTCAGGTAAAGCTACACAAATAAGGGTAATGAAAAACAAAACCAGGTGGAGCAGGATACACATACAGAGCACATGTCTAGCCATGAATGAAGATGTCAAGAGGTCTGCCTCAGGCCAGGCAGAAAACCAAGTCTGGAATATGCTGCATGAAAGATGCTGCCAGAGTTAATGACACAGCAGCACCGGCTTTGGGACGAGTCTTTTTGCGGGCCCTGCGAGTCTCTGGGTCTGGTGCGTGACACACAACAGAAATCAAATGCTGGTTAATGGTTTTTATATTCGTGATAAACACAGAAGAGGATGGAATATCCAATAATTATAAAATCCAGGGCTTGTTCGATTTTTTTTCATTCATTCGTAGAACGTAACCTTTCGCCATATTCCCAGGTTAGCTATTTTAGCAGCCAATTTAGTAAAATGGGGTTTTTAAATTCATTATGTGCCATGTTATAATGTGTCATTATTATAACGGCGGTATCTAAAAACACTACCATTATTTATTTATGGCATTTTAGTTCCTCTAGTTTCCCACGGGAAATTTCAGATTATAAATCATTTTCAAGGATACGCAAACACCTTCAGACATATCATATTTAATAGCTAACCTTGCAAATGACTCAGACAGGATTTGCCAAGAGGGCTCAATGTTCAATGTGCCTATCACTGCAAACTTTTTTTTTTTTTTTTTTTAGACTTTCAATTAAAAATAAATCATTGGCTTTAATCAATAAACTGGGAATTGCAGACATCTGACAATAGAAATATTCTTCAGTCCACATATTCAAGTTTGAGACTTAGTTTCAGGCACGACATCGAGGTTGCCTAAGATGAGTGGTATTAAAGTGAAGCGGTCGTCGACAGGTTCACTTTCCCTGCTAGGTCTCATCAAGAAATGGATCATATACTGTAAAAAAAAAAAAAAAAAAAAAAAATCTATACAAAAATCCATTTGAGTTACTGCAGATCGCTGTGGGCACTGCCATATTTCTCCACCGTGAGTTTTGCACAGCGAGCATAAATCGCACAGGCTGGCGTGAGTGGCACCCAGCAGCGAAGCTAATAACCCCCCTGCCTTTTATCCCAGAACTTTTCTAGGAAAGCATACACCATATTCCTGTGCCTTGTTTTGTTCTTTATTCAGGGGTGTATATCCTTCTGAAGTCTCTGGAAGAGATCCAAAAGGAAAAGTAACTTTGAAGTCACTTTCCAAACAGCTGATTTAAAAAAAAAAAAAGTACTGCCACAGCCTGGCATTCCATGCAAATGAGAAGAATTAGGGATGCACCGATACCAGTATCGGTACCGATACCGGGTTCTGCACGAGTACTTAGTACTCGTGCAGATGCCCCCGATATCGGAAGCCAGCCTTGAGCTGGCTTCCCGGCATCCGAGGGGCTGTGGCGGCTGTCCGAATGCTCTAATGTCATTTGGACAGGTCCCTGCAGCTGACCGCGTTCAGTCTTTGAGCGGCCGCTCGTTGGGAAGTCCCCTGCCGCCATCTCGCGCACACACAATGTTTACCAACATACCATGGGGTTAATATGGGTGAGGTGCAGGAAGGGTCAGCAGGTGTTAACATTTCAATTACTCTGCCATTTTAACCCTACAGCTTAAAAGGCAGGATCACATGAGAACGCAGTTCCGCCACTATTTACTCAAAGGGAGCAGAGTTCCCTTTTGGCCCACACACTGATTTTTTTTTTTTTTTTTTTTAGGTCCCATTCACAGGTTTACGTTATAATTGAAAAATATGACATTTCAGTTTTCATTCGAATTCTCGAAAACAAGCCAGCCTACATTTATGTTTAAACAACGATATCAAATTTGCATATGGAGAGGTGGGTTCAGTGTGTCATGTCAATGGTTAATTAAAGCGCGGCGTTCCTGCACTTACTATTTTAGGACTAGACCCCATCCCTCGGTTATCCTGAGAAAACGGTCTTCCTGTACAAAAGTGAAGTCAGCAATGCAAAGCCCTTTCCCTTAGTCGATACATTGAAACAATCAAGAATTAGCAAATCTTAGGCCTCTTAATGAGAAATTGTATTGGAACCCCATAGCATGGTGTGCACTAATAGCAGATGCTGACCTCAAACACTGTCTTTATTGCCAATCAAATGTCACTAGGGGAGAGTCCAGTGTCAGAGAAGCTGCACATTGAGCATTATTTGGCTTTACAGGTCTGCAGTTACAGGCACAGCTTGAAATCAACACCACAAACCTAGCAAAGAGACGCTGTAAACAACCAAAACTCAAACACGAAATATAGCGGTTACACTTTAAAAATAAAAATTCTCAGTTTAAAACACCGTACATTACACATCAAATGAGCCCATTACATCCCTGAAAAATGTTTAACTAGCGATCTTGATGACATGAACACCACTAAAATGGGCAAAAAAAAACAAACTATACAATTGCGACTGCTGCGAGAGGCATTCCAGGATCTCTCTCATTGTAAAGGCCGATCCTTTTATGGGAATCTGAAATACAAGACTGAGGAGCAGATTTAACAAACGCATTATTCACCGTCCAAGGAATTCAGGATTCACAGGCAAATCGGGGATTATTTCAGCATTTCAGTTTGTCACATCGCATTTGTCATTTTCAAGCTCACAGTATGGTTTGATTACGCCTATGTAAAAAAAAATAAAAAATTTAAGAAAAAGGCTTTCTGTAATGGATATAGCAATGTAACATATAAAAAGTAAAGCATTAATCACACTTGTTTGCATATTCCAGATCTTTTCCTTATACGCTGCAGTGTTGTTTTTAATATGAAAATGAAGAAGAAAAAAAACAAACTCTGAAAGTTTCTGCTAAGTTGCACAAACCATCTATATTCGTTTAATTGATTGTTCTTTTAATGACATCTTTACATCTGTATTAGGGATGTGCATTTCGTTTCGTTTTTCTCACGAAAAGGGGCCGATTTGGTGCTTCGGATTCGTCCGACGTTCCGAACCGGACCGGCAACGAAATACACACCATCCGAAATATTTCTCGATACGAAACAATTTTTTTTCCCGTTATTTCTTATGGACATGAAATTTGTAAAATCGCATGTCATTTTCATTCTAGTCACGATTTCGGTTCCGTTTAATTTCGGACAACGTATTTTCGTATAGTTTCGAGTCCGTTTTGGTTCCCTTGCGGATTTCGTATTTTCAGTCAATTTTTCACTTGTTTCCACTCTAGTGCTTTCAGCTCTAGTACTTTCAGCTCCTTCAATCCCCAGTCTAATAGTACAAGAGAATATGACTAAATAAAAGTTGTGCAATGCATATGTAGCGCTGCTTTAAAAACTGTATTCTGGTGCATTGAATTATTGCTGCCACCAGAGGGAGACATTGTGGAATATGCTGGACAGAGCGGACTCCATCTCCCATCACGTGAGGATAGGGAGTGGGTGGTACAAAGAGGAGGAAGAACATCAGCAGCCTCGTGCAAGGCATGGGGAGTGTGAGCAGAGCCACGAGAGATGTAGGACGCACGCTGGGGCTGTTAGGGATTGAAACCAGGCCGGAGTGTGGATGTTGCTACAGTCGTGTTGGAGATCGTGCGGTTCCCTGAGCGTTTGACAGAACAGAGCGAGCAGTGAGAGAGAACAGTTGCAGGTGACACTTCTGGGATCCTGGCATTGTTGGAGCGCAGAGAGACGGCGGCATCCATTGTTGCAGTGATCGGAGAGTGAGTGTGTATCGGCCGGCTGTGTACTAAGCTGAACTGTTCTTGACAAAGTGCAGTTTGGGAGAAGAGGGACATTGTGTGAGGAGAGGCTGCAAACCGGAGGGGAGTGCTGGCGGCCTATGTGTTCGTGTCTGGCGGAGGAGAACCAGATCGGGAGTGCAGGCGTTAACAGCATCGGGTTCCAAGTGGCAGCGAGGACAGATCCTCTTGATAGAGATCCCTTTCTCCAGCATTCATCGGTCCAGTACAAGCGGTTACACCGGATGGGTGAGAAGGCTTCGGCCTGGTGAAAACGCAAAATATTGCGCACTTGTTTATATTGTTTTCTTTAACCTCCCTGGCAATCTAAAATCGTGTCTAAAAGCATCTCAATTTTTTTTTAAAGGAAATGTGTTTTTGTACATAGCCTGTAATAATTAGGAATCACACACTGAAATCCGTGCAATCAAGAGTCCTTACTGGTAAAATCCTTTATAAATAAATAATAATAAAAAAACATAGTAAATACACTGAGTCCGATAAAGTTTGAAACACGACAATTTATTATCCCAAAAATAATTATCCAAAATAATGCAAATAAATTATATTCAATAAAATACAACAAAAAACACTGAAATCTGTCTGCAAACAAGGGTAAGAGGATGTTTGGTCCATTTCTAATCCTGTAGTGCCACCTAGTGGCCGTTCAAAAACATTACACTGTATAATCCAAAATGTAAACTGTAAAATTATTTTTTTCCTAAGTGTTCTGCTGATCCCGCCCACCCTGCATCGTGTGACTCGCAGGGAGCCTTCCAGGAAGCAGCTCGCCGCGATCACACTGCGGGGGACAGCGAGGGAGCCAGGAGGAGGCGAGTATGCATCCAGCCTGAGTGTGGCTCGGGGTTACCGTTCACGGTAGCGAAATTTAGCCCCGAGTCACACTCGGGAATACCACCAGGGAGGTTAAGGGCCCCAACGGTGACTAGTCGAAGATTGTTCAACTGGCCAGTGAATGAAACAAAAACACAGTACCCGGGTACCCCAGACAACACACATATATATTTTTGAGCTATTTTTCACGGGACTTACACTCCATAACTGAGGGGGTTAACCGGTTTCTTTTACCGCCACGTGTTTTCCCGTGTTACGAATTCTTGTTACTCAAATACCATATATGCGTATTATATGCTGCTTTATTGGGATCAGTAAAGAATATAATATAGAAAAATCCACAACAGTGCTGGTGTATAGTTATTTCCTAGTGCGGGGAGACTATCCCGAGGTTAATTCAGCGGCTCCTCCGGGGGTGAGCGCTACACATAAAAAAAAGAATCTTTCATAAAAAACGATACGTCCGAAGGAACGAATCGGCAGGATTACCGTATCGACCGAAATATCAGAGCTTCCGAAATACCATACATCTAAAGTCAAAATGAAAATCCGAGAACAAGGATGGACCCTTTGAAACGGAGAACAGACGACCCGAAAGACCGAAATTCCGATTTCACGAAACATTAAAAAAAACAAGCCGAAAATTGGCCGACACGAAAATGGGCTGAAAGTTTTGAAAAACCGAATGTGCCGAAATGAAAAAAAAATCACATGCTCATCTCCAATCTGTATCAGCTTCGAATGTAAACAGATGATTGATCCGACTTTTAACTGGAAAACCTGGAACGTACAGGTGTCGGTAGCATATAAACACAGCTCTTGCATTTAATTAATGTGAGGACAGGGAGAGTGATCTGGATTATAAGAAAAAGATAAACAAAAAGGTTTCTGGTGCAAGAACCAGTACATGCGATCTTACAGATCTATACAAGACAGACAAAATATAGGCTATCCTTTGATTTTTAAACAATGCATATAATTTATACACATATGAAGTATCTCACAAAAGTGAGCACATCCCCACATTTTTGTAAATCTTTTATATCTTTTCATGTGACAACACTGAAGAAATGACACTTTGCTACAATGTAAAGTAGTGAGTGTACAGCTTGTATAACAGTGTAAATGTGCTGTCCCCTCAAAATAACACCGTCAATAATGTCTTAGGCTAGGGTCAGACAAACGCATTCTGTGCGGACTGTGCATCCATGCACAACGGACGTACTTTCTGACTGACAAGGCAGTTGCCAAACGGTCCGTTTTTGAGACTGACTTTTTTTGACTGATGTACAGTGGCAAGAAAAAGTATGTGAACCCTTTGGGATTACGTGGAGTTTTGCATGAATTGGTCATAAAACGTGCTCTGATCTTCATCTAAGTCACAACAATTTGAAAAACACAGTCTGCTTAAAATAATACAACACAAACATTATATGTTTTCATGTTTTTATTGAACAGAACATGTAAACATTCACAGTGCAGGGTGGAAAAAATATGTGAACCTTTGGACTTAATAACTGGTTGACCCTCCTTTGGCAGCAATAACCTCAACCAAACGTTTCCTGTAGTTGCAGATCAGACCTGCACAACGATCTGGAGTAATTTTGGACCACTCCTCTTCACAAAACTGTTTCAGTGTAGCAATATTCTTGGGATGTCTGGTGTGAATCGCTCTCTTAAGGTCATGCCACAGCATTTCAATCGGGTTGAGGTCAGGACTCTGACTGGGCCACTCCAGAAGGCGTATTTTGTTTTGTTGAAGCCATTCTTTTGTTGAATTACTTGTATGCTTTGGGTCATTGTCCTGTTGCATCAACTATCCTCTGAAGAGCTTCAGTTGGCGGACAGATGGTCTTACGTTTTCCTGCAATATGTCTTGATAAACTCTGGAATTCATTTTTCCATCAATGACAACAATACGTCCTGGCCCTGAGGCAGCAAAGCAGCCCCAAACCATGATGCTCCCTCCGCCATGTTTTACAGTGGGGATGAGGTTTTGATGTTGGTGTGCTGTGCCTTTTTTTCTCCACACATAGTGTTGGGTTTTTTCCAAACAACTCAATTTTGGTTTCATCTGTCCACAGAATATTTTGCCAGTAGTGCTGTGGAAAATCCAGGTGCTCTTTTGCAAACTTCAAACGTGCTGCAATATTCTTTTTGGACAGCAATGGCTTCCTCTGTGGTGTCCTCCCATGTACTCCATTCTTGTTAAGGCTAGGGTCAGACGAACGCATTTATCACGTGCGTTTAGCCGCACAAAATCACGGCCGTGCTAGCAGCAAATGACGTCCAATGCCGGGGAACATACGACGAACGGCCGCACGAAAGTTCGTCCGTGCAACGCAAGTGGCCAACGAACGCATTTTTTCGAGAACGTCAAACCGCTACTACTGACGTACAGAGTGCGCTGCGTCCGCATAGCGGCGTGTTTGCGTGATTGGGAGACGTCAGACGCTGCACACGTCCGGCCAACATAACGTCCAGACGCAAAAGTGTTTTATTGATGATCCGTACAAAATCACAGACGAAAATGCGCATCCTATGACCGCTGTCGCGTATTCCGTGAAAAAATACGTCCATTCGTTCGAACGCACTTTTTCACGGACAACGTGAAAAATGCGTTCGTCTGACCCTAGCCTTAATGTTTTCCTTATTGTAGATGTGTAAACAAAAATGTTAGCATGTGCCAGAGATTTCTGTAAGTCTTTAGCTGACACTCTAGGATTCTTCTTTACCTCATTAAGCATTCTGCACTGTGCTCTTGCAGTCATCTTTACAGGACGACCATGCCTAGGGAGAGTAGCAACAGTGCTGAACTTTCTCCATTTGTAGACAGTCTGTCGTACCGTGGACACATGAACATAAAGGCTTTTGGAGATACTTTTCTAAAACTTTCCAGCTTCATGCAAGTCAACAATTCTTGATCGTAGGTCTTCTGAGAGCTCTTTTCTGTGAGGTATGGTTCACATCAGGCAGTGCTTCTTGAAACCAGTAAACCCAAAACTGGTGTGTGTTTTTAAAGGGCAGGACAGCTTTCAGCAACACATCCAATAATATCACACTGATTGGACTCAAGGTTGGCTCACTCTTGGCTCCAATTAGCTCTTGGAGAAGTCATTAGGCTAGGGCAGGGGTCAGCAACCTTGGCTCCCTGATGTTTTGGGAACTACATTTCCCATGTGGCACAGTGAGCTTAATGGGTGACTGAGCAT
The DNA here is from genome assembly GCA_009667805.1 of Leptobrachium leishanense. Classification (NCBI taxonomy): domain Eukaryota; kingdom Metazoa; phylum Chordata; class Amphibia; order Anura; family Megophryidae; genus Leptobrachium; species Leptobrachium leishanense. The sequence continues at coordinate 74,245,640 of CM019067.1, read as the reverse complement.
CATGGGAGATGTAGTTCCAAAAACATCAGGGAGCCAAGGTTGCTGACCCCTGCGCTAGGGGTTCACATACTTTTTCCACCCTGCACTGTGAATGTTTACATGTTCTGTTCAATAAAAACATGAAAACCTATAATGTTTGTGTTGTATTATTTTAAGCAGACTGTTTTTCAAATTGTTGTGACTTAGATGAAGATCAGTGCACATTTTATGACCAATTCATGCAAAACTCCACGTAATCCCAAAGGGTTCACATACTTTTTCTTGCCACTGTAGATGGGAGAAGAAAAGCAAAAAGTATTCAGGCGCACCTAAGCAGTAACTTAGTATATTATTCCAAATGCATTTTGTATAGCAGCTATTTTGGGAACGTATAAACTGGTAGAGAAAGCACTCTGAAATAGAATAAAAGTAATATTTTATTACTTTATTATTTAATAATAAAGTATTACTTTTATTCTATTTCAGAGTGCTTTCTCTACCAGTTTATACTTTCCCAAAATAGCGACTATACAAAATGCATTTGGAATAATATACTAAGTTACTGCTTAGGTGCGCCTGGAATACTTTTTGCTTTTCTTGTTCTGTCGTGTCCTTGGAGGCGTGTGGACACTTTGTATTCTACCACGGCGGCACCCCTTTCTAACGTTTATTTAATTAATATATACTTAAAGCACATAGAAGCGCTGCCTCCACATTCACACTATTTAAATTACTGATGTAGATGGGAAATAAAATATGAAAAAACATTTTGTCCGTCAAAAATGCTGCACATAAAAAATGCAGTCCGTCTGACTACGTTCCATCACTCACACACAAAGCTATGCGGACGTGGCGCACGCCGCACGTCCGTTCTAGTGGTTTTACGTTCTTGCCTAACTTGTGTCCGTTTGCCGCGTCCGTTGTGCGTCTGCACTTCTGTGCGGACGTACTTCGTATGTGGGTCTCTATTGATCGCAATTGTATGCTACCACGGACGTTAAAATGTGCGGCAACACGGACGTGAACCCTGCGCTCGTCTGCCCCGAGCCTAAACCGCTGGCAATAAAAGTGACTACACCCCTAAGTGAAAATGTCCAAATTGGGCCCAGTGTCATGCGACTCGCTAGTGTTACAAGGTCTCTGGTGTGCTAAATTTGGTATCATCGCTCGCACGCTCTCATACTAGTCACTGGAAGCTCAACATGGCACCTCATGGCAAAGAACATTGAGGATCTGAAAAAAAAGAATTGTTACTCTACATAAAGATGGCCTAGGCTATAAGAAGATTGCCAAGACCCTGAAACTGAGCTGCAGCATGGTGGCCAAAACCATACAGCGGTTTAACAGGACAGGTTCCATTCAGAACAGGCCTTGCAATGGTCGACCAAAAAAGTTGAGTGAACGTGCTCAGCATCATATCCAGAGGTTGTCTTTGGGAAATAGACGTATGAGTGCTGCCAGCATTGCTGCAGAGGTTGAAGGGGTGTAGGGGGGCGTGTGTGTGTGTGTGGGGTTCAGCCTCTCAGTGCTCAGACCATACGCCGCACATTCATCAAATTGGTCTGCATAGCTGTAATCCGAAAAGGAAGCCTCTTCTAAAGATGATGCACAAGAAACCCACCAAACAGTTTGCTGAAGACAAACAGACTAAGGACATGGATTACTGCAGTGTTTCCCAAACCTGTCCTCAGGACCCTCGCCTCGCCAGGTATGCAGGATATCTGAAGCTCAGCACAGGTGATATGAACTGCTGCTCAATAATTGCAGGATTCAGTCTAACATCTGGTCTGTTTGAGGGTCCCGAGGACAGGTTTGGGAAACACTGGATTACTGGAACCATGTCCTCTGGTCTGAGGAGACCAAGATAAACTTATTTGGTTCAGATGGTGTCAAGCATGTGTGGCGACAACCAGCTGAGGAGTACAAAGACAAGGGTGTCTACAGTAGAGATTTAAAATTTCTGGAAATTTTGAAACCGTGGAAAAAAAATAAAAATTTCCCGTTTGTTTCTGGAAAAATTGGAAATTTTTGGAAAAATTTAAAATATGCACCATGGAGTCGGTTTACAAATTTAAAATTAATTTTGTTTCACTTGAATTTGCTTTTTAGAATTTTATCTTTTGTTTCAAATGGAATAACAAGCATGGACTGCACATGATCGTATGAGAAGTAACAACTATGAGAACAAGTAACCAGCCCTCCGTTTCCAAAAGAGCAACAATAAAAGCAAGAAACCATCAACATAAAAACAGAAATATATATTTATCAAATTTGCCCCTTAGCACCAATAGCAAAAAGAAGTAACTGCATTATTTGTGCCTGTAAGATATGGATACATCAATATTTAAGCTCCACATTGAGGTTTAACTTTCAAGTGGTGCTTAAAAAAAAAAATAAAAAAATAATCGAGAAAAGGAAACAAAAGACAACATATACATGCAATTTAAGCTCATTTTCTGATCCATCATTTTCTTTTTCCTCTCCTCCATATTTGTCATTTTTCTCATTGACTCCTAAAAACTTAATAGAAGAATTAGTCAGCGCCCAAATATGTACCACCACCAGTATACCAATGCCAAACCAGACATATAGAGGTTTCCCCCAAACCAATGTGACAACAGATATGATTATACGTATCTGGCAGCGCGATTACGGTCGCTTCTTGGCATTCAGGTGGTCCTCACGGTGTGAATCGTTAATGTCCAATATGGATTATATATAAAAAACACAAATTGCTAAATAAATAGTGCAGGGTGCACAAGCAGTAGTGGAATAGATGACAATAAACTGTTCCACTCACAGACAAAGAGCCCCATCACTGGCTCTGAGTGGTTCCAAGCATTCGGGTCCTTTGTCTTCTTTATGGTTTTAAAGGAGACCCACTCCCTTTAAAATTAGTGTTGTCTTTCACTCATCGGATATGGAAGAGAACATAAAAACAGAAACCTTCTTGTGCAGGTCCGCCAATATATTTATAAATAATATGGTTATAATATCAACTCACATTGGGTGGAGCTTATAGCCAAGCTCTGGGTGGGAATGCCGGTGGATTTATTGGATAGGTTAAATCCACGAATACCTCTAATGAATTCCAAAGCAATAGGGACCAAATTCTTCTTTATAAAAGAAAAACCTTTAATTTAAAATAAAGCATATTAAAATCATATATTAAATATAATATAAAAGTGCTCTGTAGATCGCCAGAACGCGTTTCGCCATGAAATTAGGCTTCTTCAGCTGGTTCTTCCAATAAATCCACCGGCATTCCCACCCAGAGCTTGGCTATAAGCTCCACCCAATGTGAGTTGATATTATAACCATATTATTTATAAATGTGTTTTTGTGTTTTTTATATATAATCCATATTGGACATTAACGATTCACACCGTGAGGACCACCTGAATGCCAAGAAGCGACCGTAATCGCGCCGCCAGATACGTATAATCCTAAAAACGTAATGTTTGCACAAATTGAAACAAGCGTTTCTCTTTCACGGGTTAGTTTGCTGCTTGATTTGGTATGAATATTAGCAAACAGAGCAATTGATTCTTTCACAGCAGCAGCAGAAGATGCAGGAATCTGCAGGAAGCGAGATGCAAGAGGTGTCAGAGGTCGTATTGTGCAGAGACCTTGTCACATGTTGCAAGAGGGATATGATTTGCAGAATCCCAGACTGTACTGGAGAGAACATTAACAGGGATCAAATAGGGACAGATTTAACCTCTTAATTGTCAATTAAGGCCTGAGAAGACAGAAACTATCAACTGTATCTTAACAACCACTGTAGGAGGTACAAGATGAAGCTCCCAATCAAGCTAAATTGAAGCCTTTTCCCTGCAACACCCCCTAGAGGCTGAAATACATATTTGTTTGCTGCTTTCATATTGCATCAAGACGTGTTACTTGAATTGTATTCCAGGATTTGCTCGTGTTCAGCCGAGAGAACTTCTAAAGATTTAAGACTTTAAATAAAGTCTCAGAAGTCTTTAATTAAGGTTCTAATGCTATGATATGGTATTAAATCTATATTAGACATATTATAGATCATTGTAAAAGAACATATCACACATTTTTTTTCTCTCCTGGAAAAACACAAAAAATGGCTTTGGAAAAAAACTGAAAAAAAAATAAAAAAAAATTTCCCCAATTTTTCAGGCCTTCCCATCTTTAGTCTACAATAAAGCATGGTGGTGGGCGTGTCATGGTCTGGAGCTGCACAAGTGCTGCCGGCACTGGGGAGCTACAGTTCATCGAGGGAACCATGAATGCCAACATGTACTGTGACATACGGAAGCAGAGCAGGATCCCCTCCCTTCGGAGACTGGGCCACAGGGCAGTATTCAGACATGATAACGACCCCAAACACACCTCCAAGACGACCACTGCCTTGCCAAAGAAGCTGAGGGTAAAGGGGATGAGACCAGCCAAGCATATCTCCAGACCCTAAACCCTATTGAGCATCTGTGGGATATCTTCAAACAGAAAGTGGAGGAGCAAGGTCTTGAACATCCACCAGCTCTGTGATATTGTAATGGAGGAGTGAAAGAGGACTCCACTGGCAACCTGTGAAGCTCTGGTGAACTCCATGCCCAAGTGGGTTAAGGCAGTGCTGGAAAATAATGGTGGCCACACAAAATATTGACACTGAGCCCAATTTTGGACATTTTCACTTAGGGGTGTAGTCACTTTTGTTGCCAGTGGTTTAGACATTAATGGCTGTGTGTGTGGAGTTATTTTTAGGGGCAGCAAATTTACACTGTTATACAAGCTGAACAATCACTACTTTACATTGTAGCAAAGTGTCATTTATTCAGTGTTGTCACATGAAAAGATATAATAAAATATTTACAAAAATGTGAGGGGTGTACTACATATATATATAAAAAATATCACACATTACTTTAGAGAAGCCCATCAGCTCACTCCATAATCCCCCAATGTACCTTCCATGCTCTATCTTCCCCGCACAGCCCCCATGCACTCTCTGCTACTTCACATACACCAGTATTATGCTCACATCAGTGTGTCACCCCTCTCCTCTTAAGACACAGGGCAGTAGGAGAGAGGACACTGGTCGAGAGCTTACAATCTAACTTGTGTATTTGTTGTTCTGTCTCACCCATTGTATAGCGATATGGAACTTGTTAGCACTTAACTTGCAACTGTAACCACACAAGGAGTGAATAGGTTTATTATTGAATCTCTCCTGCACTTTTAGCCTCCCTGGTAAAATGCTTTACCGTATAAATAAATTTCAAATAAAGTTGTCAACTATAGTTCAAGAAAAAAAAAAACTTTAAAAAAAAAGGGAAAGGTGGCTTTATATACCATGGAAATACATAACATAATATTATATGGATGATCAATAAGTGCACTGTCACCCTAAGTGACTCACTATATGGTGGTGAATGTGCTAGCGCCCAGGATATTGCTTGATGAGATTGCAAGTGTCAGCTGAAAGCTCAGACAAGCAGTGTGCCATTTATACAGCTTAAACACAGATTCCCCTTGCCGCCAGTTCAGGCTCAGTCGTAGTCACAGAGGTTGTAGGTCACTACATTGAGTAGAGTGCTAGGGCGCCATGAACAGCACTATAGCTGACTGGCTAGGTGACCCGTATGAATGTCTGACTACTTCAAAGCATGACTGAAAAGGAAAGAACGCAGACATCAAAAGGGAAAAATAGAAAATTGAAAGGCCTGATAGGGTATCACTGCTCTATAGCTCCAAAACAAAAGATGTATTTGAAAAATTTTATATTCTGTATACTTTCACTCGCTAGACAGCAGTAATCAACTTTTTAAAAAAGGGACATTGTCTACACAGAGTGACCACTTAATCATTTCTTAGTTGGTAACACTGTTGTGAGCTCCCAGCTCCACCTTCCCCCCTCTGAGTCGGGTCATGGAGGGCCACTTTAGCCATCTAAATGCAGGGACTTAGTCCTGTCCAGAACCTCAGCTCAGGTTTCACGGCTTGGGGACCTTTGGGAACTAGACCTGGCCAATAGTATCAAAGCCCTTCTGACACTGAATTGGTTGCAGCACCCAGTCCCATGTGGTCGTGTGACCTGCTGAGCTGGCAGCATGTCATATCCTGCAGAGATCAGTGGGAGACCAGCATTGTATTTAGGCAAGCTTTTAAAGGAAACTATAAAGCATTAAAGCAGGAGGGGGGGGGGAACTGTCATGAGGGGTTAAGGTTTAATCCCTCCGCTTCTTATCCTTTCTCATTTCAATCCTATTGTAGCCCTTTAAATGATAAAACGCAGAGACAATCAAACTAATCTAAAAGGTTCTACCGGTAGCTAAACTTTAACAAAAGTGTAAAAGTAACATAAAAAGGAGCTACACTTTCCTTGCCTTAATCTAAACACATCGTACGACTCCCAGTAGTCTATGGATATACATTGTTAAAAAGTCAGACAAACATACTACACACTAAATAAAACATATAAAGTAGGTTCTGCTTCATGTCACAACAGTTATGTCCTGCAACAATTCATTATATACACACGATCCATCCTCTCAGATTGTGGAATCGGAATGCACTAAAAGATTACAAGCAGAGTTATTATAAAACAAATAAAAAAATAAAAAAAAGGATTAAAATAGGTCTCAAAGTGGAAGATCATAGTGCTTAAAACTCATTTCCAAAACATAATAACGGGTGGTGTAACGCGCTCGTATGATTAATACCGGCTGGAGATAAATGTGGCTGTTAAATAAAATGAAGTGCTGCGAGTACATCTGGAAAAGGATATCTAACCATCTATAGGCAGGGAGTGCTCTAAAGTCCATATAGGAGCGAGTTCTTATTGCTTAGAGTGTGCTGAGCAAGTAATGCATATCCATAAGGGTCAGGGAACAGGAAGTGAGCTGGTGCCCCAGGAAGTGCTAGTGTGCAGGAGAGCCAGCTCAGAGTCAGAAAACCACCACTGACCTCATGTCCTATAATAAAGAAATTGCTGTAAACAGAACCTTGTGGATCATTTCAGTACATTAAAAAGCTGAACAACACATGGTACCAGAAGTGGATGTTTCTTCAAGTTCTACCAGTTACCAGCAAGTAAAGCAACATGGATCTGCAACAAGGTGCATCACATGGCCAGCAAACCTCACAGAGCTTACCTGTGAGAACTGATAGCCTGAAGTCACCTCCTGAAATCAGGTTTGTGGATAATCTGGAGGAAGTGTGGAGAACATTCAAGCAGAGATTTATCCTCGATATAAAAGCAACAAACACCTGCACTTTGCCAAGTGATCAGAAAGTAGCATTGCTCTTAACTATTGCTGGAGCAGAAGCCTTGGACATTTATAACAGCTTTCAATTATCTGAATCTGATGGTGAGAATTATGAGATGGTTATGGAAAGATTTGCTGCATATTGTACATCAAATAAAAATTAAACATGAGCGTTTTGTATTTAACTCCAGGATGCAGCTGCCACATGAGACGGAGGAGTTTGTCACTGACCTAAGATTAAATAGCAGGTCTTGTAACTTTGGCCCCCTGCAAGAATCTTTAATCAGAGATAGGCTGCGACCGTAATAAAATATGTGAGAGACTACTAAGGGATTGTGATTTGACTCTGCAGAAGGCGGTGTCCATTTGTCAGCCTGCAGAGCAGACCAAAAAACAACTAGATGTTTTGTGTAAGCAAGATTGTCAGAAACTGGTTAATGAAGTCAGAAAACACAGATCTGCAGGTTCCAGAAGACCGTTCTTTCCACAAATGTCAGAGGAGACCAAAGAATAAAGTGAATGTACAAGATGCAAAATACAGAGGTGGGAAATGTGGAAAAATTCATGAGTTCCGCAAATGTCCAGCCTATGAACAGAAATGTAGTATCTGCAAAAAATATAATCACTTTGCCAAACAGTGTAAGCAAGCTACACAACTACATGCTGTTGATGATCTTTTTGTGGATGTGGTCAATCAAGTACCTACAACAGATAGGGACTGGATTGTAGAGGTAGAAGCTCATGGTGTACTGATACCATTTAAAGTAGATACTGGAGCAGAACCCAATGTTATTCCAGAAGCTCTAGGGAAACAACTGCAACCTAGACCTAAAACTTCAGAAACAAACTAAAGTACTGAAAGCATATAATGGACTCGACATTCCAACTGTGGGTCAGTGCATACTCACCCTAAAGCATAACTCCACAGTAACAAAACATCCGTTTATTGTGGTTCCTGGAGAAAAGCTTCCTTTAATTGGATTATGATCTATACAACAACTAGGGCTTGTCACCAAGCTCTTTGAGATTACAGAATTGATGCATGAGAGTCTCAATACCCTACTTGAAAAGTATAAGTATGTTTTCAGTGGACTTGGTAAACTCCCCATTAAATATAAAATTGCCTTAAAGCCGGAAGCACTGCCTGTGATTCACGCTCCTCGTAAAGTACCAGTAGCTCTACGTGACTCACTGAAAAAAGAGTTACAGCGCTTGATGAACATGGATGTACTCAAGCAGGTACATGAACCAACTGAATGGGTTCATTCTTTGGTTATTGTGGCTAAAAAGGACGTTCCCTAAGGTTGTGCCTGGACCCTATAGAGTTAAATGCAAGTATTAAAAGGGAACACTAGCAAATACCAACACAAAATGAAATTCTAGGGGAGATGGCTGGTGCTCAGCTGTTTACAGTTCTTGATACCTCTAATGGATTTTAGCAGGTACCTCTGGAGAGACGGCGCATACGTACTTTCAATACACCCTTTGGAAGGCACGGTTTCAAGCGTCTTCCATTTGGTCTGTGCTCCGCACCTGAAATATTTCACCAAACCATCCAGCAAGTGTTTGATGGGGTAGAAGGTGTCAAAGTATACATAGATGACATTTTGATATGGGGTGCTGATGAAGTTGAGCATAATGGACTTGAAAAAGTACTACAGATTGACTAAACTTTAACCCATTGTCATGTGCAAAGTGTAGATTTCTTCAATCAGAAATTCTGTATCTGGGGAGAGATCATCTCAAATTCCGGAGTGAAGCCTGACCCTGCCAAGGTTAAGGCCATTAAGGACATGCCAAGCCCAGCAAACAAGAAAGATTTGCAAAGATTTCTGGGAATGGTAACCTACTTGGGCAAGTTCATTGCGAATCTGTCAGACAAAACTAAACACATGAGAGGTATACTAGTAAAGGCTGCCGAGTGGCACTGGGGAAAGGCGAAAGAGGCTGAATTTGTCTTCCTAAAGGAATTGCTAATGACAGCACCTACTAATGCAGTTTTTTGATGCTTCACGTATAACAACAATTTCCACAGATGCCTCCAAAGATGGACTTGGTGCAGTCCTTTTACAACATGATGGCACAGGGTGGAGGCCTATTGCTTACGCAGCAAGGGCATTTACAGAAACGGAATACAAGTATGCTCAGATAGAAAAGGAGACACTTGGCATATAGCATTTGGCGGTGATGCATTTCACAATGTCTATGGGACTTCATTTACAATTGAAACGGATCATAAACCATTAATAACTATATCTCTGAAAGAGTTGTGGAAAACTCCACCTAGAATTCAGAGACTGCTGTTCAAGCTGCAAAAAAATGACTATGTGTTGGGAGTTTTCACCTGGCAGACATCTTTTAATCGCAGATACATTTTCACGAATTTGGCCTAAAAGGACCAGGTCTCTGGGTGATGGAATCGATTCTGATGTGGATGTGAATATTAACAGCATTGTGATGTCAGGCATGATTTCACCAGTCATGTGGAAAAAACTGCAACAAGCTACAGCAGAAGATGAAACTCTTCAAAATGTGATACAAGCCATACTTTCAACTTTCAAATTTACATGCTGAAACAATATCTTGCACACAGGGATGAACTATCAGTGCTTGACAATGTACTCTTGAAAGGCAGGAGATTGGCTATTCTAGTTGCTCGCAGACAAATGCTTACAAAAAAAAATACATGAAGGACATTTAGGAATACAGACGTGCAAGAGAAAAGCAAGGGAAATTCTTTTCTTGTCTTCCATGATGAGTGACATAGCAACTTTGGTCTCTTCGTGCCCTACTTGTCAAGTGTTTCAGCCAGCCAGACCAAAAGAACCTTTACTTCAGGATGATATGGTGAAGATTCCTTGGCATACAGTGGGAGTGGATATATTTTCACTTGATGATACGTGATAACCTAGCAGTGCTGGACTCTTACTCCTCATACCCCGAGGTTGCAAACTCAAGAATATGTCCTCAGAGCATGTATGCTGGAAATTACGAGCAACATTTTCAAGATTTGGCATACCTACAATCCTAAAAACTGACGTTGGTCCCCAGTTTTCATGCAGGTACTTTAACCCATTCACTGCGGAGGACGTGTGGGGAACGTCCTAATTGACTCCCGCTATATGCGGGGGGCGTTCCCCACACGTCCTCTGCTTGCGGGAGCCCCGGCGGAGATACTCACCTCTCTGTCCGGAGTCCCGCGACATTCTGGCTTCAGCAAGGCCAGGCGCTGAAGATTGGCATTTACGTCGGGGGGGCCGGCCTTTGTAAAACTTGCCAGATATGAAAGTATGTACGGTCGGACCTGACAGGAAAGTGTCCACCTAAAAGTATTTTTATGTAATCCCTCTTTTATTCTGTACAAAAATCAGGCGCTCAGTTGCCATAGTGACCAAATAAAGGTACTTTTAGAACAAAGTTCTCAACCTCTGCCTACAATTCCCAAAATTCTTTGAATTTAATAGTTGCCCAGAGAATCATGGGAGCTGTAGTTCAGAAACATCTAGGTGTTGTTGGTTTTACAGACTATCCCAGTCTAATGCCCATCTGGTGACTGCTTTCGCCATTTATTTTTTTTCCCTTTTTTTTTTGTTTAATTCTTGTTCTTCCTGTTATATGGAATCTGAATATATTTTTGTAAAATGGGTAGACAAAGTGTGGATGCCCATGACCTCTCAAATACTACTGCATTGTATGGCACTGTATTGTGTGCACTTCCACACTCGTATGCCTGAAAATAAAGAATTTATAAAAAGAAAAAAAAGGGTCCATGGTGGGGCGCTAGGGGCAAGTTTGAGATACATGGTGTAGAGCAGTGGTTCCCAAACGTGGTCCTCAAGTTCCCCTAACAGTCCAGGTTTTAAGGATTACCTTGAGGAAATGCAGACTGAATCCTGCAGTCGCTGAGCGGCAAATCATATCACCTGTGCTGTGCTTCACATATCTGCAAACCTGACTTGTTGGGGGTACTTGAGGATCACGGTTGGGAACCGCTGATGTAGAGAATATCCTCTTGATGGTCAGGAGTACTGTATATGTCCACATGGCATCCTGGCTCAAACTTAGTAGGATATATGTTGTGCCAACTTGGCACTGGGACCCAAGGTACGAGCTATTAAGCATGGTACCCAGGCATGCATGTTCTATGCTTCCAGAGAATGTGGAGGCAGCACTCTCCCCAGCTAGACACCAACACCATCTACAGAGCTGTGTAGGCACCATACTCTCCTACATCCTCCTACTTCGGTCCTAAGCTCCAGCGGTGACAGTCTTCCGGCTGTTGCAGACTGCTCGGCCGGCCTCCAGGCCCAGCCGAGCCGTGGGCGCGCCTGAGCCTTGAAGGCCCAGCCGAGCAGCTTGTTCGGCTGGCCTTTGGGATCAGGCGAGTCCCCAGCCTCCAGGCCCAGGTTCTCATGTCTGATTTTCGGCTGAACCAATCCTGAATTTTCAGTATCGGACAGAAATTTTCGTTTCGGTGTATCCCTACTGTGCATAGTGTGTTAAGTTCTGGGGTGAGTGAAGAAGATATAATGTTACTGTGCAAAATCTCATGCAAGTTACAAATTCTTTGGGTCCTGCCAAACAGACAACTCGAAACTGCACAGCTGCACATCTAGCCATCACAAACAGCATGTTAAAACAAAAACTTTAAAGCAGCGAACAATTGAAAACAAAAAACCACAAGAACAGAAGAATTGGTGCATGTCCGTCCAAAAATGCCAAGGGGAGTGAGGGGGTTCCAAATAAAATAAACAAAACACATGGTTTCTATGAAGACACTTTAACATGCCAGGAAAGGTGGGTGCGAATAATTCTATCAATTAAGCATTTCAAAAAGCTAGTGAGAAAAAAAAAAAGAAAGAAGTGTCAGGCTCGAATTCTTGCGCGCACACAAAACCCAGCCATGGTAACACTACTATTTTTAGAGCTTGCTGGAAGTTCTTCTTCCAACAGCGTATGCATATCTGTACTCATCACCTAGCAGCTCCAGGCCTCCATCATCATCAGCGGCTTGTCTGCCATGTCTGGATACCACTTGAACGTGCAATAACTGTCCATAAAGCAAGTCGTAAATGTGGAACTGACCTATAGCAAAAATAGCTAGACAAGCAAATAAAGTGGGAGAGAAGGGGACACAGGGCTTTGTCAGTTGCTTCAAGTTGAAAACGAGAGCAATCTCAATGTATCCTTCCTGGGAAAATCCTTTATAAGTTCTATATGAAGCACCAGATTATAAACATATTTTAAAAATTTCACAATTTGTTTAATTTTAATTATATCTATAAACACCTATAGTAATTCCATCTTTATAAAGATCTAATTTCATTATATAGATGCCCCTATTTATGCAGTTAAAAGATGCAAATCACTTCTAATTCATATTACTTTTAGCTGGGTAACTAGAAAATGATATATATTTGCAATTAATACATTTCTTTTAACTATTGATAATTGAGCAATTTAACAGAATAAAGTTTATAATCTAATCAATTACGTAAAGCAATATAATTGCTTTAATAGATATTGTAGTATTATCTAGTATTTGAAAGGTTATCACTGCATTAATGGACACAGCAATTCAAAGCACAGAATTGCCATATAATTGTCACATATTGCAAGTAAAAAGTGGCTGTGTTGGAGGGCTCTAATATTAAATGTACAGGTTTATTCAGGAAAGATGAAACTCAGGAGAAGTGGGAGGAGAAGTGAACAAGCGAGGTCAAAATAGCCAAACCAAAAAATTCTCCCATTTATCTCACTTTCCAAATCGGCTATTTGCTCTAGATTGTTCTCTTCTCCAATTCTCCAGAGTGTCACCTTTAGTGAATAGTCCTGTTAATAAAAATATAACCAATGTCAGATTTCGTTTGATAGAATTATGAGCAAAAGAATGGGCACGTTAGTCTCTAGGAAGCACTTTAAGGATAGTAATTGAATGAATACACATTGTAATCAGTCTTAATAGGTATTCACACAGAATAGTTTTTAATTAAACTCATTTTAATAGGACAGTTTGTAGGTGCATCGGGAATGTCAGTGGTAGGTTAGTAGTAACTCATATTTCAGAGGATGAATTCGGAACAGAATTCACACCAAAAGCAATACTTTATAGTAAATACATTCTTATAAATAAGGATATACTTACAGTACATTAAAAGAGACTTTCTCAGCAACATAGTCACCCATGTGTGCACATATAGAGGTCACAACTACAAACCAGCAAATACATCCACAGGAAGATGCCCAGTGTTGGCACAGGCAAATAAGCAAGCCAAACAGATAAGGCAGAGACACCAATTGTGTACCATAAAAGGTACATCAAGGTAATGCAAGTTGAACATCACGAGAAATCAGATGGCAAAAGTTATCAAACTAGCAACCTGAGCCTGGTACCAGTAAGACGAAGAGAGAAAAAGGTCTACATACAGGGTAATCCAGACATGGACCCATTGCTCGATGCGCCTAGAGGGGTGTCAGCTATACCCTCCTGACTAGGCCTAACAAGGCCAAAACGATCGTCGACGGTTGCTGCACCTCTCGTTTAGGGATGACGTCCTTGGCATTCAGTACTGGCCACCCTTTCTGGGTGAGAGCAGACTGATTTGCATATGGAGCAGTTGTCCCTGTAATGGCACAATCGAGCCAAACCCTTGTGAGACCTGAGCGGGCACCCACCGTAGAGCAGAGACACTAGAGCCACTGTTCATCCTCAGAACCCTCACAATCCTCTCTGTTCCTCACTAAAAGAAAAAGGTGACCCAATATTTCAGCAAAAGTGCACCTTTATGAAGGAGTAAGGTGGCATTTTATTGCGGCTTTTTTGGCATTTAAGTATTTGTTTGGAAAGCTACTCCGTTTTAATACCATCTACATTTTGGAAGCATACTTGCATTGTGTGAGCAAGATCTACTACACAACATGTACACACTGCAGCTAGGAAATCAAGTACACTTAAAAAGGCAGGTCACTTGGGATCCCACCGGTCCTCAACTAATTGATATCCTGCTTTTGTGTGTACAAGGTCTACATACTGCAGGGAATACTTTTCCCACACTGCCTGCCAGCATGTATACATCAGTTTGGAAAACCATAAAGTGTTGGATGACACTAAATACTGCATAAATAAAAATATATTTGCACATGCACACACAATGAGAATATGGGGGGGGGGAAATCACCTTATAATACTCAAAAATTTGATTGCTCACCCATACCACAATCTTCGGTAGGTTGTGTGTAATCCAAGATATTTAATTGTGCGACATGTGTTGCAGGTGGAGTTATAACATCAGCTTTGAATCTCTTCATTGCTAAAATAACCGTTAAACATGTACTTGTTACACTGCCTAGAATGTCCATTTTAACAGGATACATTATTTTGCTGGGACATTAAAGGGACACTGTGCATCCCGACCACTTTAAGAAACTAAAGTGGTCAGGCTTCATGGAGTGCCCCCTTCCCCTCCTCAGCCCTGTTTGGCTGGTAAAGATGAGTGAAGCGGAGGTTCCTCTGCCCACACAGCCGTCACTCAGCAGACGGGATTTCTTGACTATCCCAACTGCTGGGGACCAACTCGAGGACTGATGAGGAGGTCAGCATGGTCTGCGTGCTGACATCATCCACTCTCCCAAATGCTCACAGTCAAAGGTTTTCAGGGAGACAGCAGCTGTGGGCTGGTGCTGTAGTACGAATCCATCGTTTGGCACGAGATATGCAATTTACATATGCGTAACCTTCATATGTAGGCTACGCATGCTATGCAATTTGCGTGAGAAGCTCCATGGACTTGTGTATGTGAAAGCCTAGGCACGGAGAAGAAGTCCAAAGCTGAATGAGTATTTACACCTAAATAAATGGCACTAAAAAAGTATATTTGTGTAGATGCTGTCAGTAGCATCTGCACAATTGTTTAAAGGGGGATGGGAGGGGGGTCTTTATTGCAGAGTGCTCCTTTAATATACATATAGGAGCACATCTACAAGCCTCTAATAGACATTGCGATGTACTGAAAGCCTGGTCATTTCCTGGCAAGGTCTCATCAAGATGGGCAATGAAATGCTAGTCACGACACAATGTGCCAAAGCTTGAAAAGGACACCAGCAGTTACATTTTTAGTAACAATGAGCTATATTAACAGGAGAGCGGGGAAAAAAAGGGTGGGGGTTCATTTGATAGCCCGGCATTCACATTTCATTGTCATTTACAGAACTTACGACAAATTATTCTCACATTGAGGCAAAATGATTCTAAAGGCACAGAACCTCTGGAAGAAAAGAAATGACATTTTAAACTCCTTAATTATTATCTGCTGTAGATCGCGTTGGTTTTTAACAAGCATTATCAGGAGGTCTGCCCACTTACAGCTGTCACCACATACGGAGAAGGAGGAAAGGAAAAAGAGGCTAGAATTTAGTTACTTTGATGCAATTAAACACATTTATAGTTTTAATATGGTTGGTTACGGTCCACGGAATCCAGTACCAATAGATGGCATCTCTAAAATCAGGTTTTACTTTTTCTTCAGTAGACTTTTCAAGGTAAATGTACACAATATCCTGTATATGTTAATGTATTACCTCTCGGCCATTGGCTACACTTCCAACTGATCCAAAAGCAGACAAAACAAGGTGGTCCTCTCCAACGGCCATCTATGTGGTGGTCTACAATTCCTCACAAATGTACAATGTTCACAGGTGAAAGGTACTCATGCCTCTGGTGTGCCATGAAGGACAGTCTGTCCCAAAATTTTTATGTAATTACAAAGCAGGATAGAGAAAGCACAGGTCGGGCATCTTTTATCCAGAATGCGTGGGACCCCGACCATGTCAGATTTTAAAATCCAGAAGAATCCTATGCCAGTAACCAAGAAGATGGTGTCAGGAGAGCCGCATTCTCTTTCCTGCTGCAACTTTCAGCAGGTACACATAATTTCTTCACTGACCAGGTGCAGAATGTAGAGTAAAGAGATCGTGTCGACGGAGCCACGCATACGCACGTTGGGAGAGCTCTACAGCCTTCCACCGCAGACAGGATGCCTGGAATCGGCGAGTCTCCAGGTGGCATGTCACACGCCAGGGCTGCACAGAGTCTCCCAGCATGTGCCATGGTCTGCTGCAGCATTCGTGTCTGGAGTGCCCCCTTTTCTGGATTTACTAAAATCCAGAAGTGCTCCAAAAAGTCCAGTTTTCAGAATTCTGGATAAGGGGTGCCCAAACTGTACCTATAAAAACAACTGCCTTTATTCACCCGCATTAAAACAAAGCTTACAGAGCATATACCTAGTTACAAAATATTCTAACAGGAATTAACATAATAAGATTTCTCTCAAGATTTTCAAGTGGGGTTAAGACTACCAGTCTCGACAAATTTATTAACTTCTTTGCTGTCATTCTGCCACAATCTGCTGTTGCATATACACTCTTTGGCTCCTGTACACTTTGTTTTAATGCACTAAGTGGGTGATCAAATGGAGTTGTTTTTATTGCAACGTTCAGCATCCTGCATTGTGACTACATTTCCTTCTGATGACTCCATGTACAGTTTATCTTCAGTGTAGGACATGCTTGATGTTCTAGTAGAGGTGCTCCATCTTGGTCCTCCAGATGTTTTGGCACTACATTTCCCGCAAGGCTCCGTCAACCTAACAAGTGGCTGAGTAACACCGGAGAGGTTGTTTCAAAACAGGTTGCATCCAATTAGGACTGAATTTTGAGCTATAATAACATCTAAGCGATATGGAAGCAGCGCTACTACTGGTTTCGACTCCTGGAGTCCAGAGGACTCCATGGAGCAAAGTGCAACCCTGCTTGAGGTCACATTTAAGCTGAGGAAAGGACACTGAACTATTTGTTCCCACTCTACCGCTGCTTGGGGCCATAGGAAGTGGTTGATCGCTGCTTTGTATTGCCGGCTTAGAGGTTTGGGATTTGAAAAAGCAAAATCACTTCACAACATGCCCTGAGAGCTGGCATTCATTTCTCAATACTGTCTCGTTTTGAGAATACACTACCATGGAATAACTCCTTTCTCCTCTAGGTAGCATCAAATTGAAGGCTCCTAGACAATATATAAAAACCATTAATTTACAGCAAGCAGCCACAACTTCCAAACCGCAAGCAACGTTGCTGGCGCCACTAAGCCAATGACTGGAGCCATGATGGCTCAAACCGTCAGTTGGAATCAAGCCCCAAGAAGGCTAAGGTTGAGCACCCCTGTTCTAGTAGGAGGGCGCCACTTCAGAAGATGTTGTTGCTAGGCTAATATTGCTAGTCCTTAGATTATATTTTTCAGAGGCATGTAAAAACTGTTGTTTATCATACTTTCTTTTTCTGAGCCCATACATTTTAGAAAATTGTGCCGCTCACATTATGACTGCCACTCTGTAGAGCCATCAAAATGTCTGGACGAGTTTCTATGATTATACCTGTACTCCTTGTAAAACATTTTGTGCCATTCAAGACAATTAATTCTCTTTGTTCCTCATATAGGAGTTATCTTGGATTGTCTAAAGATCTTATCAGTCCATCACCCAAGGGAAGAAAGAAGTTTACGGATTTGAAAAATGTCATGAAGACAATTCTAGGTCCGCTCGTATGAATAAAGTCTGTTAGGTTTGCGGTTCGTTTTACTGGACTAATGCTAACAATCTTGAGTGTATTTCTTCCCAATTAAAACACAGATTTCAAGTATGTTTATAGCGTGCATTTACATTCCTTTCAATCATAAAGTCCTCCACAGAACTTGGAAGTTACTGCTTAGTTCCAGCATATCACAGAAACAAGTACACCAAGAAGTAACAAGTTACCTTGGTCTTCTGGCATGTAGGGCTGCAACTAACATTTATTTTCATAATCCATTAGTTGGCTGTTTATTTTTTTGATTAATCAATTCATCAGAAAAAAAAAGAAGAAGTTTTTGTTGTCTTAAAGCAACCACTACTTCCTCTGCCTCCTTTTTTCCTTACGCAATTTACATAGTGTACATAAATTTAGTATGTTCATAGGAAAATTGTGCATCTCACGTAACTTGCGTACTTTTCACGCACAAGGTACGTGAGCGCCTGGTTAGAATAATGGATTGGTGCTGCGTGCGTAGCTCAAGCCCATGTCTGCTTTCTCTCCGAACACATGCACCTATGAGTGCACTGATAAACATGAGGTCAGCATGAAAGAGGAGGTGAGAAGGGGTGGGCACTCCATGCAGCCTGACCACTTTAATAAGCTTAAGTGGTCATGATGCTTAGAGTGCCCTAAAAAATAAATAAAATTAAAAAAAGAAGGGAAGGAGTTTGGGCATGGGACAGGACTTGAGTGTGGGAGGGAGGTTGGAGGAATGGACCAGACCAAAGGTAGAGATGGCACCTCCTGCCCAGAGGGAGCCAGGGGGTGTGGGGTGATGGCACAGGACTCCTGAGCCAAGTAAGAATAAAACATTGGCAGTACTCCTCCTCCTTCCAGTGACAGTACCCCAGGGTCTCGCAACAGTTCTGTTACTGTAATAAACTATATAAAAACAAACTAGTTTTGTCCAACATAACTCTAGAACTAAATCAGTGAGTAAAGCAGCGGCACATCTTCTTCATAGTACCGTCTGAGGATATTAACTTTTAACGAATTCTGACTCTAACCAGAGTGTGCTGTACACAGGCCCATTAAATCGACCAACTGATTAATCGATAATGAGATTAGTTGACAACAATTTTCATTAATCGATTAGTTGTTGATTAATCGATTTGTTGTTTCAGCCCTACTGGCATGTCATCCATTAAAGAACATTAAAGAACATCGAGAGTACAGGACTACTTGTAGAATGGCATATACGACCGAGTGATTTGGAGGTGGGAGGGATATCTGGCCTTCTTACTTGTTGAAATGGATTTCAAGACATTAAAGTAAAAGAGAAAATGGACACAGGACTATGCCTAAAGTCCTTCAATACAGGCAAAGCAAGTAGGTGTGTAGAAAAAAAATAAATCTATGTAGATGAATGCAAAATGACCTACCTTGAGGCAGCGATCTCCACTTTTGTCCTCGCCACAGCAGCAGATCTCTGGGCTCCTTCAACTGCGCGATCTACTTTTTCTTTTGTTTTTGTGTTTTTTATGGGTATAAGTTGTTTTCTTATACCTCGCACCAAAACATTGTTTTTATATTTCCCTTCTTCTTTCGTGCCGTCGCGAAATATGGTACATCCATACCCATGCCTTCTATTGTTCAACCATTCACCTTCATATTTCATACCATCTGTGCGCTCGCTGACGCCGAACCCTGAGCGCTTATCGTTTTTCCATTCCCCCATATAGGTTTCGGTTGTTGTCGCATCTACACGATCTTCAGTTGGGCAGTAGTCACAGTCTCCATCTCCAAAGCTAATTGTCGAGTTGGCATCACTGGAACTGATTCTACTCATTGCCGCGTCACTCCTCACTGAGCTGCGCTTGCTAGATATGGAGATCTTAGACTCGGACTTCCTCAGTTTAATGCTACCAAGTAGGGATCCTCTTCTGAACAAGCCTTTTTTCTTCCCAGTCATCAGCTCTGAATCACTGTGAAAGTTCAAAACAAAGCCTCCACGTGTCCCTGCTGGACTGTCTGCTCCGATATCCTGTAGCATATTGCCATTGCTTTGTTCACTGCGTAGAGAAGACAAGGAGGTGCGGAGGGGTGAGTGAATGACCGTAGCCATGGCATATGGGACACTCTGCCTCACTCCATGCCCATGTCTCATTCCCCCCATCCACTGTCCTTGGTATGTACCTGCGAAAAAGATTAAAAAGGAAATAAAAAGGCGTTTAGTTGATACAGAAAAAAATACATTGATAAAACAGCTACAATAGTGACATGTGTAATCAGATATCGTGTGTATTTATACAGAGGTTTATAGAAGTGCCTAAATGTAACACTGTAAAGATCATAAACGATCATAAGCACTTTGGGAGAGAAGCATTACAGAGAGACACTTTCAAACACAGCACAATGATTTCCCACTTCCTTTTAAAACCTAGTATTAATTAACATGCATCACGTTCACTTTAAACTGGTTTTTAAAATAAGAGGCTTTAATAAGCATGGAAAGTATAGGTGCAATAAGGAGCTTTAATTCAGACACTATCATGAAAATAACGTTGTACATGCTGATGAGCAATAGGCGTAATAAGGAGCAAAAATATGGACGAGTGTCCGTTCATCTGCTACACTTCAGAAGATCTTGGGAACTTGGTCACCCTGGTCCATGTGGCACCTTGCTGGGTGAAGTTTGAGAAAGGAGAGTGGGCATTTCCAAACCTGTACATCTTAACATGCAAAGTCATCCTTCATGTTCACACATGATGCAACTCATCCCCTGCTCACCTACTCACAGATCATTGAAGCCCATTGGGGCATTGCCCCACCATTCCCAAACCGCTGGCACTAATGGTTCTGATGTCCAGTAAAACTCTCCTTTTCTTCTTCAACCCGAATCCCTCTAGACCAGTGTTTCCAAAACCTGTCCTCAGGACCCTCCGCCTCGCCAGGTTTTCCAGATATTAGCAGCAAATCATATCACCTGTGCTGTGCTTCTGAGTGATTGCAGGATTCAGTCTATATTTCCCCAAGGTGATCTGCAAATCTGGCCTGGTTGAGGGTCCCGAGGACAGGTTTGGGAAACACTGCTCTAGAATGTAAGCTATGAGCAGGGCTCTCTACACCTATTTCCATCCTCTGTATCCTCTTATTCCCTTTGGTTATTGCAAAGTGCTGCGGAAACTGTTGGCACTATAGAAATGATGATAATAAATGTTAAAGAGTAATTTGTCATGCCCAATACAAATTGGGTTCATTTGATAAGGAATCACCCCTTATATCGCTTTTTTTGTTTTTATAGGGATTCTTTTTGGTAACAGTTGACGCTCAGAAGTTTTTTCGGTCTGGCTGACTGTACCTGTCATTTAATTTTGATTCCCATATTTCCCTTTTTTTTCTATGTCAGTTAAAAAAAAAAAAAACAGACCGTGTGGTGTCTACAGTATCTTCCGTCAGTACATCCGTCCGTCCTGCACGCACGCAGCGTGCGCTCAGACTGTGTTCATCTGACATTAGCCTTAGATGTCGGAATCAGTTAAAACAAAAACCAAATATGGAGGGAAAAAAAAAATCATGTATAGCATGTCATAGTTCCAATCTCAGGATTGAAATATGGAGGACTACATTTAGAACTCACAGTAAAAAATAAATAAAAAAAAAACCACACATTTCCAGGTAATAGGAGTTTGTACCAAAAATATCATACAGTTACGATATTGTCATCTGTGATAAAGAAATGCGAACATAACAACTTGCCAAGTGGTGAGCAGGATGTGACTTCAGCAAAGTTGGCAATAGACGGCTACAACGAAACAGAATGGTCTTAATCACGGCAAATACCGCGACTAGTAATGAGCAGCAGTGAAATCATTCAAGGTGCCAGAGACAAGACGAACAAGAAGCAAAAAGAAAAAAAAGGCACATATACAAAATTATGAGTACACAGAGAATCAACAGCAGCCATGGTGGTCTGTCCCTGCTCATGTCTCAACTTTTTTTTTTTTAAAAAGACACTATAAACCTTAAGGTCGGGTGCACACGAGCACACCTAGTGCGCCCGCACTTACCGGTGCCCATCACAGCCATGTGACGTTGCGACGGGGCCGGTCACACACTTGCAAGCGTCTGCCCAGAAAGCCTCCCCGTTGATGCGCTAGGATGCGCGTTGACGGGGCTGCAAAGCGCGATCCTCCATAGGAGGATCCAACGCTGAGAGGGGGCAGACGGGCGTCGAGTGGAAGGAACGTCCACTCTCACGGACGTTTCTTCCACTCTGAAGTGTGCTCATGTGCCCCAGGCCTGTCTGCTCCAGTATAAGTCACTATATGAAAAACCACAACAATTCTCAGCCGCTAAAAGTTCACATCTGTTTCTGCTACCTGGCAAGTTAACGAACGAAAATGAAAAGCGTTTTACATAGGTCCCTGTTGCATGATCCTGCATCTTTTCACATCGCTGTTTTGCTCTGTAGGCTTTGTGTTCAGGTCTTGAAACGACTTCCGAATTTTACACAGATGACAAAAGGGGTTATGCAGCAGGCACCGAATTGGCCACGGAATTGTGAATTTCCCCATACGGTGCAATTTCGTGGTCATTCGACTATTCAAAAAACTGGCGATTCGCCAAATATTGGCGAATTGTCAGCGAAATACGGTGACCTTCAGCAGCAGTGAAATCCTCATAGATTATTTAGAGAACACCGAACAGCACCAAAATGTCAGTGAAACGCCTTGATTTTTGGTGGTTTCATTCAGCAGGTTTAAGCAGGCAAATCCCATAGGTTTCATTGTAATAAAATTCCCTGTTTTTATTAAATATTTATTCAACTGGTTCTTTCATTTGCAGCAAAAAGTATTTTTTTTAGGATTTTTTTTCTGCAAAATTAGATTTATTTTTTTACATGGCTTTTTGTCTTAAAATTCTGTAACAGACCGTTTTATTGTTATTCATCGGACCTTGTATATTATTTCCAGGCATGTACTTTTTTAAAAAAAAACACATTTTAAAAGTTGCAATTTTTTTTTTATTGCCCCATGTTTGGCGGCTGGTCAGCTTTTTCTGGCAGGTGGTCGGCGATCTGTTCGGCGACGGTTTGAGGATCGATTCAGCAGTCTGGAAAGCCGTCTGCATTTTTCGACTGTTTGGCAGATTATCGAATCAGCGGTTTTGCCTCGATTTATGCGTTCGATTTGGCAATTTGAGGATGTATTCAGCTGGTTGATTCGACACACTTCGGGGACCCTGCAGTGAATACTGAATTCACCGCAGAGTCGGCGAACTTAACTAAGGCTAGGGTCAGACGAGCGCATTTTGTACAGACTGTGCGTCTGTGCAGTACGGACGTCCTTTCTGATGGAAGTCGCAGTAGTGGCCACACAGTCAGTTTTTTTCACTGACGTATTTTTTGATGGATGTAGGAGGGAAAATAAATTAAAAAGCAAAACCATTTTGTCCGTCAAAAATGCTGGACGTATAAATGCAGGTTTTATACATATTTCCCTGATGAAGTCTCTGCTTTTATAGAGACGAAACGCATTGGAATGTGTTTTATTTGATGTTAAAATAAATAAATTTTATCAAGAACCTGCATGAATTTTGTTGAGAAATAGCCTTTCTAACCCTGGATGTCCTCGGCGGTGTTTATCTTGGAAGGGGTCCACGGTGCCAATTTCTGCTGATTAAGCCCAGGAGACTTCACATCTTCCATTCCGACCAGGAGGGGTAACATTTAAGATTCACTATATGCCTACAATTTATTCACATCTTGTGAGTTTCATTTAAGCAGGGGCTTGACTATTGACATTTTTATCTGCCATCTGCACCATTGGTGTTCTAATTTATTTTACAGATACCGCTTCATTTCCATTTTGTATCGTTTTAGCACTTGAGAACAGTGCTTTGCAGAACGCAGATATGTATTAATTCTACTTATTGTTGTCACAGTGGGTGGTCACGTTTTTTTCTGTATAAATGCAGTCCGTCTGACCATGTTCCATCACGCACACACAAAGCTACGCGGACGTTGCGGAAGCAGCACACTTTGTGCGGCCGTTCTAGGGGTTGTACGTTCTTGCTTAACTTGCGTCTGTTTGCCGCGGCCATTGTGCGTCCGCAGTTCAGTGCAGACGTACTTCGTGTGTGGGACTCCATTGGCCTTTATTTCACGCTATCACAGACCTACTTTTGTGCGACATCACGGACGTGAATGCTGCGCTCGTCTGACAGAAGCCTAAAACTGCGGCAAACCAAAGAGCACCGAAATGGCGTTGACATGCCATTGCTCGCTGAATAACCCCTAAAATCTTTAAAATGCATATCTTACGTTATTTTTTGTTTCCACTCACAACACCAGGCTGTGTGCTATTTGAAGATGTGATCTATGTCAGTGGCAATGGTATCTGCTGGAGACCATCACCGTGGATTATGGTATTGCATATGTTACATTTCCCAGCCGATTGCTATAAGAGGTAGTGCTCGAGCACAAAGCCACATTGAGAATATCCCTCAAATCATGATTTTCTTCACTGATCAGATGAGAAAAAAAAAAATGGTTTACTTCTCTTTGCAGCAACAGTTGCACTTAATCCTTTCAGACAGATATGTCACAGATATACGTTTGCCGCTCCGTTAAATATTTACTTCTACATTTCACTAACTACGGTTGGTCTTGAGATTATGTTTGTGTAAGCTGTATCACACCAGACAGATGTTTAATTCTCTGAAGTGCTGTGATCTGAGAACAGGTAAACATTTTAATATACAGCTGAGGCGGGCAAATCAGCTCCCAGGTGCAACAAATGGGCTGATTTAAAACAGAGAAGAATGGAAAAAGAACTGTTGGTGTTACAGGCTGCTTTTAATGCATGGCAGCTCTCAACCTAAAATGGTTGTGAGTTTAACCCACTACATCGTCTAGCTATCCCTGGGGGCTGTGACAGGCTTCTAAAGCTGTCATCCACCCAGAAGGCTGTCAATCCGCTCACACTAGACACCGGGCCAGATTTATAACTAGGCAGAGTAGGCATGTGCCTACAGGCGCCCGCCACAAGCGGGGGTGCCTTGCTCTGTATTTAAAAAGGGCTCTTTTATAAAAATTTACAATCATTTAGACCACTGTATCTCTGGAGCCCTGAGGGTTAGAAGGACATATGAGGCATCATTGGAAAGGTCAGATTATGGCCTTTCCAGTTATCTCAAATATATCCAGGTTAGATTTATGCAAAAATAATATTGTTCTCTCCCCCCCCCCAAACACCACACTATTATTCAGTTTACAAATCTAAAGTGAGCAGTGATACTAACTCACCTTCTCATTTCCCACTTTAGCAGAAAGTGTGGAGCTGATGATGCAACACATTGTTCCATCGATAACCTAGACTGTAGCACTGCAGTGAGGAGTGACGGGGGGGAACACTTTGGAACCTTTCAGCTCTGAATTGTACATCGCACAAGGTTAAGTGTGGTGTCGTTGAAAAGGTCAGAGTCTGGTCTTTACAAGGATACATATTACATTGTCAAATTTGTAAAAAATAAAAAAGTAAATACAATTTTTTTTTCTATGTTCTACGGCAGAGTCAAAACATGCTTTTACGTATAAAACTAACGATGCCACTGCACTACCTCAACTAAGGCAACAGATTCTGCCCCTTTTGATTGATCAAAGAGAAACCGTTTCAGTTTTTTAAAACTTTTTCATTTTCCCCCAAAAAGAGAATTTAGAAAGTCATTTTGGCAAGTTTCTTTTTTTTTGGGGGGGGGGGGTGTCAACTTTGGGCGAGTTACTCAAAGTCGATTGTTCAAGGTCTCTCAATAAAGAAGCATTGAGAGGCACCTGATTGACTCCACTCATTATGGCTTCTACTGCATCCTGCAGCATAAGTCATCAGCGTGGAAAAGCGCCAAGCAAAAAAAGAGGAATTTAATCCCACTGAAACAAATGGGACAGGAGCAGTTTGGGGTTCAGGTGCAGCTGAATTAAAGCTTTGGGGTTTCTCTCACATGCCAAGGTTTTTAGCATGGCGTATCCGGTCCTTTAAACAAACCACGAACAAGGCAACTCACAGTAGTTATAGTGGAAGGCAGTGCCTCTTCAGAGACAGATTTACAGAAATCATTACAAGTATAGCTCTGCACCTTTGCCCCGGATGTCAGAGGAGGAGGTTTGTTCAACAGTTCTCTGTGGTTTGTTTGTTAGTAGCAGGTTCAATCCTATCGGAGGCGTTGCGTCCCCGTGTGGGTCAGAGGGGATCATGCCTTTATGTCCCTGCAGGGACAATTGTCTGCATAAGTGTAATTAAAAATCCCTTTATGAAGCAAAGAGGTTCCTCAGCGCATAATTTCTCTTAAGCAGCAATTGTGAATAATCAAATGTATACCACCCACTCACTAAGAGTTCAAAGGAAGGAACCACGGACCATCTGGATGAATGATGTCTATGTGATAGGATCAGCCCTTCCACAGTTGATGGATTATTAGGGCCATTGCTTGGATGGAGCAGACCTAACCAAACAAACTGTAAATAATGGGGGGAGTGGGAATTTACAGCAAATTCACAAATCTAAAATAATTAAAAAATATACATTTATAAAAATATATAGCAGAGAGCAGTGAAACTCCATCATGAATTATCCCTTTAAGATTTTTTTACCAATTCAGGAAAGAATTATTCCCATAGAAACCTTTGCATGTCATTACAAAGATACCAACGCAAGAGTGAATTTCAACAATCAGCCCACACATCAGTCTGATGCAAGATACAACCGGGTACGTTCCAAGTTAAAACCTGTTCTAGCACTCAATAAACAATATGGGGGAATGGGGGGGGGGGGGAAGAGCCCAGCGCGTGTAAAATATATATATATAAAAATCACAAGTATAGCAGTACGTAGTGCTACCTTTTTTTTTTAGGACTAACGTTACATTTAAAAGACAAGCTTTCGAGGGGATTCCGCTCTTCCTCAGGTCTGGAAGCTATACTGATCAGTTCCTAGAATTAAAATCCTCAAAGGACATTTTAAAGACCACCGTGAACGCAAAACATGAAATGAAAATGATCACATATTTTAACACTATAAATGCTGGACTCAATGTGGATTCTGGGTTTTTAACCCATTATCAGAACGTCACATAACATTCAAAATTCTGTCTGATGCTTTGTTTCTTCTTGTTTTCTTTTTTTCCTCATGTTTCTTTTAGTGATGAGCCGAACACTTGTTCGGTTCGCATTCGAACAATTTCAAAAGTTCGAGTTCGAACTCGAACACGAACCGAACTCAATGCAAGTCAATGGGACTCGAAAGTTCGATTTTTAGAGTGCCCTCCAAGAGGGCATATATGCAAGATATTTGCCATAAAAGTTGTATGGGGGTCCGGGTAGTGCCCTGGGGGACAGGAAACAAGGACAAAAAGTTGTAAAAAAAACTTTTTAAAAGGAACAGTGAGTTTTCCATGAAATAAAGGTTAAGAATAAAAACGAAAAATTCCTTCAAATATCATGTCTAGGAGGTCCACATAACCTGCCCGTGAAGTGGCAGCGTCACAGAGGCGCCCGGCGGCCACGTGATCGCATCACAGTTGTGCGACCGGACCTTCCGATGGGTGAGTATCGCGGCCTGTTGGAGGGGAACGCTGGCCGAGTGCTTTTCATGCACGCGGCCAGCTTCCCCAGCGTTCAGTCTGTGAGCGCTGGGGGCATATCCATGAGAGCTGGGGGCAATATCCATGAGAGCTGTTCAGTCTGTGAGAGCTGGGGGCAAGCTACATATCCATGTGAGCTGGGGGCAAGCTACATATCCATGTGAGCTGGGGGCAAGCTACATATCCATGTGAGCTGGGGGCAAGCTACATATCCATGTGAGCTGGGGGCAAGCTACATATCCATGTGAGCTGGGGGCATTCTGTATGTGAGCTGGGGGCATTCTGTATGTGAGCTGGGGGCATTCTGTATGTGAGCTGGGGGCATTCTGTATGTGAGCTGGGGGCATTCTGTATGTGAGCTGGGGGCATTCTGTATGTGAGCTGGGGGCATTCTGTATGTGAGCTGGGGGCATTCTGTATGTGAGCTGGGGGCATTCTGTATGTGAGCTGGGGGCATTCTGTATATATATCTTGGGGGGTATATACATGTGAGCCGGGGCATTTTTATATGAAGTCTGTTCTTATTGAAAAGCGTTCACATGGACATAAAAGTATCGGTACTCATACTTAAAAAAGTGGTATCGGTGCATCCCTAGTCTCCATTGGTCATAATTATATGCTATAACGGACATACAAATGTGCGGCAAAACACGGACGTGATCAGTGTACACGTCTGACATGGGCCTCAAATGTAACGTTAGTCTAATAAAAAAGGTATCACTACGTACTGCTATACTCGTGATTTTGGCATCTGTACTAACATGGCCTATCGAAATATATATATAACAAAACACCAAGAAAGAGCACTCCATATTATTGACCACCTTCTTCCATCATTTTCTGTGAAAAAAAACGGAGGTAAAATGATGGGGATTCAGTTCACAAAGTTATGATCATAATTTGCTTAAGCCTGTCACAGTCGCTAATGTACCCCAACTTTAACAGGTCCTAACTTGACCGAGTCTGCACTTACAGGATCAACTCACCCTGGAGCTCCCCGGCAGCTCGAGGCTTTTATCACCGAAAATGATGGAAGAAGGTGGTCAATAATATGGAGTGCTCCTTCTTGGTGTTTCGTATTTGATACACCAGTTTAGTTCTGAGGTTGAGTGCAACCTTTTGGGAGGTGGAGGTGGAGGTGTGTGTGTTAACATTCTTAAAAGTAGGACCTTAATATTAAGGATACAAAGAAATGAAAGGCAAAGTATTGTTTAAACCAATATAAAAATTTTGAAAAAATACAGTTGTATATTACCAACTCACATGACTGACACTGCATAAGAACCAGCTCAATACAAGTCCCACTGGATCAATAGAGAGTAACCCTCCCTACTACTAGGATCTACAAAATACAAGTAAAATTATCTCATATGGTACAAGAACTTCCTTCATGATAATCCAATAAAAATGGCACATTCAAGTGGATCGGTGTGTGGTGCAACACTGTAAAACTGGTTAATTCTAGATTTCATAGTAACAGTATAAACCCATCGATACAAATCAATCCGAGAAGAATTTGATCGATTCGGATTGCACTCACTGTACAATGTAAAATCCCTAACACTGAATGTTATGCAAGCAGAAGTGGCAATCCAAAATCTAAACCGAACCTTAGGCTGTGGTCACATGACAGCACCGATTGCACACAGTGCGTCCGTTGAAACGGATGCACTTTATAACGGATGAGATTGTGGTTACATTGCATCAGTTAGTTTTGACTGACGTTGAGGAAAAAAAGAAGTTTCTCTACGTCCATTGTAGCTTTTTCACGTCTATGCCATTTTTGCTTCTGTTGCAACATGCATTGCTCGTGTGCGAAAAGGTGCGTACGTGCTTCGTGTGTTGTTCTCTGTTGACTCCTTTGAAAAGCTACGACGGAAAGCAAACAGTGCAGTGAGACGGATGCAAAAATAATGCGCTCGTGTGGTCAGTCAATCGTCTTTGAGAGCAGAAGGAACATCCGTGTGATTGGACGTTCCTTCCACTCTGATGCCCTTCTGGCCACCTCGCTGAGTGCAGTTAGTGCACTCAGCGCTGCAAGGCTCGATCCTCCTATGGAGGATCATGCTTTGCAGCCCTGTCAATGCACATCTAGTGTTTGGATGGGGAGGCTTTCTGCACGTCTGCTTGTAGAGTGTGCATTTCGTGCGCTTGCTGCAGCACGTGACTGGCCCTGTCCAAGCATCACAACGCTGCGCTGGATGCCGGGAGGCACGTCAGTACATGTGCACCTAGTGAGCTTGTCTGACCCTGGTTTTAACATTAATTAAAGTCGTAGCCCTAACATGTGGGTATAGAGGGTATTGCAGAAGTAAAAATTGGGTATTAAAGTGTCATAAGGTTATGGAATGTGGGTCTAGATGGGGTCTGGGGGTGCATGACCCTCAGATCGGTTTTATATTCTTTGATCAATCCAAAACAAAACGTTCCAGTTCGGAACGTTTTTGCCATGCACATCTCTAGCAATCACGCGCATGATTAGCGTTATGCAGTTGTTAAACTTGACTTGCTTTCGTAGGTCATGGGTCCACGGTCTGCAGGTAATCTTCTCTGACCTCCACAGAAACAATGCTGCCTCTTCCCAGTCCAATTGCACTTTAAAGGGAGTCCACAGTAAGTGGTTTAATGCTACCTTTAGGCTGGCGGCACACGAGCGTTAACAGAGAGAGGAAGGAACGTCCGTGAAAGTGGGCGTTCCTTGCACTCGCTGCGCTCAGCGTACAAAGCGCGATCCTCATATGGATACCGGCTGGGTGGAGTAGAAGTAATGTCACTGCTCTGCATGGAGAGAGCCTGTGGAGTCATGGGTTCGATCCCAGCGAGCAACCTCTCCAGTAAGTGTCCTTGGGCAAGACACCTAACGGTACATACTCGCCACCCAGGACATACTTGAAAACAAGAAAAATCTTAATGTATCCTTCCTGGTAAAATCCTTTCTCAAAAAAAAATAAAAAAAAAATATTGCGCTTTGTATCCTGTCAGCGTCCATTTAGCTTTTTGACGGGGAGGGCTTTTTCAAGTCCGGTGGATGGCCTTCCCCGTCAAAAACGCACGGAAGTGCGGGCGCACACGAGCCGTAAATACGCCCGTGTGCCGGGGGCCTTAGGCTAGGGTCAGACTGAGGCAGTGCGAACGCGCGTTCTGGCGCACTTAATCACGGCCGTGCTAGCAGCAGATGCCGGGCAATGACAGCCAATATACGAAGTACGGTCGCACAAAAGTCCGGCTGCGCAACGCAAGTGGAAAATGAACGCATTTTTTCGAGAACGTAAAACCACTAGTACTGACGTACAGAGTGCGCTGCGTCCGCTAGCGGTGTGTGTGCGTGATTAGGAGACGTCAGACGCTGCTAATGTCCGGCCAACATAACGTCCAGATGCAAGAAGTGTTTTATTGAAGATCCGTACAAAATCACGGATGAAACTGCGCATAGTATGACCGCTATTGCGTATTCCGTGAAAAAATACGTCCATTCTTCGAACGCACATTTTCACGGACAACGTGAAAAATGCGTTAGTCTGACCCTAGCCTTAGCCAACGACTGTCATCCTGCTTCCAAGATGCATTATTTACAGACAAGGCATAGAATAATGTGACACTCTAAAAGAGGTGGGAGAAATTCCTAATGGAAATGCAACAGGTTTATCATGGAAATTGAAATCATGAACATCACTGCAAAAAGAAAAAAAAAACTATAGAAAAGTCTATAAAATGATAAGTTGTGTGATTTGTTTAAAAAAATATTATATAAAGCACTCCAGCCTAATGGAGTTTTTTTCCCATTAGAACAGTAAAACCTCTTTAAAGCCTCAAGCAGTTGAAGAGGTTTAAAGCTACAGGGGGAAGGGGGGGGGGCAGGGATTTCAACATAATAAAAACAGTGATTTCTTACTCTGAAACAATAACAAAAAGCAGGAACTCCTTGAAGAATAAGGTTTGCGCACTCTACCAAAAACAAACATTTTATGAAATGTACACGGAAGATCCTGCACTATAACATGCTCTCTGGGGCTTCCATGATCAATTGTAGCATCTACTTTCATAACCTCTGGCTTAAGAACAAAAAGTGTGTTTAACCAGAATTTAATATTCCTCCTACGCACTGTGTCACTTGCAAAGCTTACGGAACATTTTGTCGCATGTACAAATCGCGTAATCGCTGTAAATTTTGTGGATTCCTCAAGTTGAATTCCAGAATATACTGGAGGGGGGGGGGGTTATGGAATATACAGTATATGCAAGGAAAAAAATATCAAACCTCATTAGATTGGATCAAGGACGTCTGCAATCGTCTTAAGTAAACAATTCAAGCAGGTAACAAAACATACAAATATTGTATTGAAACTTGAAGGTGCATGTAGATCTGTGTGGATGATACTTGGAGATGGATGCAAGAGACAAATTGCTAACAAGGTTTAATGGTACGTCAACCTTTGGCAGGTTTAAATATTCAGCAATACAGCTTGCTGCCAAGCGAATGCTCCTGAGGACGCTGGCGTACAGCGAAACGCGTAGAGCTAGAGCCATGCAACATAACCGATTTCCTGACAATCAGCTCCCCCCGAGGCATAGTACAGGCACGGCTAGATCTGGCACTTTTTAAGTGTGTTGAGCGCTCACAGACTATCAAGTGCAGTCTTTTCTACTACGTGTTTAAGTGATCTAAGCAACATTGGGATACAAAGTAGCCTTTATTTCTAAATGATTTCCTTTTTCAATCTTTACTATACCCACAAAGGCCTGATTCCCACGTCTACTATAGTATCTGTACAGCATTACTAGCACTATTCTGCTCCACTGTACTCCTCTCATGATGCCTCAGTAACGGGGGGGGGGGGGGGGATCTCTTGATTGTAGACCAAGAACAATACAGAGTCTATGCTCTACGGTTCTTGCAACTGTGAAATAGAAAAAAAAAATTGTCCTAACTTTTGGCCTGGTTATTCTTATTGTTAGTTTGTCTGCTTTGCGGTTCCTTAGTATCCATTCCCAACACCTTGAGTTTTTTATTTATTTATTTATTTATTTTTAGGCTTCATGGTAAACGTTGGGTCCTTAGACCATTTTTTTTTTTTAGTATTTTCCATTAAAAGTTACGTCTTAGACTTACATTCACTCTCTTAGAAGGAGATTTGGCCTTTGCAACTTCCAACAATTAATATATATCTGTATGGAACATGCATTGTGTACATTTAGTTTTACAGTAAAGGAACATTTTTAAAAGTAATGACGGACTGACTACAATACGAGATTTGTAATTATCCTCTCATTAGTATAGATTGCTCTCATCTATTATAATCCTGTACCAAAGACATAGGTGGACAGAGACATGAGGTAGAGAGGGTCCGGATCAATAAAGAGCTTAAAGGGATTTCACAATAATTTATTAAATTCTATGAATAAACATATATTGAACTATTGCACGGTGTCCTCAAAGACCTCTTATAGAATCCATTTCTGATAATAGAACTCTACATGTGTTTCTCCTAACTAAGCATGCCTAAGCCAAGTGACTGCACCTCGGCTCTGTCATGTTGCACTTGTGTGCTGCATTGACCCATTATCACCCTTGCGTCATCTACAACTTCTCATTCTCCTCACTTTTAATGCAAGTACCTAGGATAATGAAGTCTTCACGAACATTACAAATTTCACCGCCCAAACGTTATGCAACCTTTTGTCTAATCATACATTTCCAAGTTTTATCTAAGGTTTACCAAGCTAAACTTCTCAAAGCAATTAAAAGGGACACTCTAGGCACTGAGACCACCTTTGCCTATTTGAGTAGTCAGTATGAGGGGAGTATGCCCTTCCCGATCAGATGTGATAGTGCACCAGCAATTGCAAAACCTGTCGCAACCCTGATTAATGAATCACTGGCGACTGGATACATAACCAAACTCTGGAAGACTGCAAGGGTGGTACCTATCCATAAAAGTAGAGACAATGCTTTGGTATCCAGCTACCGCCCAATATCATTGCTCCCTGTAATGTCAAAAATCCTGGAAAAATGTGTCTACACTCAATTACGTGATTATTATCAGTATCACAACTATTTAACCCAAGAAGATCAGGCTTTCGTCCAAACCATTCAACTACAACCGCCCTTTTAAAAGTTTCCAATGATATCCAGGCTGGTATGGAACAAGGAAATCTAACTGGAGCCATCTTCCATGATTTTGCCAAGGCTTTTGACACAGTAGACCATGGCATCCTATTACAAAAACTTAAGAACTCTGGTATTGGTGATAGTACGTTAACCTGGTTCCAATCATACGTGTCTGATAGGTCTCAATTTGTGTCCATTTCCAACAGCACTTCCCTTCCCCTCCCAGTCACGTGCGGTGTACCCCAAGGCTCGATACTTGGCCCCCTGCTATTCACAATATTCATAAACGATCTGCCCAATGTCTGCAAAGCCTCAATTGTACACATGTACGCAGACGACACTGTAATCTATACCAGCAAACCAAATCTCCCACAGCTGGAGGCCGTGCTGCAAGAACAATTCACAGAGGTAGAAAAGTGGATCGCAAATAAACTTTTTCTAAATACTGACAAAACTGTAAAAAAGCTCTTTGGAACAGCACCTAAACTACACAAATTGCAAACACCCTATCTATGTGTTGGGACAAAATCAAATGGCACGCTGACCAAAGTCACTTCTCTCAAATACCTAGGTATGTGGTTAGACCCAAATCTATCTTTTGGCCCCCACATCGAAAAACTCTCATCTAAACTTTACCCCAAACTAGGTGCCATGTACAGAAACAAATCCTGCCTGAGCCCCGCGGTAAGAAAGCAGATTGTACAACAAATGCTTATGCCAGCCATTGAATACGGAGATGTAGTGTATGCAGCCGCCCCACAAACACACCTCCAGAAACTTACTACATTGTATAACTCATTCTGTCGCTTTGTGCTACAATGTAACTACATGACCCACCATTGTGACATGTTAAAAGAACTAAACTGGCCATCACTGGACTCTAGACGCACCCTTCACCTTTCCAACCTGGTGTTTAAGAGCTTTTCTGGGAAGCTACCACCCTACCTGAATATGCTGCTTCCCCCGGCAGTTCCCTCATCCTATAACCTCAGATCCAGGACCAGCACCTTACTTGCAATACCGCAATACAAAAAGAAAATGGCTCGATCCTCATTTTCCTACAGAGCACCGCAAATATGTAATAACCTCCCAGACACCGTCAAATCTTCCCCCAGTCTAAAGTCCCTTAAGACTTCCCTATTAACATACCTCAATACGAAATGCACCTGTAAACATGTAACATAATGACTTTATTTCCTCCATATTTATTTTTCTGTTAACCCTTTCGCTGCTGAGCCTTTTCCCACCTCTGTGCTGAGCTCATTTTTACCGGTTTCGCTCATCATGTTTAAACGCGTTTTGAAGCCTTATTTTAATATATGACCCAGACATATTATAGATCGTTCTTTCCGGCAGACTGTGCAGATTCATAATATGTCATTATTATATGTATACGTTATGTCATGTCTGTATATTATAACAAAAAATGCAATAAAATTAGAATTTTCAATAATTTACAATGTGTAAAGTGGTTTTTTTTTTCACATTTTAAAATGCAATCGTTTGCGGTTATATTTTCTATGGGGTGTGCTTGTTAAAAAAATTAGAAATGAGGAATCGTTACTTTTTTTGGGGAAAATTCCGTGTCTTTTAGCAAACGCCCCCCCATAAAAAAAATCATTAGTGCAGCATCATTGTTCACATTATAATTGAAATGGGAACAATATTGTTGCACTAATAAATCTAAAAAAAAAAAAAAAAAAATGTATTTTTATTTTAATTTTTTTAATTTTATTTTTAAATTTTTTATTTTACTTTTTACATGGTCATGTTTGGTATCATTGTAAAGGCCACGCTCTGGCCGTTCCAATGATAGTAAACATTAACCCGTAGCTGTCAGGGATCGGGAGACAGGGGGTTCCAATGAACCCCCTATCACCACTATAGGTGGCAGCAAGGGGTTAATTTCAAAACTGGCGCCATCGCGCTCTGCGCGATGACGGCAGTCATTAGGGGATATCCCGGAAGCTTGGCCGACATCCAAGATGTCGGCCAGCTCCGGGAGGGGACCGCGATACGGCGCATGTTGGCGCCATATCGCGATCTAGCCCCCTAGGGGTTAAAGACAGCAGCCGCTTGGAAGGGCAGGCTGTGCCCTTCCAGGCGGTGCCTGCCTTTAATCGCTGGCCCGCACGGATGTGGAGGGGGAGAGGTCCGAATGGCGGGGGGGGTGCCTGAAATAGACGTCATCGCGCATGCGCGATGACGCCTATCGTGCCCGCCGGGGTCCCGGAGGTTGGGCTGACATCGATGATGTCAGTCCGCACCGGGGGGCCGAGCGATCAGCCGGAATACCGGCTGATCGCGGGCTGCAAAGGGAGGACGCGCTGAGCGCGTCCACCGCATTGAAGTGGTTAATCTGTATATTTGTTTTTGTGTTAATATCTTGCATTTTACTATTTTGTATTTCTGTAACCACTCAATGTTCTCGAACCCAGGACATACTTGAAAACCAGAGAAATCTCAATGTATCCTTCCTGGTAAAATCCTTTATAAATAAATAAATAAATAGCTCTGTAAAGTGGAGGGGTCTGCTCTGCCTACAGTGATGTCAATAAGCAGCATTGTTTTGAATCCCACGCCTGTTGGGGCCTTTGGGAACTAATGTCAGCAGCCTTTGGCGTGTGGACGAACGTGCATCTACACACGTGCTTGCAGTCATGATCACACAGTGTATTGCCTCTTTTTTTAATAGACAGGTGCTGCACACTGACCAGATGGACACACATACACACAGCACTGATTCCTCTCCTGCTCAGCAGACAAAACTCAGCGACCGAGCATGCACCAGTCACACTTAAACCGCTCCAAGGACATTCTTGACCCGTCTTACGTTTCTTGATCGTCAGTTCAAGAGACCATTGTCCAATTTCTTACACTCCCACTACAATGAGATCTATGGTATTGGGAGATCACGCTGGGCATACTTGCTATGTTCGATCATCTCCATTTTAACACTAACATAAAAGTTGGTATACGTTAGTAATCTTCTTACCCCTTACCTCTCCTTTGATCAGTATTTATATCACAGGCTCCCAATCTAGGTCTCTATCCTTGCCATGTCAACACATGTTCCCTGTGGGTATACGAGAAGGCAAGAAATACTTAGGAGAACCTCTATTACTAATGCTAGCTCCAGTACCAAGGTTCCTTGGCTGAACTGAATGAAAAGAGGATCCCCAAATAGAAACGATAGGGGACCAGGGTTTAGTTAAGGTCTGGTTGACCACATGCCCATCTGCTAGCGCTGGAGCAGACCGCATGATAACAAATACGCCGAATGTTCATGGTCGCTTCAGTTTCAAAACTACAGTCTACGC
Organism: Leptobrachium leishanense; assembly: GCA_009667805.1. Taxonomy (NCBI): domain Eukaryota; kingdom Metazoa; phylum Chordata; class Amphibia; order Anura; family Megophryidae; genus Leptobrachium; species Leptobrachium leishanense. The sequence goes on along the minus strand of CM019067.1, from coordinate 74,208,789 downwards.
ATTTCACTGCTGTTGCAGCGTCTTTAGGAGCTCTTTTTTATGTCTGAATATAGTTCACACATCTGTCCTCCTAATCTTCCTTCTAATAGCACACTGAATTTAAGAGCGAATAGAAGTGGCACTGTTTGTGAACAATCGCTGGCTGGGGTCCAACATATTGCTTTCAACGTATGCCAATAAAGTCACCCTGAGCTTCTTAAAAATTCATGTTCATCCAAAAGCCCCGAAGCAGCAGGATGTAGACGTTCTGTCACAACAAGGGCACCGCTGGACGGACCTCTGGGTGAACACAGCGGGTCTCACACTTGGTGGGGGGAAAAAAAAAACAGCCTAAACGTGCCACGCATTTTAGATTAACGTCAGTGAAGGGGGGGGGGACTTTTACACACAGAGCAGATGAAAGAGAACTTTAACAGTCCGTAAGAATTGTTTTCTAAAAAAGTTTTCGGTCAGTCCTATACATTTCCCATGAGGTTCATCCAATCTAATGATTACCCAAGCAACGTGGGGAGCTGAAGTTTCAACATTTCTGGAGGGCCAATGTTGCTGATCCCTGTAGATCCCAAGCACTCAATATCACAGATGGTTTGGACCAGCTAGCGTTTTCTGGGAAGCCCTGAAAATGAATACTAATATTTTTAAAAAAGTATACACACTTCTACAGTGTGCATTTATAAAAAGAAATAATTATTATTTCCCTTATTCGGCTTTAAATTTTATTGCCGGAATTTAAACATACTCTCCGTGCTGGTGCACTCTCGTCAGTTGCAAAACTTCCTAAACTAGAAAATCACAGATTTGCAGTGAGATTGAAGGCTGAAAAAAGAAAAAAGTATTTTTTAATGAATGTGAAATTTCATACAACATATCTATTGTAATATTCAGATATATTTCTCAAAAGCCGTTTCTTAAAGGGGTAATTTAAAAAAAAAGAAGAGAGCCCCTTTTCTCACCCTTAAATAATTGAGCAAATGCTATGCAGATTTTTAAATATTTTTGTTTTCGTTGATTTTAATCATCTTTTATCCCTCGCCATATATAGCTCTTCAGAACCCATAAGTCCCTGCAGCTATGTAACAGAATTTGCGCTCCTACGCAGCTTGTATAGAAACTTGTACAACGCTACGGACTTGCACACTTTACGTTAAAGTTCCGTAGGGTCTGCACAGAGCGATGGATCAGAGCTGCACACACATGAACAGATCTGATCGATCCTCTGCCTGTCTGAAACCGATTGCTAATGCGGGCAGTCTCAGAAGGTTACAACATCATGCGCTTTGCGTGCTGACGGCACTAGTGACAGATTTGGTGACGGGCAGCTGGTAATTCAAAATGTCACCTGCTGGTGACGCTGGGTGGGGTGGAGGAAACTCTGAGATTGTAAATTCCCACGGGAATAGGGCCCTCATGTCCTCCTGTATCTGCTGCCAAGAATACTGACCAGCCTCCTGTATGTATTGTAGAATTGTCCTGTCTTTACACACTGCATCTTTTGTACAGCGCTGCAGAATGTGTTGGCGCTTAATAATAATTAGAATGGCTGTGTCACGAGGTCCATTCCTTAAGTGCAGAGTTTGCACCACCAAGTGCATCTCATGTGTAATCCCAGAACTGCACTCAAGGAGTCAATATGGACACGTACAAATTGGGATTTCAGCAGAGTTGCAGATGGTGGTGGCATTTCAGAGCTCCATTGAATTAAACTCCATGTATCTCAAACGTGCTGGGTGGTTGATGGGATATTCTCAGCTCCTAATGCAAATAATGACACCTCCTGGCCTGAACAAAGCTCACTGCAGAAGCTGGAAGGCTGGGAACTAGGTTCCAAGACCTGCTACTGGACTCTGAATTTGAAGCCCGGCCACACACTCACATCCCCCTCAGCCACAGAGCCTGCTACTGGACTCTGCTATCCCACCCAGTGCCGGTCTGAAATTTGTAGCTTACTTTCCAGCTGCTTCCACTTTGCAAATCACCCTAATTAATCCAAGGTTCTAGCCCTTCCCATGATATGTTAATCTGTATATTTGTGTTCATTTTTAATAGTTTGCATTTTATTACTTTGTATTTCTGTAACAACTGTAACCACTCAATGTTCTTGAACCCAGGACATACTTGAAAACTAGAGAAATCTCAATGTATCCTTCCTGGTAAAACCCTTTGCAAATAAATAAACAAACATAAAGGGACACTACCACTTACATAAACTGTAACTAGATTACTTGTGCATTACAAATAAAATCCATTATAAAAACACATGCATTTTTTTTTCTTTGAAGTAATTGCATGTAGAAAGGAAAAATAACACCAGGGAGATTCTTTTATTTTAAAACCTACCATTTTGCGTATTTTTCCCCAATTTTTCTTTACTTCTGTGACTTATCTAATCTACAGTTAATGAGTTGGGAGGCGGCAATGTTTAGATAAGGCAACAGGGGACTATGGTTCTTCAGTATACTCGAGATAAGACATGGCAGCTGAATGAAATATGACAGGGAGCTTAAACAATATCTGCTCTATCCCCCTGGTGATGTCCTTTGAATACATCCCACACAATCCAGTGATGAGCATCAGTGATCGACCCATAGACTGTGGGCCATTGCCAGAGAGTGACGAGCAAGTGAAGTAAAGAAGACAGTGTGTGTGAGTAGTTCACAACACAAAAGATCACACAATGGATGCACCCAGTGATAGAGTAAAATATTTTATTCACAAGAGAAAAACAAAGTGCATGTAAGATATCAGCAACATAAAACAAACACAATAAGGACATTTCATTTTTGGTGGTAGTGGCCCTTTAAGGCTGGGGTCAGGCGAGTGCCATTATTATGCACAGTAACAAATGAGATTGTGGTTACATTGTATCAGGAAAAAAAAGCTGTATGCAGGTTTTTTTGTTTTTTTTTGAGAAAGGATTTTACCAGGAAGGATACATTGAGATTTCTCTTGTTTTCAAGTATGTCCTGGGTGGCGAGTATGTACCGTTAGGTGTCTTGCCAAGGACACTTACTGGAGAGGTTGCTCGCTGGGATCGAACCCATGACTCCACGTCGGTTGCTCTACGTCTGCATAGCTTTTTCACGTTAATGCCATTTTGGCGTCCGTTGCAAGATGCGTTGCCCGCGCATGAAAGTGCGCACCTGCTTCGTGTGTTGTTCTCTATTGACTCCTTTGAAAAGCTACAATGGACAACAAACAGTGCGTTCGTCTGACCCCAGTCTAACCAGAGCTCTGTTAACGGTAGCAACTCCACAAAACGTTCATGGCTTGGGAAAGCTTACACCAGATTCAGAATCTGGCACCTGGAGATTCGAGTAAGCTTCAACAAATCTGATTCTTAATTACATCATTAATGGATTATCTGTAAACCAAGAACCCGAGTCAATTCTACTCGGCAATATCCCTCCAATAGAGATCACAGAACGTCACTAGACATGCTGGAGTAAAGATGTGAAGCGTATGTAATACTCCATTATTTGCACTTCGTTTCCCTTCTTATGGCAGGAATAACTATCAGGGCTAGGAATTGTAAAACAAATCTGGGGTTACTTGTCTGCGCCCGCCCATAGGAAGCCATAAAATCATTTCTATAAAACATAGGTCCATATTAGGGCTGTGCAATTAACTGCAATCGCAATCGAATCGTGATTTCTGACCCTGCAATTTCTAAATCGCATAAGGCTGCAATTTTTGGCTCCCTGTTAACTTCCAGCGGCATGGTGCTTTGGGCGCTCGCAGGGGGAACCACGTGACGAGCCGCGTTCTCGCGGCTCGTCACATGGTTCCCCCAGGCGAGCGCTCAAGCTCCATGCCGCCGGAAGTTAACAGGGAGCCGAACACGTGGCGCACAGAGGTGAGCTAGGGCAGTATCCATGTGCTGGGGCAGTATTTCCATGTGCTGGGGCAGTATTTCCATGTGCTGGGGCAGTATTTCCATGTGCTGGGGCAGTATATCCATGTGCTGGGGCAGTATTTCCATGTGCTGGGGCAGTATTCCATGTGCTGGGGCAGTATTTCCATGTGCTGGGGCAGTATTTCCATGTGCTGGGGCAGTATTTCCATGTGCTGGGGCAGTATTTCCATGTGCTGGGGCAGCTGGGGCAGTATATCCATGTGCTGGGGCAGTATATCCATGTGCTGGGGCAGTATATCCATGTGCTGGGGCAGTATATCCATGTGCTGGGGCAGTATATCCATGTGCTGGGGCAGTATTTCCATGTGCTGGGGCAGTATTTCCATGTGCTGGGGCAGTATTTCCATGTGCTGGGGCAGTATTTCCATGTGCTGGGGCAGTATTTCCATGTGCTGGGGCAGTATTTCCATGTGCTGGGGCAGTATTTCCATGTGCTGGGGCAGTATATCCATGTGCTGGGGCAGTATATCCATGTGCTGGGGCAGTATATCCATGTGCTGGGGCAGTATATCCATGTGCTGGGGCAGTATTTCCATGTGCTGGGGCAGTATTTCCATGTGCTGGGGCAGTATTTCCATGTGCTGGGGCAGTATTTCCATGTGCTGGGGCAGTATTTCCATGTGCTGGGGCAGTATTTCCATGTGCTGGGGCAGTATCCATGTGCTGAATACTGAATTCATTTAGAATGTATGTAGCATGTTTGAAAAAGCAAAAACAATTGGCTAAATCGCAAATAAAATCGCAATCGCAATATTCATTCAAGAAATCGCAATATGATTATTTTGTCAATATTGCACAGCCCTAGTCCATATCCATACTAGGGCCCTGAACTCCTGTGTGCGAGGAGGATAACAAATCCGATATAACCGAGCAGTGCAGCCACTAGATTTAATTTCATCTTCGAGAGGGTCGTTAAAAATACACGGCCTTACGTAAAGAAAATAAGACACAGGAACTAGTATCACTACAAGTCATGAAATAATGGCGCCATGAACTCTCAGCTAATAGGAACACGGGCTGAAACTGAAACCTATATATTAAAGTACTTAAGTTCCTGAGTTGAACAGGTGCAAATCCTACCAGTCCTTTCTATTACATACAGGTCACTGGATATAATGTCATGTACATTGCACTCAGAAAGTATTCAGACCCCTAATTCACCCCCCCCCTGCAGCTTTTATGTTGCAGCTGCATGCCAAAATTGTCCGAATTATCCCCCCCCCCCATCAATATACACTGAATACCCCATAACGACAAAGGAAATACCAGATTAGAAATTAGCAATGCTCAAAAAATATATATATATAATTATTATTAATAAAAAATAATATCTAAGTTTTATTTGGTGAAGCTTCTGCTGTCACTGTTTGGATTCTCCCTTTGCGCAGTTGTAGCGTTTGTCGCCATTGCAACAGCAGAAATTTTCGAAGGTGTTGGCATGGCAACATCAACGCTTTGTGAACAATATAGGGGTTATTCACAAATTATAAACATTTCAATGACTGTATCTCACAATGCTTAAAAGTCAGGGGTCTCAATCTCCAGCCCACCAGAGGTTTATGGCCCAAAATTCCCCCAATTCTGTGAATGCAACACATGGCCAGAGAATCGTGGGGAGCAGTAGTCCAGAAACATCTGGGGGGGGGTCTAGAGTTTGACAGCATTGCCTATAGAATTAGCTAGTTTTATGATGCTCTCTTATTAACCCCAAAAAAACTGCAAATTAACAGGTAATTTACATACTCAACATATTCACTAGCCCAGAAGAGGGGGGGGGGACCACATACATTATTAAAATCCAAGTTCTAAACGATGGATCGGGACTGTTGCAAATGTCTTTTCTGCGGCTGATGCATTATTGCGAACACGGTGCTTTCTCCAAGTTACATTAGTCATTTACAAACAATGATTGGGTCATCAGAGAAGCAGCTGTCCAAAATGTTTCTTGAACCATCCCGTGCAGAAAGCCGGGGGGGGGGAATAAATAGACAACACCCTCCTACTCCGTGGCGTTAGGTGACCTATAAATACCCAGGGTACAGTTGGTCCTCTTATACAAGTTACACTGGCTGCAGCTGCTAAATACGGAGCTCTGAAGGGGCCGGTTATGAAATCGGAAAAATATATACTGTATGTGGGTAGATCAGAGAAGCCATTGCAGTGATGAAATAATCGGGGTATTGCAGGATGCAATGATATGTGTTGCTAGTCCAATAAAAAATGTAAAATACTAACTATTGAGGGTCTTTTCTTCAGGCCAGAAGCAACATTGAAATACTTTGTATCAGTACAGCTCCAGACCTGAAGTAGAGACTATGGAAAGCCTATCCTTAAGGCTCCGTTCACACCTCAGCGTTTTGCAGCGCGTTAATGCGCGCTGTAAAACGCTGAGACACGGAGATCCCATGATTTCCTAAGGGACCCATTCACACCTGGGCGTTTTACAGCGCGCAGGAACGCCCTGTAAAATGTCCTACGCCCAAAGAAGTACGGGAACTTCTTTGGGGCGTAGTTGCAGCGCGTTCACTCTGCAGTCTATGGGAGTGGACGTGCTGCAAAGCGCGTTTGTGCGTTTTTTACGTTTGCGCGATACGCGCTGTAAAAAATGCGCAGGTGTGAACCCAGCCTAACTGTGGATTTATATTCCAAATAAACAGAAGGTATCATTGCACCCCTGCAAAAATAAAAAATAATAATAATAATAAAATAAATAAATATATATACACACACACACACACACACCAATACATGTGTGTGTAGATGTATAAATTAAGGATGTTAAAATATACAGGACGAGAAATCTAATAGAATCTGTAAGGTCTTAGACTAGGGTCAGACGAAAGCATTTTTCCCCGGGAAAGTGAAAAAGTGCGTCCGAACGCATTGACGTATTTTTTCACGGAATGCGCAAAAACAGTCAGACGACGCGCATTTTCGGGCGTGATTTTGTACGGATCGTCAATAAAACTCTTTTTGCGTCTGGACATTATGTTGGCCGGACATTAGCAGTGTCTGACATCTCCTAATCACGCAAACACGCCGCTATGCCGCAGCTGCGCACTCAGTACGTCAGTACTAGCGGTTCTGCGTTCTCAGAAAAATGCGTTCAAATTCCACTTGCGTTGCACGGCCGGACTTTTGTGCGGCCGTACATCGTATATTGGCCGTCATTGCCCGTCATCTGCTGCTAGTGCGGCCGTAATTATGTACGCCAGAACGCACGTTAGAAGTGCGCTGGTCTGACCCCAGCCTTAAATTATACTAATAAAGGTTACGGATCTTTTGGATCAACAGCAGTAGGTAATATGCGAAAGGCTGAACCGGATAGACACTTTTTTCAGCCTATCAGGGTTATTCAGAGAGCGGTGAAACTCAGGAGAATGTCTGGAGAAGTGAAAATTCTAGGTCAAAATAGCCAAACCAGAAAATTTCTCCCATTTATCTCACTTTCCAAATCGGCCATTTGGTCTAGAGTGTTCTCTTCTGCCACTTCTGGTTTTCACCGCTCTCTGAATAACCCTGTATGTAACTATTATTTTTTGTGCCGCAGACACCCAATCCCAGGGTTATTTTATATGTAGATGTTAAAAATACCACAAAGAATATTTCAGGCGCATTATGGTAAACCAATAATCCAAAACCGATCCAGTCCAGAACATTTCAGATAAACACTAGCCAACCTGGATAAAAAATAAAATGAAATATTGTGTCACTGGATTTGAAAAAGTCGATGCAAACCTCACGGAAATCTCACCAATCTGAAAAAGAAATTGTAGCAACCCGCTGTTCTTATTTAGTCAGATTTGATGCGGCTGGAAATATATAAATACACATCCTGACCTAATGTCAAAAGAAAACACGAAGGTCATGAGATCCCTGACTAAAATCTCTCATTTTCTATGTCGCTTTGTATACATAGAAAATCATTCTGCGGTGGAAAAAAATAAAAATAAATTATATATATATATATATATATCAGGAGACTCTATGTTGGAGGATATAAAGGCCCTTTCAGAAATAAATGATGAGCAAATGAAAGCTGATTGGTAAATTGGGATATGAAGAACGTAGCTGACTCATGCATAGACTAATTTTTGCAAGAATGACAAATACAGGGAGTCTGCCGATGCGGAGCCAGGCCAAAAACACAGGTCTGGACGCTGTTATCATTGGGTGAACTTAAGTAAATGATGACAGGTTTGAATGGAAGGTGTGTTTGTACAGAACACCTGGTGAATGGTAAATAATGACATAAGCCAGCTGGCTCAAAAACATGTGAAGCCTTCCCGGAAACCATAAAGCAGGGTGCTCCCAGCTCTCTTCTGAACTACAACCCCCATGATTCTCTGGCCATCCACTGCATTCAAAGAATTCTGGGAATTGTAGGCCATCAACATCTGGGGAAGGGGAACAGAGATTGCGATCTTTGCCGTACAGTGAAGTGAGTGAAAGTGTTAATACTAAAGAAGGGGAAAAGATATAGCTTACTTTTATACACCTGGATATGTTAACATTTCTGAGACTTGTACCGTGACATTATTCAATTATTTATTTTAATTCAAAAGGCTTTAAGAAAATGAACGTACAAAATACAATACATAAAGCCTATGACATTCCGAACCTGAATATCAGTGACGAAATAGAAACCCTTGAGCAGGGTGGATTTTAACACCCCCCCCCCCCCAAAAAAAAAAGTTATTAAATTATTTTTTTTTATTTTAAATTTTTTCGGGAGGAAAATGTATATGAAGATAATTTTCTATGTAACATACATAAAAATGTTATTCAGCATGAAATAAAGCTTGGTTATGCAGCATGAGGCTGTATATTCAAGGAATATTTACTGTTTTCATGAACAAATTAAATTAATCCAAGCTGTGATAACATGCACTTTTCTACAGTAAAAATAGTATAAAATAAACAAAGCTCAAGAAAAGACCTTAATCCCATTGTTGTTCTGGAAATATTTATATATACACAGACAATGAACACATTACCTTAAAACTTTTCCACCGCAGTGCGTACTATACCGTTCCTGCAGCGGGTGGGCTTTGAAGATGTAGGGTGTACTAGTACGACCCGTGGACCTCAAATGGGCCACCTTGGCCCTGCCCAGTGAACTCAGGCCATGCCGCTGCAGCCAATGATGCGCATCAGCGGCTAGGTGGGCAGGAGGAGGGGCCAACTGGAGTGGCCGGCGTTAACTCCGCCTTCTCAGGCTACCACCTCTCTGGTGTTAAGGGATTAAAGCAGGGGTCTCAAAGTACCGGCCCGCATGCCATTTGTGGCCTGCGGATTGGACGCAAATGGCCCGCAGACTGACCCGGTCCGGAGTGGCCTGCGTGGATCGTCAGCCTCAGCCACAGCAGGCTGACATCAGCCCTTGCGCCTTGAGACGGCCCCCAGGCGGCGGGAGCCATCGCGTGAACGTGCAAGAAGGTCACCTGGTGGGATTTCCCCTGCCCAGTAGTACATGTAGACCCTCTATCTCCCGATCCGTTAGGGCTACAGGGATGGTTGAGGTGTCATTGGAACAGCCAGAATCTGGCCAATCCAATGATAACCAAAAAAAACAAAAAACAAACATAAAATACAGCTAAAAGATCTTTTTTGTAGTTCATAAAGTTACCAATACAGCTGCATTATTTTTTTTATATATATTTTATTTATATTTAAAATTTAATATATAATTATTATAAAATATATTACAATCATTTTAAATATATTTTAATACTGCATTTTGATAGAACTTTAGTTTAAGTAAAAAATTGTTTGAGTTTTATTGCTGTGGAGCTCTGTATTGAACAGTGTGTACAAGTGTACCACGAAGGTACACTATCCTCTAAACCTGAAAAGTGAGCGGCAGCTTCTTCTCACGTGTGCCACAGGGACCTTCTGTGCCATGGCGCAGCCTTCGAGGCAAAAGAGTATTTTGTCGCATTGTGTTTTAGGATGAATAATTTGACTATCAGGGTTATTCAAGAGATCCGAATTGTGGCCAAAGGTAACCAAACAGTGAAATTCAGGGTATAGTTACCTTTCCTGGCCATTCGGCTATTCAGAGAGCAGGCAGTTTGCCAAATGATGGCGCATTTCCTGCACATACGGTGCCTGTTCGAGGGCAGTGAAATCCCCATAGAGAAGCAATGCTTCGTCTATTCAGAGAACAAAAACCAGCAGTGACAAGTTGCCGAATTGCCCTGCTGTTCGGTGGTTTCATTCGACAGGTTTATTCAGGCGAATCCCATAGGCTTCAATGTTAAAAATATTTCTGTTTTAATGCAATATCTAATAAACCGTTGATTATAATATTCTGCAGTAAAAAGTCTATTTATAGATTTATTAGGATCTTTTAGGCATTTTTCGGGAATTTTTTTTGCAAAAATTCTTCGGGTTTTTTTTAATCCTTTTTTCTGTAACAGCCCTTTTTATTATCATTCATTGGATCTTATATTCAATCGATAGTTTCTTTCCAAACATTCAAGTGTACGGTTTTTCTTTTGCACTCCGTTCGTTTGCGGTGTCGGGTTTTTCCGGCGGCTGCTCTGTGATCGGCGACTGCTCGGGTTTCTCCGGCGTGTTCAGCGGGGTTAATCCAGATGTTATTGCGGGTTTCGGTGTGCATTCGCCAGGTTTTGTGGTTAGTGTTTGGCGGGTTTGCGGCGGCTTTTCGCTGCATTACGGCGGCCCTGTGGTGTTTGCTGAATACACCGCAGGGTCGCCGAAATGGGATCGCCAAATCGTACCTAAATTGAAGAGAATGAAAGGTCACCGAACGTGCGGTGACTTTTCGATTCTCTTTGAATGACCCTGTATGTACAAAACCCCACCGACTTTGCTCGAAACGTGGGAAATGAGAAGGTGAGTAACAGCAGTGGTACTGCTCATTTTATATATGACAACTGGACAATGCTATTGCTTAGGAACAAAAAAAAATATTCTTTTCATTTACAGCAAAAAGTCTTAACGGTTTAATAAAAAAATTAAAGATAAAAACACGAGTTTGAAATTTTGCATGCAGCCCCTATGGGAAATTAACTCTTGTCCAGTGGTCCGAGTAATTTGAGATCCCTGGGTTAAATGCTAGGTTTCAAGGTTGTTTTGAGTGAAATACATCTGTACAAGGCTCAAATGAGGAAGGGACAAGCAGTAATAATGAAAGTAACACCTTCTGAATGACTTAACACACTGTCTTCTCCCAAGGTTTGTAAATTTTTCTTGTAGTCCCAGCTGGTGTTTAAGTTTGTTTAATCACTTTCATTAACAAACATTGATATTTAATCTCTTACCACTGGGTAGATTATGCATGGTGGGAGGGCGTTAACACCAGCGGGGCATCTCCAGCTGTGGCGGCGGGCCCCTCTTCTGGCCCACCTACACAGCTGACTCGTGTCCCGTGAGTTCAGGCTGTCCCGCAGCAGTGAATGATGCATGCCGTGTGACAACTGGTGGGTGGGCCTGTCACGCTCCCTAGTCACCAGCGGGGTGTGCAATGCTGCCCCACAGCATTGAGTCCTTTCCGATGGCATTGAATGCCCAGCAGCATAAAAGGGTTACGCAATTACAAGAATATGTATGTTATGGAGTTAAAACAATTTAAGTAGTTCTCAAAACATGAGAGATTAATTTATTTAACTAAAATCATTTAATAGAAACGTTTTACTAACCTGACAGATTATTCTAGATATAAGGCTAGGGTCAGACGAACGCATTTTTCGCGTTGTCTGTGAAAAAGTGCGTTCGAACGAATGGACGCATTTTTTCACGGAATACGCGATAGCGGTCATACGATGCGCCTTTTCGTCCGTGATTTTGTACGGATCATCAATAAAACACTTTTTGTGTCTGGACGTTATGTTGGCCGGACATTAGCAGCGTCTAACGTCTCCCAATCACGCAAATACGCCTCTAGCGGACGCAGCGCACTCTGTACGTCCGTACTAGAGGTTTGACGTTCTAGAAAAAATGCGTTCGTTTGCCACTTGCGTTGCGCGGACGAACTTTCGTGCGGCCGTACTTCGTGTGTTCCCCGGCATTGGACGTCATTTGCTGCTAGCACGGCCGTGATTTCGTGCGTCTAAACGCACTTTAAAACTGCTTTCGTCTGACCCTAGCCTAAAAGGTCTTCATCTGGTTCAAATATTATTGAAAACAACGGCCAGCAAGCATAGGAGTCTTTATGTAAATCATAATTTTTAAATATAGAGTCTTACTGATTAGTGATTTAAGTCAAATCCACCCAACCTTTCAGTAAGGACTGTATAACATAATTTACATTACTTAAATAAAAAAATAAAAATCTCACTAGATTAAAAGAAGCATTTTAGCAATGGTCAGGATTTTTTTTTTTTTTTTTTTACTAAAATCTAGCTACAGAACAGTCCAGGCCAAAAATTGGCTTACCAGAGACAGGACGTGGTCTTTTTTTCTTTTTTCACACATATAAAAATGTTGATTAAAATGTTGATTAGAATCTGCTGCCTAAAAATGATGTGAGCATTGTAAAATTAAAGCATGTATTAGAAATTTTGATTGCAAAAATGGCGTGATTGTCGCCTGGGTCCAAAACTGTCACTCCTAACCCCTACGCTCAGATCAGAAAGGGGAGCAGAATCTGTTACTGTTACTCTATGCAGTCATTTTTAGGTGACATTTAGGTACACACAAAAAAATAAAATAGGGCAGGATCTACTGGATATTGTTTCTTCAATGTATATTTCTATTTCTACTAGGTACGCCAGTTCTTTGGCCATTATCAGGGTTATTCAGAGAAAGGTGAAAACCAGGAGAAAAAAGGCAGGAGGAGAGAACAATCTAGACCAAAAAGCCGATTTGGAAAGTGAGACAAGGCTAATGTCAGATGAACGCAAATCTGAGCACACTAACGGACATACGTCCTGACGGAAGATACTGTAGACATCACACGGTCCGTTGTTTTTAACGGATGTAGAAAAAAAAAAAAAAAAGTGAAATATGGGAATCAAAATAAATTTAAATTAAATGACAGGTACAGTCGGCCAGACCAAAAAACTGGCCACTTCTGAGCGTCAACGTGATAGACGTTGCAAATGCGCTGCGTCTGACGGAGCGTCATGCACACAGGCCGCTACGTGGATGCGGCGCACTCTGGACATCGGTCGTAGTGCTTTTACATTGAGGCCTAAATGGCGCCCGTTGCCACCTGAGTGGTGTGCGCGCACTTCATGTGTGGGTCTCTATTGATCACAAATCAATGCTACGACGGACGTTAAACTGTGCGGCGACACGGACGTGATGACTGTGTTCATCTGACGCTAGTCTAAGGCTAGGGTCAAACGAACGCATTATTCGCAGCGACCGTCAAAAAGTGCGTCTGAACGCATTGACGTATTTTTTCACGGAATGCGCGAAAACGGTCATACGATGCGCATTTTCGTGCGTGATTTTTTACGGATCCAAACCAGGAAACTTTGGGTGTCTGGACGTTATGTTGGCCGGACATGAGCAGCGTCTGACGTCTCCTAATCACGCACACACGCCGCTATGCCGCCGCAGCGCACTCTGTACGTCAGTACTAGTGCGTTCGTTTGCCGCTTGCGTTGCGTGGCCGCACTTTCATGCGGCCGTACTTCGTATATTGGCCGTCATTTGCTGCTACTGCGGCCGTGATTAAGTGCATCTAAACGCACGTTAAAAATGCGTTGGTCTGACCCCAGCCTTAGGCTAAGGTCAGACGAAAGCAGTTTTAACATGCGTTTAGCCGCACTAAATCACGGCCGTGCTAGCAGCAAATGACGTCCAATGCCGGGGAACATACGACGAACGGCCGCACGAAAGTTCGTCCGCGCAACGCAAGTGGCAAACGAACGCATTTTTTCGAGAACGTCAAACCGCTACTACTGACGTACAGAGTGCGCTGCGGCCGCATAGCGGCGTGTTTGCGTGATTGGGAGACGTCAGACGCTGCACACGTCTGGCCAACATAACGTCCAGACGCAAAAAGTGTTTTATTGATGATCCGTACAAAATCACGGACGAAAATGCGCATCGTATGACCGCTATCGCGTATTCCGTGAAAAAATACGTCCATTCGTTCGAACGCACTTTTTCACGGACAACGTGAAAAATGCGTTCGTCTGACCCTAGCCTTAATGGGAGAATATTTCTGGTTTGCCTATTTTGACCTAGAATTTTCACTTCTAGTCATTCTCCTGGAGTTTCACCTTTCTTTGAATAGACCTGTATGTCTTTTTTAGGTAACACATTCTGCTCCAATTTATTGACATTTTTCCATGCTCCACCAAATTTAGTATTGACATTTTTAGCCATTATTTCATGTGCAACATATCCTGCTTTTTGAGGCACAAGGATCTCCCCCCCCCCCCCGAAAACAATGGGAGGATGGAATGAATGGACTATCACCTCCTCCTGTCCACCACCCAGGCAAAGCCCCCCCCCCCCCACTTAGCTCAGAGTCTTTAGAAATCCACCTCCTTTCCAGTGCCGTGGTTTCCTATGGCTCTCTCCCAGGCAGGTGGCTCATGCTTCAGAACGTGGCACGAGCCGTCGCCCTGACTATTTGGCATGTACACAGCCGCTAGGCTCACAGTCAATCACATGCCTCTCAATGTAAAATCTTTGAGAGGCACAGGTCTTTAAGTTTCAGTTAACAAAAATTATCTAAATAATGGAAGGTTTTTCAGCGGGAGCAGAATGACCGCTTTCCAGCAGACAGGGGACTCCCTCGTTGCTTGTCCGGGACTGACAGAATCTGCATCAGGAAGGAGCAGACACTGCTGGTATGCTCAGCCAAGCTCCCAATGCGAATGCATTGAAAGGCTTTGTCCGACCTGCCCTCCTCATTCTGTGCAGTGTGGATCGAAACCCTCAGATCGCTCTCCTAGCGTGAGACAACCGACACCCTTCACTTTGGAAGGCTGTCACAACCTATTGGGACACATGAGGTGGTCAAGGATTGGGAACTCTGAAGAAAAAAAAAAAAACTACCAACCCATAATCAAGGGTGTTTTATTTATAATCTAACAAGTTTATTCAGAGAGAGGTGAAAAGCAGGAGAATGGAAAATTCTAGGTCAAAATAGCCAATTTTGAAAGGGAGAATTTTTCTGGTTTGGCTATTTCGACCTAAAATTTTCACTTCTCCAGTTATTCTCCTCAGTTTCACCTCTCTCTCTGAATGTCAAAATAGCCAAACCATAAAAATTCTCCCATTTATTACACTTTCAAAATCGGCTATTTGCTCTAGATTGTTCTCTTCTCCTGCCATTCTTCTGGTTTTCACCTTTCTCTGAAAAACCCTGACAGTCCGCTATTTTGGCCTAAAATCTGCAATTCTCAACCAATTCACCACTTATGGGTTTAGGCTAGGGTCAGACTGAGGCAGTGCGAACGCGCGTTCTGGCGCACTTAATCACGGCCGCACTAGCAGCAGATGCCGGGCAATGACGGCCAATATACGAAGTACGGTCGCACAAAAGTCCGGCTGCGCAACGCAAGTGGAAAATGAACGCATTTTTTCGAGAACGTTAAACCACTAGTACTGTCGTACAGAGTGCGCTGCGTCCGCTAGCGGCGTGTGTGCGTGATTAGGAGACGTCAGACGCTGCTAATGTCCGGCCAACATAACGTCCAGATGCAAGAAGTGTTTTATTGATGATCCGTACAAAATCACGGATGAAACTGCGCATAGTATGACCGCTATTGCGTATTCCGTGAAAAAATACGTCCATTCTTCGAACGCACATTTTCACGGACAACGTGAAAAATGCGTTAGTCTGACCCTAGCCTTAATCAGCAAGTGCCGGTGTTGTAAATATCGCCGGTACTTCAGCGCTGGCAATTGCCAGCAGTTCACAAAAATACAGTCCAAAGAGAAGCAGAAGAAGCACAGTAAAGCTTTTCCCGTCGCTCTTCAGATTCTAGTCTTGCGGCATGCTGTCATTTGACCGTGCTGCAATTTCTAACACAAGTGCTTGGTGGATAACCCATTTAGTGAATTCATGTTCGTTGAGTTGGGAGTCGGCACAAGCCAACAATTTATTTTATCATCTGTGTTCTCCATTAGCACATCTTAATTTATAAATAATGCCTGGCTGGTATAATACTGTCAGGGTTATTCAGAGAGCGGTGAAAAGCAGGAGAATGACTGGAGAATGAAAAATTCTAGGTCAAAATAGCCGATTTGGAAAGTGAGATGAAAGGGAGAATTTTTCTGGTTTGGCTATTTTGGCCTAGAATTTTTCATTCTCCAGTCATTCTCCAGTCATTCTCCAGTCATTCTCCAGTCATTCTCCAGCTTTTCACGCTCTCTGAATAACCCTGTGTGTGTTCTAACTACCAGCCAGCAAGAGATAATAACAAATGGAAAACTCCCATAAAAAACAAAACCCATCGCTGGATCTGAACCTTAACATTTAAGGCTGGTGTCAGACGAGCGCATTTTCTACGGACTGTGCGTCCGTGCAGTACGGACGCACTTTCTGACAGAAGACGCAGTAGTGGCCACACAGTCCCTTTTTTTAACTGACGTTTGTTTTGACGGATGTAGCAGGAAAAATAAATATGAAAACAATTTTGTCTGTCAAAAATGCTGGACGTATAAATGCAGTCCGTCTGACTACGTTCCATCACTCACACACAGAGCTATGCGGACGTCGCGCACTCTGTGCGTCCGTTCTAGCGGTTTTACGTTCTTGCTTAACCTGCGTCCGTTTGCCGTGTCCGTTATGCGTCCGCAGTTCGGTGCGGACGTACTTTGTGTGTGGGGCTCCATTGTTCATAATTATATGCTATAATGGACGTACAAATGTGCGGCAACACGGACGTGATCAGTGCGCTCGTCTGACACGAGCCTGAAACATATACCCAGGCATTGCAGCTTCTCTCTCATAAAACCAATGGTTTTGGAAAAAAAGGATTTACAATACGAATAGAACACTTTTAGGATACTAAACTTTGCCTGGGTTTTTATAAAAGTCTCAGTGACGGCAGAGCAGACAAATGACAAAATACACTAACGTAGAATTCGCTTTTATAGAAACACAAGAAGAACCTGCACCTGTTACAAAGTATAAAGAAGACACACAGAATGAAGCCACAACATAACAGAGTATGGCTATGCCAGCTAGAAGAGGACTAGTGGAGACACTAACCACTGATCTACACAGTTGATGCAGCAACAGTGATTTTTTTTACTTTTGCTGCAACTGCTGTGAACTTCAGCTTTCAAGAGAAGCAAAATTCGATCTCGGCAGGAGTTGCTGCTGCAGACAACAGCATTATTCTTCCATAAAATTAGTAAGCTGCGGCAATTCTCTATTCATTATTTGGAACACCAGAGAATATACTTTGGTGATTTTAAAGTGACGGTCTCCACCCGCTGGGTGGAGTAGATGTAACATCACTGCTCTATAAACGTGGAGACACAGGTTCGATCTCAGCAAGAGCACCTCTCCAGTAAGTGTCCTTGGGCAAGACACCTAACTGTACATACTCGCCACCCAGGACATACTTGAAAACGAGAGAAATCTCAATGTATCCTTCCTGGTAAAATCCTTTCTCAAAACAAAAACAAAAAAACAAAAAAAACTCTTCATTGAACTCCGGACAGGAATAGCAAAAACAACACTGGTGACATCTCCAGTGAGATCAACACTAAATAACTTTCGTAGAAACAAAACAAAAAAAAGACAACCCAGAAAAAACTACGCCAGGCAACTTCGGCTGAGACTACACCTAAAAGGATGATTGTAATGACCGTGGCAGCTCCCTAAAGAGGATTCACCGTAGTCTCACTGCACTAGATACACTAGTTCCCAGAGGTTCTCCATATTCTGTGGAAGAATGTTGCTTAGTGAATAACCCCTTAAGTGTTCCGGTGCAGGGAAATGTCGCCAAACAGGGGGAAGGGAGGAGGCAGAGGGGACACATCCTTTTGTTTAAACCAGTGTAAGAAGAAGATTTTATCCAGAGGAAATGGGGATTTCTGCTTTAAAAGAAAAAGCGAGGGTTACCGCCGATACGATGAGGGACCTTCACACAAGCAAATACCTTTTACTCAAACATAGCCTTCAAGTTGTGACAATACGGGGTTTAGCCTCAAACGATAACAGTGTTTTGCTGCGAACACGTGGAAATGGTAAATCTCACCACTCGTTGAACACAGCATTTACAAAGACATGAAAAAGAAGAGGAGTAAGAAAAGGTATTAGAGAAGGTCTGCAGTATCTGATCGGCGCTGCATACCAGGGCTTTGTTATCGTACAAGAACTCGGATGAATGGTAGAACAGCGGAGGGACCGGCATTTCAGGTCTCTGGTCACAGCACGGGCTGGGGGTGATATTGTAACCGTATGAGTCACATCGAGCGATTTGTAAGCCAGAACAAATAATAACGGGTTTTATAGCCGTGTTCAAACTGGACCTTTTTATTCAACTTAATTTGTTAATGTTAAACAGCACTGTGCAAAATGTATATAAAGAGAGCGCGCAAGAGCGAGAGGCACAGAGAGCGAAAGAGAGAGCCACAGAGAAAGAGCGAGAGGCAGAGCGCCACAGAGCGAGAGGCAGAGCGCCACAGAGCGAGAGGCAGAGCGCCACAGAGCGAGAGGCAGAGCGCCACAGAGCGAGAGGCAGAGCGCCACAGAGCGAGAGGCAGAGCGCCACAGAGCGAGAGGCAGAGCGCCACAGAGCGAGAGGCAGAGAGCCACAGAGCGAGAGACAGAGAGCCACAGAGCGAGAGGCAGAGAGCCACAGAGCGAGAGACAGAGAGCCACAGAGCGAGAGACAGAGAGCCACAGAGCGAGAGACAGAGAGCCACAGAGCTAAAGAGAGAGCGAGCGAGATACAGAGAAAGAGCAAGTGAGGCATGTAGACAGAAGCGTTGCTCTTCTTCTGCACAGGTGTATGGCTGAGACTAGAGGACAGCCTGGATATTTGCCTAATTCTTACAATCCCTGTGTAAATAAACTCCAGACCCGGGGGATGGACACGCACACAGTGCAGGGGGATGGACGCGCACACAGTGCAGTGGGATGGACGCGCACACAGTGCAGTGGGATGGACGCGCACACAGTGCAGTGGGATGGACGCGCACACAGTGCAGGGGGATGGACGCGCACACAGTGCAGGGGGATGGACGCGCACACAGTGCAGGGGGATGGACGCGCACACAGTGCAGGGGGATGGACGCGCACACAGTGCAGGGGGATGGACGCGCACACAGTGCAGGGGGATGGACGCGCACACAGTGCAGGGGGATGGACGCGCACACAGTGCAGGGGGATGGACGCGCACACAGTGCAGGGGATGGACGCGCACACAGTGCAGGGGATGGATGTAGGGATGTATGGCTCAGTGCACACTATCGCTTTCAGAGAGATTGACTTAAAATGATCAGCTAATGCACATATTATAGGGAAAACAGCTCTCACCTGGCTGGCGCTCACCCTCAGCTCTCACCCGGCTGGCGCTCACCCTCAGCTCTCACCCGGCTGGCGCTCACCCTCAGCTCTCTCCCGGCTGGCGCTCACCCTCAGCTCTCACCCGGCTGGCGCTCACCCTCAGCTCTCACCCGGCTGGCGCTCACCCTCAGCTCACACCCGGCTGGCGCTCACCCTCAGCTCTCACCCAGCTGGCGCTCACCCTCAGCTCTCACCCGGCTGGCGCTCACCCTCAGCTCTCACCCGGCTGGCGCTCACCCTCAGCTCTCCCCCGGCTGGCGCTCACCCTCAGCTCTCCCCCGGCTGGCGCTCACCCTTTCTGTAGCTGGTTGGGGTGTTAGCATTGGGGTGTGCATTTAGGGGGGGGGGTCCCCTGTGTGGGCATATGGTCTCTCAGCCCCCCGGGGAGTCACTCACCGCCATCCCCGTAGGTCTCGATGCCGTATCCGTCCTGCAGGCCGTTGCTCCAGGTGCCCTCATACCTGGCCTGGGTGCTGAGGCTCTGTCTCACCCCGTATCGCCCCTTGAAGCCGTGGGACCACTCGCCGCGGTACATCCACCTGCCCTTGGTCTCCACGCCCAGTCCGTGCCGCTTGCCCTGCGCCCAGTAGCCCTGGTACGTGTTGCCGCTCGGCCACGTGTAGACGCCCACCACCTCGAAGCCGTGAGACCAGGAGCCCGAGTACTCGCCCTGGCCCTTGGGGCCCGTGCAGATGCCGTGCCCGTGGGCTTTGCCGTCCTCCCAGCCGCCGCAGTAGGTGCCGCCATCGTCGAAGTCGAAGCGTCCGCCCGTCATTCAGGGGAGACGGCGGGGTGAGGCTCCGGGGCTGAGCGGCGAGGCAGCGGGCTGAGCGGGGGCTGCGCGCGGTGTGCCGGCGGCATGCGCTGACTGCTGTGTCTGTGCGGCGCGTCACCCGGGGCTGGGCGCGGCCTCCCTCACACCCACTCACACCGCCACCTCCAGAGCCCCGGGGAGCCCCCCCCCCCCCGAAACACACCGGGAGGGGGCGAGCGACCGACATGGCCAGCTGCTGGGCAACGCACTGCGGAGACGGGCACTTTCCTGGAGAGTTAGACAATAACTGGGGAGATGAAAGATTTCCTGAGGGGCTGTGCCTCCTTCCTAGGGACACGGGCACCTTCCATGGGAGCTGGGCACTTTCTTAGGGACATGGGCACCTTCCTAGGGACTTGGGAACCTTCGGTGGCAGCTGGGCACCTTCCTAGGGACATGGGCACCTTCCTAGGGACACGGGCACCTTCCATGGGAGCTGGGCACTTTCCTAGGGACATGGGCACCTTCCTAGGGACACGGGCACCTTCCATGGGAGCTGGGCACTTTCCTAGGGACATGGGCACCTTCCTAGGGACATGGGCACCTTCCATGGGAGCTGGGCACTTTCTTAGGGACATGGGCACCTTCCTAGGGACTTGGGAACCTTCGGTGGCAGCTGGGCACCTTCCTAGGGACATGGGCACCTTCCTAGGGACACGGGCACCTTCCATGGGAGCTGGGCACTTTCCTAGGGACATGGGCACCTTCCTAGGGACACGGGCACCTTCCATGGGAGCTGGGCACTTTCCTAGGGACATGGGCACCTTCCTAGGGACATGGGCACCTTCCATGGGAGCTGGCCACTTTCTTAGGGACATGGGAATCTTCCTAGGGACTTGGGAACCTTCGGTGGCAGCTGGGCACCTTCCTAGGGACATGGGCACCTTCCTAGGGACACGGGCACCTTCCATGGGAGCTGGGCACTTTCTTAGGGACATGGGCACCTTCCTAGGGACATGGGCACCTTCCATGGGAGCTGGCCACTTTCTTAGGGACATGGGCACCTTCCTAGGGACTTGGGAACCTTCGGTGGCAGCTGGGCACCTTCCTAGGGACATGGGCACCTTCCTAGGGACACGGGCACCTTCCATGGTAGCTGGGCACTTCCTTAGGGACATGGGCACCTTCCATGGGAGCTGGGCACTTTCTTAGGGACACGGGCACCTTCCATGGGAGCTGGGCACTTTCTTAGGGACATGGGCACTTTCATAGGGACATGGGCACCTTCCTAGGGACACGGGCACCTTCCATGGGAGCTGGGCACTTTCCTAGGGACATGGGCACCTTCCATGGGAGCTGGGCACTTTCTTAGGGACACGGTCACCTCCCATGGGAGCTGGACACCTTCCATGGCAGCTGGGCACTTTCCTAGGGACATGGGCACCTTTTTATGGGAGCTGCACACTCCCTAGTTAGCTGGGCATCTTCCTGGGAGGGCTGTACCTATTTGAGGGGACCTGGGCATCTTCCAGGGGAGCTGGGTGCTTTCTCGAAGAGCCCTTTCCTGGGCAGCTGGGCATCTGCTCGGGGAGCTGGGCCGGCTGATATTGTCCTTATTTTACTTATAAAATGTAATTTCGTTACATAAAAACTTGATTTAAGGGGTTATTCAGAAAGCACCAAACTTTCAGTGTTTTCTAGTTGGGCACAATTCGGTGCACCTCAGCGATTCCATTTCGCCAACCCTGTGGTGAATTCACTATTCACCACAGGGTCACAAAGTGCTCCAAAGATGGAGTTGCCAAAGACCGCCAAACACCACCGAACTGCAGAATAAAACAGAACTCTGCTAGTTCTGAGGCTGGGGTCAGACCAGCGCACTTTTAATGTGCGTTTAGGCGCACTTAATTACGGCCGCAGTAGCAGCAAATGACGCGCAATGACGGCCAATATACGAAGTACAGTCGCACGAAAGTCCGGCTGCGCAACGCAAGTGGAAAATGAACGCATTTTTTTGAGAACGCAGAACCGCTAGTACTGACGTACAGAGTGCGCTGCGTCGGCATAGCGGCGAGTGTGTGTGATTTGGAGACGTCAGACGCTGCTCATGTCCGGCCAACATAACGTCCAGACGCAAAAAGTGTTTTATTGACGATCCATAAAAAATCACGCCCGAAAATGCGCATCGTATGAAAGTTTTTGCGCATTCCGTGAAAAAATACGTCAATGCGTTCGGACGCACTTTTTTACGGACAACGCGAAAAATTCGTTTGTTTGACCCTAGCCTAAAAGGTGTTTAAACCAATAAAAATGCATGAAAATGTGTGTGAATAATAAAAAAAAGGTCTATTCCAGAAAAAAAAGCCTGTAAAAATTTTGTCTAAAAAATAAATAAATAATATAAGAAATACAAAAAGATGTTTCAAAAAATGAGTAAATTAAAGACGTTTTGCTGAAAATGAAAAGAATAAACTGTTGAATAAAAAAAAAATGAAACAATAGTATATATTTTTTTTATTTATTTTTTTACATTAAATCCTATATGATTCGCCTGTTTAGACCCGTTGAACTGAATCACCGAAAATCAGGGCATTTCACAGACATTTTGGTGCAAGTTTGGCCTTATGTGAATAGTTTAACCATTACTTCTCTTTGGGCCAATTTTACTGCCACCGAAGGTCACCAAATTGCTGCAATCTGCGGCAAACTGCACTGTATTTCACTGTCAATTCTACAGTATTTTCGCGAAATTCATCGTTCGGGGCAAGTTCTGTCCTTTTTGAATAACCCCTTTAAAGTTCCAAACACACACAGAGGAAGCCGCTGCATCCAATGCCAGGAAAGAATAACTGGTCTGGCACAAATAAATGCCCATTAAATCAAGCAGAATGGTGAAAACATTCTAAAAACCATACTTTTGATGTTTTTGAAGGGTTAATCATGATTGGGCGCCTCGTTTTTGGATGGTAATGCAGAGGGAGGACAGTAAGATAACCCCCTCTGTAAGAAACCAGAGTTTGGACTGGCTCAATGGCCTACTTCACCTCACCAGGGCCAACGTTTCACATGTTTTACTGAGGCTCGTCTTTTCAAGGTGGAAATACATACAGGTCGTCTATCCACTAGAAAGTGAAACTCAGGAGAATTGGCAGGAGAAGAGAACAATCTAGATCAAATAGCCGATTTGGAAAGTGAAATTAACCTCCCTGGCGTTCCGATTCTGACATATAAAATATGTCAGAATCGGAACAATTTATTCAGGCCCCCTAGCGGTATTAGAGTGCGGCTCGGGGTTAAATGCATTGCAGAAAGTGGTAACCCCGAGCCACACTCGGGATGCCGCTGGACACATACCTGTCCCTGTCCTCCCTTGCTGTCCCCATTCTCCGGCGATTGCGACATCCTTTTTTCCTGATTCCCTTCTCGCGAGAAGAGAACCGGAAAGCAAAACACCGCGATCGACGGAGGAGAATGCGATCGCGGAGGTCAGTGAGGGAGTGCAGGACAGTAATTGAATTTAAGCAGGCATGGGATAGGCATAAGGCTAGCCTAAACAAAAGATAAATCCAGGTTAAGTATCCATGTAATTGGGCAGACTAGATGGGCCGAAAGGTTCTTATTTGCTGACATTTTCTATGATTCTATACAACCTTAGTGTGGCTCGGGGTTACCACTTTCGGCAATGAAAGTTAACCCCGAGCCACACTCGGGAATACCGTCAGGGGGTTAATGGGAGAATTTTTCTGGTTTGGTTATTTTGACCTAGAATGTTCACTTCTGTCAATCCTTCTGAGTTTCACCCTTTAGTGAATAGACCTGAAAGGTTAATGGGATACCCCTCTAAGAAGCAGAGGAGTTGACCCTAGGCCAATGCCAGATGTGGCACAGAAACCGATGCCAGTTAGGACACCCCCTCTATTTAACACAACCTTGGCACAGGTGCTGCATTTCACTATTTTGAACATGTGATGTTTTGTATGGGTTCCTCCGACTCAAGCGTTGGGTTGACACACCATTATTGTGGGAGGCTGGCAACACAAAGTGATGGCTTTCACACAGGCGTTGTGCAGCGCAATCGGAACTGAATGGTCATGTCAATGAGGTTATTCAATAGAACGTCTCTGGTCAGCTGAGAGCAGAAGGATATATTTATTTATTTATAAAGGATTTTACCAGGAAGGATAAATTGAGATTTCTCTCCTTCTCAAGTATGTCCT
Organism: Leptobrachium leishanense; assembly: GCA_009667805.1. Taxonomy (NCBI): domain Eukaryota; kingdom Metazoa; phylum Chordata; class Amphibia; order Anura; family Megophryidae; genus Leptobrachium; species Leptobrachium leishanense. The sequence goes on along the minus strand of CM019067.1, from coordinate 74,184,445 downwards.
GGGTTCAAGAACATTGAATTGTTACGGTCGTTCCAGAAATACAAAGTAATACAATGCAAGATATTAAAAAACAACACAAATATACAGATTAACAGAAAATAAATATGTAGGAAATATATTCACTATGTTACATGTTTACAGGTGCATTCTGATTCAAGGTATGTTATTAGAGATCTCACACAGGGTTATTCAAAGAGAATCGAAAAGTCACCGCACGTTCGGTGACTTTTCGTTCTCTTCAATTCGGTACGATTTGGCAATTCCATTTCGGCGACCCTGCGGTGTATTCAGCAAGCACCACAGAGACGTCATAGTGCAGGGAAAACCCGCCGCAAACCCGACCAACACTCACCGCAAAACCCGGCGAACGCACACAAAAACCCGCAAAAACATCTGGATTAACCCCGCCGAACACGCCGAAGAAACCCGAGCAGCCGCCGATCACAATGTAGAGCAGCCGCCGGAAAAAGCTGACACCGCAGACGAATTGAGTGTAAAAAAAACCCAAAACAACAGTACTCTTGAATGTTTGAAAAGTGAAACGCTGTTTGCAAAGAAACTACTAAGCGAAAATGTCTGAAATTTACATATAAGATCCAATGAATGATAATAAAAAGGGCTGTTAAAGAAAAAGGAACAAACAATTTAAAAAAAAAAAAAACGTGGAAAAAGAATTTCTCTCAAAAATTCAGAAAAATGCCTAAAAGATCCTAAAAAAATCTATGAATAAAGAGACTTTTTACTGCAGAAAATTATAATCAACGGTTTATTAGATATCGGATTAATACGGAAATATTTTTAACATTGAAGCCTATGGGATTCGCCTGAATAAACCTGTCGAATTAAACCACCGAACAGCAGGGCGATTCGGAAATTTTTCACTGCTGGTTTTTGTCCTCTGAATAGACGAAGCATTGCTTCTCTATGGGGATTCACTGCCCTCGAACAGGCACCGTATCTGCAGGCAATACGCCAATATTTGACGAACTGCCTGCTCTCTAAATAGCTGAATGTCTAGGAAAGGTAACCGTACGCTGAATTTCACTGTTCGGTTCCCTTTCGGCCACAACTCAGATCTCTTTGAATAACCCTGTTAGTGACTTTAGACTGGGGGAAGATTTGATGGCGTCTGGGAGGTTATTCCATAACTGCGGTGCTCTGTATGAAAATGAGGATTGAGCCACTTTCTTTTTATATTGTGGTATTGTAAATAAGGTGCTGGTCCTGGGTGAGGGAACTGCTGGAGGAAGCATTCTATTCAGGTAGGGTGGTAGTTTCCCAGAAAAGCTCTCAAACACCAGGTTGGAAAGGTGAAGGGTGCGTCTAGATTCCAGCGACGGCCAGTTTAGCTCTTTTAACATGTCACAATGGTGGATCATGTAGTTACATTGTAGCACAACGCAGCAGAATGAGTTAAACAATGTAGTAAGTTTCTGAAGGTGTGTTTGCGGGGCAGCTGCATACACTACATCTCCGTATTCAATAGCCAGCATAAGCATTTGCTGTACAATCTGCTTTCTTACCGTGGGACTCAGGTAGGATTTGTGTCTGTACAGGGCACCTAGTTTGGGGTAAAGTTTAGATGAAAGTTTTTTGATGTGGGGGCCAAAGGATAGATTTGGGTCTAACCACATACCTAGATATTTGAGAGAACTGACTGGTCAGCGTGCCATTTGTTTTTGTCCTGAATCATAGATGGGGAGTTTGCAATTTATGTATAGGTGCTGTTCCAAAGAGCATCGTTACAGTTTTGTCAGTATTTAGAAAAAGTTTGTTACCTTTGATCCACTTTACTACCTTTGGGAAGTGTTCTTGCAGCACGGCCTCCAGCTGCGCGAGATTTGGTTTGCTGCTATAGATTACGGTGTGTCGTCTGCGTACATGTGTACAGTTGAGACTTTGCAGATGTTGGGCAGATCACCTATAGGCAGGGAGTCAATCCCACACTCTATTTCATCACCAGTGTGTGCTAGTGCTCATCTGATCAGTTCTATACAGTGTCTCAGGGAAATTCTGCTACATGCTACAGCTGTGTTGTGTATCGGTAACCCTTCTGCTCTACAGCCTGGAGAAACAGGTTTGAATTCCAGTCAGAATGCTTGACCAGCAGGTCTCTCCTCTACAGCTGTGGAGACATAGGTCATTGCAGTACAACTGTAGAGACACAGGTTCAAATCCTGGTCAGAGCACCTCACCTTCAAGTGTCCTTGGGCAAGACACCTAATTATGCTGCTGAATCAGTGCCTGCCCTGTAATATTTTGCTAAAACGGGGACTCTAAGAGGAAACCTGCAGGTGCGGGTTTTCCACCGTTGCTCCCCTGTTTTAGCGCATAGAATGTAATATGGCCCGGTGTGTTTGTCATGCCAGGGTTTATTTAATGGTTCGGTTCAGATATGTCAGAGTTATTCGTTTGTCCATTTCCCTCTCCAGCTTTCTTCTGTTCAGTGACCAATTCCCTAACTGAAGAATTATCTCAATGTTCATTAAATAGGAAATTATCATCGGCCCCTTCCATGTATTTATTGATATATACCGCTATAGATTTATGGAGAGAGAAAAAATGCAATTTCCCATAAAGCAATAATTTATGGAGACTTGCAAACAGGTTTGAAAATTTAGGTCAAAGTAGTCCACCTTTTTATAATAGATGAATATTTCACTGCGTGTGGATGTGCTTGGAATAATCCAGGGAGCCCTTGGTGTTCCTGCGAGAGCTCGAATGTGCAGGGGCCGCAGTGGAAGGAGACATAGAGGGACATGGGAACTATTTGATCCCATTAACACTCTGCTCATGGCCAGAGAAAGTGGTGGGATATGAGGGAAGTATGGGGTATTTTGGGGTTAAATTAATGTATTAGGTGTTTTTGCAAAAGCAAAATCACTTAACACCATGGTTTAAAAGTCGGTATTCAGTTACTGAATCACATCTCATTTGGAGCAGAATGACCTAGATTGGAAATGGACTAGCTCGCTCTCTTCTAGGCAGGCGCAAGTTCATGGCTCAAATACAAAGTATAGGAGATGTGAATTTGCATTATGCAGCTGCAACATTCGAGCTGCTGGGAAGATTTTAAGCTAATCGTTTCAGACGATAGGCTGGGGTCAGTCAATCATTTTGAAGAGCGTAAGGACCGTCTGTGTGAGTGGATGTTTCTTCCACTCGATGCCCGTCTGACGCCCGTCTGGCCACCTCGCTGAGCGCAATTAGTTCGCTCAGCGCTGCAAGGCTCGATCCTCCTATGGAGGATTGTGGTTTGCAGCTCTGTCAACGTGCGTCCTAGCGCTTTGACGGAGAGGCTTGCTGCACCGACGCAGCACGGCTGCTGTTGCGCACGTAATTCGTGCGCGCGCAACAGCGTGTGGCCGGCCCCATCGCAACGTCACAATGCTGCGACGGACGACGGAAGCCACGTCAGTACGACCGCACCTGGTGCGCTCGTCTGACACCAGCCTAAGGCTAGGGTCAGACAAACGTGATTTCTATGTTTCTGTGCGTTCGTGCAGTACGGACGTACATTAGTACGGAAGACGCAGTAGTGGCCACACAGTCCGTTTTTTCACTGACGTATTATTTGACGAATGTAGCAGGGAAATTAAATTAAAATGAAAAAACATTTTGTCCGTCAAAAATGCTGGACATATAAATGCAGTCCATCTGACCACGTTCCATCACTCACACACAAAGCTATGCGGACGTTGCAGACGTGGTGCACTCCGCACGTCCGTTCTAGCAGTATTACGTTCTTGCCTAACCTGCATCCGTTTGCCGCGGCCGTCATGCGTCCGCACTTCTGTGCGGACGTACTTCGTGTGTGGGGCTCCATTTAACACAATTGTATGCTATCACGGACGTACTTTTTGTGCACCATCACGGACATGAATGCTGTACTCGTCTGACACCAGCCTTAGTTGGAATCGGGCCCAACATATTTTTTTCCCCATCTTCAAGCAAGGTTTGAAGGAGAACTGATTCAAAGTGTCTGCTTCAGAATACTGATTTCTTAGAAGGAAATATGTTTATTTACTTCCTGTTGTGCATTATTTACGTTTTAGTAAATAATTTACTCTATAATTACTAAAAAAATCCCCTAGTCGTTCCATCCAAGCTCATCATTTAAGCCTGGCTTAAAGGAACAATTATATATTTTTATTTTCTCTTTTTTTGAAAATTATTACTTATATGATTGGCATCAATCCTTTTTTTATGATCATTGCACAATGACACGGTGCTAAAATTACCACGGCAAACCATGTGTTTTCTATGGGCATATTATTAAGATTGTGCTTATATATTTATTTCAGTAACTCGCCTCCCCATAGTTCTCCTGTAACTGCTTTCCAGTCAATCCCTGCTTACGTCTAAATGACCATGTAGGAAACGCTCTCCGCGCACCAGCAGATGATAATTGCCATTATACATGAGAGCAATCACGGACCCGGGAAGATGATCTGCGTCATCTCTGTGAAAATCATTTGCCCTGAGGCTAGCAATATGGCTGCTCAGGTGAAGGACCAGTGTTTCAGCAGGAATATAACAGCACGGTAGTCGGTGCCTGTTCTCAGGGACCAGAGTTAGAGTCACATAATGGTGAAGCCAAGGTGAGGACAAACACCTTGACAAGGTCTCCAATATAGTCAATAGATTAAGACAATCAGCTCAGTGTGAAAGCATCCACGTTCCACTGCGCATTACTGTGAGTTTCGTTGCTGTGTAGCTCATACACACTGCGCATTACTGTGAGTTTCATTGCTGTGGAGCTCATACACACTGCGCATTACTGTGAGTTTCGTTGCTGTGTAGCTCATACACACTGCGCATTACTGTGAGTTTCATTGCTGTGGAGCTCATACACACTGCGCATTACTGTGAGTTTCATTGCTGTGGAGCTCATACCCACTGCGCATTACTATGAGTTTCATTGCTGTGGAGCTCATGCATACTCAGCAAAATTGTGAGTTTGATTGCTGTGTGCTCACAAATGCTAGGGGATTATCCACTCTTTCCAGCATTGCAAAAACAAAATATAGCTAACTGCACTGCAATACAGACTTTCTTGCAACAGAGGCACTTAGTGGATAACCCCCATAGGGTTACAACAATAGTTGTAGTTAATTTAAAGGAACACAGTATTAAAAAATATAGTTCCCTTTTATAGTGTCTTCCTTTTAAGTGAGCTGCAACTATTGTTTATTAGGACATGAAAATAGTCATAATAATCAGTTTTCCCCAGACGTGAGAGTACCCCCACCTATTTTTCCAGAAAAAACGCACTGTATACAGTCAGGTCCATAAATATTGGGACATCGACACAATTCTAACATCTTTGGCTCTATACACCACCACAATGGAGTTGGAATGAAACAAACACAATGTGCCTTAACTGCAGTCTGTCAGCTTTAATTTGAGGGTATGTACATCCAACTCAGGTGAACGGTGTAGGACTTACAGCAGTTTGCAGATGTGCCTCCCACTTGTTAAGGGACCAAAAGTAATGGGACAATTGGCTTCTCAGCTGTTCCATGGCCAGGTGTGTGATATTCCCTCATTACCCCAATTACAATGTCCAGATAAAAGGCCCAGAGTTCATTTCAAGTGTGCTATTTGCATTTGGAATCTGTTGCTGTCAACTCTCAAGATGAGATCCAAAGAACTGTCACTATCAGTGAAGCAAGCCATCATTAGGCTGAAAAAACAAAACAAACCCATCAGAGAGATAGCAAGAACATTAGGCGTGGCCAAAACAACTGTTTGTAACATTCTCAAAAAGAAGGAACGCACCGGTGAGCTCAGCAACACCAAAAGACCCGGGAGACAACAGAAAACAACTGTGGTGGATGACCGAAGAATTCTTTCCCTGGTGAAAAAAACACCCTTCACAACAGTTGGCCAGATCAAGAACACTCTCCAGGAGTTAGGTGTATGTGTGTCAAAGTCAACAATCAAGAGAAGACTTCACCAGAGTGAATACAGAGGGTTCACCACAAGATGTAAACCATTGGTGAGCCTCAAAAACAGGAAGGCCAGATTAGAGTTTGCCAAACAACACCTAACAAAGCCTTCACAGTTCTGGAACAAGATCCTATGGACAGATGAGGCCAAGATCAACTTGTACCAGAGTGATGAGAAGAGAAGAGTATGGAAAAGGAAAGGAACTGCCCATGATCCTAAGCATACCACCTCATCAGTGAAGCATGGTGGTGGTAGTGTCATGGCGTGTGCATGTATGGCTGCCAATGGAACTGGTTCTCTTGTATTTATTGATGATGTGACTGCTGACAAAAGCAGCAGGATGAATTCTGAAGTGTTTCGGGCAATATTATCTGCTGACATTCAGCCAAATGCTGCAGAACTCATTGGACAGCGCTTCACAGTGCAGATGGACAATGACTCAAAGCATACTGCAGAAGCAACCAAAGAGTTTTTGAAGGGACAGAAGTGGAATGTTATGCAATGGCCAAGTCAATCACCTGACCTGAATCCCATTGAGCATGCATTTCACTTACTGAAGGGAAAATGCCCCAAGAACAAGCAGGAACTGAAGACAGTTGCAGTAGAGGCCTGGCAGAGCATGACCAGGGATGAAACCCAGCGTCTGTTGATGTCTATGCGTTCCAGACTTCAGGCTGTGATTGACTGCAAAGGATTTGCAACTAAGTATTAAGAAGGGAAAGTTTGATTTATGATTATTATTCTGTCCCATTACTTTTGGTCCCTTAACAATTGGGAGGCACATCTGCAAACTGCTGTAAGTCCTACACCGTTCACCTGAGTTGGATGTACATACCCTCAAATTAAAGCTGACAGTCTGCAGTTAAAGCACATTGTGTTTGTTTCATTGCAACTCCATTGTGGTGGTGTATAGAGCCAAAGATGTTAGAATTGTGTCGACGTCCCAATATTTCTGGACCTGACTGTATATATATATATATATGTTTATTATTGCAGAAGCCATTTGCACATCACAGCAATTCAAAGATCTGCATATAAATATATATATATATATACAGTTGTGTTCAAAATTATTCAACCCCCACTGAAATTGAGTGTTTTGGCCAGTTTGACATTCATTTTGATCATTCAGTCATCTTGCTTACAATTAAATCAAAGAGGCACGTGTAGGTCAGACAAATATAACATAACATTTATAATGAAATAACCACAAATGTCTTTTCTGTGCTCACATCATTATCAGTTTTATTCAACCCCCAAGTGACATTCAATCTTAGTACTTAGTACAACATCCTTTTACAGTTATAACAGCTTTTAAACGTGAAGCATAGCTTGACACAAGTGTCTTGCAGCGATCTACGGGTATCTTCACCCATTCGTCATGGGCAAAAGCCTCCAGTTCAGTCACATTCTTAGGCTTGCGTACTGCAACGGCTTTCTTTAAGTCCCACCAGAGGTTCTCAATCGGATTTAAGTCAGGTGACTGCGATGGCCACTCCAAAATGTTCCAGCCTTTAATCTGCAACCATGCTCTAGTGGACTTGGAGGTATGCTTGGGATCATTGTCCTGTTGAAAGGTCCAACATCTCCCAAGCCTCAGGTTTGTGACGGACTGCATCACATTGTCATCCAATATCTCCTGGTACTGAAGAGAATTCATGGTACCTTGCACACGCTGAAGCTTCCCTGTACCTGCAGAAGCAAAACAGCCCCAAAGCATGATTGACCCCCCGCCATACTTCAAAGTAGGCAAGGTGTTCTTTTCTTCATAGGCCTTGTTCTTCCTCCTCCAAACATAGCGTTGATCCATGGGCCCAAACAGTTCTAATTTTGTTTCATCAGTCTACAGAACACTATCCCAAAACTTCTGTGGTTTGTCCACATGACTTTTGGCATACTGCAGTCGACTCTTCTTATTCTTTGGAGACCACAAGGGGGTGCGCCTGGGAGTTCTGGCATGGAGGCCTTCATTACCTAGTGTGCGCCGTATTGTCTGAGCTGAAACTTCAGTACCCACATCTGACAAATCTTTTCTCAGTTCCTCAGCAGTCACACGGGGACTTTTCTCCACTCTACGCTTCAGGTAGCGCACAGCAGTCGAAGTCAGCATCTTCTTTCTGCCACGACCAGGTAGCGTTTCAACAGTGCCCTTTGCCTTGAATTTGCGAATGATGCTTCCTATGGTCTCTCTTGGTATGTTTAACATCTTTGCAATCTTCTTATAGCCATTGCCCTTCCTGTGAAGCGTAATCACCTCTTCTCTTGTCTTCCTGGACCATTCTCTTGACTTCACCATGTTTGTAACCACACCAGTAAATGTCTAGAAGGAGCTGAGTATCACAGTCATTTTAAAGCTGCCTAATTGGTGCTTATTATGCTTTATTGCTGCTCCGTGACATCCACAGGTGTTTTCAATACCTGATTGAAAACACTTGAATGAACCTCTGTTCTTCAGAGTGGTAGTCTTTAAGGGGTTGAATAATTGTGTCAATGAAGAATTCACAAAAGAAACATTTACTACTGTATTACAAAACCAATTGATGTCATTTTAGTTGCATATGGTTCTTTAAAAAGTCCTTGTAGGATTTCATTCTGAATACAATTACAAATGTACACTAAATTCCCTAAAACCCTTTACAGCATTGGGGGTTGAATAATTTTAAACACAACTGTATATATATCCAAACCAGCCCTCAGATACTGTACATATATCATACCTGCCCTTACCTTCCCCTATAAATTTGTTAAAAATATACACACACAAAAAAAATCACTGCCTGAGACCCCGCGCAGCCCACATGCCACCCCCCTCTACCTGGCTGAATGCATCTAATATATATAATTAAATATATTCAGCAAGGTAGAGAAAGAAAAAAAAGTTTTATTTTATGTTCCCGAGGACATTTAAAAATGTCCTCGGATTTTATTTTTTTTAGAAATGTGTCAGCTTACCTTAGCCTTGTGGTCAGTGGGGGCTCCCTGGATCCTGGTTGTGGGGACAGGTGCAGTGGCTCCCTCCCTGCGCCGCCTGTCTCTGCCACTTGCACCCAGGCGGCTAGCCCGCACAGTCGCAGCTCTGTCATCCGGCGGCCGCATGCTCCTCAAGGGGATCCTTGGGAGGCCCCGGCAGGCTGCCCTCTACAATGCCTGATTAGTAACAAGAATGTTTTATCCCATAGGCTTCAATGTTAAAAATATTCCCATTTTAATTCAATATCTAATAAACCGTTGTGTATAATATTCTGCAGTAAAGAGTCTCTTTATTTCTAGATTTGTTTGTATTTTTTAAGCATTTTTTATCCTTTTTTAAAAAAAATAATAATTATTTTCGAACTTTTGGCGAACGTCCCAAAAAGTTCGAAGATCGCGAACTTTCGAACGGCCAATGTTCGAATCGAACTCCAAACTGATCGAACCGAACAGCTCATCCCTAGTGGAGATCACCTGCTGAACGGAGTTGTCTAGATGGGACGTGCTTGCGGAGTAACGAAGACATGTAGGGAGGGGTTGATCGCATTGTTTTTTGCGTTAGCTTCCCCAAGCTTACTGTACTATGCGCATCCTATACTTAACATGGGGAGCGCAATCAGTAATTAGCATTTTGATAAGTAGGATATTACAAAGTGCTAGCGCTAATTATAGCAGGGACGTGCACGCCAAAATTGTAGCTACACCTAAAAGCTGGTGCTAAATGATTCCACATGTGCAAAATCATGTAGCACTCCTACACCCCCAATAAATCTGGTACTCCCCTCTCATCCTGCGACGAGAACGGTGGCCCAATCTGCTGCTTCTTGTCGCCGGGACAAGACTGAGACTCCGCTGCAGAGAAGTGCAGTCCTCCATGGAGTCCTATGGACCTCTGGAGGTGATACTCACAGCAGAACGGAAGCACTACTGCAAGTATCCCAGCGGTTAGCGCTGCGTTCCAAGGCGAGGTGCTCAGTTATTGCTGTAAAATGGGGACGCTACGAGGCACAGATTTACCCTGTTAGCGTCCCCATTTTAGCGCACACTAAGGAATAGTGCCCAAAGTAATTAATATTTCAACAGACGCTACAATGGTAGTGCAATCGCTAATGCCCCAGCAGTTTGATTAAAACGTAACTTTTATTAGATATTTCCAAATAATAATAATTACTAAATAAGGACATCCAAAGAAGAACAAAAGAAAAAATGAAGAGAAAACTCTCATTCCTGATGATTGTGGTCTAGTGACCATTAGGGATGGAAGTCATCTCATATATAGCTAATCATTAGCCAGTATTGATTCAATATCAGTACAACTATTTATACTTGTAAGACAACCCTGCATAAATTCATAATTGGCAACATGTGTCAAGCTAGTTCATAACAAATGATTAACTGGATACAACCATGCACAGTTATGCACAGTTATAAAAAAATCCTCAAGACAAACATAACCCACAATTGGACCATAGATATCATTGTATCATAGTGGGATCATTAGTAAGTATATTATTATTATTATTATTATTCTTTATTTATAAAGCGCCAGCATATTCCGCAGCGCTGTACAATAAGCACAGTATAGACAGGGTTACAATACATTGAACAACATTTGACAAACAGTACAGGAGGAGATGAGGGCCCTATTCCCGTAGGAACTCACAATCTGGAGGGTTGGGGTTGGAAACAGGAGGAGAGGACTGTAAGGTGAGAGTGATTGATGGTTGCGTCAGTGAGTTGGGTGGTAGGCTTCCCTAAATAGGAACGTTTTCAGGGAGCGTTTGAAGGAAGAGAAGTTAGGGGAAAGTCTGACAGTACGAGGGAGAGCGTTCCAGAGAATGGGGGCTGCGCGTGAGAAACCTGCAGTCTATCATGGGAAGAGGTGATGCAGGGAGAAGCTAGGAGCAGGTCACTGTTTGACCTTAGGGAGCGGGCTGGGGTGTATTTGGTGATTAGTGAGGACAGGTAGTGGGGAGCTGAGTTAGTGAGGGTTTTGTAGGTAAGGATAAGGATTTTGAACTTAATTCTGCAGTGGATGAGGAGCCAGTGAAGGGACTCGCAGAGGGGAGCGGCAGAGACAGAGCGGCGGGTGAGGTGAATTAGTCTGGCGGTATATTAGCAATAATTGCCATTCACAAATCCACCTGGTATACAATTCAAAATATTTCAAAATTTAAATATTCATGAAGCAGGGTTTGATCCCAAGTGTGACCCATTACTAATCAGTCGTCTATAACCACATCCTTTAACTGGTTTTCCAGTTCATTTACAACTAAGTAAATAATATGTTTGCCATGTTTCTCGACACACTAAGGCTGGGGTCAGACGAACGCAGTGTTAACGTCAGTATTGCCGCACTTTAGTACATCCGTGGTAGCAGATAATCATGACCAATGAAGGCCCACACACGAAGTACATTGCAACATCCGCGTAGCTTTGTGTGTGAGTGATGGAATGTGGTCAGACGGACTGCATTTATACGTCCAGCATTTTGACGGACAAAATGTTTTTCATTTTAAAATTATTTTCCCTCCTACATCCATCAAAAATAAGTGTGGCCACTACTGCGTCTTCCGTCAAAAAGTGCGTCCGTACTGCACGGGCGCACAGTCCGTAGAAAATGCGCTCGTCTGGCGCTAGCTAAGGCTAGGGTCAGACGAAAGCATTTTTCCCCGCGAACGTGAAAAAGTGCGTCCGAACGCATTGACGTATTTTTTCACGGAATGCGCAAAAACGGTCAGACGACACGCATTTTCGGGCGTGATTTTGTACGGATCGTCAATAAAACTCTTTTTGCGTCTGGACGTTATGTAGGCTGGACATTAGCAGTGTCTGACATCTCCTAATCACGCACACACGCCGCTATGCCGCAGCTGCGCACTCAGTACGTCAGTACTAGCGGTTCAGCGTTCTCAGAAAAATGCATTCAAATTCCACTTGCGTTGCACGGCCGGACTTTTGTGCGGCCGTACATCGTATATTGGCCGTCATTGCCCGTCATCTGCTGCTAGTGCGGCCGTAATTATGTGCGCCAGAACGCACGTTAAAAGTGCGCTGGTCTGACTCCCGCCTAAATCTTATTACATAAATAAAGATGGCAAAGTTCTGCTTTACTTCAGATTAAGGCAGATTTCAAATATATTTTTGTGAAAGTTACTTTATCTGGTCATACCTGTTTATAGATGCATTTGTTATAATTTTAAGTAGTACATGGAGCGGAGTGTTATTTTGCACTTTAATGACAGGCACTCACATCTGTATATCTTTGTGGAATAACTCTTGCCATTTCCTTAAAGGGACACCTACAAACCCTGACCACTTTAGCTAATTATAGATTATTAGCAATGCAACGTCCAAAATACCAGTAATTCTAAAAATATCTTTACATGGGTACAATGCCAGTATATGAAAATTGCAGGAACCTCCTCTCGTTGTACTGTAAATATGTAAATATATTTTCAGCAATTATGACTCACTGATCTTGTTGTAATGCAGCAGTAAAGTTTGTTGGACTTTTTGTTACAATGAGGATGGGGGCTGCTCCTTGCAATTTATTTATGGTAATACAGGGTGACAAGTGAGATATCCAATATAATTTTGTGTAGCCTTAGGGAAAACACAAATGTTGTATTAATATTGTATGCAAATGAGTTTTTATAAGATTATTTTCATTTTTCATTCTATTTTAAACACAAAATAGTGTATACAAATTTTTGGTGGTGAAAAGTTTAAAGGTTACAAACTACCTTAATGTACATTAGAGATTATTTAAACCTCAAAGTATCTGTATTGTTCGTGTAGTTTCTTCGCACTATGTGGCAGATGATTATGTTTCGTGGTGTATAATCCTAGATTTTCAATGTCAACCTGAGCATAACGATTAGTCCATCTGCCTGATGGTGCACATATTTTAAGGAATCTCGCTTTATTCATTCAACACGCTAGATCTTGGATGGCTGACTGTTTGGAAAGACAGCCAGCTACTTATGCACCAGATATTTGATAATCAGATATAAATAAAGTACGAGTGATAGATAGAGAGTGTGAATTTAACAGGAGGTGAAGTGTAGTTGCCAAAAAAAAAACCTGACATCACTTTTCATCATGTGAGACTTTGCATAGGTTTGACATTTATCCAGAATCTAACTGTGCTACACAAAAGAGCCAGGGAATTATTTTGCGCTGTACTGTACTAGTGTATTTAAATCATTCCAAAAAGACATATCTATCATGTACCACTATTTATATCAAAGAAGATGATCTTTTCCTCTGTGCTAATTACTACTATTTGTGTTGTTGCTTTATACTGGAAGAAGCGTTTGTGTTGTATGAATATTAGGCTTGTGCACCGATTTTTTTTTTCGGTTCGATTCGGTTCGATTTGTTCGGATGTTTAAACTTTTCAATTCGGCTCGTTTCGACCGATTGCTGTTTCGATTCGGTTCGGTTCGGATCGTTTTTCGTGTACAATTTTTTTTCCGAATATCGACCATTTTTTGTATTTTCGGCTCACTTTGCTCGTTTTTTGTATCGACTTTTCGGAAATTTCGGAAATTTTCATTTTTTCGGAACGTCTGTTCTCCTCGTTTCAAAGTGTCTACGATAATTCTGGCGATTCTATCGTGTTTTTTTTATTAAATAAAGATCCTTTTTTTCTTATGAATAATTGAATATACATTTCACAACTTTATTTAATCATATTAAAATGGTATGAAAGCCAAGGAACAAAAAAAATGAACAAAACGATTTAAAAGACGCTAAACTGACCCGAATGCCACAAGAAACAAGTGATATGCATTTCCAAATACAAAATTTACAGAATCAGCGATACAACCGATAATAGTTAAATATACGATGTCCAGAATTACCGAAATGGAACCGAAATCACGAATGGAACCGAAATCATGAATAGAGCAAAAATAAATTTCGATTTGACACATTTCAAGTCCATTCGAAAATTCCGAAAATATTTCGTTTCGGCTCGGAAAACTTTTCGGATCTGCCATTTTCGGATCTAAAAATTTTCAGAAAATCGTCCGAATCCGAAAACACGAATCGGGAAATTTCGTGAAAATTCCGAAATTCCGAAACCCGAAACGCACATCCCTAATGGATATCCAAATCATAGGTGTGTGCATGGGTTGTGCTTGGTGTGCTCAAGCACACCCTAATGTTGGGTGAAGAGGTCCTCGTTCACCTCCTGCATTATTTTCCATGTCCCTTATCTGGTTCATGATGAATAGCCTAAAAACTGTATCTCTGATCACAGCTTGTTATTTCTAATGAAAAAGGTGCATTTTGTGTAATGGTTTCTAAATATAAGTTTTCCATTAATAAATGTTCCATGGGTGCACATCCTAATGCGACGGGAAGCGCCTCTTGCAAGATCCTGCTGGTCGGCGGAGTGATTGCGGAGTGAGTCAGGGCACTTTCTTCTACCAGTCTTCCTCTGTTCCGGGCGGCCAGAAGCAGCGAATCGGGTCGCATTTCTCGCCATTCTGCAGTAGCAGAATCAACATTTTAATTGGCGCCAGCTCTTAGGACCAAGTGATCCTAACGCTAGTTAATCTGTGCTTTCATTTTGCGCATGTTAGGTTTAGGGAGTGTAAAGTACAGTAAACTCGCGCTACAAATCGCTAATTAGTGATCGCTAACGGGTTCTTTAACCCGTTAGTGATTGTAAGGCGATGTGGGAGCATCGCTAAAACCTTCTTTAAGCTAACGCTAACGTTGACGCTAGTGTTAGCTTGAAGGAGGTGATAGAGCCCCAAGAGTTTTGTTTTTGGTAAATGTTGCCTTTCCAAATGTAATACCTTCACTATTGAGCCACGTGACCCTGTGTGCCAAGCTCATTTTCATCACTTTTTGCTCATTATGTTTGCTCATCATGCTATATGTTTTATATCAGACCTTGGACAAATCTTTTTTTCCCCACATTTTATTATCCTAACCTTCGTGTGACTCTTTCTTTAAATCAGAAATGGAGATTGTGTTACTGCATGTTTCTAAGGAAATTAGCAATTTTGATCAAAATCGAAAAAATTGAATATTTCCCTTGTATTTTGGTATTTTGGTCCATTGTGTTTCAGCAAAGATAGGTGAATAAGCACAGTCTACTATTTTCTGTCTTTTATTTGTAATTCCAAAATGGTAATTCTAAGGCCGGGGGGACTTTTTTTATACACAAATTAAATCACTTATCAGTATAGATTTTGAGGTTTTTCACTGAAATAAAAGAAAAAATATTACATTAGGTCATGTTGTCGTGAACAAAGTAATATCCATGTGATTGGACTGAATCACCCTAGATAATGTTAGGAGTTCTTTTGTGCACATTGTGCATCCTCAATGCTCAGCCCCTTTATTAGGTACATACTCCTAGTAGCGTGTTCGGCCCCCTATAGCCTTCAAAACAGCCTTAAATCATCGAGGCATGGATTCAACAAGGTGCTGAAAGCGTTTTTTGAGGTATCATGTACCATGACTCTCTCAGTCCCTGAACATTTGACGGAGATGTAGGCGTGGAGTGAATATTCCTTTCCTGCTCATCCCACAAATGTTCAATCGGATTGAGATCCAGGGACTGGGCGGCCACTGCAACAAGGAAAAGTCATTGTCATGTTCCTGGAATCATCCCATAGTGAAGCAGGCTTTGTGCACTGATGTATTATCCTGCTGAAAGTAACCATCTGCCTGGGGAAAACTGTCAACATGAATGGATGCACATGGTCAGCAATGTTGTTTACGTACACTCTGGCTTCCAGATGTGAATCCATTATTATCAATGGGCCCAACGTGTGCCATGAAAATATTCCACACCATGACACCGCCCTCACCGGCTTGCACAGTTGTTTCCAGACACGACGGGTCCATGGATTGATGTTGTTTGCGCCACATTCTGAGTCTGCCATCAACATGATGCAACGGGAACTTTGACTCATCAGACCAAGCAACCTTTTTCCTGTCTTCGATGGTCCAATACTGGTGCTGCAGTGTGTACGGAAGGCTTGTTCTCCTGTTATCCTCTGATAAACAATGGTACCCGATGTGGCCGTCAGCTGTTGTACTCCATCCGCAACAGGTTGCATCTAGTGGTGCATTGCGATGGTTTTCTGAGCACCATGTTTGAATTCTGACATCACTTGAGTAACAGTGGCCTGTCTGTTGGCTTGCCCAAGTCTAGCAATCCTCCTCTAGCGATTTCCTTTCTCACGAATGCTGCTGACTCAAAGGTTTTTGTTCCTTGTACCATTCTCGATACACCCTTGAAATTATTGTAAGAGAAACGTTCAGGAGAACTGCTGTCTTGGAAATGGTTCATCCAGCACGTTTGACACCTACGATCATGCCCCTTTCATAGTCTCTGATAGATCATTGCCCTTTCCCATTAACGGTGTGGTTTGTAGCCTATACTGATAACGGGAAGGTTGTTCTGCTGTATTAATACCCAAATCTTTGAGCTTGGATTCCAATATTGTTGAATGGATTAGGCAGTGGCTGAGTGACAGGCAACAGAGGGTTGTGGTAAATGGAGTTTATTCGGCGCAAGGTCTTGTTACCAGTGGGGTACCTCAGGGGTCAGTACTTGGACCCATTCTCTTTAATATTTTTATTAGTGATATTGCAGAAGGTATTAATGGAAAAGTATGTATTTTTGCTGATGACACAAAGATTTGCAACAGGGTTGACGTTCCTGGAGGGATCAGCCAAATGACAAATGATTTAGGTAAACTAAAAAAATGGTCGGAGCTGTGGCAATTGAGTTTTAATGTGGATAAGTGCAAGATAATGCATCTGGGACGTAAAAACCCAAGGGCTGAATATAGAATATTTGATACAGTCCTAACCTCAACATCTGAGGAAAGGGATTTAGGGGTCATTATTTCAGAGGATCTAAGGGTAAGTAGTCAATGTAATAGAGCAGCAGGAAATGCTGGCAGAATGCTTGGTTGCGTAGGGAGAGGTATTAGCAGTAGGAAAAGGGAAGTGCTCATGCCACTGCACAGAGCACTGGTGAGACCTCACTTGGAGTACTGTGTGCAGTACTGGAGACCGTATCTCCAGAAGGATATAGACATCTTAGAGAGAGTTCAGAGAAGGGCTACTAAAATGGTGTCCGGCTTGAAGGAGAAAAGTTACCGGAAAGGCTTAATGATCTTAACATGTATAGCTTGGAAAAAAGACGAGACAGAGGAGATTGATAGAAACATTTAAATACGTAAAGGGAATCCACAAGGTAGAGGAAGGGAGTATATTTAAACGGAAACAGTAAGCAAAACAAGAGGACATACAGGGTTATCCAAAGAGATTCGAATTGCTTGAGAAAGGTAACCGAACGCTGAAAATCAGCATTCGGTTACCTTTCCTGGCCATTCGACTATCCAGAGAGCAGGCAATTCGCCAAATCCTGGCGAATTGCCTGCACATACGGTGCCTGTTCGGTGCCTGTTCGAGGGCAGTGAAATCCCCATGAAAAAGCACTGCTTCGTCTATTCAGAGAACACAAACCAGCAGTGAAAGGTTCCCCTAATGCCCTGCCATTCGGTGGTTTAATTCGGCAAATTTATTCAGGAGAATCCCATAGGCTTCAATGTTAAAAATATTCCTGTTTTAATTCAATATCTAATAAACCGTTCATTATAAAATTCTGCAGCAAAAAGTCTCTTTATTTATAGATTTTTTAGATACTTTAAGCATTTTTCTGAATTTTTAAAAAAAAAATTAAAAGTCCGATTTTTTTTTTTCAGTTTGCTTATTTTTTTGTAACAGCCCTCTTTATTATCATTCCCTGGACCTCCTGTGAAAATTTCAGACATTTTCGCTCAGTAGTTTCTTTGCAAACAGCGTTTCTTTTTCCCAGATTCATACAAACAGTTTTGCTAATTTATTCACTGCCTCCTCTACGTCACAGCTGCTTCGGCTCTGTGTGATTCGGCTCCTGTTCGGCTTCTTCGAAGGTTAATCCAGATGTTTTTGCTTGTTTTCAGCGTGCATTCGGTTAGTTTTCGTCAGGTTTGCGGCAGCTTTTCCCTGCAATTCGGGGACCCTGTGGTGTTTGCTGAATACACCGCAGGGTCACCGAAATGCAATCGGCAAAAGGAACCGAATTGAAGAGAACGAAAAGTCACCGAACGTGCGGTGACTTTTCGAATCTCTTTGGATAACCCTGATAGTCTTAGATTAGAGGGGCAAAGGTTTAAAAGTAACATCAGAAAGCATTATTTTACTGAGAGGGTGGTGGATACATGGAACAGTCTTCCAGTAGAAGTGGTAGAGGCCAAAACAGTAATTGAATTTAAGCAAGCATGGGATAGGCATAAGGCTATCCTAAACAAAAGATAAATCCAGGTAAAGTATCCATGTAATTGGGCAGACTAGATGGGCCGAAAGGTTCTTATCTGCCGACATTTTTCTATGTTTCTATGTTCTAAAACTGGCCACATGACATGCAACGGAGTGGAATAGTGCACACAGCTGGGGTGTACCTAATAAAGTGGCCGGACAGTGTAAAAAGGCATTTTCTGCATTGTTTTGAGTTCTGCATTTAAAAAGCTCAAAATGTTATGCCGCAAGTGACAATCTCTAAAAATAGTGAAATGTGGCCATACCCGCTCTATGCTGATGCATCACATCTGTGCACGGGTCCAAGAAAAATATTCCCAAATTTCACATATTCTGTACACCTACACAAACAGAAATAGCCTTATGTACATAAGCATCAGAACTTCCAAATTCCATCTTCTGTTACTAAGCAGCCCACTTTACAGATATTTTGGGAATACGGTGAAAATTGTACAGAAGATTCTGAATCACAGGACAGATGAGATATGTGCAAAAAAGGCATTTTTGGCAATAGATTTTTTTTGTAATTTTCGCTGCCCATTAGAATTTAAATCGTTTCGTCACTTCTTGTGCTGATATATATCAGAATTGTGTAAGTTTTGGGATAGGTTTCGTATTAGGAAGGATTACTATTTTTGCATGTTTTATGGCTAGAGTTGGGGTTATTTTTAGAGTTAGGGTTCACACTATGGTTGAGTATCTGTGATAAAAGTGTGGTGAGAAATTACAATGTAAAATTAACAGGGTTATTCAAAGAGCACTGAAATTCCACCGGAATTTAGGTGCTCTTTCGTTCCCCACACTTTGAGGAATCAAATTCCCAGACCCTGCGGTGAATTCAGCATTCCCCGCAGGGTCCCCAAAGTATAGGGAAAATCCGCCGAAAAACCGCATAATCTAAAAAAAACACTGCAAAACCGCCGCAATTATCGGATCCGATCCAATAAGCTGCTGGGAATAGCCAACGAACCCCAGAACACAGCATCGAGCAACACTGGTAAAAGCAGACAAGCCGACAACCGGGGTATAAAAAAACAAAAAACAATTGAAACTTTAAATTTTAAACGCTGTTTGCAAAAAAACTACTGGACGAAAATGTCTGGAATTATCATATAAGGTCCTATGGATAATAACAAAAAGGTCTGTTACAGAAAAAAGAAAAAAACGCTATTAAAAAAGAAAAAAAAATCTTACTTAAAAAATCCTAAAACAAAAATAAATAGACTTTTTGCTGCAAATTAAAAGAATAAATATTTAATAGATATTGAATAAAAATGGGAATATTTTTAACATTAAAACCTGTAGGATTCGCCTGAATAAACCTGTCGAATGAAAACACCGAACATCAGGGCATTTCACTGACATTTCGCTGCTGTTCGGTGTTCTCTGAATAGATTACCCATTGCTTCTCTATGGGGGATTTCACTGCTGCCGAAGATCACCCGTATTTCGCTGGCAATTCGCCAAATTTGGCGAATTGCCAGATTTCAAATAGCCGAATTTCCCGAAATTTCACCGTACAGGGAAAATCACCGTCCGGTGCAATTTCGGGGCCAGTTCGGCTCTCTTTGAATACCCCTTAAGGCAATTGCACCGATTTTTCAGTGGTAAAACTTTTTTTTAACACGCTTGAATTTCCACTACATTTTTAAAACCACTTTTTTCACTGCTACAATTTTATCAGTGGCCATAAGGAGGCAACCTGCCAGTAGTAAACCATGGATATCAGAGCTTCATTGGGTTGAAGTTTACTGATGTCAACAGTTCTAGAAAGTGATATAGGAACTATAACAAAATGAATTAAAATGTTGTGGGTAGATGAGCTAGCAGAGATTTTTCGTGTATGCAATACTTAAGATTAATAATACAATGATAATCTTTTTCTAAAATATTAAATACAGGTCTATTCACTAAACGGTGAACTCAGGAGAACTGGCAGGAGAAGTGAAAATTCTAGGTCAAAATAGCCCTAGCCAGAAAAATTCTCCCATTTATCTCACTTTCCAAATTGGCTATTTGGTCTAGATTGTTCTCTTCTCCTGACAATTCTCCAGAGTTTCACTTTTCTCTGAATAACCCTGATAATGTTTGTGTCTAGGATGGAACAAGATCAGACACTGCTGAAAATGTTGTGAAGCTTAAGAGAGTGGCATTTGCAGCAACGAAACAGGTCTTCAATGCACAAGGAAGCGTTATAAATTTTTAGGACGTAGTTTTACCATTTAAATGTTTGAGATTTTGATATACCGTACCCTAAACGAATGGGTGTATATGGAATATGAATAGACTAAACACACATTTTCCTTGTCCCATTCTTAGAGCCTCTCTGCTTGTCAAAGTCGCTTTCATAAATCAAAGATTTCATGGCTCCTATAAGCGTTTATTATAAATTTATCTGAACATGGGATTAAATAATTTATTCTTCCTCTTGTTAAAACTGGCTTCTCTAGATTGTAAGCTCACCTGAGCAGGACCCGCACATCCCTTGTTTCTACAGTTGTATGCTGTTTGTCATTTTGGTATTTTTAGTTCCCCAATGCCAGTGAAAATGTCAATGCTATAAAAATGATAGTAATATTTTGTCAAAATTGCAAGAGCAGAGTAACTGTACACAGCAAATGTACAGGTGTCAGAGGTCAAGTTGAGCAGGAACGTCTGGGAACACGGTTCCTCTTATATTTTAACATGTTGTCGTGCCTCGCACCGCAGGACAGCCAAAACCAGTGCTCTGACTTCTGGCAGCCCCATTCATGTCTCTCTCTCAGTACTCTAGTCTGCTTGCTACTGTTCAGCTCACACAGGTGATTCAATCAGTCACTGGCTGTTGAATTAGGCCAGGGTCAGACGAGCGTTTTGAAGAGCGGAAGGAACGTCCGTGAGAGTGGACATACCTTCCACTTGAAGCCCGACTGACCACCTCGCTGAGCACAGTTAGTACACTCAGCGCTGCAAGACTCAATCCTCCTATGGAGGATCACGCTTTGCAGCCAGGTCCAACGCGTGTCTAGCGTTTCGACAGGGAGGCTTTTGGCACGTACACATATAGCGCGCATAATTCATGCTCGCGCTACAGCTTGGTTGTGACCGGCCTCATCGAAGTGTCACAACGCTGCGGCGGACACCGGTAGGCACGTCAGTACGGATGCGCCTAGTGCGTTTGTTTGACCCCGGCCTTAAAGACCACGCCTACCATCTACCAATGCTTCGGCATTGTTTCTTTCTTGTTCTAAGAGACAAGACCTGTGTTCTGTTGCTCCTGTGATCTGCTATCCGCCTGCCCTCAACCTCGGATTGCCTCCTGACTATGTTTCCTGGTTTGCCCTCTTGGGACACCTCACCTCGATTTCCCCTGTGCTCCTTCCACTGCCTACTGTGTATCTACATCCTTGCATTTACCTCTCCTGGACTCCTCAGTTTTCTTGTGACCCCAAGGTACACTCCAAGCTGTGTCCTGTTTCCAAGACCCTCCAGCTGTGTCCTGTCAGCTGTGCACTCCAGCAAACCCCTGCATAATCAGAGACTCTATCCAAGACTTCACTATACCTTTGTGTATTTGGGTCAGCTCTTTTCTTGTGTCTGCTTCCCTGTTCCTCAGTCCAGACTCTGCTTCCCTGTCCACCGCTTGTGTTCAGCTCCATTCCTTCCCTGTCCACCACCTGGGTCTCGCTCTATTCCTGCTCAATCCCTCATATATATATATATATATATATTTTGCTTGTTCCTCAATAAACCTCTTTATATTGTGGATCCTGTCTGTTGTGCCTTTGTATCACCGCATAGTGGGCTCATCTCCTCACCCGCCGGTTTGGATACCTGACACATGTGAAACTCATTTCCCATGTGTCTGAAATACTGGAAACAGCAATGCCTTTCTTTTCATAATTTTTTTTTTAAAAATGTCCAAATTTAAGGGTGTTTGCAGTACTTGTGTACATGAGAATGACAATTTATCTGCGTTTCCCAGAGGAAGGGCATAAGAAGTGCTGCAGCTTTTGGTAATTTTTGTTTTATAGGTCTCATAGTTGCACAGATATCCTGGTGATTTTCCAAACGTTGGGCTTAATTCAAACTAATGTTTGTTTTGAGCCAATAGCCCTTGGTTGGCAGCTCATTGTTACAGTGACTCGAGCTGTAATAATAATAAGTAACCACTTATCGATACTGACAGCAATTCCACATGCCATAGGACTCCATGGAGCCTAGCAAGACCCTGTCAATTTCACTTGAGTCCCTTGCAGGAGCCGCAGAAGGAGCCAAGGAGCCATGGAAAGTCACTGGGAGCCATTTCCGCTGCTTGTAGCCAGAGGATGCTGTGGATCGTGCTGCCCTCTGCACCGCAGCGCCGAAGCTAAGTTTTGGATTTTTTGGTGAGCTTATTTTTCAGTGTTAAGTGATTTTGCAAAAGCAAAATCACTTAACACCAGGTTTTAGAGCCGGTGTTCATGTCAAAATATCGACTTGTTTTGAGGAGAAATATCTAACATGGAATAGCTTGTTCTGTTCTAGGTAGCCGCAAATTAATGACTCCTATACATAGTATAGGAGCTATTAATTTACAGTAAGCAGGTGCAACCTCCAATCTGCAAGACTGGAGACGTCAATCTAACAGGTAGGTTGGAATTGGGCCATCATTTTTTTTTGGACTTCATCTCTGAGGTGTATGTATTTGTGACATTGTACCTAACATCGTTATATTCTATAGCAGTGGTTCCCAACCACGGTCCTCAAGTACCCCCAACAGGCCAGGTTTTCCAGAGATCTGAAGCACAGCACAGGTGATATAATTTGCTGTTCAGTGATTGCAGGATTCAGTCTGCCTTTCCCCAAGGTAATCCTTAAAACCTGGCCTGTTAGGGGTACTTGAGGTCCGTAGTTGGGAACCACTGTTCTGTATGGATGAAAAACAAAGTTTTTTTGATACGACCATGCTTTACACATTTCTGAGATAAAATAATTGTGTTAAATACTATAAACGTATAAGTTGTTGTAAGCATGCGTAAAGTAATTAAAGAGGACATCAGCAGCAGCCATATAGTTGTGCGTGAAAAGGATAGCTGAAAAATAGAAGGGCATTTAGGAAAATGAGGATAAACAGAGTCCCGGTGCAGAGAGACAGTTAAGAAGAGAGGAATGTCAGAACGAGGAGGGGGTGATTCTGTTGAAAGGAGGGAGCGCTTAGTGCTGGGCATATCCCCAGAATAGCATCACAGTAAATATGGTCATGATCCTGCAACACAGATCAGATTCACTTCTCTCGCACTCATTGCTGCTCAAATCCTTACGCTCATCCAAAGACTCCCAGCAGCTTTCATTAAATATTTACACGATCGCTAATTCCGTGTTATTCTGGAGAATATCTAACTATAAGTATTACGTGATTGCTACGTAAGGAGATGCCACACACAGACTGTCTATCCCTATAAATACATACAGAAATGTGAGTCACGCTTACAAGAAAAGTTGAGTTCATCAATTCAATTTCTTATTCCATTGGGAAGAACCAACAGGAACCAAATGAACTCCCACTGGTTTATTGAAGCTAGTAAGCTAAATGTGTCCATTATGTCTGAAACCAACTTCAATGTAACCAGATGTAATGTGGCACGGTGTTGCAGAATGAAATGCTGCAGTTTTGTGTTATTTGATTTCCTAACATTCTGAACTGATTGGGACACTGCAAGCGCTATTCACTAAACACCGAGGGCACTATCACCTGGTTTGAGCGAACGTTAGCGTTGGTATGTTTCAGTGTACGCGTCAGGTTAATTCAGTCTAGCATTGCACCAACAGATCGTTTGCCTCTCGCTAAAAACTGGAAAAATCACTTTGCATGTCGCTATTAGCCATTCATAGAGCGGGCTTACTGTACTTTCCGCGTCCTATACTTAACATGGGGAGCACTAGAGATCTCTAATGCGTTTGTAACTAACAAATCACTCGGTGCCTGCGCTAATTTCTGGAGGTATGCTAATCGTAAAGTTTTACTTACTGCTCAACCATGGTGCTAACTCAAAACCACAAAAACAGGTCCTTGCCCAAAATTAACAAGCAATTAACAGGGAATTGAAAGGAATACAACACAGGTGTTCTCTTGGCCCCATACACCATAGTAATGGATCTGGTCAGCAATGTCACTGCTGTTGTAGTAGGCTTTATTATGATATTTATGTATCCCTTATCCACATATATCCTAATTCTAAAATATTGCCTAATTCTAAACATTTTGTGCAGGGGGTTATTCATAGTATGTAAGCGGTTGATTATTAGGGTGACCATTTGGACCATGTTTAAAAGGGACACATGGATAAGTCTTGCCCTGAAACATGTATTATTTATATGCTGCAGCAGGGAAGTTATTGTGGCTCACCTGGCCTTCCTTTCGGATTTATTTAAATGCAGTGTATTGATTCTACATGCTGTCGGGTGGCATTTTTCAGGCAATGCCCATCAGCCTTAATTAATATATGTGTGCATATAAACATGGATGATATGACCACCTTAGAGGGTTTGAATAATGCAGGGGTGAGAGGGCTCTTCGCTGGATGTGTTCATACTTATAAACGTTTGTGAGGGCAGAGGATAGGTATGGCCCGGCACTCTGCACTGGAAAAAAACAGTTCTATCCTGTACACAAGCACATTAGGGCTGGGTCTCAGCCTGTGTCTTAGTGTATCCCTAGCGTGCACTAAACGACCTTGTACACAGACTCCCGCGGACAAAGTGATCTGTTAGTAGGTGTTCAGGCTCTACGTTTTAGTTACTTGCACTAAATGTTTTCTTTAGGGATGGTGTTTTAGCTCACACCAGGTGATAGGGCCCCGAGTAAGTAGCAACAAATGTACAGCATGACCAGCTTCAGGACCAGTCAAACCTTTTGGCAGCATTTGAATTAGAGCATTTTCAGGGCTATCGATTTTTAGGGATAGGATTAGTTTTAGGGTTTGTAATTAGGGCTAAGGTGCTATTTGTGTTTGTTTTAGGGTTAATGTTAAGCGTTTTTTCAGGGGGTACTCGCCGGTACTCGGCACCGGCACCTCACCACTCAGTACCGGCACCTCACCACCAGCCCGAACTAACAGGAGAGAGCATGATGCTCCTCCCTCCTCCTGCGGTGGCAGGCAGAGAATTGGATGCACTTGGCAGCTCATATTGCTCCTGAACGCTTCCGATTGTCAGGAGTGTATGTAGGGACCGATAACCCCCCTCTTCTCCCAGTAAGTGACAAGGGAGGGCTGGTTAAATAAAATCTCCCCTGTTTCTTCAGTGCCCCAACTCTGGCAGATGTGAGTAAACATGCTGCACCCCCCTCTCTCTGCAGCCGCTGAAACTTTGAACAGCATGGGGAGGGGGGTGCAGCACATTTACACACATCTGCCAGAGCTGCGGATTGTCAGGCAAGCGGTGTGATCAGAGGAGCTGGCACTGTAAGGCGGTACAGGTGGCCGCCTAAGAGCGCAAGACCAGGAGGGGGTGCAAAAAAAATTTGAATCCCAGGCCACTTGCCTTTACAGGGATCCAAATTTTTAAACTATCTGCCTGGCGCTGTGTCCCTGCTGCTCCTCCTCTAAGATGCAGCCGGTGCCCAGCAAGCTGCATTGTATCTACCAGGTCAGACAGCAGACTACCCCGCGGTGCTGGATATGGAAGCCTGCGCGCTCTCTCCTCCTGGTCCCTTCCTCCTTGCTGGTGCCTTGGTCCTCTGATGATGTCAAGAGGAGGGCATGCCAAAAGAAGTCTACACTGCCGCCCTACCCCCAGTCTCCCAGCAGTTCCAGACAGTGTGTGGTGCACCCTGGAAGGTGAGAAGGTGGAAATTTAAGTCCTGGCTGCATTGCTCTGCAGGGACTCAGTGACAGGCAGGCCTCAGAACAAAGAAAAAAACTGCTGCTGCTTCCAAATACACTTCAAAATAGCATTTAAAAATATCAGCTCTGGCACCACAGGTATGTTCACCTGGTCCTGCTGTTACCACCATGTGGGGTGTTCTCAAGGTCAAACACCCACTCATTGGAGTCCCGCAATATTATTCAAAAGTACTTGGTGGATAGTGGAGTTTCATTGCTGTGGAGCTCATACACACTGCGCATTACTGTGAGTGTCATTACTGTGGAGTTCATACACACTGCGCAATTACTGTGAGTTTCATTGCTGTGGAGCTCATACACACTGCGCATTACAGTGAGTTTCATTGCTGTGGAGCTCATACACAATGCGCATTACTGTGAGTTTCATTACTGTGGAGCTCATACACACTGCGAATTACTGTGAGTTTCATTGCTGTGGAGCTCATACACACTGCGCATTACAGTGAGTTTCATTGCTGTGGAGCTCATACACAATGCGCATTACTGTGAGGTTCATTGCTGTGGAGCTCATACACTGTCAGGAATGGCACCTGGGGTGGCACCACAGGTTCATGGAGTCTAAGCCCAGGATGCAGGGATGCTCTGAAGGTACCTTGGTTAGGCTGATGTTATATGATCTGAGGCGTGGTACAATGGGGGTTATCCAGGAGAATAGTCAGCAGGCGATCCTAGGTCGAGGGACTGGTACAGCGGAATAGTCGTTGAAGCAAGCAGGGGTCTGATACACGGTAAGTCTTTAGCAATAGATCAGATATGTTTGCAGGATAGACTTGCAATGCGAAGCCATGGTAGAAAAGTGGGAGTGACTCTTTATTTGCAAGCAGGAAGGTGTGGTGTGTGGTGCTTGTGTTTTTACTGTTTAACCCCTCTCCTTGCTGGATTTGGAATGGGGGCAGCACTTTACATGTGCTGCCTGAGCAAGGAATGTGATCCTGGTGTGGTCAGCGATGGGGATCCTGACATAGCCCCTCCCTCAAGGCCGAACCCCATGTGGCCCAGATGTGCTTGTAGGCTGGGCTCAGCTGCAGGAGACACATAGGAAAAGATCCCCTGCACACAATAAGAATCTTGATCTTTAGTAGAGTTTCTGGACTGTGCATCACATGGTATAGGACCACTCTGGTAGGTGTTGGAAGCGAGGAGGATCGCCCTGCAGCAGGCAGAATTCTGGGCAGAGGGGGCAGCATTAGCTTGGAGATGATTCTTTCTCTGACGCCTCCTTGCCCTTGATTTGGAGGATTTGGCCAGGATGGTTCCACACAAGGAAGGAACCGGAGCTACACTTGGAACAATCTCCTCCATGATGGGTATCTCTTCCTCGTTGCTGGATGTCATAGACGTGGTGAGGGTAAGCTAATATACCTGACATAACCACAAGGAGACCCTCGGGAGCACCGTGCTGTCTGTAGCGGATTCTTTGGAAGGCACAGAAGTTCTTGGGCTGCCAACCCCTCAATGTCTGACTCCAGGGACTCCCACTCGCCGTCAGACTCTGAGTCCTGTCGAGAGAGACACAGTGAAGGTGGTGGTAGGTCTTCCCAAGGCATGTGGTACTTCCTGGCAGAACTGGGCATAGCTGGCTCTCTTCTTGCAGACTGTCCGAGGACTGGAGTAGGGGAGGAGATGCAACGATCTGCAAGGGTGATGGGAGTTGCAGTCAATATGTGAATAGAGTCCACGATTTGTTTTGCAGCTTTCCTCATCATTAATGCTTCCTCAAATACTTTTAGGTCCTCTCTGCAAACCCTGGTTCCATTAGAGGCATATACATGACTGGGAGGACCTGGATCTGGAGCACCTGTGGTTGAAGCAGTAGTTTTCATGCATGCAGGTTCCGGGATGGAAGGAACACACGTCGTGATACAAGGTCTGGAGGTTGTAGGCGTCACCGCCCAGGGTATGGTGCTGGCGATGTCCATGGGGGTTTCCAAGTCGCTCTCTGTGGTGACCTCCATTTCCACAGGGGTGACAGGGTCTTCCTCCTCTCTACACCTGGCAGCTTGAAATTCTATGCTCCCAGGTTTAGCAAGTAAAGAGGGCAGATCTCCTCTGGGTCTAGACTCGGACCAGGATTCAGCTTTGGGAACCGGATTACTTCTGTTCTCATGCTTGGGCCAGGGTTTAGCCTTGGGAGCATGAGCCGCTCTAGTTCCATGCTTGGGCTGGGGTTCCGCCTTGGGAGCAGGAGCCCTTCTAGTTCCATGCTTGGGCTGGTGTTCTGCCTTGGAAGCAGGAGCCCCTCTAGTTCCATTCTTGGGCTGGGGTTCTGCCTTGGAAGCAGGAGCCCCTCTAGTTCCATTCTTGGGCTGGGGTTCTGCCTTGGAAGCAGGAGCCCCTCTAGTTCCATGCTTGGGCTGGGGTTCCGCCTTGGAAGCAGGAGCCCTTCTGGTGTTATACATGGGCTGGGGTTCCATGGAAGGGCTTGCCACTGGGATTTGCTGTCTGATGGGCCTTTCTGGGAATTCAGAGACCCAGTGATTCGGAGAGGCACAGTACCAGCAGAGATTCTGGGTCTGTCTTCTGAATCGCTCCTCAGGAGTTAGTGGGCCACACAGCTGATAGTCCATACTGTCCAGGGCTTGCAGTATCCCCGCAAGCTTAGTTGGAGGGCTTCGCATTTTGTCAGGAATGGCACTGGGGTGGCACCACAGGTTCATGGAGTCTAAGCCCAGGATGCAGGGATGCTCTGAAGGTACCTTGGTTAGGCTGATGTTATATGATCTGAGGCGTGGTACAATGGGGGTTATCCAGGAGAATAGTCAGCAGGCGATCCTAGATCGAGGGACTGGTACAGCGGAATAGTCGTTGAAGCAAGCAGGGGTCTGATACACGGTAAGTCTTTAGCAATAGATCAGATATGTTTGCAGGATAGGCTTGCAATGCGAAGCCATGGTAGAAAGGTGGGTGTGACTCTTTATTTGCAAGCAGGAGGGTGTGGTGTGTGGTGCTTGTGTTTTTACTGTTTAACCCCTCTCCTTGCTGGATTCGAATGGGGGCAGCACTTTACATGTGCTGCCTGAGCAAGAAATGTGATCCTGGTGTGGTCAGCGATGGGGATCCTGACATACACACTGCACATTACTGTGAGTTTAATTTCTGTGGAGCTCATACACACTGCGCATTACTGCGAGTTTCATTTCTGTGGAGCTCATACACACTGCGCATTACAGTGAGTTTCATTGCTGTGGAGCTCATACACAATGCACATTACTGTGAGTTTCATTGCTGTGGAGCTCATACACTGTCAGGAATGGCACCTGGGGTGGCACCACAGGTTCATGGAGTCTAAGCCCAGGATGCAGGGATGCTCTGAAGGTACCTTGGTTAGGCTGATGTTATATGATCTGAGGCGTGGTACAATGGGGGTTATCCAGGAGAATAGTCAGCAGGCGATCCTAGGTCGAGGGACTGATACAGCGGAATAGTCGTTGAAGCAAGCAGGGGTCTGATACACGGTAAGTCTTTAGCAATAGATCAGATATGTTTGCAGGATAGACTTGCAATGCGAAGCCATGGTAGAAAGGTGGGTGTGACTCTTTATTTGCAAGCAGGAGGGTGTGGTGTGTGGTGCTTGTGTTTTTACTGTTTAACCCCTCTCCTTGCTGGATTCGAATGGGGGCAGCACTTTACATGTGCTGCCTGAGCAAGAAATGTGATCCTGGTGTGGTCAGCGATGGGGATCCTGACATACACACTGCACATTACTGTGAGTTTAATTTCTGTGGAGCTCATACACACTGCGCATTACTGCGAGTTTCATTTCTGTGGAGCTCATACACACTGCGCATTACTGTGAGTTTCATTGCTGTGGAGCTCATACATACTCAGCAAAACTGTGAGTTTCATTGCTGTGGTGCTCACAAATGCTAGGGGATTATCCACTCAGTGCCAGCGTTGCAAAAAGAACCAAAAAACAGCTAACTGCACTGCAATACAGACTTTTCTTGCAACAGAGGCACTTAGTGAATAACCCCCCTAGGGTTACAACAATAGTTGTAGTTCATTGAAAGGAAAACAGTATTAAAAAATATGGTTCCCTTTTATAGTGTCTTCCTTTTAAGTGAGCTACAACTATTGTTTATCAGGACATAAAAATAGTCATAATAATCAGTTTTTCCCTGGACGTGAGAGTACCCCCACCTATTTTTCCAGAAAAAAAGCACTGATGTTACTTTTAGGTTTAGGATAGAGTTAACCCTAAACCCAAACCCTAACATCCTGCTCCATTTTTTTGCTTAATTTTTTGGCAACAGACTTTGTTTCTTCTTTTGATGTGAGCACAGCGAGTGGGGACAGGTCCCAAAATGTTCGCTCGCTCCCAAAAAATGCTTCTGAAAGGAACATGAAACGTTCAATCCAAAAACTACTGAATTGGAGCTTATTTTTCTGAATTGATGCCAATTTTTTTGTGTTGATCTTAAATGTCTCCAGAAGGTGGCATTGTTTCTTTATAAAACCAATCACTATTCCTGTCACTGTGACAATATTATAAATCTGTTGTAAAAGTGCTGAACAGTTAACAGTACAGTTCCAGTTCTCATCTTTTATAACCATAACTTTAAATATATGGTATAATCCAACTTAAAGTGAGGATTTGAGGTGGTCTTTTTGATAGACCGGCATTAAACTGCCAATAGTGTCATAATTAATGTGTTGCCACTATAGAAACACTCAACATTACACGGCCTGATCTAAAATTGTGCGAATGGTTGAACTCGATGGGCTTGAGTCTTTTTTCACCCCATTTTGCTATGTAGCCATGTCAAGAGAAAAGCTTTACTAATCCAGACGGATCTCATTGCATCTCTTGTAAAGAGTGTAACGTGGGGAAACAGGACAGTGAGTGCTGTGTCGTTATAATTAAGCGGCGTTAAACGCTGATGAGCCACAGTTGAAAGATTGTTATGGATGGTATTTACCACAATGTCTACCAGGACTGACAGGCTTTCTTACAGGCAGAACAGATGGGGCAGAGATGTACTTGGTTCCGAGAACACTCATGCGTGAAGCTTGCCCACGCTGCTACTTTAGGACTAACGCGGACTGCTCACACAAGGCCTATGCAAGACCTTCAAAAAAAGAAATAACTAAAGAACTCTGACCGTGCCTCTATATTGTTAAAATGCAGTGTAATCACTAAATACCAATAAAAAAATATATACTGCATCTGAAAGAATTGAGAAAAAAACCCCTTTCTAGGCAGAATCAGTATTGTTTTATTATTGTTTCATCTTTGAAGTCAAATGCTTTATTCAGGCCTTTATTTTATTTTCAAATGTCAAAACAAGGATTTATTTATAAGGGTTAGTTGGTATGGTCTGGACCTTTATTTATTTATTTATTTATTTATAAAGGATTTTACCAGGAAGGATACATTGAGATTTCTCTCGTTTTCATGTATGTCCTGGGTTCAAGAACATTGAAGTGTTACAGTTACAGAAATACAAAGTAATACAATGCAAGATATTAAAAAACAACACAAATATACAGATTAACAGAAAAATATGTAGGAAATATAGTCACTAGGTTA
This sequence comes from Leptobrachium leishanense, assembly GCA_009667805.1. Lineage (NCBI taxonomy): Eukaryota > Metazoa > Chordata > Amphibia > Anura > Megophryidae > Leptobrachium > Leptobrachium leishanense. The sequence goes on along the minus strand of CM019067.1, from coordinate 74,152,786 downwards.
CATGTTTACAGGTGCATTCTGTATTGAGGTATGTTAGTAAGGAGCTTTTGAGTGACTTAAGACTGGGGGAAGATTTGATGGTGTCTGGGAGGTTATTCCATAATTGTGGTGCTCTGTAGGAAAATGAGGACCGAGCCACTGTCTTTTTGTATTGTGGTATAGCAAGTAAGGTGCTGGTCCTGGATCGGAGGTTATAGGATGAGGGAGCTGCTGGGGGAAGCAGTCTATTCAGGTAGGGTGGCAGCTTCCCAGAGATGCTCTTAAACACCAGGCTGGAAAGGTGAAGGGTGCGTCTGGATTCCAGCGATGGCCAGTTTAGCTCTTTTAACATGTCACAATGGTGGGTCATGTAGTTACATTGTAGCGCAAAGCGGCACAATGAGTTATACAATGTAGTAAGTTTATGAAGGTGTGTTTGCGGGGCGGCTGCATACACTACATCTCCGTAATCAATAGCCGGCATAAGCATTTGCTGTACAATCTGCTTTCTTACCGCGGGACTCAGGCAGGATTTGTTTCTGTACAGGGCACCTAGTTTGGGGTAAAGTTTAGATGAGAGTTTTTCGATGTGGGGGCCAAAGGATAGATTTTGCACCTTAGGAAGACAGCGCTGAGGGGAATCAGTTCAGCAGCCGCTTTGCTGAACTTCTACTGCTTTTCTTGATGCTTCCCCGTTAGAGTTTATAATAATTTGATATCATATGTTTATGTATATACACTATATTGCCAAAAGTATTCGCTCACCCATCCATATGCGAGTCAAGGCAGGTGAGCGAATACTTTTGGCAATATAGTGTATATTCGTACTCCTGCACGTCTGCCAATGTGGTGATCCAGTGCACGGCCTGTCAAAAGGGCTGCTATATTTGTGAAACTGACCTAGAAACTAATCTCTGGATGAACCTGCATCAAGAACCATCAGGAAAATAAATAATGTACCCGGTGGGACCTCACTTTAATCTGATTGGCCACTCTATCCATCCATAACCTCAGGATTAAAATCCTCAAAGGATATTTTAAAGACCACCGTGAACGTGAGACATTTGAAAAAAAATTATCACATATTTCACCACCATAAAGGAATGACTCAATGTAGATTCTGTTTTTTAACTCACTATCATAATGTCAACATTCAGCATTGTACTTGGTTTATATATTTTTTCGCTTTTTCTTTTCTAGGGGGGGGGGGTTTGGATTGTGTCATTTACTTTTTCCTCTTAGGCACTATCAATAGATGCTCATCATGATACTTATCTGTGTTGTTTTATGGGCCTATGATTTGTCCTCTGTTTACCTTTCTTGACTGTAGGATTCCAGTATTTACGACACCGATCCTAACCCCCCCCCACCTTTCCGCTTGGCTCTTTATTGTTCTATGATTTTGTTCAGTATAGCTTCAAGACCTGAGGAAGAGAGAAACACGCTCGAAAGCTTGTCTTTTAAATATAGCGTTAGTCCAATAACAAAGGCATCACTACGCACTGCTATACTCTGGTGATATATATATATATAAAAAATGTACAGGATACCAGCAACTCCTTCCAAAAAATGCAAAGCAGATGCAAAAAAATGGTGCAAGGCCTAAGAAAATATTCAAAGAGTGGCTGCACTCAAAAAATGAAAAATACAATTAATATCAAAAGTGAAAACATACTGTAGTTACCAACTTCAGTAACTATCAGGGTTATCCAAAGACATCTGAATTGCTTGAGAAAGGTAACCGAACGCTGAAAATCAGCGTTCGGTTACCTTTCCTGGCCATTCGGCTATCCAGGGAGCAGGCAATTCGCCAAATCCTGGCGAATTGCCTGCACATACGGTGCCTGTTCGGTGCCTGTTCGAGGGCAGTGAAATCCCCATAAAAAAGCACTGCTTCGGCTATTCAGAGAACATAAACCAGAAGTGAAAGGTTCCCCTAATGCCCTGCTATTTGATGGTTTCATGCGGCAAGTTAATTCAGGAGAATCCCATAGGCTTCAATGTTAAAAATATTCCCGTTTTAATTCAATATCTAATAAACCGTTCATTATAAAATTCTGCAGCAAAAAGTCTCTTTATTTATAGATTTATTTAGAATACTTTAAGCATTTTTCAGATTTTTTTTTTTTAAAAGTCCGATTTTTTCAAAAAAAATTTAAGGTTACTTATTTTTTCTGTAACAGCCCTCTTTATTATCATTCCCTGGACCTCATATGTAAATTTCAGACATTTTCGCTCAGTAGTTTCTTTGCAAACAGCGTTTCACTTTCACACAATCATACAAACGGTTTTGCTAATTTATTCACCTCCCTCGTCTGCGGTGTCGGCTGCTTCGCTGCGTGTGATTCGGCTCCTGCTCAGACTTTTTCCGTGGTTTTCGCAGGTTAATCCAGATGTTTTTGCGGGTTTTCGGCGTGCATTCGGTGGGTTTTACGGTTAGTTCTCGTCAGGTTTGCGGCAGCCTTTCCCTGCAATTCGGGGGACCCTGTGCTGTTTGCTGAATACACCGCAGGGTCACCGAAATGGGATCGGCAAAAGGAACCGAATTGAAGAGAACGAAAAGTCACCGAACGTGCGGTGACTTTTCGAATCTCTTTGAATAACCCTGTATGTTTTAAATTTTGATATTAATTGTATTTTTCATTTTTTGAGTGCAGCCACTCTTTGGACACACACATATATATATACTGTATATATATAAACACATTGGGGGGGGGGGGTAGCACTCGACCTAAACGTAGCATTCAGTGCGGGTGCGTCTCAATAATAAAATACAAAACAAAAACCATTGACGCTGTTGGCAGGCTTAAAGCAACTCACGGCCGTTTATTGCGAACTAAATTCCCACCATTTATTCAACAAAGCTCAGATTTAAGAATTTTTCAACATGTGGTAAAATCTGGTATAATGTACCCATGCATGAAGCTGTTGTTGCTGGTTTTTGAATGTGTTGACTGGAGTGCTCTCTCCCTGGTTTTTGTAGACACTAATTTACCTACGGTCCAAGCATCCACTGCAACTGGTCATCATGCCTAGCTCCTGCTGATGAGGGTCCAACAAACCCAAAACAGCGCTGTCCTAGGAGTGGCCTTGACCAGTTGCATAAACCTTATCTCTGCTACAAAGCCACAGTGTGGCATAGCATTGATTTTAGGGGTCTGTGTAATAACAGACCCAGGATGCATAAAAGTGAGACAGAGGTCTCCTACCCAGAGTTCCTTGCTGCATATGGGGAATGTGGCACAGGAGCTCTGGGATGCAATTCTTTGAATTGCTGTGATGTGCAAGTGGCTTCTGCAATAATAAACACAATATATATATATATATATAAAATCTTATGATGCAAAAGCAATATTGGCACTTGCCAAACCTTATAGGATTATTGAATGTTTCTTCTTATCCTGGTGTAACATCCATAAAAACTTAACATATACAGGGTTATCCAAAGAGATTCGAAAAGTCACCGCACGTTCGGTGACTTTTCGTTCTCTTCAATTCGGTTCCTTTTGCCGATTGCATTTCGGTGACCCTGCGGTGTATTCAGCAAGCACCACAGGGTCCCTGAATTGCAGGGAAAAGCTGCCGAAAACCTGACGAAAACTAACCGAATGCACGCTGAAAACAAGCAAAAACATCTGGATTAACCTTAGAAGCCGAACAGGAGCCGAACAGGAGCCGAATCACACAGAGCCGAATCAGCTGTGACGTAGAGGAGGCAGTGAATAAATTAGCAAAACCATTTGTATGAATCTGGGAAAATGAAACGCTGTTTGCAAAGAAACTACTGAGCGAAAATGTCTGAAATTTTCATAGGAGGTCCAGGGAATGATAATAAAAATACATAATACAAAAAAAATAAGTAAACTGAAAAAAAAAAAAAAAAAAATCGGACTTTTAAAAAAAAAAAAAAAAACAGAAAAATGCTTAAAGTATCCTAAAAAATCTATAAATAAAGAAACTTTTTCCTGCAGAATTTTATAATGAACAGTTTATTAGATATTGAATTAAAACGGGAATATTTTTAACATTGAAGCCTATAGGATTCTCCTGAATAAATTTGCCGAATTAAACCACCGAATGGCAGGACATTTAGGGAACCTTTCACTGCTGGTTTGTGTTCTCTGAATAGCCGAAGCAGTGCTTTTTCATGGGGATTTCACTGCCCTCGAACAGGCACCGTATGTGCAGGCAATTCGCAAGGATTTGGCGAATTGCCTGCTCTCTGGATAGCCGAATGGTCAAGAAAGGTAACCGAACGCTGATTTTCAGCGTTCAGTTACCTTTCTCAAGCAATTCGGATCTCTTTGAATAACCCTGATAGTCCCATAGGATGCACTCTTGTGGGTCTTACTTACAGGGTTATCCAAAGAGATTCAAAAAGTCACCGCACGTTCGGTGACTTTTCGTTCTCTTCAATTCGGTTCCTTTTGCCGATCCCATTTCGGTGACCCTGCGGTGTATTCAGCAAACAGCACAGGGTCCCCGAATTGCAGGGAAAAGCTGCCGCAAACCTGACGAAAACTAACCGAATGCACGCTGAAAACAAGCAAAAACATCTGGATTAACCTTCGAAAAAGCCAAACAGGAGCCGAACTGGAGCCGAACAGGAGCCGAATCACACAGAGCCGAATCAGCTGTGACGTAGAGGAGGCAGTGAATAAATTAGCAAAACCATTTGTATGAATCTGGGAAAATGAAACGCTGTTTGCAAAGAAACTACTGAGCGAAAATGTCTGAAATTTTCACAGGAGGTCCAGGGAATGATAATAAAGAGGGCTGTTACAAAAAAATAAGTAAACTGAAAAAAAAATCAAAAACAAATCGGACTTTTAAAAAAAAAAAAAAAAAAAAATGCTTAAAGTATCCTAAAATATCTATAAATAAAGAGACTTTTTGCTGCAGAATTTTATAATGAACGGTTTATTAGATATTGAATTAAAATGGGAATATTTTTAACATTGAAGTCTATGGGATTCTCCTGAATAAATTTGCCGAATTAAACCACCGAATGGTAGGGCATTAGGGGAACCTTTCACTGCTGGTTTGTGTTCTCTGAATAGCCGAAGCAGTGCTTTTTCATGGGGATTTCTCTGCCCTCGAACAGGGACCGAACAGGCACCGTATGTTCAGGCGATTCGCCAGGATTTGGCGAATTGCCTGCTCTCTGGATAGCCGAATGGTCAGGAAAGGTAACCGAACGCTGATTTTCAGCGTTCGGTTACCTTTCTCAAGCAATTCGGATCTCTTTGGATAACCCTGTATGTCTAGGATAAAAGTGGATTTTCAGATCCTTGTGTAGCTTTTTTCAAGATGATCTTGAAAAAGGCTTTAAAAGGACCTGAAATGTTAATGAAGGAATTGGAATAAAGACTCTTTTATCCTGGAGTAAGTAAGCCCCTTGAATGCATCCTATGGGACCCTATATGTAGATGCATATTTTCATATAGCAATATATAATTAGTGGTATGGTCGCAGAATTCTAATTCTCTCATATTGTATTGTGATTTGAGCAGTGCTCCATTATTCACATACACTATTAATTTATCTTCGGTTATATATACTACGTGTGTTAGATGTGAGGGAGACGGCATGCAACGTGTAAGTCTGTAACTAAGAGTAATAGCCATCTTACTGTTTACATGACTTCCTCTATACTACTGTTTCCAACGGCAGCGGTTACATCACCCATAATTGTTTTCCACAATATGGAATTATCTTCTTCAGGGAAAAATTTGTCGAAAACATCCTCCCAGCTTCCTTAACTTAAATCTGCCATAAAACAGTTCCTCTTCTTCCTCTCCCTCCAGTCGGCTGTTCTTGCGTTGTCCTCTGCATTTAAATGTTCATCCAGGCCATACCCAGTCAACTCATTATTACACATAATTAAAATTCCCTGTTTATCACAGCAAAATGATGTTTACACTTAGGGCCATCTGTAATAAGTATTGTGGGTTGTTGCACTTCAAAAATATATTATGGTTTAGGCACATTTCCTTCTTACACATTCAAACAAACACTTAGGACACAATTATAAAGTGCCCGCTAAAACCGGGACACTAAGGTGGAGAATGTACACCCGCAGGTTTCTCCTTTGCATCCCCATTTTAGCTCCATAACATGGGGCAGGTGCTGATTCAGCAGCCTGCCCTGTAATGCAGTGCTAAGACACTGGATACTCGAGGCATCATTAACACGCCGCCACAAGTATCCCCTCCTGGAGTCCATAGGACTCCATGGAGACTGGGTTCTACTATGGAATACAAGACTCCGATTAGCAATCTCCTTGACAATATTCATGTGAAGGGCTTAAAAAATCCTATATTTCAAATAATACTTGGCTGTTGCTTCGCAGGCCTGACAACTGAACCAATCAGTTCAATAAAATATATGCTTTTATTCTCTGATAGAAATTTAACTATTATTGTGTGTTTTTATTTGCCACTGAGGAAGCACCCAGGAGGCGCGAAACGCGTTTGGCCCACCATTTTTTGTATTAATGTGTTTTTATTTAATAAAGGAGATTTTTCACTTCTCCTCATAAGTTTCCGTGTTTGAGTCATATCCAGTCCTGAAAGAGAAAACGACCCATTCCGGGATTTCTTCATGATGGATCGATCTGGGGCAGATTAGGTGGCCCTTAATACCTACAAGTCTACATCTAAGAGCTTGTAGCTCTTACAAAACATGAGTAGGATACCTTCTTACCGAAAACAGACCAATATATACGGTACAATATCACACTATTGGACTTTGTATTTTTTGTTTTATATATCTCGGAAAACTCCCTGACTGAAGAGGGCTCTACCATTGATTATATTTATTGGGACGCTGCAATACCTTTACTGAAAAATTGGAATATATATTCCTCTATGTGTGAGCCCTTTTTCTTAATATGTATGGTATATGCACGGGTTGCGTGAAGCGCTATCTCCCCTTTTGATTGTTTATAAATAAAATATAACCTTTATTATTGTATTAAGGTATCACTATATGAGGGCTTTAGGGCGTATATTTGTAGCACTCATTTCAATCATATTCTTTAAAAAGTGCCATTCAAATCTATCTTGAATATAACAGGAAAAAAAGAGGGCATGCCGTGCTGCCTGATTATATCTTAATTCACCACTCAGGACCGTGATTCTTCTTCCGATTAAGGCTGGGGTCAGACGAACGCAGTGCGAACACACGTGCAGCCGCACTTTATCACGGCCGTAGTTGCAGCAAATGACGGGCAATGTACGAAATACGGCCGGACAAAAGTGCGGCCGAACAACGCAAGCGGCACACAAACACATTTTTTTCGAGAACGTGATACTGCTAGTACGGACATACAGAGTGCGCTGCGTCCGCTAGCGGCGTGTGTGCATGATTAGGAGACGTCAGATGCTGCTAATGTCCGGCCAACATAACGTCCAGACGCAAAAAGGGTTTTATTGATGATTCGTACAAAATCACGGACGCAAATGCGCATCGTATGACCGCTATCGCGTATTCCGTGAAAAAATACGTCCATTTGTTCGAACGCACTTTTTCACGGATAAGGCTAAAAATGCGTTAGTCTGACCCTAGCCTTATAGATCAGCTCTTTATTTATAAAGATAGAGTTTTATGCGTTCACAGATGTGTGATTACGTAACCAGGATCTCTAACTCCTCTCATAAGCTCAATATCTAATAATGGTCTCTGATATTTCACTATTAGGGTGACATGGAAATACAGTGCTTACAGTGGCAATACGCTTTTAGTGAGTATACAGGTATTCACAAAACGCAGTCATCCGTTCGGTTGTCTTAGTGCCCATAACATTCCCCTCCATATATTCACGGTGCTCAATCAGCACTCCGAAGGCACCAGCAAACCATAGACTCAATACAATTCACTCAGTTTCCCTTATATACCCGGAACTTTCTCATTCAGCTTCAGCAATTTCCGATTTGCAGTATGGTCAATGGCAACACTGTATCATCAATAGCTTGTTTCCACAATTATAAGAAAAAAGAGCCATCATCCGGCACCCGTACTCAGCACCGATAGCCCCTGATTTCAATACAGATTTCTCATCTTTTTGGCAACAATCAATATCATCCAGTGATATAATAATTGCCACAGATTTTTGTAGTGCCCATTCACCCTGCATCCATGGAGACTTGTGCTGCCAGTTCAAATGACTGGCAGGATCTCTCCTCTCACAAGATCATACAGGGCCGCGGAGTGATCATGGAGGGAGACTGGGGACCTTTCCCCCAGTCTCACTCTGCTCCCGGTGGCGAAAAGCAGCGGATCAGGCCGCTGTTCTCTCCGTGGGATAAGAGGTGAGTATCTGATTTTTGGTTGGATTTTCAGCTGCTGCTAACTGATTCTGCAGAATCACAATCAGTTAGCACCAGCGCCTAGCTGTGGGTAATTTTTCAGTTAGCCACAGTGGGACAAATTAGCATTAGTACTTTGTAATCCTAACGCTAATTACTCTTTGCGCTCCCCATGTTAAGTTTAAGCTCCCCACTACCTGTCCTCACTAATCACCAAATACACCCCAGCCCGCTCCCTAAGGTCAAACAGTGACCTGCGCCTAGCTTCTCCCCGCATCACCTCTTCCCATGATAGACTGCAGGATTTCTCACGGGCAGCCCCCACTCTCTGGAACGCTCTCCCTCGTACTGTCAGACTTTCCCCTAACTTCTCTTCCTTCAAACGCTCCCTTAAAACATTCCTATTTAGGGAAGCCTACCACCCAACTCACTGACGCAACCATCAATCACTCTCACCTTGCAGCCCTCTCCTCCTGTTTCCAACCCCAACCCTCCCAGATTGTGAGTTCCTACGGGAATAGGGCCCTCATCTCCTCCTGTACTGTTTGTCAAATGTTGTTCATTGTATTGTAACCCTGTCTATACTGTGCTTATTGTACAGCGCTGCGGAATATGCTGGCGCTTTATAAATAAAGAATAATAATAATAAGCATAGGGAGCGCAAAGTACAGTAAACCTGTGCAATCTCCGAATCACTAACATGGTTTTTAACCTGTTAGCGTCCAGAATGTAATATGGGGGTCCTGCGCTAGGGCCACTTAACCTAGCGTTAACGCTCACATAGCTTAGCGCTAACGTTAGCGTTAAGATTGTAATAGTGCCAAAGATTTCAGAGGATAAAATATTATTTAATTTATTTTGGTGGCAAATAGTACATCAAGAGCCTCTCTCCACAGTATGTTTCTTCATGGCAGAGGATGTCTACCTATAATGTATAAACTATAAACTGGCCGTCTGTTAAATAGCTGTGCAATAAGATGTAGTCCCTTTCCCACCCCACACCACACCTTTATTTGGAATCAATACAGGTCCGTCACCATCCCTTACAGGTATATGTATTTACTTAAGGTATGCACTGACAGATAATACTTTTATTGTCTTCCTCTTCTGTTTGACAAACACAAGCAACAGCTATATATTTAGTATTTACTTCACATTTCTAGTATCACCCTTGGCATTTTACACACACGTCATTGTGGGAACTTTTTTCATAACTTTTTTTCATAGGCTGCGGAGGTATTTTTATTCATTGTAGGCCTTCGTGTGAAGGGTAGAAAGACTTGAGTCAGAATTCAGTAACACATTTAAGTTTTGTTTTCTAAAGAATATTGTTTTTAGTTGTTTTTCTTTATGCATCATTGCATATTTTAACCAAGTATTATTTTGCTAATGTTTGTCTCTGGGTGGAAGAAAATATCCTGCTGCAAATCTTACAATGTAAGTGAAAATTAAAAAAAATATAAATTAAAGTAACAACCTATAATAAGTACCGGCTGGGTGGAGTAGAGGTAACATCACTGCTCTGCGTGGAGAGAGCCTGTGGAGACATGGGCTCAATCCCAACAAGCACCTCTCCAGTAAGTGTTCTTGGACAAGACACCTAACGGTACATACTCGCCACCCAGGACATACTTGAAAATGAGAGAAATCTCAATGTATCCTTCCTGGTAAAATGCTGGATGGAGTAAAGGTATCATTACTGCTCTATTACCATGGAGACACAGGCTCAAATCCCTGCAAGAGCACCTCTCCATTAAGTGTCCTTGGACAACACACCTAATGGTACATACTCGCCACCCAGGACAAGTGGCAGAAGAGGATAACACCCTCAACAGAGGGTGTGGAGCCAGCCAGCCGCTGTGTGCCCTGTGAAGGAGGTCAGAGAGGCTGTGTGATTTTCTTTTCAGTGTAGTGACTGGTTGTGAGTGACCTACTAAAGGCATATGCCAGGGGGGTTGTTGAATAAATTGATATACTGGGTGAATAAATTGATATGCTGTGGCTGGGGGCGGGGTTGAATACACGCTGCACATTACAATGAGTTTTATTGCTGTGGAGCTCTGAGATACGCTCATACACGCTGCACATTGCTGTGAGTTTTATTGCTGTGGAGCTCTGTGATACACTCACACACTGCACGGTCCTGTGAGTTTTATTGCCGCAGAGCTTTCTGATGCACTCATACACACTGCACATTGCTGTGAGTTTTATTGCTGTGGAGCTCTGTGATACACTCACACACTGCATGGTCCTGTGAGTTTTATTGCCGCAGAGCTTTCTGATGCACTCATACACGCTGCACATTGCTGTGAGTTTTATTGCTGTGGAGCTCTGTGATACACTCACACACGCTGCACGGTCCTGTGAGTTTTATTGTCGCAGAGCTTTCTGATGCACTCATACACGCTGCACATTGCTGTGAGTTTTATTGCTGTGGAGATCTGTGATACACTCATACACGCTGCACGGTCCTGTGAGTTTTATTGCCGCAGAGCTTTCTGATGCACTCATACACGCTGCACATTGCTGTGAGTTTTATTGCTGTGGAGCTCTGTGATACACTCACACACTGCATGGTCCTGTGAGTTTTATTGCCGCAGAGCTTTCTGATGCACTCATACACGCTGCACATTGCTGTGAGTTTTATTGCTGTGGAGCTCTGTGTTACACTCACACACGCTGCACGGTCCTGTGAGTTTTATTGCCGCAGAGCTTTCTGATGCACTCATACACGCTGCACATTGCTGTGAGTTTTATTGCTGTGGAGCTCTGTGACAGTGGCGTAGCGTGGGTTTTCAGCGCCCGGGGCCAGCCAAGAATTGTGCGCCCCCACCTGTGGACACGTTATCGATATTGCCCCAGCTCTCACATGGATTTGCCCCAGCTCATGGATTTGCCCCCAGCTCATGGATTTGCCCAGCTCATGGATTTGCCCCAGCTCATGGATTTGCACCAGCTCATGGATTTGCCCCAGCTCACACATGGATTTGCCCCCAGCTCACACATGGATTTGCCCAGCTCATGGATTTGCCCCAGCTCATGGATTTGTCCCCACCTCACACATGGATTTGCCCCCAGCTCACATATGGATTTGCCCCCCAGCTCATGGATTTGCCCCAGCTCACACATGGATTTGCCCCAGCTCACACATGGATTTGCCCCAGCTCATGGATTTGCCCCAGCTCACACATGGATTGGCCCCAGCTCACACATGGATTTGCCCCCAGCTCACACATGGATTTGCCCCAGCTCATGGATTTGCCCCAGCTCATGGATTTGCCCCAGCTCATGGATTTGCCCCCAGCTCATGGATTTGCCCAGCTCATGGATTTGCCCCCAGCTCATGGATTTGCCCAGGTCATGGATTTGCCCAGCTCATGGATTTGCCCCCAGCTCATGGATTTGCCCAGCTCATGGATTTGCCCCCAGCTCATGGATTTGCCCCCAGCTCATGGATTTGCCCAGGTCATGGATTTGCCCCCAGCTCATGGATTTGCCCAGGTCATGGATTTGCCCAGCTCATGGATTTGCCCCCAGCTCGTGGATTTGCCCCCAGCTCGTGGATTTGCCCAGCTCATGGATTTGCCCAGCTCATGGATTTGCCCCCAGGTCATGGATTTGCCCCCAGCTCATGGATTTGCCCAGCTCATGGATTTGCCCCCAGCTCATGGATTTGCCCAGCTCATGGATTTGCCCCCAGCTCATGGATTTGCCCCCAGCTCGTGGATTAGCCCCCAGCTCATGTATTTGCCCAGCTCATGGATTTGCCCCCAGCTCATGGATTTGCCCAGCTCATGGATTTGCCAGCTCATGGATTTGCCCCCAGGTCATGGATTTGCCCCCAGCTCATGGATTTGCCCAGCTCATGGATTTGCCCCCAGCTCATGGATTTGCCCAGCTCATGGATTTGCCCCCAGCTCATGGATTTGCCCCCAGCTCATGGATTTGCCCCAGCTCATGGATTTGCCCAGCTTACACATGGATTTGCCCCAGCTCTCACCTGGATATTGCTCCAGCTCCGGCAGGGGTTGAGGGGACCCAGATGCGGGCAGCGCGGGAGTGCCTGCCCGGTCCTGAAGAGTCCGTCCTGTTAAAGGGAAGCGGCTGCGTGGCGAGCGTTCGCAGGTCACGCGGTGCGGCCAGTCAGGTGGTACAGAGACTTAGTACCACCTGATTAGCCGGACCACGTGACCGGCTGCGCCTGCACGCAGCCGCTTCCCTTTAACAGGACGGACTCTTCAGGACCGGGCAGGCACTCCCGCGCTGCCCGGCATCTGGGTCCCCTCATCCCTGGGCCAGTTTTAGGAGCGCAAATGCGCCCCTAACAAAACTGCGCCCGGGGCCACGGCCCCCCAACCCCCCCCACGCTATGCCACTGCTCTGTGATACACTCATACACGCTGCACGGTCCTGTGAGTTTTATTGCGGCAGAGCTTTCTGATGCACTCATACACGCTGCACATTGCTGTGAGTTTTATTGCTGTGGAGCTCTGTGATACACTCACACACGCTGCACATTGCTGTGAGTTTCATTACTGTGGAGCTCTGTGATACACTCATACACTGTACGGTCCTGTGAGTTTTATTGCGGCAGAGCTTTCTGATGCACTCATACACGCTGCACATTGCTGTGAGTTTTATTGCTGTGCAGCTATGTGATACGCTCATACACACTGCACATTACTGTGAGTTTCATTACTGTGGAACTGTTCATTTTCACTTTATTACTGAAAGTTATTACGACATTAACATGCTTTTTCACCTAAGAACATATAACTGTTAATAGAAATATATGATGAGAAAGAGCCTAGAAGAAGCTATAATTGGCATGCACGTAATGTTACAGATCAATCTAAGGACTTGTTTGTGAGCCAGTTCTTTATATTTATATTTTTAAAGCTTTTGAGACAAATCCATGATGTATTTGTGTTTTTTTTTTTGGGATGTTGGGGGTGGAGAGCAAAATTATGCAGTGGGTGGGCTTTCGGGGGGGGCAGAAAATGTTTGCCCAAGGTCCAATCAATATTAAAGACGAGCCTGCCAAGATGGCAATGCCAGGATTCATCAAGCTCAAATTGTGCAAGAGTGGTTCAGGGAGCATGAGATGTAATTTCACACATGGATTGGCCACCACACAGTCCAGACCTTAACCCCATTGACAATCTTTGGGATGTGCTGGAGAAGACTTTACACAGCGCTCAGACTCTCCCATCATCAATACAAGATCTTGAGAACTTTGTGCAATTCTGGACAGAAATAAATATTGCAACATTGTATGAGCTTATTGAAATGATACCATGGTGAATGTGTGCCATAATCAAAGCAAAAAGCAGTCCAACCAGATACTAGTGTAGCGCTGTGTTTAAACTCTTACTGTGGCAGTACCTATTTTTGGCCACCGGAGGGAGACAAGCGCGATAAGAAGACACTGAACATTGGGACTACGTTTCCCGGCATGCTTTGCAAACAGACAGGAAGTGGGTGGGACACAGACGCTGTACATCCTGAGCCTCGTGGAGAGCGCGCCAGAGCGCGCCAGGGAGTGCATGAGAGAGGACGCAGTGCTGCAGAGCGGAACCGTGACTAGGCCGGAGCGCAAGTGTGGCCTATCAGGATTCAAGGGGGTGTCATCCTGCCTTGCCAGAAGGAGCCTTACTTATTGACAGACATCACCCAAGTTGTTATCCAGACAAGCTGAGGACCTCGAGTGAGGAGTACCGCGAGTCCATTGGATGGGAGAGCAGGCGGTAGCTGGACAAGTCCGGGCCGGAGCACAGAAAGCCTGACCACCTATCCAGTAGCCGGTATCCCAGCGAGGAAACGAGCGGAGAGACGTCCTGGGTCAGCGGAGCCTTGGTGATCGAATGGATGGGTGAGAGGCCTCCAAGGCCGGTTTTACAAAAGCTCAAGCAAGCACGCTGTTGTTTATTTCTGAAACCCACAGGGCCCCAACTTGACTAGTCGAAGACATCGCTTAAAAGATTCACTGGCCAGTTGAATAGTACCCGGGTACCATAACACACACATACACTCACAGTTCGGGACTTAACCTGTTCGGGACTCACTCCCTAGTATCCGAAAGAGGAGCAAAGATTCGCATCTTATTTTGTTTTCCACTGCGCGTTTCTCGTAACTACGAAGCATTGTATTTTTCTGTTCGGTCGCGTATTTTTCAGAAATACGAAGTCTCGCATTTCTTTTTCCCGCTGCGCGTTTACCGCGATACGAAATACTGTAAATATATCTACGAACACCGTGTCTTATTATATGCCTTTTACTTCAGTAAACTATATAATTTATAAAATCCACAACGGTGCTGGAGTATATTTATTCCCTAGTGCGGGGAGACTGACCCATGATTCATTTTCAGCGGCTCCTCCGGGAGTGAGCGCTACACTAGATTGTGGTACTTGTATTTTTGACCAGGCATTGTGTAGAGATCTGACTGGAAAATGATGAATGTTCTACATAATCTTAGCAGTAACAGCCTATTTCTCCATTAGGGAGCTCCATAAAGACACTGAAACACTGGTCCATAAAGAACTTCCACCATTTTTATCTATGTCTTGTAACAATGCTTTCTAGTGCTGTATGTTAGAGAATGGAGTGGCTGATTGAACCAATGAGAAGCTTAAGTAGGTCAATTACGATGGCACAGGAAGGAAGAGTTATGTTATTGTTGCATTACAACTTTTTGTTCCAAATAAAGAACAACCCAGAAAACATTTTAAACCATTAAAAAACAAGCAATAAGCTGTCGAAAACCCACAGAACGCATCTAAAAAAAGCCGATGATCCACCGAACACAGTGCCGACCACCCACTGGAAAAAGCCGACAAGCCGACAAACGGGGTAAAAACAACAAAACAAAACGATTGAAGCTTTCTAAATTTTAGTCGTTGTTTGCAAAAAAAACTGGACGAAAATGTCTGGAATTAACATAAAAGGTCCTATGAATATTAACAAAAAGGTCTGTTAAAGAAAAAATAATTGAAAAAAAACCATCTAAAAGAAATCGGAAAAAAAACTTTTGGTGAAAAAATCCCCAAAAATGCCTAAAAAAACTAAACAAAACAAAATATAAATAAAGAGACATTTTGCTGAACATTAAAAGAATAAACGGTTTAATAGATATTGAATTAAAACAGGAATATTACATTGAAACCTATGGGATTCGCCTGATTAAACCTGCCGAATGAAACCACTAACCATCAGGGCATTTCACTGACATTTCACTGTAGTTCGGTTCTCTGAGTAGATTAACCATTGTTTCTCTATGGGATTTCACAGCCTTTGAACTGGCACCGAATTTCACTGGCAATTTGCCTATATTTGGTGAATTGCCAGGTTTTTGAATAGCCAAATGGCCCCGATATTGCACTGTACAGGGAAATTTACCATTCGGTGCAATTTCGGGGCCTGTTCGGGTTTCTGAATAACCCATTATGACTCCCTTTACCCTAAAACGTTTTTGCTGCTCTGGTTTTCCGGACCCTAAACCCCTTAACCATTAACAAATTAACAGGGTTATTCAGAGAGAGGTGAAAAGCAGGAGAATGACTGGAGACTGAAAAATTCTAGGTTAAAATAGCCGATTTGGAAAGTGAGATGAAAGGGAGAATTTTTCAGGTTTGGCTAATTTGACCTAGAATTTTTCATTCTCCAGTCATTCTCCTGCTTTTCCACGCTCTCTGAATAACCCTGTAAGTCTCTCTCTAATAATAACAAGAAGTATTCCTATCCCAAACCCTAATCCCCAAATATAACCCAACCGTTTCCCTCCTCATATCTAACCCATCACTAACCCATCTAAATTCTAACCCAATTGAAACCCTCCTCTTATCTATCCCAACTGAAATGCTTCTTATATTTAATCCAACTCTAACCCTGTTATATTTGATCCAACCTCAAGCTGCTCATACCCAAGTCTACTCTGTGGATCTTTATCTCTGACCTTGCCTCTAGCTTCATTTACGGATGTGTCATTGCGGCTCCTCTTTGTAAATTAATAGCACCTATACTTTGTATTGATAGAAAAGAATAAGCTACCGTAGCTACTCGAGTATATCACGACCCGAATATAACACGATGGATAGAGATTTATTATGGAAATGAGAGAATACTCAAGACTCGAATATAACGCGAGGAACAAGTGAATGATTGACTTAAACTGAGCTTGCCCTTAGGCCGTGATGGATCCCACCTCTCCCGAATCCGGGACTTCCTGAAGTGTTTGCAAGCATCAGGGAGCCCGCATTCACTTCAGCGAGACTACCAGAACGTCCGGTAGACTTGAGATCCAGAGCAAGGCAAGTTTTTATTTGTTTACACGCGATGCAGATGTCTCGAATATAACATGACCCCCTCCAATTTTAAGGTAAAATTTTGTCACCAAAATCTAGCGGTATACTCGAGTATCTACGGTATTCCAAAAGTAGCGCATTCTCCTCCGGAATATCCCTTTGATAAGAGTTCCCATTACATAAATACAGCACATAAAGGAGCTGCTTATTCATATATATTGCCATTGCACTTCAAACTTTCAGCTTTTGTTATGATGTTTAATTGCATAAAATAATCCAACCTTAAAAGTTATTCACATACATTAAAGCGACATACTTTCCCTGGGCACCAATAACGAATGGCAATCTTGATGAGACATGTTTTCAGTATTGCAGAATTAATGACCTATGCTCACTCCACAGCATGATTTTACACATGAGAACATACTACATACACTCGAATGTGGTAAAATATTAATTACTTAATTTGAATTATGTAATCTGCTTGAGCATTATCACAGGTTTTTGCAGCTACACTGCCAATTTTATGCCATGTTTCCAATGACTTCAACTGACATGAGACCAGCTTGTTCTTTTGGCATAATTCAACAACTCCGTTGTTGTTTGAATTTTTTTTTTCTAACATGTAAATCTGCCAAACCCACTGCTATCATTTGGGATTGACGCACAGAAGATTTTTTTTTCTAATTCAGACTTTTATCCTGGAATGTTATAATAATAACGCAACAATTCGGAATCCTCATAACAGCAGATATAAAATATGCAGAAAAAAATTATGGAAACAAAAACAGACAACGACAAGCAAGTGGAAAACCGAGAAGCAAATGAAAACTTGAAGAATAACTCTTAGGACAGTGTCAGACGAGTGCACTACGCTGTAACGGGGCCGGTCACGCGCTGTAGTGCGCGTACGTAATGCACGCGCTACAAGTGTCCATGTACAAAGCCTCCCTGTCAAAATGCTAGACGCGTGATGACGGGGCTGCAAAGCGCAATTCTCCATAGGAGGATCGAGTTGCAGCGCTGAGCGCACTAACTGCGCTCACCGAAGTGGCGAGACGGGCGTTGAGTGGAAGGAACGTCCACTCCCACGGACATTCCTTCTGGTCTCCAATGATGCACGTCTGACCCCGGCTTACATGTTTACATCTGACATGCAATGAAACCCAATTCTAGCCAGACTTTTACTTCTCTAGTCCAAATTGGAAATATACTACAAAACACAGACTGTTGCAGTACACACAGTATACTTTGGGCCAATTCCAAAAGAGCCGCAAACAGGGAGATGGTAAGGGAGAAAATCAGCACGAGCAGATTTATCTTACCGTCAGGGCTGCCATCAGAAATTCTGGGACACCTTACTGAACCACTGGTCGGGCCCCTCCAAACACTGCATGCCATATATGATACAAGTGTAATGTATGATATGATGTGTGTGTGTGATATGTGTATTACATGATATGTGAGTGATTTGTGTAATAGCTGATATATCAAAAGTCTCTTGTCTCTTTATGTACATACGGTATGTATGTAATGGGTGATAAAATGTATGTCTGTGTAACGTTTGATACATGTAATGTATTTCACCCACAGATTACTTACTGCAACAATATATCCTCTTCAAAGCAGAAATGCATCAAAAAAATTTTGTATCGACTTTTTGTAATTTCGGAAATTTTCGTTTTTTCGGAACGTCTGTTCTCCTCGTTTCAAAGCAATAAATTTCGATTTGACACATTTCAAGTCCATTCGAAAATTCCGAAAATATTTCGTTTCGGCTCGGAAAACTTTTCGGATCTGGCATTTTCGGATCTAAAAATTTTCGGAAATTCGGCCGCATCCGAAAACACGAATCTGCAAATTTCGTGAAAATTCCGAAACCCGAAACGCACATCCCTACTTCCAACTGGAATTTATTTGAGTTAGTCTCCCTACTAAGCACTTCTTTTGCTTATTCTGATGTTTTGTCACAACAAGCAGCACTTTTATTGTTTTTTTTGTATTTTTTACATTTATATTTTACTCACTTGTGAAATTTGTCTTGTATTAGCGTCTGAGCTTATAATTATAATGGCCATATCGTGTTAACTAAAAACCTGATTTTGGAGGCCCTCCTGTATTTTGTGCACCTGTGACAACAATGGCCTGTTTCTTGTCCAATTTGGAAGTGTGACAGCTTCAGTATAAAGAACAATAAACAGCTTAGAAACACGATATGGTGGATATAATTCAAACGTAACTTTTAATAAATTGCCACTAAGAGAACCTGCTGCATTAACTCAGGCAGACACAAACTGACAAACAGATAGAGGACACGTGATAGATAAAAAAACTCAAAAGGTTCCCCTATGGCTGGGAGACAAAATGTTATTGAATAACTGGATTCTGAGACTAGCGTAAAAATTCCTGACACTGTAGGAATGTGAACCTTCGTGGGTTCGCGGTAAATAGGAAAGGAGGAAAAGTTATTGCGCTAGAATAATCAGAGCGATAGCATAGTGAGTGTATCTTATACACAAAGTAACTAGTCCACCTGAACTGGACATATACAACGAAACATAGAGTGACTATACACAGACACTATACTTATTATCACTTCCAGTACACTCCTGAGGACGCCACTCTGTAGGCGAAACGCGTAGACTGATGGATGACGAGTGATTTTTAAATCTCCTTTGTTTGATTTTGGTCTCCTATGGCAGTAGTGTTACTTTCAGAGAGGACTGATATGAAGCACTTCCAGTCACTCTTTGTTTCCTTGTACATGTCCAGTTCAGGCTAGCGTCAGACAAACACAGTCATCACGTCCGTGTCGTCACACAGTTTATCGTCCGTCGTAGCATTGATTTGTGATCAATAGAGACCAACACACGAAGTGCGTACGCATCACGCAGGTGGCAACGGATGCCATTTAGGCCTCAACGTAAAAGCGCTACAACGGACGCCCAGAGTGTGCTGCGTCCGCGTAGCGGCCTGTGTGCGTGATGACGCAACATCAGACGCAGAGCATTTGCGACGTCCATCACGTTGACGCTCAGACGTTTTTCTGGTCTGGCTGACTGTACCTGTCTTTTAATTTTAATTAATTTTGTTTCCCATACTTCCCTTTTTTTTTCTACATCCGTCAAAAAAACCAGAACGTGTGGTGTCTACAGTTTCTTCCGTCAGTACGTCCGTCCGTTATGCACACACGCAGAGTGCGCTCAGACTGCGTTCGTCTGACATTAGCCTAAGGTGGACTAGTTACTTTGTGTATAAGATACGCTCGCTATGCTGCCGCTCTGATTATACTAGTGCAATAACTTTTCCTCCTTCCTATTTATTGTGAACCCTTGAAGGTTCACATATCTATGTGTCAGGATATCTTCTGCACTAGTTTCAGAATCCGGTTATTCAATAACATTTTGTCTCCCAGCCATAGGGCAAGCTTTTGAGGTTTTTATGTGTCGCGTGTCCTCTATATGTTTGTCAGTTTTGTCTGCCTGAGTTAGGCTAAGGTCAGACGAGCGCAGTATTAACGTGCGTTTAGCCGCACTAAATCACGGCCGCGCTAGCAGCAAATGATGTCCAATACGGGGCAGCATACGAAGAACGGCCACACAAAAGTCCGGCTGCGCAACGCAGGTGGCAAACAAACGCATTTTTCCGAGAACGTCAAACCGCTAGTACTGACGTACAGAGTGCGCTGCGTCCGCTAGCGGCGTGTGTGTGTGATTAGGAGACGTCAGACGCTGCACACGTCCGGCCAACATAACGTTCAGACGCAAAAAGTGTTTTATTGATGATCCGTACAAAATCATGGACGAAAATGCGCATCGTATGACCGCTATCGCGTATTCCGTGAAAAAATACGTCCATTCGTTCGAACGCACTTTTTCACGGACAACGCAAAAAATGCGTTAGTCTGACCCTAGCCTTAATGCAGCAGGTTCTCTTAATGCCAATTTATTAAAAGTTCTGTTTAGTTATATCCACCATAACGTGTTTCTAAGCTGTTTCCTAGGACCAGGGTTACCCCCCATGATATTCTGACCACGATATCGGTTTAATTCTAGTAAGGCTAGGGTCAGACTAACGCATTTTTCACGTTGTCCGTGAAAATGTGCGTTCGAAGAATGGACGTATTTTTTCACGGAATACGCAATAGCGGTCATACGATGCGCAGTTTCATCCGTGATTTTGTACGGATCATCAATAAAACACTTCTTGCGTCTGGACGTTATGTTGGCCGGACATTAGCAGCGTCTGACGTCTCCTAATCACGCACACACGCCGCTAGCGGACGCAGCGCACTCTGTACGTCAGTACTAGTGGTTTAACGTTCTCGAAAAAATGCGTTCATTTTCCACTTGCGTTGCGCAGCCGGACTTTTGTGCGACCGTACATCGTATATTGGCCGTCATTGCCCGGCATCTGCTGCTAGTGCGGCCGTGATTAAGTGCGCCAGAACGCGCGTTCGCACTGCCTCAGTCTGACCCTAGCCTTAGATGGAAATCTGAAAGCTCTAAATATTGAACTAAAACCAAAGCTGTATTGTATTACTTTGTATCTAAAGAACGATAAAAAATATTCTTCTCAATGTCTAATTATTGTTCCCAAAACTTAGAACTGACCATTTATTACAACAGTTAATAATGGCTCAATTATGCTGTAAGACTCCAAGGTAATTTCCAAAAAGCAGGGATATTCCTTTTATTGGCTTTGCACACGCTGTGGCACAGAGGGGCTTTTTGTTGCTGTGTAACAGAGTCATCTAGTGGCCACACATCATTTTTAAATCCCCTTCTTGGCTTCTTTTTATGCTTTTTATTCCCATCTCAAAGCGCGCCTGCTTTTATGACACGCTGATGGAGATCATACTTAGGGATGAGCCGAACACCCCCGAGTTCGGTTCGCATTCGAACTCAAACTTTCCAAATGTTCGAATTCGAACTCAATGCAAGTCAATGGGACTCAAAATTCGATTTTTAGAGTGCCCTCCAAGAGGGCATATATGCTAGATATTTGCCATAAAAGGTGTATGGGGGTCCGGGTAGTGCCCTGGGGGACAGGCAACAAGGACAAAAAGGTTAAAAAAAAAACGTTTTTAAAGGGACAGTGAGTTTTCCATGAAATAAGGGTTAAAAATAAAAACGAAAAATTCCTTCAAATATCGTGCCTAGGGGGTCCCCATAACCTGCCCGTGAAGTGGCGGATTTCCAGGATGTATAGAAACATTTAAAAACAAAAAAATTACGTTTCAAATGACAGTAAATGCTTTTCCTTTAATCTATCCATAAACAACTGCTTGGGGCGGCAGCCTGTATGAAAAGACATTTTAGGACGCGCAGAACAAGTTTAGTGATTTTTTGGCTAAATTATGGTGAAACTTATGCAGGCTTTGGATGAAAGTAACAATAGGTGCTTTAAAATTGGGCTTTTAGCGTCGGCAACAGTGCCGTCACACCGTAACCCCTCTGAGGATATGAATCTGATACAGGCGTCAATGGCAGTGCACCCAGATATTGTGCCTTTGGTGCCAGGCCAGCAATTGCCATCATACAGTAACCCCTCTGTGGTATTGTGGAAGAGTGCAGGGGTGGACCATGCGGTCCTATATTAAAAAGATATGAATCTGGTAAAGGCGTCAGTGCACCCAGATATTGTGCTTTTGGTGCCAGGCCAGCAAGTGCATTCATACAGTAACCCCTCTGTGGTATTGTGGAGGAGTGCAGGGGTGGACCATGCGGTCAGGGCCGGTGCTAGACTATTTTGCGCCCTAGGCAAGACCAGCTACTTGCACCCCCCCAAAAAAAACAAAAAAAAAACAACACAACATGAAACTGCTAAATTTATTTTTATTTAAGAATAAAGTTTGAAAAGCACCAATAGTAAAGGTAAAATAAATATAAATAAACTGTATTAAACTATTTTAAATTAACTCTATTAGACAAATTAAAATTAACTGTATTGAACAAATATAAATTAACAAAAAAATAAATAAGAGTTGTCACGTAAGTTTCAATTTCAGACACATCAAAATTTCACTTTGCGTGCCTTATCCTTTGCAAATTTTCATCTTGCGTATATATATATTGCGCAGGCCAGCTCACATCATGTGTATATATATATTGCTCAGGCCAGCTCACATCATGCGTATATATATATTGCCCATGCCAGCTCACATCATGCGTATATATATATTGCCCAGACCAGCTCACATCATGCGTATATATATTGCCCAGGCCCAGGCCAGCTCACATCATGCGTATATATATATTGCCCAGGCCAGCTCACATCATGCATATATATATATTGCCCAGACCAGCTCACATCATGCGTATATATATTGCCCAGGCCCAGGCCAGCTCACATCATGCGTATATATATATTGCCCAGGCCAGCTCACATCATGCGTATATATATATTGCCCAGGCCAGCTCACATCATGCGTATATATATATTGCCCAGGCCCAGGCCAGCTCACATCATGCGTATATATATATTGCCCAGGCCAGCTCACATCATGCGTATATATATTGCCCAGGCCAATCCCCTGGTGGAGATAGGGGGTTCATTTGAACCCCGATACCTCCAGGCAGCTAGGGGGTCATGGAGGGTGTAAATCGAAAGGCCTGAGCAGGGCCTTTCGAATGATACCCAACATGACCAGGTATAAAGTACAAAAAAAAAACATGTATTTTTTTTGTGTGTTATTTTTATTAATGCAGCAATATTGTTCACATTTCAGTTATAATGTGAACAATGATGCACTAATGATTTTTGTCTATGGGGTGTGTTTGCTATAAATCACGTAATTCCCCCCACAAAATGTAACAAGCCCCATTTTTAATTTTTGTACAAGCGCACCCCATAGAAAACATAACCGCAAACGCTCATGTGCTAAAATGTGAAAACAAAACACTTTACACACTGCAGATGATTAAAAATTCAAGTTTTATTGCATTTTTTGTCATAATATAAAGGCAGGACATGACGTATACATATAAAAATGATATATTATGAATCTGCGGAGTCTGATGGAAAGAAAGATATCTAATATGTCTGGGTCATTTAATAAAATGTGGCTTTAAATCACGTTTAAACATGATGAGCAAAAGCGGTAAAAATGAGCTGAGCACACAGCAGTGAAATGCAGCATATTAGAGGAAGATTAAGTAGAGAAATTAACACTTTTCAGAAGCAGACACCACACCCTCAGTATAGTCTACATACATACAATGTATCAAATTCATTAGACCAGACTAAAAACACCTGTTGTTTATGCCGTTTGAAAACACAGGTCATTTAGAGGTGAGAATCTTTGCACGTACACATTAGTTTTTAATTCAATATCTAATAAACCGTTGCTTATAATATTCTGCAGTAAAGAGTCTCTTTATTTCTAGATTTTTTAGTATTTTTTAAGCATTTTCTATACTTTTTTAAAAAAAAAATTTTAATGCGAACTTGAACCGAACACGCCAAAAAGTTAGAAGTTCTCGAACTTGCGAACGGCCAAAGTTTGAATCGAACTCCGAACTGATCGAACCGAACAGCTCATCCCTAATCATACTACATTTCTTCCCATGAACAATATGTATCAGTTCTTGAAACCCATAAAATCATATGTGATTTATCAAAACAATAGAGTTTAAAAAGAGATGGTTGAGAAAAAAAATGCAAATTAGGCCAATTTTAACCTAGTAATTTGCTACTCTGAACTGCTAATTCTAATTAATGAATTATGGAATCTGTATATTTGATCTTAAAATTATAATGCTACACTGAGAGATATGTATATTTCCACTGCTCCATAAAACAACTGGAACTTGCCGCTTCCACAATTAAAATTCCTGAATGCTGACAAATCATTCAGATTTTTAGTCTCAGTTTTAGGCTAGGGTCAAACGAACGCATTATTCACAGCGACCGTCAAAAAGTGCGTCCGTACGCATTGACGTATTTGTTCACGGAATGCGCGAAAACGGTCATACGACGCACATTTTCGTGCATGATTTTTTTTACGGATCGTCAATAAAACACTTCTTGCGTCTGGACGTTATGTTAGCTGGACATTAGCAGAGTCTGACATCTCCTAATCACTCACACACGCCGCTATGCCGCCGCAGCGCACTCTGTACATCAGTACTAGCGGTTCTGCGTTCTCGAAAAAATACGTTCATTTTCCACTTGCGTTGCGCGGCCGGACTTCCGTGCGGCCGTACTTCGTATATTGGCCGTCATTGTCCGTCCTTTGCTGCTACTGCGGCCGTGATTAAGTGCGCCTAAACGCACGTTAAAAATGCGTTAGTCTGACCCCAGCCTTAGATGTGTGACAATAAATTACGCACATTGTAAGTAGGTAATAATTGTCTGACAGATCTTTTAAAACAAGCTTCTCAATTCTCTTCACATGACCAACGACATATACTTCCTGTTCCACATTTTCTACAACAAATATTCACTGATGATGAGTC
The DNA here is from genome assembly GCA_009667805.1 of Leptobrachium leishanense. Lineage (NCBI taxonomy): Eukaryota > Metazoa > Chordata > Amphibia > Anura > Megophryidae > Leptobrachium > Leptobrachium leishanense. The sequence continues at coordinate 74,127,736 of CM019067.1, read as the reverse complement.
CTAAAAGAATAATATAAGGGGTTATTCAGAGAGAGACGATCTGGCCCTGAAATGTCACCGAACAGGGAATTTCCTCGTACGGTGCCATTTTAGGGCCATTCGGCTATTCAGAGAGCAGGCAGTTTGCCAAGTTTTGGCGAACTGTCAGCGAGTACGGTGACTGTTCGACGGCAGTGAAATCCCCCATTGATAAGCAATGGTTAATCTATTCAGAGAACTCCGAACAGCAGTGAAAAGTTGCCAAAGTGCCCTGCTGTTCGGTGTTTTCATTCGGCAGGTTTATTCCGGCGACCCCCATATGCTTCAATGTTAAACATATTCACGTTTTTAACCAGTATCTAAACAACGTTTATTCTTTTAATCCGCAGTAAAGAGTCTCTTTATTTATTGATTTTTTTTTAGGGTCTTTTAGGCATTTTTTTAATTTTTTTTTTCCTGTAACAGACCTTTTTATTATCATTCATATGACCTTATATGTAAATTTCAGGCATTTTCGTTCAGTAGTTTGTCTGCAAACAGCGTTTCAAATTTGACATTTTCAATTGTATTGTATTTTTTTTTTTTTTTTACCCATCCGGCGGCTTATCAGCTGCATTTGGTGGCCCTCCGGTGGGGTTGCGACAGATATTTGGTGTGTTAGCGGCAGCGGGTGACTGGTTTGCGGCGGGTTTGCGGCGCCGGCTGACAGGTTGGCGGCTGCATTCAGCGGCCAATTCCATGCAGTCCGGGGACCGTGCAGTGATCCCCTGAAGTGTGGGGAGGTGCGGGGAACGAGAGAGCGCCGAAATGTCAGCTCTCTGAATAACCCCCATAGAGACAGGCAGTGGCGTAACTAGAAACCTGAGGGCCCCGGTGCAAGAATCCATGAAGGGCCCCCCAACCCCCCCAAAAAAAGATCTATATTTTTACTTTTTTTTTCCTGCAATATAAAAAAGATAGTATTGCCCCCAGCTGACACGGATATATACTGTATATTGCCCCCAGCTCACATGGATATATATATTGCCCCAGCTCACATGGATATATATATTGCCCCAGCTCACATGGACATATATATTGCCCCCAGCTCACATGGACCTATATTGCCCCCAGACCACACATGGATATTTTTGCCCCCAGCTCTTGTATAAATTTGCCCCCAGCTCCTGTATATATTTGCCCCCAGCTCATGGATATATTTGCCCCAGCTCATGGATATATTTGCCCCAGCTCCTGTATATATTTGCCCCCAGCTCATGGATATATTTGCCCCCAGCTCATGGATATATTTGCCCACAGCTCATGGATATATTTGCCCCCAGCTCATGGATATATTGCCCCAGCACATGTATACTGCCCCAGCTCATGAATATACTGCCCCCAGCTCATGGATACTGCCCCAGCTCATGGATATACTGCCCCCAGCTCATGGATATACTGTCCCAGCTCATGGATACTGCCCCAGCTCATGGATATACTGCCCCAGCTCATGGATATACTGTCCCAGCTCATGGATCCTGCCCCAGCTCATGGATATACTGCCCCCAGCTCATGGATATACTGCCCCAGCTCATGGATATACTGCCCCAGCTCATGGATACTGCCCCAGCTCATGGATATAACTGCCCCAGCTCATGGATACTGCCCCAGCTCATGGATATATTTGCCCCCAGCTCATGGATATATTGCCCCAGCACATGGATAATGCCCCAGCTCATGGATATACTGCCCCAGCTCATGGATATACTGCCCCCAGCTCATGGATACTGCCCCCAGCTCATGGATATACTGCCCCAGCTCATGGATATACTGCCCCAGCTCATGGATATACTGCCCCCAGCTCATGGATATACTACCCCAGCTCATGGATATATTGCCCCAGCTCATGGATATACTGCCCCCAGCTCATGGATATACTGTCCCAGCTCATGGATACTGCCCCAGCTCATGGATATACTGCCCCCAGCTCATGGATACTGCCCCAGCTCATGGATATACTGCCCCCAGCTCATGGATAATACTGTCCCAGCTCATGGATCCTGCCCCAGCTCATGGATATACTGCCCCCAGCTCATGTATACTGCCCCAGCTCATGGATACTGCCCCAGCTCATGGATATACTGCCCCAGCTCATGGATACTGCCCCAGCTCATGGATATATTTGCCCCAGCTCATGGATATATTGCCCCAGCACATGGATAATGCCCCAGCTCATGGATATACTGCCCCAGCTCATGGATATACTGCCCCAGCTCATGGATACTGCCCCCAGCTCATGGATATACTGCCCCAGCTCATGGATATACTGCCCTAGCTCATGGATATACTGCCCCCAGCTCATGGATATACTACCCCAGCTCATGGATATATTGCCCCAGCTCATGGATACTGCCCCAGCTCATGGATATACTGCCCCCAGCTCATGGATACTGCCCCAGCTCATGGATATACTGCCCCAGCTCATGGATATACTGCCCCCAGCTCATGGATACTGTCCCAGCTCATGGATATACTGCCCCAGCTCATGGATATACTGTCCCAGCTCATGGATCCTGCCCCCAGCTCATGGATATACTGCCCCAGCTCATGGATATACTGCCCCCAGCTCATGGATACTGCCCCAGCTCATGGATATACTGCCCCAGCTCAGGGATACTGCCCCAGCCCCAGCTCATGGATATATTTGCCCCCAGCTCATGGATATATTGCCCCAGCACATGGATATACTGCCCCAGCTCATGGATAGTTTTGCCCCCAGCTCTTATGGGTATATAGAGCCCCCCAGCTCACCTCAGGCTCCTCTGCTGCCGCCGTTCCTCTCCGTGGTGAGCGGCCGCTGAAAGCATGCAGCCTGGCCGCTCACTGGAAACCACCTGACCAGCGCAGCCGAGTTCTCGCGAGATCTCGTGCGCTGGTCAGCTAGTTCCCATCCCACTCGAGCGGCCAAGCTGCAAGCCAGCGGGCCGCTCGCAGGAAGGGGAACAGCCGGTGGCGCTGCTCCCAGATTCTGGCGCTTTTTGCCGGAATCTGGCGGTGGCGCTGGGCCCCCAGTCCAGTGGCGGAATGCCAGGGCCCGGTCGCAACTGCGACCGCTGCGACCCTGGTACTTCCGCCACTGGAGACAGGTTAAAAATGATACCAGGTTAGCAAATAATAAACTTCACCTCAAATACATGAAACTTTTTTTTTTGCACGATATAGATTAAACAAATAGAGACAGGAGTGCAGTGTTTGTGGGCCAGGTACGTGGGAACATATAGGGCTGCTTTTTTAAATTTTCCTTTTTTTAGAAAATGGTTTTACTACAAAGTTCATCAAACAATTAATAATTTAATCAGCATACATACAACTAATAAATAGAATGAAATGTGAAGGTAAGTGAGCATGAATGTGGCCGAGTAAGGGCCATCCTATGGAAATGGTGCAGAAAAATGGCGCTAAAGAAATGATGCTCAAATTCAGATGTGGCTGAAAATCCCACCTGCTACAATTTGGAAGCATCCAACTTTGTTGTATAAAATTTCAACTAAAGTGAAACATTTTTGGTTAACCCCCAATTTGATCTTTAAGATTAGGGATATAATGTAGAGTTTGAGTTAGAAAATTGTACTGCAGAGACACATGGGGCCCTATCACCTCCTTAACACTAGCGATGGCGCACACATAAATCAGCGTTAGCGCTAGGTTAATTGAGGTGTTAGCGCGACGCCTGTATCATCTCCTGATCGCGTTTAACGGGTTAAAAAAACCACACCATTAATCTCTCTCGGCCTTCTGGTGTCTTCCCTGCTCTCCTTAAGCATGCCACTGTAGTTCCAATCCTGAAAAAGCCTTCTCATTTCCAAACTTACCCAGCTAACCTCCATCCTATATCTCTACTCGCTTTTGCTTCTTTAATTAAAGCTTGTGTACACCCAATTGACTACCTCAACTATAACTCTTTACTTGACCCTCTGGAATCTGGTTTTGGATCTCTGCATGTGACAGAAACATTTTCTGATTTTCTGCTTTCTTTCTGCATACACGGACCCATGAAGGTTCATTTTCTTTCTGTTAAAGCAAGCAGTTGTTAAGCCATCAAGTGACAGGTACTCTGTATATATCAGTCTATTCCTGCTTTCTCACACCAAGTAGGTTTTTTATGGGGTTTATCTTAAACAGTACAGGGTGTTTCTTTGTTGGTCACAGTAACCTTTTCTGTTACAATATGATGCCGACACCTGTTTGTCAGCTTTCAATTTATTTTAGCAAAACAAAAAATAGTGCAGCACTCCAGTACACCAAAATTTATGTTCACTGACCAATTGAGGTCTTGCAAAAGGAACCCTCTGGCATTAGTACTGTGACTTATTTGCTTTTTATTCAGTACTAGGTGTTAAGCCTGCCCAAAGGGCAGTCTTTTGTTGTAGAGGGTCTGGCTGCTCAGCGCACCTCAGGGTCTGGCTGTTCGATGTGTATGTATGTGCTGTGTGTGTGTATGTGCTGTGTGTGTGTATGTGTTGTGTTTATGTGTGTATGTATGTATGTGCTGTAGTGATGTGTATGTGATGTATGTGTATGTATGTGATGTGTGTGTATGTATGTGTTGTGTGTATGTGCTGCTGTGTGGTGTGTGTGTGTATGTGCTGTGTGGTGTGTGTATGTACATGTGCTGTGTGCGTATTTATATGAGCGCTGTGTGTATGTGCTGTGTGTGTATATTTATATGTGCGCTGTGTGTATGTGCTGTGTATGTGTATATTTATATGTGCGCCGTGTGTATGTGCTGTGCGGTGTGTGTGTATATTTATATGTGCGCTGTGGGTATGTGCTGTGCGGTATGTGTGTGTGTGTGTGTATATTTATATGTGCGCTGTGTATATGTGCTGTGCGGTGTGTGTATATTTATATGTGCGCTGTGTGTATGTGCGGTGTGTGTATATGTATATATACATATACATGTATATACATGTATATATACACACACACACTCACACAGAGGCGTAACTAGAAACCTCACGGCCCCGGTGCAAAAATCCATGAAGGGCCCCCCCAAAAATTCCTTTTTTTTTTTTGCAATAATAATAATAAAAAAAAATAGCGCGAAATTTATATTAATTATTTTCCACCCACGCAGTTGAACACTGAATAGCAGTGAAAGTTTGCCAAAGTGCCCTGCTGTTCGATGCTTTCATTCGGCAGGTTAATTCAGGTGAATCCCATAGATTTCAATGTTAAAAATATTCCCACTTTAATTCAATATTTAATAAACTGTTTATTATTTTATTCTGCAGTAAAAAGTCTCTTTATAGATTTTTTAGGATCTTTTAGGCATTTTTGGGGATTTTTGTTGGCAAATTTTTTTTCACCTTTTTATTTAAAAATCCTTTTTTCTTTTTTCTGTAACAGCCCTTTTTATTATCATTCATAGGATCTTATATGTAAATTCCAGGCATTTTCAAACAGTGTTTAAATTTTCAAACTTTCAAGCATACTTATTTTTATTTTTTTTACCCCGTTTGTCTGCTTGTCGGCTTTTTCCGGCGGCTGCTCTGCGCTGTGATCGGCGGCTGGTCGGCTTTTTCCGGTGTGGTTTCTGCGTTTTTTCAGTGAGTGTTTGTCGGGTTTGCGGCGAGTGTTCGGCGGGTATGCGGTGAGTTTTACATTCACTACGGGGACTCTGCGGTGCATGCTGAATACACCGCATGGTCGACAAACTAGAATCGCCTCGAAGTGCGGGGAATGGAATAATCTATCTATTTCTATCTTTTCTGACCATCTTTCTAATTTCAGTTATAAGACAATGTTAAGGGGTTTCGGTTCACTTCATCGATAAATACTCTGTAACTAATGTTAATTAGAAGTCACTAGGTGTGCATAAGATACTTTGCTCTACTTGCTCTTTATTATATATAAAATTCACATACACAGCACTTTTTTGTGAATATTTATCTTGATTTCTTATTTATGTACATATTCATATTTGTTATATAAATGGGGGCGCAGCAGCAACCATCCTACATACATCCCTGGAAATATTCCCAAAATATAACCTCCCTGCTTGCTGCTTCATAATATTCGTGTGGAATTCTGAAAACATACTGAATGACACATTGGATACTGATGGCATAATAATGACATCTACAAATATCTACCAACCACGCGCATCCCTTAGGAATACTGAGAAAAGGAAGGTATCTCTCTTTGTAACCTTGTTTTTCCCAGTGCTTACATCAGGCAGTAACAGTGTCTTATAATGCTAGAGGGAGGAAGAAAACTAAATCTCCCATGATGCTGTGCTCCTCTTGGCCAGCCTGCTTCAGAGTGAGCAGAGGAAGCTGATGCTGCTGTAGCATCTCTCTCTCCAATAAATACAATGGAGCAGACAGACATCCTACCTGCAGAGAATCCAGGCCCGGAAGGCAATCTCATCCTGTATCACTGGACTCACTCCTTCACTTCACAGAAGGTGAGTGGATGCTCCTGGCTGAGGGTTTGTGTGTTCAGGCCCTGGACAGCTCATTGGGGCACGTGCAGGCCTCCTGTAGCCTGGGCTGTGGCTGCCTGTGCTGTGACACACTGTCAATCCTTCCACCTGAGACCTAAACATAAAACATACATTGATATTATATCACAGCAAGGGAGATTAATTCACATATTAGCTCAGCTTACCGATTCAAACCTTACTCTGCAGTGGTACCCACAGGACATGCATGGGAGGATGCTGAGACAGCCTTCCTCAACTGGCTATTAAATGTATTTAAAACAACCGTTCCAAGTCTGCTTTCTAACAAATATCTATCTCTGTCTGTCTCGCCATCCATCAATCTGTCTATCCAGCTATCTTTCTATCCTTCTGTCTACCTATCTATCCTTATGTCTATTGGCCTATCGGTCTATCCATCTCACACATACACACACAACTATATATAGAAATTATAGTATATTAAATGAAATATATATATGCCTATATTTGTATGAGGGATGATACGTTGTTGCTATTTTCTTACATGGGATATATACTTTTAACTTGTAAGGCATCACCATATGGTGCAGCACAGTACTCTGGGTAGACAGTGCATGTTAGGAAACTGTAAGCCAGGGGTCAGCAACCTTTGCCCTCCAGATGTTTTGGAACTATATCTCCCACGATGCTCAGTCACTCATTATGGGCCAAATTCCATTCTTCGCGCAAAAACGCACCCGCAACGCGTGAATTAGTGCACCAAGCGTTAAACATTAACGCGCGTAAATCAACGCTAGAATTGCAATCCTCGCGCATTTTTTCATCCATCGCGCAATAACGCGCGTTAAATGGACATGCACAAATGCTCGCGGAGTAACGTTGCGCGCAGAAATCAGTGTGCGGACTGTTTTTTTCACGTGATTCAGCCAATCAGAATTAAGAACCACAATTATCTCACGTTAAGTTTTTGCGCCTGTCAAAGTCAATCTACGCATATATGCTGCAGCAATAATACATGCATGCACAACTTCTCCATTTTATTGTTTGGGTATGTGTAGAATGTGTAACTATACTTTGCTGCATTTTTTTTTTGGGCTGGTGTATTTGGGTTCGGCCAGGTTGTTCAGATTTGCCTTTAACACCAGCTTTCAGGAGTTGCTAAAATTATGCGCGCAAAGGCTATGCGTTAAATCCTGCACATAGATTGTAATACCATCCGCATACCAGCACACATTCGCGTTTGTGCTCACAATGTTAAGTATAGGACGTGCGCAATACAGTACGCACGCACAGGTTCACCCGCGGTAGACGATTACGTGCGTTTGTTGCGCTGACAATGTAATACGACGTTCAGCGCAAAGGGTTTTACCCCTCGCGTTAATGTTTTATGCGCCGGCGCAAACGTTTGTGCGAAGATTGTAATTTGGCCCTAGGTTGGCTGAGCCTCATGGGAGATGTAGTTCCAAAACATCTGGAGGGCCAATGTTGCTGACCCCTGCTGTAACCAAACAAGTTTAGTATATAGCGACATGTCAGTCGCAAGATGTTACAGTTACATCTACAAGTATTTATAAAGCGCCAGCAAGTTCTGTAGCGCTGTACAAAGGGAGAGACAGAATAACAAATATACATACACAATACACACACAGAACGGTAGGAGAGAGGACCCTGCTTGAGTGTTTACAATCTATTGAGTTTATATATTAATAAAATATCAATACCAACAGATATAGAAGCAGACCAGTTGTCTTGTTGATATGGGTTTGTATTGTATGATATTTAATGATATCTGCTTTTCTGTAGGTGCGTCTTGTTATAGCAGAGAAGACATTGAAGTGTAAGGAACACGACGTTAGCCTGCCCCTAAACGAGCACAATGAGCCTTGGTTTATGCGGCTGAACCCCTCTGGTGAAGTCCCTGTTCTTGTTCACGGTGAAACCATTATTTGTGAAGCCACACAAATCATAGATTACCTGGAAAATACCTTCAGAGATGGTAACTATATTTCCACTTGCTGAATCTAGACACCTGAGGGAATCTTAACTTTTGTAACACGTGCAAATAAAATGTAAAAATCATTTACATAGAAAATAACCAAGGACGCTATCAGCTGCCTCTCGCGAAATCAGGGATGCCAAGGGGAAAAATTTGCATTCGCTAATCTCCCATTAGCATCCCCGTATTCCCAGTGGATTATGGGTCAGGCGCCAAGTCCAGCAGCCTGCCCCGTAAGGTGTCCAGGATGCTCGGGATAGCGGTAAAGAGCCGTCCCAAGCATCCCCTACACGGTGTCCATAGGACTCCATGGAGGCTTCTGCTGCCGGGTCACATAACCAGCAGGATCTCGCCTCTTGCGAGATCCGGCAGGTCGGCGGAGTGATCACAGAGGAAGACTGGGGACTCTTTTCCCCAGTCTCACTCTGCTCCCGGCAGCAAGAAGCGGCGGATCAGGTCGCTGTTCTCGCCGCGAGATGTGAGGCGAGCATGTGATTTTCTTTGGGGGGGGGGGGTTTACAGCTCGTGATAACTGATTCCACTGCAGGGCGTTTGAAAGAGTGCAAGTGGAAGAGACCGGATGTTTTATTTACGTTTTTATTTATTTTAATAAAGCAATATTATGCTTTCACTTTATTTTACTGCTGCATATGTCACATGATGATGTTCAGAAATGTCTCTGTTCAAGTAAATATTGACTAACTGTACATTTTGTTATCAGAAAACACATCCAGATTAATGCCGCTGGAGGGAAGCATGTATTACCCCAGAGTGCAGCACTACAGAGAACTGCTAGACTCTTTGCCCATGGATGCGTATACACATGCCTGCATTCTGCATCCGGAACTAACAGTGGATTCTATGATTCCAGCTTATGCTACGTCTCGGATTCGCAGTATGTATATTACCACTGACTCTATGACATATTGTCTGAAAGCCAATCATCGCCAAAACGAACACAATGAATCTCTCTCAGACATTTAGCTTCACTTAAACATATATTAGATCTCATGCCAGGCCCATACGATGTATGTTTCTTTTAAAATCGCATGTGTAGATAATGTAAAATGTGACACCGATAGATGAGGTGAGGTACTTATGAATATAAAGCCGTAGTGTATAAAAGCATAAGGCTCTGCTGATCTACCACATGGCCCAACTTTAGGAAACCTTAAACTCAGTTCTGAATTTTTGGAGAGGATCTGCAGCCTTGATATCCTGGAGGCTCCATAATCCTTACACATGTGGTGCAGTTTGAATTCACCCGTTAAACCCATGTCTTTCTATTATTTTAGCTGGGTGGAGTAGAGGTAACATCACTGCTCTATAACCGTGGAGACATGGGTTCGATCCCAGCAAGAGCACCTCTCCAGTAAGTGTCCTTGGGCAAGACACCTAACGGTACATACTCGCCACCCAGGACATACATTGAAATTTCTCTCATTTTCGGGTATCTTCCCTGGTAAAATCCTTTCTAAAATAAATAAATAAATGGAGTGGTAAATGGGATTGCATGGCCTAGAGCAGAGGAGAGGATGGAAGTGAAATATGGCATCTAGTTTCTATGGGACCAGAGATACAAAGGACCACTGTATCTCTTGCATAGGGCATTCCTTGCCAGGTGGGAGGGGAACTACCACATCTGACTTAATCACACCCATGCGCAATGACATCGGTGGGTGGGGTTAGATCCTGCAGAAGAAGTCTGTGATTGGCACCAGTCTGGTGCCGATCAGTGGAACTTCCAACATGGCATGCAGGCATCCACCGCATCCTAGCGCAGGAGAATTTGCCAAGCCGGTAGGTGCCAGTACTGAGTACTGGCGCGTACTGGCAAAAAAAAACGCTGGCCTGGTTGAGGTCCACTTCGGGCACTCCATGCTGCATCTTTGACAGGGCAGGAAAAAATGCCGCCCCTGGCAAAGGGCCGCCTGGAGTCATGGCACCATCCGGCTCCATAGACAGGACGGCCCTGGATCCACCACAATGTTAGCCACATGTAGCATTTTTTCCACATTCATTATTTGTGTTCTTTCGTAGCCCAAATCAGTAACACCGAAACCGAGCTCAAGAAACTCGCCGAGGAAAATCCAGATCTCGAAGATGCCTACATAGCTAAACAGAAACGCCTGAAAGTGAGTTGAGCAGGAAACTAATGATGATTGGACTCATATATTGTGATTAAAAACCAAAAAAATAAAAATAAATTACAAATCTAGAAAAGACTAACATATACACGGTTTCCGTTTCTAATATTTTCTCAATCTCTTTTGTTCGGTTCAGCTTTCATTCCAAAATTTTCAATCTGGCTGAAGTTCCACTTCAGTTTACCGAATAGTAAATGACTATGAATTGAAAAAGAAAAGGTCGAAAGCATAAAGGCACCTCCCAAATGTCTTAACTTATTAAAATCACCCCTGTAGTAAAAAAACAAAACAACACAATGTGCCATTTATAGGCATGACCAGCTTGAAGTAACAAAAATAAATAAAATTCTGGGCTGATTATTGACCGAAATGTTTGTACTAAGTCACTTTTCTTGACTTTGTAAATTACTTTTAATTATAATTGAAATGGAAAAAGTCAAAGATATCTGCTGAAAGCTGGACTGGACTCATGTATTCAGTGATAATGGAACATGGGAAAATGTGATATTGTAAATGTGTTTGGAAAAATCGAATTTCTCACTAAATAACTAAGGCTGGGGTCAGACGAGCGCAGTGTTAATGTCCGTGTTGCCGCACTTTAGTACGTCCGTGGTAGCATTTAATCATGACCAATAAAGGCCCAAACACGAAGTACGTCCGCACGGAAGTGCGGACGCACTACGGCCGGGGCAAACGGACGCAGGTTAGCAAGAACGTCGAACCGCTAGGACGGACGTGCGGAGTGCGCCACGTCCGCAACGTCCGCATAGCTTTGTGTGTGAGTGATGGAACGTGGTCAGACGGACTGCATTTATACGTCCAGCATTTTTGACGGACAAAATGTTTTTTCATTGTTATTTATTTTCTCTCCTACATCCGTCAAAAATAACGTCAGTTAAAAAAACAGACTGTGTGGCCACTACCTTGTCGTCAGCAGAAAGTACGTCCGTACTGCAGGGACGCACAGTCCGTACAAAATGCGCTCGTCTGACCCCAGCCTAAAGCATTGGCATTTCAGATAAAATGACAGTAAGCCTGAAGGGTATTCCCATTACTTCTGCTACTTTGTGACTCAAGAGTTTCTTCACCTCTCAAGTATGAGGGATCCCCTTATAACCAAGGAAAAAGCTCTGTCAATGTGTTGAAATATCAAACTTTTAGGAAATTCTGTAACAGTACTTGCCTTATGCGCCTTATTCAGAAGGTATACAAAGCAAATAAATATGATATTTTTTCTTATTTAACTGCTTTTCTTTCTTGGCGTTTTCCACTCCCAACTCAGGCGGCACTTTAAGTTAACCAATCAGTGTGAATACCTAGGTATAGATAAAAACGCACTGAGCATGTGCGACTGAGTTGCTCCTCCTCCCTCCTGCACTGTGAGCTGAGGGGAGAGCGGGACTGAGTGCTATTCCAATGAGTAACTCTTTCACCCCCAGCTACTGCAGAGACAGAGAAGGAAAGGAATCAGTAAACACAGAGAGAAAAAGAGAGAGGGACAGCAAAAAAAAGCACAGAGACACAGCAAGAAAAGAGAAAGACAACAAGATAAAGCAGAGAGAGCGCAAGAAAAGGTGCAGTGAGAGAGAGTACAGACAGCACAAGAAAGAGTGAGAGGGTGTGACTGCGTGAGGGGCGTGACCAGAGAAGATGAAATGACAGAATTTAAAGCAAGAAGACAATTTTTCACATTTATAAAACTTACATTGATTTATTCTAGTTTGTCTATAGGTATATAAGTGTTTAAATGTCAATTAATTATTTTTTTTATAGACGTGCATATCCCTTTAATGTTAGCGTCAGTGCTCAAATATGTGAGCGTTAATGCTAGCTTGAGTGACTTTATCGCATGCCCCCCATATTACATTCCGAACGCTAGTGGGTTAAAAAAAAAACCTCTTAGCACATCGGGGACTGCACTCTCTTGCGCAAGCTTATTCTACTTTGAGCTCCTTCTACTTAATAAGGGGAGCGCAAACCATAATTAGCTTTAGGATCACAAAGTCTTAACGCTAGTTACGCGGCACTGAAAAGTTAACCACAGCTAGAAGCTGGTGCTAACTGATGCCGCTTCTGCGGAATCAGTCAGCACCAGCTGGAAGCCCCCAAAAAATCAGATACTCTCTCCTCTCATCCCACTACATGAACGGTGGACTGATCTGCTGATTCTGGCCGCCGGGAGCAGAGCGAGACCGGAGAAAAAAGTCCTCAGTCTCCCTCCGCGAATCAATCCGCGGCCCTGCATGATCTCGCGAGAGCTAATAGAGAGGGCTAATGGCCCGGCAGCACAACCCTCAATTTAGCCCTATGGACTCCAGGAGATGGTACTCGCGACAGCACGTTAGTATCCAGCCGTTTACCACTTCATTACAGGGCAGGCTGCTGAATCAGTGCCTGCCCCATAGTATGATGCTAAAACAGGGACGCTAAGCGGAAACCTGCAGGTTTTCCACCTTAGCATCCCCATTTTAGTGGTAGGTTTGTAATATGTCTCTTAGACTTTACATTTAGTGAAGCGTCAGCGTTTGCATCATCTCCGAACAGTGCTTCCTGAATAACCTCCTCCATTTTTTATATTTCATAATGTTCATAAATATTTTTTTAAATAAACTTTTTTTTTTTTTTTTTTTTTTTTTTTAATTCTATATTTAGAGAATTATACATAACAAGAAATTCACGAAATCAAACGTAGAAAAAGACAGCCGTCTAGGGCTGGCCAAACTAACTACGGTCAGCCAGTCAGATAATGTAAGATGCAAGTAGTAACAGGTCAATAAGGGAATAATAAAAAAAATTAAAAAAAAAACCTCAGTGAAGGAAGAAAACACAAAAGAAACACATAAGCATGTAGGACTATCAACATAAATGCCATAAATTGTCCTGATAGATTATACTCAGAGCTTATCTATAGACCAGTGACACGTAAACATAGAAGAAAAAAGCTGGGGGGGGATAAACAATATCGCTCAGGTCTCAGTCTGGCTGAAGTTCCGGAGGGTCCGGTGAGATGCCCGCCGCTTCAAGGTCGGACCAGGCGGTTTCAGGATCAGTGATGGTGTAGGGGACATTATTATGTGTCACCACCAATGCTCCGCCAAGCCCCACCGATAACGGATCCCCCTCCGACGAAGAACCGCAGTCACAGGACGGAACCGCCTGCGAGCAAGCAGAGTCTGGAATGGAAGGTCGTGATACAAAGCCAACGTGGAGCCCTCAAATTTCACTGGATCTCTTGCGCCAGGAGCAGACATAAGCTTGACCTTAAATGCTACGTCACGAAAGGCCACCACGACATCACGGGGTGTCCCCTTCGAAAGCGCCGCAGGTTTCCGAACCCTGAATACCGATCCGATCACATCTGGCTTGTCAGGAGGGAGTCCCGCCATCCGAAGGGCCAAACGAGACACATAAGCTGGGAGTTCATCCGACGACACAGAGTCCGGGATGCCTCTGACCCTGACGTTACGACGGCGGTGTCTTGTTTCCAGCATCTCCACAGAGCGGGACAAAAGCTCGACCTGGGATCTCAGACCAGCGACCTGTCCCAACAGGTGAGTATGTTCCGATAGCACTGTAGAGGTCGTCGCCTGCACTGCTGTCACCTGCGCACGGATTGTTGCAACCTCCTCCCGAACCGCCGCCACTTCAGGTTTCCACACCCCCCGGATCTCCCGGAGTTCGTCCAGGATCCTCCGAAGGTCTCTTTTCGTAAGAGGAAGATCATCATCCTCCTCCTGCCGACTTTCCTCAGGCTGTGTCATACGGGTTTCGAATGAGGTCGCTCTTGTTTGTTGCGGTTGGGCACCCGGTCTCAAAACGTCCTGTCGTAATGAAGCCACACTACTGCTGGCTGAAAGCTGGTGTTCCTCGGCCGAATCCCCGTCAGAGAGGCCACCAGCAGTAAGTGAGGCACTCAAAGACGCCGTCAGCGCTGCTTTTCGTTTCTTTTGCGCCCTTTTTTTTGCTGCTGCAGATAGTGGTTGGGAGTCTGGTGTCGAGATTGTGGGGAGATCCAGGTCATCGCAGAGCTACCACCCGAGTGCCAGGGGTCCTCTTCATCTTCCGAAAAGTCATAGCCCGGGGGGAGGGAGGAGGAGATCGCATCTCCCTTCGAAGTGGACCCACCTCTCATGGAGTCCCGAATGTCCCTCTGTCTGGACCGCAGCTTCTGTGAGCGACCGGTGGGCATGTCACCAAAAGCGCAGGCACAAGGAAGAAGAGCGGTAAAAGTTCTCAGAAATCTCCTTCCAGGCTTCTAAAATGGCCGCTAGTATTAGGCCCCGATTGTGCCGCGGGGGTTAATCCGCTCCGGAGCGTCAATTTCGGGGGTAAGGCAAACTCACCGAGTCCCCCAGTGCCCCCAGAGACCGTAGAGCGTTTCTCAAGTGCGAGCAAGCGGCGGAAATAACTTTAAAAACCGTGTTTATCACGGAGCTCCTTCAACATGCAGCCGCTCGCTTCCTCGGCTAGCTCCGCCCTCAACTTTTTTGATTATGATCTTACTACATTTGTGTTTTGATAGTCTGTAGGCTATTCTTTATTAATTTACTTAAATGTTGTAATACGTTTGTTTCTAGACTAAATTGATGGACCATGACAATATAAAGTACTTGAAGAAAATACTTGACGAGTTAGAGAAGGTGTTGGATCAAGTCGAAACTGAATTACAAAGAAGAAATGAAGAAACACCTGGTGAGTGATCCTCGAAATACCAAAATAGAATTTTAAATGGATCCGACCTGTGCCTAAGGGGCAACTGGTGACGTTTTACGATTAGGCGAGGGGTGGGCATGTCCCAGAGACCTCCCCTTAAAAATGGCAGCACCCCATATGTTGGAAAAAGTCCATTTAGTTCATCAGTTTAACACCACCTACCTAAACCTGCATAAAACAGTGCATTCCAGTTCCCATGGCTTTTTCAATAATGGCTCAAGAATAGAAGAATGAGTTACCTTGAAATAGCTTGTTCTTGAAATCCCCGGCACAAGTTAACACCTCTAATACAAGGTATAAGAGACGTTAATTTACAGGACGAAGGTATTATGGCCGAACTGCAAGCAAAGATTTCAGAAAGGACGGAAAAGCAACTTAGGATATTGTATGGAGCCAATCTGAAATAGCAAGAGTAGAATAGGGTAAATATACCTCTGTTATGCACAGACTTCAAGGTGTAGAACACCGCATTATTAACCTTTTACCACGGTGGGGCATACTATGTCGTCCCCATGGCTGGTGGACCTTGAAACCACGGGTGGCATAGCACGCCCTACTGGCTTCAGTGGGCCTCTGTGCTCCCCCCCACTAGCTGGCGCATGGCACATGCCACTGGTTGCCGCGGGATGGCCTGAACTCAGTTCGCTGCCTGCATCCAGTGATTTGCGCCACATGTCAGCTGCGTAAGCGGGCTGGAGAAGGCACCTGCCGGCCAGCAGGGCGTACTAGTACGTCCCGCCGCCGGGCACAACTCACCCGGTGGTAAGGGGTTAACCATTCCAGCAGACCCAGATGGTGCTATTAACTATGTGCTGTAGTTTGCTGGTGCTGCAAATACTGATGAATATTGCCAACATGGCATTGCTGACAAAAGTCAACATTGCCCCAAGCTAAAATCCAAAAAGCAACAGAAGCTTTACTGTGAAGTTCCTCTTGTCAGTGGCGGAAGTACCAGGGTCGCAGCGGTCGCAGTTGCGACCGGGCCCTGGCATTCCGCCACTGGAGGGGGGCCCGGCGCCGCCCGCCAGATTCCGGCAATCAGCGCCGGAATCTGGGAGCCGCGCGCTGGCCGTCCCTCTCCCTGCGAGCGGCCACTGACATGCAGCTTGGCCGCTCACGTGGGATAGGAACCACCTGACCAGCGCACGAGATCCTCTCGTGAGACCTCTGCGCTGATCAGGTGGTTTCCGGCGAGCGGCCAAGACGCATGCTTCCAGCGGCCGTTCGCCTCGGAGAACAACGGAACGCCGGCGGAGCCTGCCCTGGGGCCAGCAGAGGTGAGAGCTGGGGGCAGTATATACCCATGAGAGCTGGGGGCCGTATATACCCATGAGCTGGGGGCCCTATATACCCATGAGCTGGGGGCCCTATATACCCATGAGCTGGGGGCCTATATACCCATGAGCTGGGGGCCTATATACCCATGAGCTGGGGGCCTATATACCCATGAGCTGGGCCCTGTATACCCATGAGCTGGGGCCCTATATACCCATGAGCTGGGGCCTATATACCCATGAGCTGGGGCCTATATATCCATGAGCTGGGGCCCTATATACCCATGAGCTGGGGCCCTATATACCCATGAGCTGGGGGCCTATATACCCATGAGCTGGGGCCCTATATACCCATGAGCTGGGGGCCTATATACCCATGAGCTGTGGGCCAATATATATCCATGAGAGCTGGGGGGCCCTATATATACCCATGAGAGCTGGGGGGCCCTATATATACCCATGTGAGCTGGGGGCAATAATATCTTTGTTTTATTTTGCAGTGAAAAATAAGTAAAAATACATAGATCTTTTTTTGGGGGGGGGGCCCTTCGTGGATTCTTGCACCGGGGCCCTCAGGTTTCTAGTTACGCCACTGCCTCTTGTCTTTGGATTTTAGTTTTGTGAATAGTGGTGTTTATTGTCACTGCAATACCAATGATTTTTTGCAGGTACTGTATATACAATGCAGGCAAACACGGGCACTTAAGGCCCTAAAGTATCTTTAAATCGCTTATAAAGACAATATGGAAGAATTAACAAATATATATTTTTTATTTTGACGCCCTCATTTGATGTGTTTTTTTATTTCCAGAGGAAGGCAGGGAGTCGTGGCTATGTGGGCAGTTTTTTAGCCTGGCAGATGTGTCCTTGGCTGTGACTTTACATCGGCTGAAGTTTCTTGGGTTTGCTAGAAGGAACTGGGGGAATGGAAAACGCCCTAACCTGGAGTCGTATTATGAGCGTATCCTGCAAAGAACGACATTCAACAGCGTACTAGGAAATGTTAACAATATATTAATTTCTGCAGTTTTACCAACTGCTTTCCGCGTGGCCAGGAAACGTGCTCCTTCTCTTCTCGGATCCACCCTGATGGTGGGAATGCTTGCAGGTGCAGGTTACATACTATTCATGTGCGTGAGGAAAAAGCTATTCAATGCATTCTTCTCATTTAAGAGTAAACATCTTTTTTAGCATCAATGGGCTGTTTATGGAGGTAAATATTGCTACGATTAGGCAAAGTGAAATGATTATGTCAGCAAACTTGTATAAATGACAGGTGTCATTGTAAAAACCATCAGCATAATATTTGCAGAAATACATCAGGTCCGATTCCAACCGAGTTGTTAGGCTTTCAGCTCGAGCCGCTATTCTATCTGAGCCTCAAGCTTTGCTAGCAACTCAGCATTAGTGGCTTTCTTACTGTATTTTATATAGGATCCGATAATAATGATTTGGAGCAAGAACACTGCTAGCTCTGTGTTTTCTGCTTGAGACAGTATTCCTGAAAGCATACCGGCTCACAGTGCCTCGTGTTAAGTGATTTTATGTTTTGCAAAATCACTTAACATTGAAAATTAAACCCACCATAAGATTACATAAGGCCCCGCAGTGCAGAGGACGGCACGATCTGCCACTTCCTCTAGCCATAAGCAGCAGAACACTGAGACCAAATAGTTCTCTGTGTTCTTTTGTGGCTCTGGTATGATGAGCTGCTATCAGCAGCAGCCGCACAGGACCAGTATCTATGAGCGGCTTAAAAATATTCCAATTTGAGCTGCTAATACAGCAGCATGGTCAGAATAGAGCCATTATAACGAGGTTCAAATGGATTTCCATTTGCAAGCTGCTATTAACCCCTTGACTACCAAGTGATTTTCCAAATAAACACCGATACCAGTGTTTCGTGCATAGGGTAATAAAACTTTGGAGGCACCTTCTGGAGCCCATATGCAAACTATTTTTTTTTTTTGCAGCAAACAAATTTCTTTTGCCATGATACAGCATAGTCACAGATTGTGTTAACATGACCTTGGGCTCCTGCGGCTGCTACTCCTGATTGTGTACAGATGGTCATGGTAGTGAAGGGGTTGATGGCTCGGTTGGAAATGGGCCATTGATTTATTTTTTTGCCAGTTTTAGCTGTTGGAGTTACAAAATGCAAATTGTAATATAGTAAAGAGCACAGCTCATATTCTTTATTCGAATACAAGAAATTCTCAGACATGAACCGATATTGTGCCATAGTGAATAAGCTAATGCATACGTAATATACCATCACACATCACAGTTGTGCCATTACTAGATAATCCAATTGTAGAGTAACATTAATTTTTTATGTGATTTAGGGTATTTCTGGAGTACATGCGTTCAGAAAAGAAGAAAAGAGTCAAAATAATCTGTGATTTATCTGTCAATGGATATTTGCTTGTAGCCAGCCCCTGCATCCTCAGTTTTCCCAGCTTACTCTATAATATTCTAAATTGTTAAATGTTAATGTGATGGGATGTCCTGCATATAGCTTTTCATGAAAGGTCTACATACTGCCGATTTAAGACCATTGGAATGGTACTATGTCTAATTATGTACTAACCCTCTCTGTACCCTACCGGTAATTATATGCTGCTAAGGCAACTATGACATAATAACTGTGACTTTGTGATTATTTTTTATAAACTTATATTTATTAATTCATTTATGTATTTATGTTTTGATGACCAAATATATGAAAACATGCCTTTCTAATCTACTCCCTATGTTAAAGTAGGGAAACGTGACATTATCTAAATCAGTGGTTCCCAACCTGCCATGTTTTCCAGATATGTGAAGCACAGCACAGGTGATAAGATTTGCTGCTCAGTGATTGCAGGATTCAGTCTGCATTTCCCCCAAGGGAATCCTTAAAACCTGGACTGTTAGGGGAACTTGAGGGCAAGGGCTGGAAACCACTAATCTAAATGATGCTGATCATAGGTGTGTGCACTGGTTGTGCTTGGTGTACCCAGGCACACCCTAATGTTGGGTGATCTTTGACCCCTACATAGATATTTTGGTTGTTCCTTATCTGGTTCATGAGGAATTGCATGAATATTGATTGTATCACTGCATAAACATTGGTTATACTTAACTAAAAATAACTGTTCTGTACAAAATTATCCAAACATAGACATGTAATTAATACATATTCCATGGGTGCACAGCCTAATGAAATGGGCTGTCCATGCCATTGATGCTGATGTTTATCAGTCAGGTGAGATCAGAAGAGCCAACCTACAGGAGGCAGGCAATGGCGGTGCCTAGCGGTGACCACACGCTTTAATGCCTTCATTGGGAGGCAATGTGAAAGCAATCTGACTGGAATTGTTTCTTCAGGAGAGAGTATTTACATTTAGAAATTCTGTCTTTGAATATGGAATCCAAATTTTAAGCCTGATCGTACAATATTACTAACAAACATTTATACAGTCACTCATTGCACATTGCCTGATGTATGTGCTCTGTTTCTTTGTATCATAAAGCTTATCACAGCTAATAAAATAATTCTATCGCACTTTTTGAATATTTCAATGCAATAGACCTGTGTGTACTTTACTCTCTATTGTATAATACATTCTCATCATTTCCATCAGTTTGTAAGCTGAAAACCGTTCTTTAAAGTTGGAATCATACGGATTTATTCCTGGCCGGTGGGATATGACTGATTAGGAGAAATAACCCCCCCCCATATGAATTATACATATGTTTTCTAAATATGCAATTTATAACTACGTTTTGAACTTCGAACAAAACAGCTGCTTTGTAAAGATTGTTTATATATGTTTTGCATATCTTCTAACACAGAGCAGAATGCGCTGAATATATTGATGGACGCAGGGGTTTATTCCAGAAATAATTCCTTCTGCAGAAACCCCAATAACAGGAGTAAAGAAACAATACAATAAACCAGCATATAGGCTCATTAAACCCTTTATTACCATCATCAGACATTTTAAGGATTCCGGATTAGTATATTGCACAATCATTATTTTTTTTATTTATTAATCTATATCTGTGTGGGTCACAGTCCCTAACCGATTGTTTTTGCTGCAAGAATTTTCTTTTTTCCCCCTTTTATTTTGGGGGGCGCCCATCCAGTGTATTTAATCAAGTTTTCACTACCATCATCAAGATAATGTGACCTTAGAAACATAGAAACATAGAAAAATGTCGGCAGATAAGAACCTTTCGGCCCATCTAGTCTGCCCAATTACATGGATACTTTACCTGGATTTATCTTTTGTTTAGGATAGCCTTATGCCTATCCCATGCCTGCTTAAATTCAATTACTGTTTTGGCCTCTACCACTTCTACTGGAAGGCTGTTCCATGTATCCACCACCTGCTCAGTAAAATAATGCTTCCTGATGTTACTTTTAAACCTTTGCCCCTCTAATCTAAGACTATGTCCTCTTGTTTTGCTACCTTGTTTCCTTTTAAATATACTCCCTTCCTCTACCTTGTGGATTCCCTTTACGTATTTAAATGTTTCTATCATATCTCCTCTGTCTTGTCTATTTTCCAAGCTGTACATGTTAAGATCATTAAGCCTTTCCTGGTAACTTTTCTCCTTCAAAAGCTTCTGCTTGAGTCTTATTCTAGAGCAACGCAAAAGGAATTTTTATTATCGTAAATTAAATTACTTTGCAGATGGGCTCCAGAAGGTACCCAAAACTTTGAGCACCTCGGACAGCTGAAACTGTGTCTGAAACATGGACCTCCAGAAGATGTACTACTGCAGTAGTGCTATTTGGCCAGCAGATGGCGCCTTCTGTCTGTCAAATAGAGCTTACTGACAGCATAAATACAATGATTTGTACCTGTCCAGTAAATGTAAAGTGATTTTCCAAAAGTCCACTGGGTGCTGCCAGTGCTTCTATGGAAAACCATTTGGTAGTGAAGAGGGTTAAGCTGCTTTCTGTACTCTCATTTAATATTATCGTATCTATCAGGGATGCACCAATACGATACTGGTATCGTTATCGATACCGGCATTTGCACGAGTACTTGGACGCTCCCAATACCTCTATCGATACTGGAAGGCAGCACTGAGCTGGCTTGCTGGCCTGTGAGGGGCTGTAGCAGCTGGCAGAATGCTCTAACGGCATTATTCCTGTCAGGACCGTACCTGCCCATTCCTGTGACATTACCTGCAAGAGATAGCTGCATGAAAGGTGCTGTCCTTCTGCACAGCACCAGTATCAAACAGTTAAAATCACATAACACACACACACCTCTGGTCACATGATTCACCCATGTGCCTAATCAATAAAGGCTCCACACGCCCTCTGATCCTCGCTTCATTGTTGTCTCCTGTTCCTATGAACAAGACCTGCAAAGACCAAGCTCCAGAAACCTGCTTTCCCTATCCACTCATCGTGTTTTCCCCTGCTCCAAGACCCCCCAATACTGACTGTGCTCTCCCAGGAGCAACTACCCTACCCACATGCTCTCCCAGGAGCAACGACCCTTCCCAACGTGCTCTCCCAGGAGCAGCTACCCTCGCACCTGGACTCAAGGATTGCTTTCCCCATCACCCTCAGCCAATCTGTGAGTTCCAGTGTGCCCTGTCCCACAGCCCTCCTGTGTTGTTCTCCTCTCCAACGAAGTGTGTGCATCCCCGAGACCTGCATATCGGCCTCATCACCTGAAAGGCAAGTACCTGTAAGGTACTAAACCTGACAATTCCAGGCCCTGCAGCTGGCAGTGTTCCAACGAGCAGCCGCCAGCAAAGCTTTAGAATGGCCGCTCACTGGGAACCTCCAGCCGTAATCTTACAAGATTTATTTATTTATTTATTTTATTTATAAAGGATTTTACCAGGAAGGATACATTGAGATTTCTCTCGTTTTCAAGTATGTCCTGGGTTCGAGAACATTGAGTGGTTACAGAAATACAAAATAGTAAAATGCAAGATATTAACACAGGACCAAATATACAGATTAACAGAAAAATAAATATGGAGGAAATGTAGTCATTATGATCTTGTGTAAGATCTTGCGTGATCGTGGCTGGAGGTTCACACCAAGCGCCAATTCTAAACCTTTGCTGGCGGCCACTTGTTGGAACGAGGCCAGCCGCAGAGGCCTGGTAGATTGCCATTAGAGCATTCTGCCAGCCGTCCCAGTATCTGAGGTCTTGAGTGTGTGTGTGTTTAATATATACATGGGTCTGGTGTCTGTTGGTATACATGTATCTTAGACCTGTTGGGTATACATGTATTTGAGGTATAATGTGTGGGTATATATCAATATTTGAGTTCTGGAATGTGTGGTCAGGTTGTGTACAGGTCTGTGCAGTGGGCAAATTGTGTGTCTGGCCATACATTGCAAAGGTAACATAAATTGGACAGGCTTTCAGCAAAATCCTAAATTATTTATTGAAAATCATCACATGACATTTAATAAAAGTATCGGTACTCGGTTTAGGTGAGTACCTGAAAATAGTATCAGTACTCGGTATAGGTGAGCACCTGAAAAAGGTATCGGTACTCGGTATAGGTGAGCACCTGAAAAAGTATCGGTACTCGGTCTTAAAAAAATATGTAGTGGTGGATCCCTAGTATCTATTTTTCTAAATCATTCTTCTTGGGCCCTGTCACCTCCTTCAAGCTAACGCTAGTGCTCAATTAGTGCTATCTTAAAGGATGTGATAGCGCTCCGCACAGATCACCTCCAATTCAGTAATGGGTTGAAAAACCCGTTAGCGAATCGGTATTAGTGGTTTATACCGCGAGTTTAAAGTACTTTGCACTCCCTATACTTCACATGGGGAGCGCAAAGTTTAAGCAGAGATTAACTAGCATTAGTAACTAGCATTTGGACCTTGCGATCCTAACTACAAAAGTTTGCTACAGCTCTGAGCTGCTACCGATTCCGCTGCTGCAAAATCAGTTAGCAGCAGCTGAAAAGACCCCCAAAAATCAAATACTCATCTCTCTTCCCGCGGTGAGAACGGCGGCGGCCCAATCCAAAAAGAGTCCCCAGTCTCCCTCCATGATCACTCAACCGAACAGCAGGATCTCCGTAATGTGATCCGGCAGGAGAAGCCTCCATGGACTCCTATGGACTCCATGGAGCAGATGCTTGGGACGGCGCGTTAGCACAGCCCCCAGCATCCGCGAGGCTTCTGCACTCAGCGCCTGCCCTGCAACCTGATGGTGAAACCGGAATGCAAGGGGAAATTAGCAATGGCTAATTTTTTCCCTTAGCATCCCGATTTTAGTGAGGGGCAGTCGATAGTGCCCCTAATGTGTATGAAATGATAAAAGGTTTGTTCAGCGAATGTATGGAACTCCACACAAGCAGAATTTCAGTCCAAAACCTGCACTACTTGGCTGTTCTTTTTCTGAACTATATCAAGCAGAATTATTTTACATCAGCTTCCTTACAACCCTTACACAACTTTCAACACACACACACACACACACACACACACACATTAGTACTTGTATATATACATAAGGCACCTCACATTGCCCAACAAATTTCAATAATGCTACCCCATCCAATAAGTAATCCTATCCAATCTGCAGTGAGCACAGGTCAAATGTGACTGACCAAAATAAATAATAAATGACTGAGTAATAGATAGCACGAATACGTTTTCTACAGCAGGAATAATTTTCATATTTTAAATGACAAATTTAAATTTCATTCGACAAACTTTACTTTTCATCGGCCAATAGATCTCCAGTCCAATGGACCTGGGTGGTTGTGTTATTATTTGGAATATCTTTGACTGATAATAATCCTTTACCCTGTTATAATAAGTACCCAGAATAAAAACAAATTCTGACTACATTTTTGGTACACAGATTTCGGCTTCCAGCATTATTCCAGCATTGTATTTGTCACGTTTCCACATCGCAGTCAGGCCCCCTGGTGGTGAGAGCGATCCTTGTCAGCCCTTGTGGGTTTCGAGGTTAATTAGTTCAGGCTCGCTACCCCTGGATTCTCTGACTGATTTGGCCTGTGGTCACATGACTTGCCCAGCCCAAAATATATGGCCAGCAGTACCTCAGATCCTTGGTCCAGGATAAGTCTAACTTACTGAGTGCCTGTATTTGTGATTCTGTTTAGTACTCCTGTGTATGACTTTGGCTTGTATGACTAACTCTTCTGGCTCCTAATCCCTGGTTTTGGCTGACAATCCTCTCTGGCATCTAGATCTGGTTTTTCCCTGCCGATTCTTGCATAATCCTGTTCATGTTATGTAAGTCTTGTTTCCTTGTCTTTGCCCAGTAGCATAGTGTAGCCTGTGTGATAGAGGCCAACTATAAGGACCTCATACATAGTTCAGTGTTCTGTGTTGCTGCTGGGCATATTGGTTGTTTATTCTGGTGTTTATTTCCCTACCCTGTAATCTGTATAGATCCAGAAGGCCAGATAAGGACCTTACTCCCAGTGCAGGGCCCCCTCTTGTGTCTGTATTCTGTCCTGTCATCTCTTGTTCAGTTTCTCTGTATTCTGAGTACTGGGTCCTGTATCATGCAACAAACCTGCCTAAAGGGCTTCATAACACTCTGTATAAAGGGCCCTCCTTGGCATCTGCCTGGGGCGCTCGTGACAGTATTCTTCTTTTTAACAAACACGATATGAATATGAACAAGGTTTGTGAGGACCCTAAGAATGGGCAACAACACACAGGGCACTATCACTTGCCCTATGCTAAAACAGAGATGCTAAGGAGAAAAATTTCCCCTTAGCGACCCAATTTTACAAGTGGATTACAGGGCAGGCGCTGAATCTAGCAGCCTGCCCCATAGCAGACGTTAGCCTCCATAGGACTCCATGGAGGCTTCTGCTGCCAGGTCACATCGCATCTCTCGCAAGATCCTGCAAGTCTGCAGACTAATTACAGGAGACTGGGACTTTTTTTCCCAGTCTCACTCTGCTCCTGGCAACCAGAAGTGGTGGATTGGGCTGCCGTTCTAGCCGCGGGATAAGAGGGGAGTATCTGATTGGGGGGTGGGTTCCAGCTGCTACTAACTGATTCAGCAGAAGTTCTAAGATGAAGCAAACTTTTCAGTTAGCAGCAGCGGGACTATGAGATCCTAACGCTAATTACTCTTTGCGCTACCCATGTTAAGTATCGGGAGCACAAAGTACAGTAAGTTCCTGCTAAAAAGCGTTAATACCGATGCGCTGACGGGTTTTTCAACCCGTTAGCGATTGGGAGGTGATCCGTGCGGCATGTTAACACTCACTTATGTGAGCACTAGCGTTAAGGAGGTGATAGTGCCCACAGTTTGTGAGAATTCTGAAAAAGGGCAACGGCAATAGTGGCCTGCTTTACAGTGGGTCACTGCTCAGGTCACACAAGGTTTTAGTACGATGTAACCATTACAGAAAATATTAGCGATCTGATTTACATGTGGAATATCACCCAAAGTGGCAAGTACTGGAATGCCAAGGCAGCGCGCGAGAGGTGCAGCAATCCCTGACGATCATTTCTTCCTGTTAGGCCTCATCAGGAGGAAGGCATAGCCAGTACGTCTCTAGGCACCTCGAGCAAAGGGTCTGTGTCACCCTGTATCACCCTGTATAACATGAGAGAGCAAACAACAAGGTTTGTGAGGCTGTGAGAACGGGCAACAACACAAGGTTTGTGTGGGACCAGAGATCATATAAAAATGGCCTGTCTGTCATGCACTTAGCAGCAAAAAGGAGCGGAGGATGGAAGAAAAGGCCTATACTTCCTCCACTGTTGTGATCATTTGTCTCTAGTATAAGCCAGAGACGACAAACCTGATGCATAAGGATTAAACCTTGAAAATTGAGAATACTAAAACAAAAAAGCAGAATCTCACAAAGGAGATACCAACACACAAACAGGAGTGTTGGGAATTACCATCTGAATACACCTTTATTAGAGACACTTGTGGGAGAGCAAATAATTAAAAACATCACACAAAAATAGTGTTGGGCAGAGCAATGGTTAATTCTTAAAGCGGCCAAAAATATGTAGACTGGATAATCAATACCTATATCACTACTGGCAGCATGCTTAACCTCCCTGGCAGGCCTAATTTCTGATGAATTTCTTGTCTAAAAGTGGTCAGTTTATCATCTTTTTTTGCCTCCCCTAGCGGTATCCCGAGTGTGGCTCAGGGTTAAATTACTATGCTGGAAGCGGTAACCCCAAGCAACACTCGGGATGCCGCTGGATACATTACCTCTCCCTGCGCTCAATCGATGTCCCCGTAGCTCCTCCGGCGATCGCAACCTTCATTACTTCCTGGTTCACTCCTCGTGAGAAGGAATCCAGGAAGTATGAGGTCGCGATCGCCGGAGGAGACTGCGAGGATCAGCGAGGGAGCGCAGGGAGAGGTGATGTATACAGCCCAAGTGTGTCTCGGGGTTACCGCTCTCAGCTGTGAAATTTAACCCAGAGACACACTCGGGATAACTGTCAGGGGGGTTAATAATAATAATTTAGAGGGTACAATCTTTTCCCATAAATCCAGTGCAAACAATTGCCATATATAGATAAGCATATTCTGGAGACCAAGTTACATATTTTGCCCTAATACTGTCAACTTTGTTCCAGTTGAAGCCGACGTCGTGTCGGCAAAACACGTGTCGAGCAGCAAGCTGTTTTGCTTTTAAAATGTTAAGTCTGGTATGAATGTTTGTGTAGGGCTAGAGCAGAAATCTATCAGCATTAGGGCCAGATATGTAACTTTGTTGTTTTTGTACTGTCATGCACTTATCCCAATTATAAATTGAGTTGGAATGCAACATGTAGAAACTTTTCTATTAAAGCAGTGTTTCCTAAACCTGTCCTCAGGACCCACTATCAGGCCAGATTTTGCAGATCACATTGGGGAAATGCAGCCTGAATCCTGCAATCACTGAGCAGCAAACTATATCACCTGTGCTGTGCTTCAGACATCCTGCAAACCTGGAGTGTCAGAGGTGCTTGAGGACATGTTTGAGAAACACTGTATTAAAGGGACACTACCATTGACATAAACTGTAACTAGATTACTTGTGCATTGCAAACAAAGCCATTAATTAAAACAATTAATTAATTTCTTTTTAACCCCCTTTGCTGCGGTGGACGTGCTCAGCGCGTCCACCCGCAGTAGCGTTCCTTGTGGAGGACACGCTGAGCGTGTCCTCCCTTTGGGGCCAGCCCAGCACCCGGAACCGCCGCCGGCCTAATTAGATGTCATCGCGGCAGCGCGATGACATCTAATTCAGGCGCCCCCCGCGTGTGCGGAGGAGGCGCCTGAAAGGGAGGGGGGGAGGTCCTTCGGACCTCTCTCCCTCCCGATCTCCGGGGTGCAGGGGGTTAATCCAGGCACCGTTTGGAAGGGCACAGCCTGCCCTTCCTAACGGTACCTGGAATTAACCCCATGGGGGCCGGATCACGAATCGGCGCCGAAAAGCGCCGGTTCGTGACCCTTTCCCGGAGCTGGCCGACATCTTGGATGTCGGCCAAGCTTCCGGGAATGCCCCCTGAGGACTGGCGTCAACGTGCATAGCACGATGACGCCAGTCCTGGAGTTGGCATTCTTAAGTGGACGTTCAGAGTTGATTCCTGGAGTTGCGGGACTGGAGGAAGGAACTGCAAAACTGCAAGGCCCACTTTTTACTCTGGTAAACTCACGTCTATATCATGCTTTCTCTCACGCTTCTGCTCTTTACTTCTACCTTTCTCCTTAAATGGAACTCCTGCCCCTCTACCACCGACCCCTACACTATCTGCATCTCCTCCCTCCTCCTCTCGTCCCACATGATGGCCTCGCATGAGCTCCTTTGTTTCCTCAGAACATGGTCTCCCTCTAACTCTCGTGCTGCCTCCCACTCACACAAATCCCATTCCCACCTTCTCTTTCTCACCCTCCTGCTGTTACTCTATTCAGGTGACATATCCCCTAACCCTGGCCCCACAACACATCCAATACTTCCTCTTATCCTATCTCCATCGCACATAAATCACCTCCCTGCAAGCCCAGCAACCTCATTCCCATAATCCCTCAGCGCCTGTCCTCTTTCTCCTGCGCCCTCTGGAACACTCGCTCTGTGTGCAACAAACTCACAGCCGTCCATGACCTCTTCCTTTCAAACCCTTCAACCTCCTAGCTTTAACTGAAACCTGGCTAACTCCCTCTGACACGGCCTCCGTTGCTGCTCTCTCACATGGCGGTCTACACTTGAGCCATACCCCCAGACCGGGTGAGAGAAATGGTGGCGGGGTCGGACTCCTGCTCTCTCCCACCTGCACCTACCAGCATCTCCCTCCACCCCCATCCCTCTCCTTCTCCTCCTTCGAGACACACTGCATCCGCCTGTTCTCTCCTCTGCCCTCAAGGTGGCAGTCATCTACCGCCCACCGGGACCAACCTCCCAGTTCTTTGACCACTTTGCTACCTGGCTTTCTCACTTCCTGTCTTCTAATCTTCCATGCCTAATTCTCGGGGACTTCAACATTCCCACTGACGATCCTTCCGCTCCTGCTGCCTCCAAACTTCTTTCACTCACGTCCTCCCTTGGACTCACACAATCCTCCCTCCTCCCTACCCACCGCGATGGTCACGTTATTGACCTGGTCTTTTCCAACCTCTGCTCCATTTCTGAGTTCAAATGTCGCCCTTTCCCCATCTCTGACCACCACCTTCTCTCTTTCAACCTATCTGGACTTCCTAAACACCCTGCTCCCCCACCCCGCACACACACTCGCAGAAATCTACATGCTGTGGACCCCCATCAATTCTCCAACCTACTTCACCACCTCCCTCATACCTCATCCTTCACCTGCCCTGATGCTGCCACTAATCACTACAACACTACGCTTATCTCTGCTCTAGACACTTTTGCTCCTCTTCGACTCTGTAAGGCCCCACGCCGCCAGCTTCAGCCCTGGCACACCCTCCAGACTCGCTACCTGCAAAGATGCTCCCGCACAGCAGAGCGTGCCTGGAGGAAATCCCGCTCTGAAGCTGATTTTGTTCACTTCAAGTTTATTCTCCGGTCATACACCTCTGCCCTCCACTTGGCCAAACAATCCTTCTTCTCATCTCTTATATCTACGCTGTCCTCCAGCCCTAAACGGCTCTGGTCCACCTTCAACACCCTCCTCTACCCACCTGCACCTCCCCCCTCAGCTGCCTTCAGTGCTCAAGACCTGGCAGACTACTTCCTCAGTAAAACTATAACTATCAGAAGCAACATCCCAACACAAGATAGTTATCTGCCACCTCCACTCCCACATCTCCCCTCTGCCACCCTCTGCCGCTTCCTCCCAGGAACTGAGGAGGAAGTCAATTCCTTATTGTCCTCCTCACATCTCACCACGTGCCCGCTCGACCCCATTCCCTCACATCTAATTCCTCCCCTCTCCTCCTCCCTCATCCCTGCTCTCACACACATCTTCAACCTATCTCTCTCCACTGGCTCCTTTCCATCCGCCTTCAAACACGCGCTAGTTACCCCTTTACTAAAGAAACCATCCCTAGACCCCAACTCTCCATCCAACTACCGCCCTGTATCCCTGCTTCCCTTCACATCAAAGCTCTTAGAAAAACTAGTCTTCAACCGCCTCTCCCTCTTCCTGTCCTCCAATTCCCTACTTGACCCCCTGCAATCTGGCTTCCGTCCCCTACACTCAACTGAAACTGCCCTCACCAAAGTCACCAACGACCTCCTAACTGCTAAAAAACATGGCCACTATTCTATTCTCATCCTGCTTGACCTCTCGGCTGCTTTTGACACTGTTGACCACCCCCTCCTTCTACAGACCCTCAACTCTCTGGGTCTCAGTGACACTGCACTTGCTTGGGTTGACTCCTATTTATCCAACAGGTCCTTCTGTGTGTCCTTTGCTGGTAACTCCTCCTCTTCATTGCCTCTATCTGTTGGTGTACCTCAAGGCTCTGTCCTTGGTCCTCTGCTCTTTTCCATCTACACCTCCTCCCTGGGCAAAATCATCAACAGCTTTGGCTTTAATTACCACCTCTACGCTGATGACACTCAGATCTACCTCTCTACCCCTGATCTCTCTCCCCCTGTCCTCTCAAAAGTCAGTGACTGTTTATCTGGCATCTCCTCCTGGATGGCCTCCCACCAGCTAAAGATCAACATGTCAAAGACTGAGCTCCTACTTATTCCTCCCTCCAATGCCTCCCCACCTCCTGACTTCTCTATCACGGTGGAGGGTATCACCATCTCCCCATCAAACCAAGTTCGCTGTCTTGGAGTTACACTTGACTCTGCTGTTTCCTTCATCCCCCACATCCAGTCTCTTTCCTCCTCCTGCCGATACCAACTGCGTAATATTTCCAGAATTCGGTCATTTCTTACCGCTGTCACCACAAAACAACTCATACACGCCCTGGTAATCTCCCGACTCGACTATTGCAATAATCTCTTATCTGGCCTCCCTCTGTCCCGCCTCTCCCCCCTACAATCCATCCTGAACGCCTCCGCCAGGCTAATTCACCTCACCCGCCGCTCTGTCTCTGCCGCTCCCCTCTGCGAGTCCCTTCACTGGCTCCCCATCCACTGCAGAATTAAGTTCAAAATCCTTATCCTTACCTACAAAACCCTCACTAACTCAGCGCCCCACTACCTGTCCTCACTAATCACCAAATACACCCCATCCCGCTCCCTAAGGTCAAACAGTGACCTGCGCCTAGCTTCTCCCCGCATCACCTCTTCCCATGATAGACTGCAAGACTTCACACGCGCAGCCCCCACTCTCTGGAACGCTCTCCCTCGTACTGTCAGACTTTCCCCTAACTTCTCTTCCTTCAAACGCTCCCTTAAAACGTTCCTATTTAGGGAAGCCTACCACCCAACTCACTGACACAACCATCAATCACTCTCACCTTACAGTCCTCTCCTCCTGTTTCCAACCCCAACCCTCCTAGATTGTGAGTTCCTACGGGAATAGGGCCCTCATCTCCTTCTGTACTGTTTGTCAAATGTTGTTCAATGTATTGTAACCCTGTCTATACTGTGCTTATTGTACAGCGCTGCGGAATATGCTGGCGCTTTATAAATAAAGAATAATAATAATAATAATAACCCTTAACTGCCACCAATGGTGGAGATAGGGGTTCCAATGAACCCCCTATCTCCCGTTCCGTGGCAGCTAGGGGTTAATGTTTGGTACTGTTGGATCGGCCAGAGCATGGCCGTTCCAACAATACCAAACATGACTATGAAAAACGTTTTTAAAAAATAAAAATAAAAAAAATATTAAAAAAAAAGGATAAAAAAAATAAACAAGTTTTTTTTCTTTTTTTGGTTCGTTAAAGCAGCAATATTGTTCCCATTTCAATTATAATGTGAACAATGATGCTGCACTAACGATTTTTGTATGCGGGGCGTTTGTTAAAAATCGTGTAATTTTCCCCAACAAAAAAATGTAACAAGACCCCATCTCTAATTTTTTTAACAAGCGCACCCCATACAGAATATAACCGCAATTGCTCGCGTGTTAAAATGTGAAAAAAAAACACTTTACACGTTGTAAATTATTGAAAATTCATATTTTATTGCATTTTTTTGTTATAATATACAAACATGACATAACGTATACATATAATAATGACATATTATGAATCTGCCGAGTCTGACGGACAGAACGATATATAATATGTCTGGGTCATATACTAAAATAAGCCTTCAAAACACATTTAAACATGATGAGCAAAACCGGTAAAAATTACCTCAGCACAGAGGCGGGAAATGCCTCAGCAGCGAAAGGGAAAGTAATTGCATGTAAAAAGGAAAAATGAAGTTAAATTTTTTATCTCCTGACTCCATTTTGTGGATTTTTCCCATGGTGCAACATTTAGCAAAATTTGTCCAAAATTTTGATTTACATATCAGGGTTATCCAAAGAGATTCGAATTGCTTGAGAAAGGTAACCGAACGCTGAAAATCAGCCTTCGGTTACCTTTCCTGCCCATTCGGCTATCCAGAGAGCAGGCAATTCGCCAAATCCTGGCGAATTGCCTGCACATACGGTGCCTGTTCGGTCCCTGTTCGAGGGCAGAGAAATCCCCATGAAAAAGCACTGCTTCGGCTATTCAGAGAACACAAACCAGCAGTGAAAGGTTCCCCTAATGCCCTGCCATTCGGTGGTTTCATTCGGCAAATTAATTCAGGAGAATCCCATAGACTTCAATGTTAAAAATATTCCCGTTTTAATTCAATATCTAATAAACGTTCATTATAAAATTCTGCAGCAAAAGTCTCTTATTTATAGATTTTTTAGGATACTTTAAGCATTTTTCTGAATTTTTTAAAAAATTAAAAGTCCGATTTTTTTTTTTTTTTTCCAGTTTACTTATTTTTTTTGTAACAGCCCTCTTTATTATCATTCCCTGGACCTCCTGTGAAAATTTCAGACATTTTCGCTCAGTAGTTTCTTTGCAAACAGCGTTTCATTTTCCCAGATTCATACAAATGGTTTTCTAATTTATTCACTGCCTCCTCTACGTCACAGCTGCTTCGGCTCTGTGTGATTCGGCTCCTTTTCGGCTCCTGTTCGGCTTTTTCGAAGGTTAATCCAGATGTTTTTGCTTGTTTTCAGCGTGCATTCGGTTAGTTTTCGGTGGGTTTACGGCAGCTTTTCCCTGCAATTCGGGACCCTGTGGTGCTTGCTGAATACACCGCAGGGTCACCGAAATGCAATCGGCAAAAAGGAACCGAATTGAAGAGAACGAAAAGTCACCGAACGTGCGGTGACTTTTCGAATCTCTTTGGATAACCCTGTTAGTTTTAACTTGACTTCTAATCTACCCTTGGTGATGTGCTTTGAATACATCCCACAGAATGTAATGATGTGAGTTGGTGACTGACCCATAGACTCCATTCTATGACCAAAGCCACAGAGTGAGGAGCAAGTGCTGTAAAGATACGGGGGGGGGGGGGGTGCAGTTCACAACACAAAAGATAACGCAATGGATGCACCTGGTGACACATATAGAGTAAAATATTTCCCTGACTAAACATACAAGAGAAAAGCAAAGAACATGTAAGATATCAGCAACATAGAGTAAACACAATAAGGACATTTCATTTTTGGTGGTAGCTCCTTTATCCAGCTATTATGATTGTATTTACTCAGATACTTATCAGATAGTTAATCTTTAGGACTAGGTATCTGCTTTCTGTTGGTTAATCGACACTGACATTGCTTCTTTGTACTGCTTTATGTAATTAAAATTTATGATACAAGTCATTTTCTTCTCTAAATGAATAGCCTTACAAAGCACTCTAAGCAACCACCAGATGTCAGTATGAGTATACCATATATTTGTTACTCTAAGTACATTCTTCCTCAGATATCCTATGGTACTCGGATATATCTTGGGCCCTATTACAATCTTCGCGCAAACGTTTGCGTCGGCGCAAAAATGCATTAATGCAAGGGGTAAAACCCTTTGCACTGAACGTCGTATTACAATGTCAGCGCAACAAACGCACGTATTCGTCTACCGTGGGTGAACCTGCGTGAACGTTGCATGAGCGTACTTTACTGCGTGCGTCTTATACTTAACATTGTGAGTGCAAACGCGAATGAACGCTGGTACGCGGATGGTATTACAAGCTATGCGCAGTTTGTAACGCACAGCCTTTGCACACATAATTTTAGCAACTCCTGAAAGCTGGTGTTAAAGGCAAATCTGACCGACCTGGCCGAACCCAAATACACCAGCCCAAAAAAAAAAATGCTGCAAATTATAGTTACACATTCCACTCATACAAAACCAATAAAATGGAGAAGTTGTGTGTGTTTTTTTATTGCTGCAGCATATATAC
The DNA here is from genome assembly GCA_009667805.1 of Leptobrachium leishanense. NCBI lineage: Eukaryota > Metazoa > Chordata > Amphibia > Anura > Megophryidae > Leptobrachium > Leptobrachium leishanense. The sequence continues at coordinate 74,093,367 of CM019067.1, read as the reverse complement.
TCAGACTAACTTTGGCAGGCGCAAAAATTCAACATGAGATAATTGCGGTTCTTAATTCTGATTGGCTGAATCGCGTTAAAAAAAAGCTCACTGATTTCTGCGCGCAACGTTGCTGCACGCGTCTTTGTGCGCTTCCATTTTATGCGCGTTATTGCTCGACGGATGAAAAAATGCACGAGGATTGTAATTCCAGCGTTGATTTATGCGCTTTAACGTTGGCGCTCAACGTGAGATAATTGCGGTTCTTAATTCTGATTGGGTGAATCGCGTTAAAAAAAAAGCACACTGATTTCTGCGCGCAACGTTGCTGCACGCGTCTTTGTGCGCTTCCATTTTATCCACGTTATTGCTCGACGGATGAAAAAATGCACGAGGATTGTAATTGCAGCGTTGATTTATGCGCTTTAACGTTGGCGCTCAACATGAGATAATTGCGGTTCTTAATTCTGATTGGGTGAATCGCGTTAAAAAAAAGCACACTGATTTCTGCGCGCAACGTTGCTGCACGCGTCTTTGTGCGCTTCCATTTTATGCGCGTTATTGCTCGACGGATGAAAAAATGCGCGAGGATTGTAATTCCAGCGTTGATTTATGCGCTTTAACGTTGGCGCACAAATTCACTGCTCGAACGTTTTAACGTGAAGATTGTAATAGGGCTCTTTAACTTTACAATTCTTACCTTTTCCAGTTTTAACTGGACTTTTTTATGCAAAAAGTGTTATAAAATATAATTTGTGGGTAATTTATTTTCTACTAAAGCTTTATTTGTAGGTAAATAAACCATCTTTCCTACTATGCATGTTACAAAGTGTAAAACTGAGCTTCCTAGAAATATCTACTCTAAGACATACATCTCGTCAGGACGGGAACCCCTATGTATAAACTGCTCACTAGGAAACAGAATTCTTAATGGTCCCCAGGGCAGGCTGTGTAAACCTTTCAATTAAAGCTTCCCGTAATTTTGCCCGCTCATCGGCTGTAAATCGGTAATAGACAGTTTATTTATTTATTTCTAAAGTATTTTACCAGGAAGGATACATTGAGATTTCTCTCGTTTTCAAGTATGTCCTGGGTTCGAGAACATTGAAATTTTACAGTTGTTACAGAAATACAAAGTAATAAAATGCAAAATAGTAAAAAAACAACACTAATATACAGATTAACACAGAAAAAATATGTAGGAAATAAAGTCATTATGTTACATGTTTACAGGTGCATTCTGTATCGAGGTATGTTAATAGGGAGCTCTGAAGGGACTTTAGACTGGGGCAAGATTTTATGGCGTCTGGGAGGTTATTCCATAATTGTGGTGCTCTGTAGGAAAATGAGGATCGAGCCATTTTCTTTTTGTATTGTGGTATTGCAAGTAAGGTGCTGGTCCTGGATCGGAGGTTATAGGATGAGGGAACTGCTGGGGGAAACAGTCTATTCAGGTAGGGTGGTAGCTTCCCAGAAAACCTCTTAAACACCAGGTTGGAAAGGTGAAGTATGTCTGGATTCCAGTGACGGCCAGTTTAGCTCTTTTAACATGTCACAATGTTACATTGTAGCACAAAGCGGCAGAATGAGTTATACAATGTAGTAAGTTTATGAAGGTGCGTTTGCGGGGCAGCTGCATACACTACCTCTCCGTATTCAGTAGCTGGCTTAAGCATTTGTTGTAAAATGTGCTTTCTTACCGCGGGGCTCAGGCAGGATTTGTTTTTGTACAGGGCACCTAGTTTGGGGTAAAGTTTAGATAAGAGTTTTTCAATGTGGGGGCCAAAGGATAGATCTGGGTCTAACCACATACCTAGATATTTGAGAGAAGTGACTGTGGTCAGCGTGTCATTTGATTTTTTCCTGACACATACTGTAGATGAGGATTTTGCAATTTATGTAGTTTAGGTGCTGTTCCAAAGAGCATCGTTACAGTTTTGGCAGTATTTTAAAAAAGTTTGCTATCTTTGATCCACTTTTCTACCTCTGTGAATTAGTCTTGCAGCACGGCCTCCAGCTGTGTGAGAATTGGTTTGCTGCTGTAGATTACAGTGTGTCGTCTACGGAGATGTGTACAGTTGAGGCTTTGCAGACGTTGGGCAGATCACTTTTGAATATTGTAAATAGCAGGGGGCCGAGTATCAAGCCCTGGGGTACACCGCACGTGACTGGGAGGGGGAGGGAGGAGCTGCCAGAAATGGACACACATTGCTATCGGTTGGATACTTTTGAATGAAACCATTTTAGTGTGTGATCGCCAATACCAGAATTTTTAAGTTTTTGTATGCCATGGTCTACTGTGTCAAAGGCCTTGGCAAAATCAAGGAAGATGGCTCCAGTTAGGTTTCCTTGTTCCATGCCAGTTTGGATATCATTGCAAACTTTTAGAAGGGCGGTTGTAGTTGAGTGATTTGGACGAAAGTCGGATTGATCTGGGATTAAATAGTTTGAGCATTGATAATAATCACGTAATTGCGTGTACACACATTTTTTAACACGTTTGTGTCCATTCCCATTTTGTTTGTTGCAGATTTCCCCCCAATTTTTTTTATACCTATAAATGGATTATAATAGCCAAATATTTCCAGTGTCATTGTTTTTGTCCAACAAACACACACTTGTGTCTATTCACTAAGCACTGAACTTTCAGCAAAATTTCGGTGCTTTCCACTTCAGTGAAGTATGGTGTACTTCGGCGATTCCATTTGGCTGATAGTATCACTGGATGGTCACTGTAGTGCACCAAAGCTGGAGTTGCCGAAGCCTCATGAAAAAAAAGTTGTAGAACGAAGAGTGCCGAAGTGGCCGAGGCGAATTCCACCGAACTACACCCCCCCAAAAAAACAGAACTCACCTATCCATTAAAAATAAAAACAAGGTCTGTTACAGATTAAACTGCCAAACTGAAGCGATCTGCAGGGAACTGCACCGTATTTCGCTATCAATTTGCCTTTATTTGATGAACTACCACAAAATTGCAGTGAATGGCGAAAGTCAGTCATTCTCCTGCTTTTCACCTCTCTCTGAATAACCCTGTATGTGAATGACTGATACATACAGGGTTATTCAGAGAGCGGTGAAAAGCAGGAGAATGACTGGAGAAGGAAAATTCTAGGTCAAAATAGCCAAACCAGAAAAATTCTCCCATTTATCTCACTTTCCAAATTGGCTATTTTGACCTACAATTTTCAGTTCTCCAGTCATTCTCCTGCTTTTCACCGCTCTCTGAATAACCCTGATAGTACTAACGTATCAATATCATGGTCCAATGGTCAAGAATTGAGGGAACCGCCTCCATGATTAACATATAGAAGTAGAAACGCCAGATAGAAATAGAATCTATACAAAGAGGGGATGTGTGTTTTGAGACGCTAGAGGTGTCCCCCCTCCATGAGCATATGCAGCAGGAGCATGAGGAGGACGCCCCCAAACTATCGTTATGTGATTTTACTTGTAATGCAAACAATGCCACTGGACTAACTCACCTTCTCATTTCCCATGCCGGGACCAAATGTGGCGGTGATGGCGCAAAACATTATTACATATTGGTTCATCTAAAACTCAAGCCGCCTCACCACTGTGAGGAGAGTGGAGGTACTTTGGACCCCTGTATTTCCATTCTTTACACCCCACAAAGGCATATTAGGTTTTGTTGGACAAGTCAGAGTCTGGCCTTTCTAAATGATACCAAACATGACCATGTAAAAATGTAAAATGTCATCTAATAAAATAAAAACAAACATAAAATAATTTTTATTTATTTTTTGTTACAAAGAAATGGCATCGGCAATTTTTCACGTATAAAATGAGCAATACCACAGCCTTTATACACCTTCTCATTTCCCACGCTGCAAGCAAGTGTTTTTTATACATAGTCATATTACTCATAAAGCACAATACGCCAAAATACTAGCAAAAAATTTAGTTAAATTTCCGCTTTAGGTAAAACAGTGAATTTTCTCCGAAAAATGTAGTAACAGGTTTATATTTCTAATTTTTTTTTTAAGAAGAGTGCCCTATTGAATATATAACCACAAACAGGGTTATTCAAAGAGATTCGAAAAGTCACCGCATGTTCGGTGACTTTTCGTTCTCTTCAATTCGGTTCGTTTTGCCGATCCCATTTCGGTGACCCTGCGGTGTATTCAGCAAACACCACAGGGCCGCCGTAATGCAGCGAAAAGCTGCCGCAAATCCAACGAAAACTAACCGCAAAACCCAACGAATGCAAGCTGAAAACCCTCAAAAACATCTGGATTAACCTGCCGAAAACCACGGAAAAACCCGAACAGGAGACGATCGCAGCCTTCGACACAGCAGAAGAGGCAGTGAATAAATTAGGAAAACAGTTTGTATGAATGATTGAAAAGTGAAACACTGTTTGCAAAGAAACTACTGAGCGAAAATGTCTGAAATTTACATATGAGATCCAGGGAATGATAATAAAGAGGGCTGTTACAGAAAAAATAAGTAAACTTAAAAAAATAAAAAAAATAAATCGGGCTTTTAAAAAAATATATATATATTTCAGAAAAATGCTTAAAATATCCTAAAAAATCTATAAATAAAAAGACTCATTACTGCAGAATTTTATAATGAACGGTTTATTAGATATTGAATTAAAACGGGAATATTTTTAACATTGAAGCCTATGGGATTCTCCTGAATAAACTTGCCAAATTAAATCACCGAATGGCAGGGCATTTCGGGAACCTTTCACTGCTGGTTTGTGTTCTCTGATTAGCCAAAGCAGTGCTTTTTCATGGGGATTTCACTGCCCTTGAACAGGCACCGAACAGGCACCGTATGTTCAGGCAATTCGCCAGGATTTGGCGAATTGCCTGCTCTCTGAATAGCCGAATGGCAAAGAAAGGTAACCGAACGCTGATTTTCAGCGTTCGGTTACCTTTCTCAAGCAATTTGGATCTCTTTGAATTACCCTGAAAGACTTGGATGATAAATGATTGAAATCTGAATGGAAATTTACATTTTTTGTTATAGCATTCTGGCAGGACATGACGTATACGTATGATAATTATATACTGTATTTTGAATCTGCTGAGTCTGCTGAAAATAGATAGTAAATATAAATAATATGTCTGGGTCCTACAATAAAACATGACTTTAAATCGAATTTAAACATGATGAGCACAAAACGGTCAAAACAAGCTCAGCCACACGGCAGGGGGGGGAGTGAAATGGCTGAGCAGCGAAGGGGTTAACCAGCCCACACTCCCAGGAGCTGCAGAGAGGAGAAGCGGCACGCACTGACACTGCCAAACGGTTTAAATGTACAGGGTGGGTAGGGTGAGGAGGGGATTGCTTTTTCGATCTCCCTCTTTCTAGGTTAATGTCTCTTTGGCAATCTCTCGTATCTCTCCTGTCTCCCGTCTATCAGTTAGAAAAGATAAAAGTGGAGCGCACTCAAACAATTCCCACGTGACAAATATGAAACGTCGCTATATAGCAATATTGTTGGTTTCCCCAAAACCAATAACAGATTCAAGATCCAAATATAGAGAAAGTTGGTACAGCGCACTGGAATTACATACACTGTATATGTTGAGGGTCAATACTCTCAGAAACCGCTTTCCGTATGTGGAAATAAAAAACATAAAAAATAATTGCGCAGTATGTATCTACTTTAAAAATTGCAATATATACAGTGATATCACACTCACATAGATAGAGCCCGTACTGACTCTAGTATGATCCGCCTTATGGGTGATTGTCTTTCCATTCACAGGTACCCATCAACTCTTCATTTTCCATTTATGCGAATGTTATATAGGGAATATAAGCAGACAAATCGGGATCCACCCTAGTGTAATTCCATTATATACAGTTTATATGAAAGAGAAGGGCCAACTTTGCACTTACTCTTGATGGAGCCTACCGGGCTCTAGGAATATCAGCATATGAACTTTTTACTTTTTAGGTAAAAATTCACCAAACCTCTTATCTATTAGTGGTTGACTGTCTTACTGGCTGTCTCTTTATAACTGTCCCTCTCTGGCTTCTCCCTGGCTGACTGTTTCTCTAGCTTTCTGTCCCTTTGTCTGTCTCAGTTTCTCTTTCTTGGAACAACTCATATTAAAATGTGTATTTTCCACAGGAGGGTGTGTGGAGGGGTTACAGGAACACTCTACTCACCCTGACCATTTTAGCTTTTTAATGTGGACAGGATGTGTAAAGTGCCCTCTCTCTGCTGCACCGTTCTGGTAATAACGCTTGGTGAAGGTGAAGCAGTTTCCGCCACCCACCCAACATCATGAGCAGCTGGGTTCTTGAATTTCCCGGGCTGCCGATCACCAGGCCAGTTAATAGTGGTGAGAGCATGCAGTGTGGGCTGTCGTCACTCTATCTGAATGAGTGTCTCAGAGAGGGAGCCAATGGATCAGTTCTGCGCATGCGCAACCAGCTCCGCTCCATTGTTCTGTGCAGGTGTGTCACGAATCCCCCTTGGGTCTATGATGCTGGTCCCTGTACACAGTATACTATTTACCCCTCCGATCCTTAGGTGGTCAGTAAAGCTAACTATCTTCAGGGAACAGAACGACATGTACCCAGCAAGGGTTAACAGATACCAGAATACAATGATATACTTGGTTGGGATAACAGGGATCTTAGTACCAGGAGAGATAGTCTGCCGTATCCAATATCGATACACAGAGCGGGTTCGTCAAGAATTGCCAGGGTCAAATACACAGATAAGCCAAATACAAATGAAAGCACTGAGGGATATGAGAACCACATCAGGGCACTGGAGTGAGGGAGATGCTGGGCTTTAAAATTGGCGGGTGCCACGTCATCAAGCCCCGCCCCCTGGTATCTCACATGACCACAACGATCCTGCTCTTCACTCAGAGCGCGGCCAGCGAGCAGCGAGCAGGATGTTGCCGGGTGCCGGGTACAGTCAGCATGGAACATGACAAGGCGTCACAGAACTTGCTCACAAACATGCGCAAGTATCAACCATTGTGCAATGTTCAGCTAAGCAATTTGCATAGCTACACAAATTGCATAGCAAAGCTTATGAGCTGGAGCTGCACCGCGAAGGGGAAAAAGTGTGTAACATCAAAAATAAAATAAAAAATTATATACAGTTGCAAGAAAAAGTATGTGAACCCTTTGGGATTACGTGGAGTTTTGCGTGAATTGGTCATAAAATGTGCTCTGATCTTCATCTAAATCACAACAATTTGAAAAACACAGTCTGCTTAAAATAATACAACACAAACATTATATGTTTTCATGTTTTTATTGAACAGAACATGTAAACATTCACAGTGCAGGGTGGAAAAAGTATGTGAACCTTTGGACTTAATAACTGGTTGACCCTCCTTTGGCAGCAATAACCTCAACCAAACGTTTCCTGTAGTTGCAGATCAGACCTGCACAATGATCTGGAGTAATTTTGGGCCACTCCTCTTCACAAAACTGTTTCAGTGTAGCAATATTCTTGGGATGTCTGGTGTGAATCGCTCTCTTAAGGTCATGCCACAGCATTTCAATCGGGTTGAGGTCAGGACTCTGACTGGGCCACTCCAGAAGGCGTATTTTGTTTTGTTGAAGCCATTCTTTTGTTGAATTACTTGTATGCTTTGGGTCATTGTCCTGTTGCATCACCCATCCTCTGCGGAGCTTCAGTTGGCGGACAGATGGTCTTACGTTTTCCTGCAAAATGTCTTGATAAACTCTGGAATTCATTTTTCCATCAATGACAACAATCGGTCCAGGCCCTGAGGCAGCAAAGCAGCCCCAAACCATGATGCCTCCTCCGCCATGTTTTACAGTGGGGATGAGGTTTTGATGTTGGTGTGCTGTGCCTTTTTTTCTCCACACATACAGGGTTATCCAAAGAGATCCGAATTGCTTGAGAAAGGTAACTGAACGCTGAAAATCAGGGTTCGGTTCCCTTTCCTGGCCATTCGGCTATCCAGAGAGCAGGCAATTCGCCAAATCCTGGCGAATTGCCTGAACATACGGTGCCTGTTCGGTCCCTGTTTGAGGGCAGTGAAATCCCCATGAAAAAGCACTGCTTCGGCTATTCAGAAAACACAAACCAGCAGTGAAAGGTTCCCCTAATGCCCTGCCATTCGGTGGTTTCATGCGGCAAATTTATTCAGGAGAATCCCATAGGCTTCAATGTTAAAAATATTCCGGTTTTAATTCAATATCTAATAAACCGTTCATTATAAAATTCTGCAGTAAAGAGTCTCTTTATTTATAGATTTTTTAGGATACTTTAAGCATTTTTCGGAATTTTTTTTTTTCAAAAGTCCGATTTTTTTTTGATTTTTTTTCAGTTTACTTATTTTTTTTGTAACAGCCCTTTTTATTATCATTCCCTGGACCTCATATGCAAATTGCAGACATTTTCGCTCAGTAGTTTCTTTGCAAACAGCGTTTCAATTTCACATTCATACAAACGGTTTTGCTAATTTATTCACCTCCCTCTGTGTGCAGTCTCAGCTGCTTCTGCTCTGTGTGATCGGCTCCTGTTCGGCTTTTCGACGGGTTTATCCAGATGTTTTTGTGGCTTTTCAGCCTGCATTCGGTGAGTTTTGCGGTTAGTTTTCGGTGGGTTTACGGCAGCTTTTCCCTGCAATTCGGGGACCCTGTGGTGCTTGCTGAATACACCGCAGGGTCACCAAAATGGGATCGGCAAAAGGAACCGAATTGAAGAGAATGAAAAGTCACCGAACGTGCGGTGACTTTTCGAATCTCTTTGGATAACCCTGATAGTGTTGTGTGTTTTTTCCAAACAACTCAATTTTGGTTTCATTTGTCCACAGAATATTTTGCCAGTAGTGCTGTGGAACATCCAGGTGCTCTTTTACAAACTTCAAACATGCTGCAATATTCTTTTTGGACAGCAATGGCTTCCTCCGTGGTGTTCTCCCATGTACTCCATTCTTGTTTAATGTTTTCCTTATTGTAGATGTGTCAACAAAAATGTTAGCATGTGCCAGAGATTTCTGTAAGTCTTTAGCTGACACTCTAGGATTCTTCTTTACCTCATTAAGCATTCTGCGCTGTGCTCTTGCAGTCATCTTTACAGGATGACCACGCCTAGGGAGAGTAGCAACAGTGCTGAACTTTCTCCATTTGTAGACAGTCTGTCTTACCGTGGACACATGAACATCAAGACTTTTGGAGATACTTTTGTAACCCTTTCCAGCTTCATGCAAGTCAACAATTCTTGATCGTAGGTCTTCTGAGAGCTCTTTTTTGCGAGGCATGGCTCACATCAGGCAGTGCTTCTTGTAACCAGTAAACCCAAAACTGGTGTGTGTTTTTAAAGGGCAGGACAGCTTTCAGCAACACATCCAATAATATCACACTGATTGGACTCAATGTTGGCTCACTCCTGGCTCCAATTAGCTCTTGGAGAAGTCATTAGGCTAGGGGTTCACATACTTTTTCCACCCTGCACTTTGAATGTTTACATATTATGTTCAATAAACACATGAAAACATATAATGTTTGTGTTGTATTATTTTAAGCAGACTGTGTTTTTCAAATTGTTGTGACTTAGATGAAGATCAGAGCACATTTTATGACCAATTCATGCGAAACTCCACATAATCCCAAAAGGTTCACATACTTTTTCTTGCAACTGTATATATTGTGGGGATATAGCTCAAATGGAGATAACCTTCACTGGGAAAAAAGGTAGTCCAGGCAGTAAAAGTTATTTTTCAATCTGTGCAGCATACAGTTTTTATTTAAAAGGTTGTAATAAAACAAAAAAAAGACAAAAATAAATCCTTGCCATCCAGGCTCTGACTAAACAGGCAGGTTTCCTCTCTAGCAAGTGGTGAGGTTATCTCATCCACCTCACCAAACAAAAGCACTTTCAGCAACCTTTTTACTCACGCACATCCAACTTGTAGCTCTCTCAGAATGCTGTCTGAGTCCCAGGCCAGACCAACCTCGGGCCCTATTACAATCTTCGCGCAAACGTTTGTGCCGGCGCAAAAACTCATTAACGGGAGGGGTAAAACCCTTTGCGCTGAACGTCGTATTACAATGTCAGCGCAACAAACACGCATATACGTCTACCGCGTGTGAACCTGCACGAACCCCTGCGCAAGCTTACTGTACTTTGTGCGTCCTATACTTAACATTGTGAGTGCAATTTCATTTGTGTGCTGGTTTGCGGATGGTATTACAATCTATGCGCAGGAATTAACGCATAGACGTTGCGCGCATAATTTTAGCAACTCCTGAAAGCTGGTGTTAATGGCTAATTCTATCAACCTGGTCGAAACCAAATACACCAGCCCAAAAAAAAAACGCAGCAAAGTATAGTTGCACATCCCACACATACCAAACCAATAAATTTGAGAAGTTGTGTGTGCATTTTTTATTGATGCAGCATATATGTGCAGATTCACTTTGACAGGCGCAAAAACGTAACATGAGATAATTGTGGTTCTTAATTTTGATTGGCTGAATCGCGTGAAAAAAGTCTGCACACTGATTTCTGCGCGCAACGTTACTGCGTGCGCATTTGTGCGCGTCTGTTTAACGCGCGTTATTGCTCGATGGATGAAAAAAATGCACGAGGATTGTAATTCCACCGTTGATTTACGCACGTTAACATTTAACGCTGGGCGCACAAATTCACTCGTTGCGCGAGCGTTTTAACGTGAAGATTGTAATAGGTCCCCTCATGTTTCAGCCTTCCCCCTCCTTTTATCTAACCTGGATAAGCAACAATTAAGCAATTAACTATCCAGGGGAGAGACACAAAACCCGAGCTGGATTATTTAGAATCCACAGTCAGCCCGAAAACCTGGTCTGGATTCCGCTAGTCCTGCACATAGGACAGAAAACGAGGGGAAATATATCACCCCTTGATGACTTTCCCTTCCTTATGTCACAATTAGGGATGAGCTGTTCGGGTTCGGACGGTTCGGAGTTCGATCCGAACTTTGGCAGTTCTAAAGTTTGCGAATTTCGAACTTTTTGGGCGTGTTCGGTTCGGGTTAGAAAAAAAAAAGAAATTTTGAAAAAAGTATAGAAAATGCTTAAAAAAATACTAAAAAATCTAGAAATAAAGAGACTCTTTACTGCAGAATATTATAAGCAATGGTTTATTAGATATTGAATTAAAAACTAATGTGTACGTGGAAAGATTATCAACTCTAAATGACCTCTGTTCACAAACGGGCATAACACCAGGTGTTTTTAGTCTGGTAATCAATTTGATACATTGTACAATATACTGAGGGTGGGGTGGTGTCTGCTTCTGATTGAGATTTGAGAATTTATTTCCCTAAAACATCCTAATATGCTGCATTTAACTGGTGTTTGAAAAAAATCGAAAGCAATGTTATTTTTCACCTCGGGATTAAACATTCACAGGGTTATTCAGAGAGAAGTGAAAAGCAGGAGAATAACTGGAGACGTGAAAATTCGAGGTAAAAATAGCCAAACCAGAAAAATTCTCCCATTTATCTCACTTTCCAAATCTGCTATTTGGTCTAGATTGTTCTCTTCTCTTGCCAGTTCTCCTGGCTTCCACCTCTCTCTCAGGGTTGTTCAGAGAAAGGTGAAAACCAGGAGAATGGCAGGAAAAGAGAACAATCTGGACCAAATAGCCGATTTGGAAAGTAAGATAAGGCTAGGGTCAGACTAACGCATTTTTCACAGCGACCGTCAAAAAGTGCGTCCGAACGCATTGCCGTATTTTTTCACGGATTGCGCGAAAACGGTCATACGATGTGCATTTTTGTGCGTGATTTTTTACGGATCCAAACCAGGAAACTTTGGGTGTCTGGACGTTATGTTGGCCGGACAAGAGCAGGGTCTGACGTCTCCAAATCACGCACACACGCCGCTAGTGGACGCAGCGCACTCTGTACGTCCGTACTAGCGGTTCTGCGTTCTCGAAAAAATGCGTTCATTTTCCACTTGCGTTGCACAGCCGGACTTTCGTGTGACCGTACTTCGTATATTGGCTGTCATTGCCCGTCATTTGCTGCTAGTATGGCCGTGATTAAGTGCACCTAAACGCACGTTAAAAATTCGCTAGTCTGACCCTAGCCTAAATGGGAGAATTTTTCTGGTTTGGCTATTTTGACCTAGAATTTTCCATTCTCCAGTCATTCTCCTGCTCTTCACCGCTCTCTGAATAACCCTGACAGGGTTATTCAGAGAAAGGTAAAACTCAGGAGAATGACTGGAGAATGGAAAATTCGAGGTCAAAATAGCCAAACCAGAAAAATTCTCCCATTTATCTCACTTTCCAAATCGGCTATTTGGTCTAGATTGTTCTCTTCTCTTGCCAGTTCTCCTGGCTTTCACCTCTCTCTCAGGGTTGTTCAGAGAAAGGTGAAAACCAGGAGAATGGCAGGAAAAGAGAACAATCTGGACCAATTAGCCGATTAGGAAAGTGAGATAAGGCTAGGATCAGACTAACGCATTTTTCGCAGCGACCGTCAAAAAGTGCGTCCGAACGCATTGCCTGGAGAATGGAAAATTCTAGGTCAAAATAGCCGAACCAGAAAAATTCTCCCATTTATCTCACTTTCCAAATCGGCTTTTTGGTGCTTTTCACCGCCAAAAAATCAGTAAACTTTTTCTGCGTTTCAGAAAATGTCTCCTCTTTTCATACAGACTGCCGCCCCAAGCAGTTGTTTATGGATAGATTAAAGGAAAAGCATTTACCGTCATTTGAAATGTCATTATTTTGTTTTGAAATGTTTCTATACATCCTAGAAATCTGCCACTTCACGGGCAGGTTATGGGGACCTCCTAGGCACGATATTTGAAGGAATTTTTCATTTTTATTTTTAACCCTTATTTCATGGAAAACTCACTGTCCCTTTAAGGCTAGGGTCAGACGAGCGTGATTTCTACGGACTGTACGTCCGTGCACACGGATGTACGTCAGTACTGAAGACACAGTAGTGGCCACACAGTCCGTTTTTTTCACTGACAAATATTTTGACGGATGTAGGAGGGAAAATAAATTAAAAAGCAAAACCATTTTGTCCGTGAAAAAAATGCTGGACGTATAAATGCAGTCTGTCTGACCACGTTCCATCACTCACACACAAAGCTATGCAGACGTTGCGGACGCAGCGCACTTTGTGCGGCCGTTCTAGGGGTTGTACGTTCTTGCCTGCCTTGCGTCCGTTTGCCGCGGCAGTTGTGCGTCCACAGTTCAGTGCGGACGTACTTCATGTGTCAGGCTCCAATGGACTTTCTTTCATGCTATCACGGATGTACTTTTAGGCGCAATCACGGACGTGAACACTACGCTCGTCTGACACCAGCCTAAAAACTTTTTTTTTTTAACTTTTTTTCCTTGTTTCCTGTCCCCCAGGGCACTACCCGGACCCCCATATACCTTTTATGGCAAATATGTAGCATATATGCCCTCTTGGAGGGCACTCTAAAAAACCGAATTTTCAGCCCCATTGACTTGCATGGGGGTTCGGGTTCGGGTTCGGGTTCGGTCCCGAACAAATGGGAAGTTCGGGTTCGGGCTCGAACCGAACTCGGGGAGTGTTCGGCTCATCCCCACAATATATATATATAAATAAAAATAGGACAGAGGATGTCAGCAGCATCTGCCCAATTATTTAAGGACAAAATAATTTCCTACACTCTCCTGTTTTAATCCTAGAGTATCCCTTTAATAATCTATAAAATTGATAGTATTGCTGAAAATTTGAATTTTTATTATCTCAGTTAAACATGTTTTTTTGGGGGTTCCACAAACTTTACTTGCCCAGGGCACTGCAAATGCTAAGGGTGGCCCTTACTAGGGATAGTGACAGCAGTACTTGCTGACAGAGGAGCTCTATAACTATTTTAGGCAATGCAATTTGTACCTTGGAACTAGTTTGACAAGAATTAATCTGGCCCAAACAGAGATATTTCTGTGTTCCTAAACTATCACAATGTAGGTTTTAGTGTTACTGAAGCATCTGCTCTTTAGTCGATAATTAATGTTCATCCTGCAAGGAAAATTATTTTCCAGTGCTGGATTTTAGCGTTTCACTTTTGCAGGAATATACAAAAAACTGAAAAACCAGCCAGATTGCCTTAAAATAAAAGAGAACACGCTGTTCAACTGTTATTGATGTTTGTGACAAAGGCAGTTTTGTAGGGAAAATGATAGATGTTAGCATTGAGGGGGGAATTTGGGATAAATTTGTTTTAACCTCAGAGTCTCGGAGATCTATGACTTAAGCAAAAGTCACGTTTGGGCCAACAGAAACATCTGTGGTCAGTTACCAGCCCGCAACTGCAGTAAATGAGACAGTAAAGTGTGCAGCAGGGAATGGAACGGAGACGGACCAACGTTTAAAGCTTTCTAAGATGAAGTGATTAGACCAGGGATGTCCAAACTCCGGGCTCCCAGATGTCCTTGAACTACAACTCCCATGCTTTTCCATCCATCTAATGCAGTCAGAGATTTCTGGGAGTTGTAGTTCAGGAACATCTGGGGGGGCGGAGTTTGGACATCCGTGGATTAGACTTTTTTTTATCAAATTTCAAAATTTTAAACTTGACTTAAATGGCAGTGACACTTGGAGTACCAAGGCTTTCTGGCCTCCATTCAAGATTTTCAACAGGAAATGCTGATCAGTGGTTTCTAGGAGGTACAGCAGCACTGGAAAAGAGCTGTCATTTAATCCTTTTTGGACAGCAAAGCACTGAGGCATAACTCTTTTTCTGATCGTACCAAGAGCCCTATGCAGCTGCGCTGGCAATAACGAGCCACTAGTATGAAGCTTTGGCCAAGCTGCTTCTATTACCGACTCATTTAGGAGCCAACCACTATGTTTGCATATTGTTTAGAAGCCATTAATAGATTGTGACAGTGCTGGAATCCCCTCCATAGGACTCCATGGAGAATTGCTCGCAATCTTGTGGCATAGTGCTATTCTTCAGGAAGGACACTGGAAAGCTGTTTGTTCTGTGTGCTCTTCAATCTACAGAGGAAGGAGGTAGTAGATTGCGCCCTTGTGTCTGCTGCAGGATAAGGGGTGAATTTATTTTTTTTTTAAGCTATTTTTGCTTGTGTTTAGTGATTTGCTGATGCTAATTTATTTTTTCCAATAAGGCTGCAAGCAGAAATTAGAGACCTTGTATCGCTTGCTATCCTACGGCTGACTCAACATTAGCACTTCCAATACAAGGTAATTAAAGTATATGAAATGCAGTTGTTTATTAGGCAGCTGTAAAAAGGTATACCACGCAGTTTGGCTGAAAATATTATCATTAATATCATTAATATGTGGGGCCGTTATCCTTAACCCTTTCCTTCAATGCGGAAGCCCATAGGCACAGAATGGGGAGTGCCCCCCAAACAAAAAAGAAAAACATGGCAAAATTACTTTTTAAGTTTTTGTTTTGGGGCAAACAATTATTTTTTTTAAAAACATAAAAAAAAAACTGAAAAACAGTTTCTCTCTATGCTCAAATCAATAGGGGCAGAATATGTTGCCTTAGTTGAATGCAGTGGCATTGTTTGTTTTATATGTCAAAGCATATATTGCCTCTGCTGTCATGGTCATGTTCGGAATCATTGTAAAGACCAAACTCTGACCTTTCCAATGACACCTCATGTAACCTTGTGCGCTGTACAATTCAGAGATGCAGGTTCCAAAGTCCGCCGTCTTTCCTCTCTGCAATGCCACAGTCTAGGTTGTCGATAAAACAAAGCGTTGCATCATCAGCTCCACACTTGCTGGCAGTGTGGGAAATGAGAAGGTGAGTTAGCGTAGCATCACTGTTCACTTTAGAATTGTAAACTGCATAATAGTGCTGCCTTAGAAAATAAAAGATAGTAATGTTATTTTTTACATAAATCTAAATTGGTTATATTTGGTATCACCAGAAAGGCCATAATCTGGCCTTTCCAATGATACATTATATGTCACTCTAGCCCTTAGGGCTCCAGAGATGCAGTGGTCTAAATGATTGTAGAAAAAAAAACCTTTTTTTACAGAGCAAGGCACCCCCTAGTGGCAGGTGCCTGTACTCTGCCTAGTTATAAATCCGGCCCTGACAGCCGTGGATTATAAGGACAATAAAATAAATTTTGTAAACGATGGTGAGCGTGCCCTCCGTTTTCTTTGTGTATTTCAAGAATAGAATAGAAAAAACATAAAATCCAGTGGTTCAAAACCACAATAAAAAGTCCATCTTCCAGATCCTCACAAATCCCGGCTCTGGGTAATAGCGACTACGGCCATATAAAGATTGGCATGTCCCTTCTTTATCAGTGTAGATCACCTCGATAAAATACAAACACAGAGAGGCAGCGCTCCCATAGCGTAAATACACTCACCAGCCACTTTATTAGGTACACCTTGCTAGTACCGGGTTGGACCCTCTTTTGCCTTCATAACTACTTTAACCTCCCTGGCGTTCCGATTCTGACATATTTTATACGTCAGAATCGGAACAATTTATTTGGTCCCCTAGCGGTATTCGTGTGTGGCTCGGGGTTAATTTCATTGCTGAAAGCGGTAACCCCAAGCCATGCTTGGGCTGCCGCTGTATACATTACCTGTCCCTGTGCTCCCTTGTTGTTCCTCGCATTTTCTACCGGCGATCACGATGTCCTACTTCCTGGTTCTCTTCTCGCGAGAAGGGAACCAGGAAGCAGAACAGTCTTGGAGTTACACTTGACTCTGCTCTTTCCTTCATCCCCCACATCCAGTCTCTTTCCTCCTCCTGCCGATACCAACTGCGTAATATTTCCAGAATTCGGCCATTTCTTACCACTGTCACCACAAAACAACTCATATACGCCCTGGTAATCTCCCGATTTGACCTTTGCAATAATCTCTTATCTAGCCTCCCTCTGTCCCGCCTCTCCCCCCTACAATCCATCCTGAACGCCACCCGCAGGCTAATCCACCTCACCCGCCGCTCTGTCTCTGCCGCTCCCCTCTGCGAGTCCCTTCACTAACTCCCCATCCACTGCAGAATTAAGTTCAAAATCCTTATCCTTACCTACTGTCATGGAGCTGATGTAACGCTCCATGCTTCAAACCCCAAGAGACTTTATGTTCATTTATATTGTGTGTTTTTAAATATATTTTACATAGTTTGGTTTTAGTTTAATTTAGTTTAGTGTATAATGGCATAGCTTTGGTTTTAAAAATACTTATATTCCTGTAGGTAAATGTGGTTTTGTGTATACAGTAAACAAGCTTTACTGCTGTGTAATTTATGCACCAGGGCTTTTCCCATTATCTAGCTGCATGTTTAATTCAAGGGATCTCTGATCGTGTGTGTTTAATCTGATGTGTTAGAACAATGGATATACAAATGTTGTGTGAGCTGAAAGGCTAGAGAATTGTAAAGAATGTTTATTGTAAATAACTGACCTAATGTAATTAGTATGGGTATGCAAATTATGACTGTTGGATTTCAGCATAAATGGTGGTTGTTCATTAAAAAGTCAGAGAACTCTCAGAGCTCAGAGAGAGAGGATCCTGTTTTAAAGCATACAGCCGCGCTTGGTGTCTTTATTACAAACTACGCTACACTCCACACTCACCCTCAGAAGGCAGAGAGCGGCCTTCTGGAGATTCCTAACGGCTCCAGGGCAGAGGAACAGAAGCAGGCAGGTAAAGCCGCTCGAGGCGCTGAGGACAGCGCTCCCAGTAGCCGGGCTGATCGCAACGAAGGGGTGTCTTGAGAGCCAGGACAGACGGAAGGGAACGGTTCCTTCACACCTACAAAACCCTCACTAACTCAGCTCCCCACTACCTGTCCTCACTAATCACCAAATACACCCTAGCCCTCTCCCTAAGGTCAAACAGCGACCTGCGCCTAGCGTCTCCCTGCATTACCTCTTCCCATGATAGACTGCAGGATTTCTCATGCGCAGCCCCCACTCTCTAGAACGCTCTCCCTCGTACTGTCAGACTTTCCCCTAACTTCTCTTCCTTCAAACGCTCCCTTAAAACGTTCCTATTTAGGGAAGCCTACCACCCAACTCACTGACGCACCCATGAATCACTCTCACCTTGCAGTCCTCTCCTCCTGTTTCCAACCCCAACCCTCCCTGATTGTGAGTTCCTACGGGAATAGGGCCCTCATCTCCTCCTTTACTGTTTGTCAAATGTTGTTCATTGTATTGTATTGTAACCCTGTCTATACTGTGCCTATTGTACAGCGCTGCGGAATATGCTGGTGCTTTATAAATAAAGAATAAGAATAAGAACACAGCGATAGCCAGAGGAAGATGCGATTGCGGAGGTCAGCGAGGGAGCACAGGTAAAAGGTAATGTATCCAGCCCTAGTGTGGCTCGGGGTTACCGCTTTCAGCAATGAAATTAACCCTGAGCCACAGTTGGGAAAACCGCCAGGGAGGTTAATTTTTCATGGCATAGCAACATGGCAACAAGGTGTTGGAAACATTCCTCAGAGATTTTGGTTCACATTGACATGATAGCATCACGCAGTTGCTGCAGAATTGTCAACTGCACATCCATGATGCGATGATCCCGTTCCACCACATCCCAAAAGGTGCTCTATTGGATTGAGATCAGGTGACTGTGGAGGCCAATGAAGCACAGCGAACTCATTGTTGTGTTCAAGAAACCAGTTTGAGATGATTTGAACTTTTTGACATTGTGCATTATCCTGCAAGAAGCAGCCATCAGAAGATGTGGTCACTGTGGTCATAAAGGGATGGACATGGTCAGCAACAATACTCAGGTAGGCCGTGGCATTTAAAGGATGCTAAATTGGTACTAAGGGCCCCAAGGTGTGCCAAGAAAATATCCTCCACACCATTACACCACCACCACCAGCCTGAATCGTCGATACAAAGCAGGATGGATTTATACTTTCATGTTGTTCATGCCAAATTCTGACCCTACCATCTGAATTTTGCATCTGAAATTGAGACTCATCAGACCAGGCAACATTTTTCCACTCTTCTATTGTCCAATTTTGGTGAGTCTGTGTGAATTGTAGCCTCAGTTTCCTGTTCTTAGCTGACAAAAAGTGGCACCTGGTGTGGTCTGCTACTGCTGTAGCCCATCTGCTTCAAGGTTGGATGTGTTGTGTGTTCAAAGATGGTATTCTGCATACCTTGGTTGTAACAAGTGGTTATTTGAGTTATTGTTGCCTTTCTATTATCTCGAACCAGTCTGCCCATTCTCCTCTGACCTCTGACATCAGCAAGGCATTTTCGTCCACACAACTGCCACTCACTGGATATTTTCTCTTTTTTGGACCATTTCCTGTAAACCCTAGAGATGGTTGTGGTTGAAAATCCCAGTAGATGAGCAGTTATTGAAATACTCAGACCAGCCCGTCAGGCACCAACAACAGTGCAACGTTAAGGCTAGAGTCAGACGAGCGTGATTTCTACGGACTGTACGTCAGTACGGAAGACACAGTAGTGGCCACACAGTCCGTTTATCACTGACGTATATTTTTACGGATGTAGGAGAGAAAATAAAATAAAAAGCAAAACCATTTTGTCCGTGAAAAATGCTGGACGTATAAATGCAGTCCGTCTGACCACGTTCCATCACTCACACACAAAGCTATGCGGATGTTGCGGATGCAGCGCACTTTGTGCGGCCGTTCTAGGGGTTGTACGTTCTTGCCTGCCTTGCGTCCGTTTGCCGCGGCCGTGGTGCATCCGCAGTTCAGTGCGGACGTACTTCGTGTAACGGGCTCCGATGGGCTTTCTGTCATGCTATCACGGATGTACTTTTAGGCGCAATCACGGACGTGAACACTACGCTCGTCTGACCGGAGCCTAAAAGTCACTTAAATCCCCTTTCATCCCCATTCTAATGCTCGGTTTGAACTTCAGCAAGTTGTCTTCAACATGTCTAGATGCCTAAATGCACTGAGTTACTGCCATGTGATTGGCTGATTAGCAATTTGTGTTAACAAAAAAATTTAACAGATGCACTTAATGCATTGTGATTTTCTCCATTATCTCTTAATTATTTGCATCATTGTCAAGCTCTCTAGTGTAATTTTATATACAGTTGTGTTCAAAATTATTCAACCCCCACTGAAATTGAGTGTTTTGGCCAGTTTGACATTGATTTTGATCATTCAGTCATCTTGCTTACAATTAAATCAAAGAGGCACGTGTAGGTCAGACAAATATAACATAACATTTATAATGAAATAACCACAAATGTCTTTTCTGTGCTCACATCATTATCAGTTTTATTCAACCCCCAAGTGACATTCAATCTTAGTACAACATCCTTTTACAGTTATAACAGCTTTTAAACGTGAAGCATAGCTTGACACAAGTGTCTTGCAGCGATCTACGGGTATCTTCGCCCATTCGTCATGGCAAAAGCCTCCAGTTCAGTCACATTCTTAGGCTTGCGCACTGCAACTGCTTTCTTTAAGTCCCACCAGAGGTTCTCAATCGGATTTAAGTCAGGTGACTGCGATGGCCACTCCAAAATGTTCCAGCCTTTAATATGCAACCATGCTCTAGTGGACTTGGAGGTATGCTGGGGATCATTGTCCTGTTGAAAGGTCCAATGTCTCCCAAGCCTCAGGTTTGTGACGGACTGCATCACATTGTCATCCAATATCTCCTGGTACTGAAGAGAATTCATGGTACCTTGCACACGCTGAAGCTTCCCTGTACCTGCAGAAGCAAAACAGCCCCAAAGCATGATTGACCCCCCGCCATGCTTCACAGTAGGCAAGGTGTTCTTTTCTTCATAGGCCTTGTTCTTCCTCCTGCAAACATAGCGTTGATCCATGGGCCCAAACAGTTCTAATTTTGTTTCATCAGTCCACAGAACACTATCCCAAAACTTCTGTGGTTTGTCCACATGACTTTTGGCATACTGCAGTCGACTCTTCTTATTCTTTGG
Organism: Leptobrachium leishanense; assembly: GCA_009667805.1. Lineage (NCBI taxonomy): Eukaryota > Metazoa > Chordata > Amphibia > Anura > Megophryidae > Leptobrachium > Leptobrachium leishanense. The sequence goes on along the minus strand of CM019067.1, from coordinate 74,072,527 downwards.
AGACAGCAAGGGGGTGCGCCTGGGAGTTCTGGCATGGAGGTCTTCATTACGCAGTGTGCGCCGTATTGTCTGAGCTGAAACTTCAGTACCCACATCTGACAAATCTTTTCTCAGTTTCTCAGCAGTCACACGGGGACTTTTCTCCACTCTACGCTTCAGGTAGCGCACAGCAGTCGAAGTCAGCATCTTCTTTCTGCCACGACCAGGTAGCGTTTCAACAGTGCCCTTTGCCTTGAATTTGCGAATGATGCTTCCTATGGTCTCTCCTGGTATGTTTAACATCTTTGCAATCTTCTTATAGCCATTGCCCTTCCTGTGAAGAGTAATCACCTCTTCTCTTGTCTTCCTGGACCATTCTCTTGACTTCACCATGTTTGTAACCACACCAGTAAATGTCTAGAAGGAGCTGAGTATCACAGTCATTTTAAAGCTGCCTAATTGGTGCTTATTATGCTTTATTGCTGCTCTGTGACATCCACAGGTGTTTTCAATACCTGATTGAAAACACTTGAATGAACCTCTGTTCTTCAGAGTGGTAGTCTTTAAGGGGTTGAATAATTGTGTCAATGAACAATTCACAAAAGAAACATTTACTACTGTATTACAAAACCAATTGATGTAATTTTAGTTGCATATGGTTCTTTAAAAAGTCCTTGTAGGATTTCATTCTGAATACAATTACAAATGTACACTAAATTCCCTAAAACCCTTTACAGCATTGGGGGTTGAATAATTTTGAACACAACTGTATGACAGTCTCTCTCTGATATCTTTAATAATACATCTTCTGAAAACAAAGTTTTAGCTATTTTCCCTAAAAATGCCATAAGCGGTAAGCCCAAACTTTTACACAGATATTGGAATTTTTCATAGTTTGCCGTTCCCATTAAAATATTAAAATATAATCCTATCATATCCATAGCTCTTAAAGATATTTTTTAGTACAATTTATTTCCCAAACCGTTTTTTTTTCTCCACAATGTTCTGTTACCCTACAAACATTTTGGGCCCTATTACAATGTTCGCGCACAATTTTGCGCGTGTGCAAAAACGCATTAACACGAGAGGAAAAACCCTTCGCGCTGAACGTCGTATTCCGACGTTCGCGCACAAAATGCGCGTTAATGTCTAATGCGAGTTAACCTGCGCGTGCGAAAGTTCGTGCGCGCATCCCATACTTAACATTGTGAGCGCAAATGAGTTTGTGCGCTGGTACGCGGATGGTATTACAATCGATGCGCAAATTTTTACGAACGACGTCTGCGCGCATAATTTTAACGTCTTTTAAAAGCTGGTGGTAACTGCAAATCTGAACGTTCTGGCTGAAACCAAATTCACCAGCCTGAAAAAAAATACAGCACAGTATAGTTACACATTCTACACATACCCAAACAATAAAATTGAGAGGTTGTGCGTGTTCTTATTATTGCTGCAGCATATATGCGCTGATTGATTTTGACAGGCGCAAGAACTGAACGGGAGACAATTGTGGTTCTTCATTCTGATTGGCTGAATCGCGTGAAAAAACTGTCTGCCCACCGATTTCTGCGCGCAGCGTTAATTTGCACACGTTTTCGCGTGTATTTTTTACGCGCGATATTTTTGGACGGATGAAAATATGTGGTCAGATTGTAATACCAGCGTTAATTTACACGCGTTAACGTTTAATGCTGCGTGCAGAAAAAAATGCGCTGCGCGCGTGTTTTTGCGTCAGGAATGTAATAGAGCCCTTTGATTTCTATGGCAAGAAATAGTCTTCTTGTAACTAGCCCTGTTGGAAATTCACGTTCTTCTTTGCAAGTTTAAGATTATCTCAAGAACGTCAGGCTCAAACATTTGTTTGAACTGGCTCATTGACAATACCATTTGTTGCCATTTTTTTTGTAACCACACTTTTTTTTACCTCAAAATGCTTTACATCTAAAGGAAACCATGAAGAAGTGGTCGGCATTTGGATGGCAAGCACAGCAGACTGCATAGGGTCATTTCAGAGCACAAAGAGCGCTAAGTGATGAGGTGAAGCATATGGTATTAAATGTTGATTGGAGTCCGGAGACGATACATATAAATTCATTCCATGAAAAAGGTAAAATTCAGCAAATTACAGAAGGGAATCTTGCTTGCATGCTTGCATAATTCAGCTCCTTCAGCTGCTGCTGAAGAAGGTCCAATAAACCCGAAACAGCGCTGGCCAGGAGTGGCTTTGACCAGTTGCATAAACCTGATCTCTGCTAAATAAACCTTCTAGTATGGCATGGCATTGATTGAAGGGTTCTGCTTGAAAGCAGACCCAAGATGCAAAAAAATGGGAAATTGCAGACATAATTTGCATGTCTTACCCAGAGTTCTGTGCTGCATATGGGGAATGTAGCACATGAGCTCTGTGATGCAGGTCCTTGAATTGCTGTGATGTGTAAATCACTTCTCCAATAATAAACTTTATTATATGCAGTGTGGAGGCTTTTAATCTCATTTTTTGCCCTCCACCACAACTATAATAAGTATATATATATATATATATATTAGGGTAAAACCCGAAGTGCGGTTAATCCTAGGATTACCCGGGTAATCCTGACATTACCCAGAACTGCTGGGTAAAGCTGCAAAAAAATGAAAATTTCAGACTTTACCCGGGTAATTTTAGGACTAACCAACTGCCCTTGGGTAACAGTCTGGAAGAGCTGAAAAATTTGCACTTTACCCGGTTAATGTGCAAGTCTGAAGTTTCACCCGGGTAATCTGAGGACTATCCACAGCTTCACCTGGGTAATCTGCAGAGCATCCAACCCCGCTTGGGTAAAAATGAATTTTGCTATTATCTATGGATATTATCATGAAAATGGCAAAAGACAAACATTAAAATGTATTGCGGATATAATGAATATACAGAGTAACAGGATATGTTTCTTATATCAATGTGAAAAAGTTACACCTTCTTTAATATGTGTCATATGTGCTTATAGATCATTTATAAAACATAATAACCATCAGGTTATTCTTTATATAATATCTTTATCTTCATAAATTAATTTTCAGACAATTAATGCACAGAGTTACATGACGGTTATTTAGTGTGGTTTGTGAACGTGGATACAATTTCATTAAAAATAACAAAAAACACAATTTTGTTATGGGTCGGATGACAGTTTGCATCATTATCCGGGTAATCCTCGGAATTCTGTCAACTGTAACCAGCTGAAAACCCAAGAAAAGCGGAGAACCCAGAGGCATTTGGATACTTTGCAGATTACCCGGATAAAGTACGATGTTTTGTTGTACATCACACATTATCCAGCAACACTAGGGTAATGTGCGAATTACCCTGTTAAAAGAGTGCAGAAAACCGGAGTACCCAGAGGCCTCTGGATGCTTTGCAGATTACCCGGGTAAAGTCCAAAATTTCATTTCACTTCAGACTTTTGCTAATGACGCCTGGATAATGTCAGGATTACCCGTGTAATCCTAGAATTAACCGCACTTCGGGCTTTAACCGTAACATATATATAGAGCCCGTGGTTATTCAACTAAAGTTTTGGATATGGCCTTAATGAAGGTCAACTCGTCTGGGGTGACACAGACGGGACTACAACCCCGCCTTAGGTTCCTGTCGGATATAATCTCTGCACGTGAATACAACACGTTATATATTTTGGACTTCTCAGCCAAGCCTCCAATATGGCAGGGATTATTATTTCATAAGAAATTTATACGAGACACAAATATCAATCGTTTATATTTCCTAGAAATTCTCCTAAATTCTTTTAATTGTCTGTGTTTTGCTTTGAAGAATACAATAATCAATAATCGGATAAAAACATATATATATTTATTACGTATGCAAAAAAGTTTCAAATCTCATATCATAAAAAAAGATTTATAAACCACAATCCATCAGCACATAAAAACTAGCTTCACAATATATGTATCTCCTGTTAGTAACTGCATACAGTATATGATTAATATCATTTACCTTATCAGTTAGTAACTAATACACAAATGGTTAATAAACATTTCTGCTTAATACAACATGCATTTCCCAGCAAACAATGTGTAACCAGCTAAATCTTATAGAGATATTTATATCTCTGTGTCCACCTCTTTGAGCACTCACTAGCAAAGAAAACTTTGGTGCCGTGGTGCTTAATCCCGAAAAATATATATAATAAGCACAAATGGGAGCACTCACGGTCTGCAGAAGGTAAAATCTGGAACTTTATTAGAGATGCATTAAAAAACCGACGTTTCGGCCCACCAAGGAGCCTTCTTCAAGGTTAAAAACAATAAAGCATCATATCTATATTTATACTTGAACAATATATTAACTTTAATTGAATGATTGACTCACCCCTCCATTGGCGCGCAGACCTGGACGCCGTTAATCCGAAACACCGGAAGTACCCCTCCCGCATGACAATCCACGTCACACCCTTCTGGGTCACGTGTGTACACAATGAAGGTTTCTTAGTTGCCATGGGAGCGTTAATGCTAATGGCCTGGAGTCTAACGCAACGGATATGGCGCACAAGCTGCAGATGAGAACCACTGCAGGCTGTAAACTGTACATGAACGATCTATCTGAAACATGATCAAATCTGGCCGTTCGAAGTGTTAATACCTTACACCCAGTGGCGACTCTAGGAACAATATTTAGGGGGGGCACATAGGATACCACAGTCAAAACTGGGGGGGCACTAATAATTTTCACCACTAAGGCTAGGGTCAGACGAACGCATTTTTCACGTTGTCCGTGAAAAAGTGCGTTCGAACGAATGGACGTATTTTTTCACGGAGTACGCGATAGCGGTCATACGATGCGCATTTTCGTCCGTGATTTTGTACGGATCTCAATAAAACCCTTTTGCGTCTGGACGTTATGTTGGCCGGACGTGTGCAGCGTCTGACGTCTCCTAATCACGCACACACGCCGCTATGCGGCCGCAGCGCACTCTGTACATCAGTAGTAGCGGTTTGACGTTCTCGAAAAAATGCGTTCGTTGGCCACTTGCGTTGCACGGACGAAAGTTCGTGCGGCCGTTCGTCGTATGTTCCCCGGCATTGGACATCATTTGCTGCTAGCACAGCCGTGATTTAGTGCGGCTAAACGCACGTGAAAAACGCGTTCGTCTGACCCTAGCCTAAAATCATACCACTGAATAAAACTAAGCGCCCTATCACCTGGTGTGAGCTAAAACACCATCACTAAAGGAAAAATTTAGTGTGAGTCGCTAAAACGTAGTGCCTGACGACCTACTAACAGATCACCTTGTCTGCGGTAGTACATGAACAAGGTCGTTTAGCGCACGCTAGGGAAACGAATGCGGTTGTGTACAGGATAGAGCTGTTTTTTTTCCAGTTCAGAGTGTCGGGTCATACCTATCCCCTGTTCTCACAAGATTGAATATGAACATATCTAGTGAATAACCTCTCACCCCTGCATTATTAAAATCCTCCACGGTGGTCGTATCATCTATGTTTTGATGCACACATATATTAAGGCTGATGGGCATTGCATGATAAATGCCACCCAACAGCATGTAGAATCCTTACACTGCATTTAATAGATCCAAAAGGAAGGCCAGGTGAGCGACACAAATTTCCCTGCTGCAGCATATAAAAAATACATGTTTCAGGGCAAGACTTATTGATGTGTCCCTTTAAATATGGTCCACACGGTCACCCTAAGGCTAGGGTCAGACTGAGGCAGTGCGAACGCGCGTGCAGCCGCACTTAATCACGGCCGTGCTAGCAGCAGATGCCGGGCAATGACGGCCAATATACGAAGTCCGGTCGCACAAAAGTCCGGCTGCGCATCGCAAGTGGAAAATGAACGCATTTTTTCGAGAACGTGAAACCGCAGGTACTGACGTACAGAGTGCGCTGCGTCCGCTAGCGGCGTGTGTGTGTGATTAGGAGACGTCAGACGCTGCTAATGTCCGGCCAACATAACGTCCAGACACAAAAAGAGTTTTATTGATGATCCGTACAAAATCACGGACGAAAATGCGCATAGTATGACCGCTATCACGTATTCTGTGAAAAAATGCGTCCATTCGTTCGAACGCACTTTTTCACAGACAACATAAAAATGCGTTCGTCTGACCCTAGCCTAATAATCAACCGCTTCCATTCTATGAATAACCCCCAGCATAAAATGTTTAAAATTAGGCAATATATTAGAATTAGGATATATATGGATAAAGGATACATTTATAATAGAGCCGACTGCAGCAGCAACAACATTGCTGACCAGATCCATTACTATGGCGTATGGGGCCAAGAAAACACCTGTGCTACATTCCTTTACATTGCCTATTAATTGCCTGTTAATTTTGGGCGAGGACCTGTTTTTTTGGAGTTAGCACCAGGGTTGAGCAGTAGGTAAAATGTTGCAATTAGCACCCCTCAAAAAATTAGCGCTGGCACCAAGTGATCTGTTAGCTGCAAAAGCGCTAAAGATCTCTAGTGCTCCCCATGTTAAGAAAAGGACGCGGAAAGTACAGTAAGCTTGTGGTACAAAACGCTAATAGCAACGCGCTAAGTGATTTTTCCCATTTGTAGCGGGAGGCAAACAATCTGTTGGTCAGGCGCTAGACTCTATTAACCTGGCGCTAACGCAAAACCATGCCGACGCAAGGGTTAGCTCACACCAGGTAATAGTGCCCTAAATAAGTATATATAAACAAGATTCCAAAACCCCAGAGTAATGTGATGCAATGATGCCTTTTCGTGATACTAACCGGATACTTAAGTTCAATATTTTATTTGCTACAATTCGGCAGTTTTCGCTGAATGTCTGATTGCTGCTTCATTGACTCCACTTTTAGAAATATACAGTGACCATTCGCTAAATAGGGAATTCACCTTATTTTCGGCGAAATAGATTCCCCGAAATGTGACGAAAAGCAGAGGATCTAAAAATGAATAGACCCTTTAGATTCTAACTTCCATAATAACCCCTAAAATGCCATAAACCCAGGGAAATACAATAAAATTAATAAACAATGTGGCAATTAGCTAGTATAGCTACCCCTTAACCCCTAACATGCAATTGATCAAGGGAATACATGAAATTAATACACTTTGAGGCATGTAGCCAACCCATTAACCCCTAACATGCAATTGATCAAGGGAATACATGAAATTAATACACTTTGAGGCATGTAGCCAACCCATTAACCCCTAAAATGCCATTAATCAATGAAAAAATAAAATTTATACTATGAGGGATGAAGCCTGCCATTAACCCTTAATATACAACTAGAACCAAGGCAAAAACTAACGTAATACACAATATAATGTATAGTCTGAACATTAACCACTTCACTGCTGAGCCATTTCAACCCTGTGAAAACGTTTAAGTTTAAGTGCACGTTTTTATTTAATGTTTTATGACTTTTACTTTACACTGAATATGGTCATGTTGGGTATCATTGGAAAGGCCAGAATCTGCCCTTTCCAATGACACCTAGAATGGAATGTCCATATACGATGCATAGCAACGGAGATACCGTGGTCCGAAAAAGTGTGGGAAGCTGGATGTTGATTTTTGGTGGGGGGGCACATGGGGGGGGCAAGGAATAACCTAGGGGGGGCAATTGCCCCCCCTTGCCCCCCTGTAGAGACGCCTATGCTTACACCTGTAACGTCGATATGCTGAATGTTGTGAGAATGTGCTGGAGAAAATAATAAACGAGGAAGAATGAATGTGTGATGCAAAAATATAAAGATGCAAACTGGCGTGACCTAAAAAAAGGGATCCTGATGTTGTGAATGTGTGAAATGTGCGAACAGAAGCGAAACAAATATATAGTGTATAGATTGCCCTTATGACCCGGTGTCAGCGGTGTTCTGAATGCTATAAGAGGGATGTGAACTGAATGAGCTGGAGGCTGTGGTGAACAGAGGATGTGTGTATGAGGATACGAACAAAACAAAGTAAGAAGGTGTACCCTGTGAAATGCTGAGTTGTAAAAGAATGTGGCGTGGACAAATGGAGCAAATGAATTAAACATATATATGAAGTGAGCTGTGTACTCATAGTGTGGCCAAAAATATACTGATGAAAGAGCCTAAGTGTGGTACATGTGTATGAAAGTATACATGAATGAATGTAGAAGGTGACCATCTGAAGCCCTAAGTGTGTGAAAAATATGATATCTACATGACATGAAAACCTGTGTAATCAAAAAACAAATATCCCAAGTGTTGACATAATGAGTGAAAAAAATATAAAATGAGTGAAAAATTCCGGATAAAGAGTGAAAAAGGTGAAAATAAATGAAAAAATAATAAAAAAATAATAAAAAAATAAAAAGATGAGTGAAAAAAAGAAGAAAAGAGAAAAAGGAATAAGCATAAAACATGCAAAAAGAAATAGTAAAAATGAAAACAATGAAAATAATAATAATGAAAAAATACTAATAAAAAAATAAAATAAATAATAAATACATAATGTAATAAATGATAAATAATAAATAAATAATAAAAAAATAATGTAATAAATGATAAATAATATAAAAATAATAAAAAAATATTTATATCTCTCTATACTACATGGATCAACAAAAGATGAGTTAATTTAAAATGATAAGTAATAAAACTTATTTAGTGAATCCTCCCCTAATCTCAAGAATTAAACTTCTAATCTTTTGCTTTTTATTTTGTAGTTATCTAATTCCTTGCTTATTAATTTCAATCACAGTAATTTCCAAATTCAATATATATATTTGTAGCAATCCTACAACAGTTTGTTTTAGGATAAATCCTTATGTCCACTTCTTCATATTTCTATCTGCAGAATAGAAATATTTAGACTTTTGGAGCTACCAAGAATCTGAGAAATCTCAGTCTGTATGTTGCAAGAAATCTACAAATATATATAATTTACATTAATTCCTTAATTTAAATAGCTCTCATACATTACCTCTCCAAACTGGATTTTGATGAGTCTGCCTTGGAATTCCTTATGTAATGTTTTTGAATATGTGAAGATTATCAATATCATATAATCAATGCATGTAAGTTAGAGATTTGGTGAGAGTCAGAGATTTGGTGAGAGTCTTGAGTGCATTGTCCTGGAATCTGCATGCATTGTGGTGTGAGTCTCTGAATGTCGGAATTTCTCGTATGTATTGGAAGTCTGAATGCATTGCGGTGTGAGTCTCTGAATCTCAGAATGACTACAACCAACATTGCCGCTTCAATTATAGTCAATTTGACGTCACTAGCAATATCCTTCATTATATCAAATATAATATTTGCTATCCTCTAGAGGGCAGTGTTGCACTTCTCAATTAATTCCACCATTTCTTTTTAATATGTCTTATCTCGTGTCAGAGGTCAATCTGACTTAACAAAGACCCTCTCTCTCCCAATGTAGACATTTAGTCTCTACATATCAAAATTAGATTTATATCCTCACTCCTTTCTAAATTTTACTGAGTCTTTATCAGTTGAATTCTTTTCTAGTTAACTCAACAGAATCTATTCTTCAATAATTATACTATTTACCACTTAAACTCTCTACAATATAAATTGGAGCGTCTATTTTCTACTGTAAATATAATAAAATATACCTTGATTATAAACATATATTTTGTGAATATATTTTACCTTACGAAGATATTAACTCTTATATTAGTATACCCAAAAAAAACAAAATCTCTTTTTGTTTTAAAGACTTAAAACAGACCAATAAATTTAATTATGACAGATCTTAGCACTTAGCTCTGGCATTATATCACACAAAGACATTTAAGGTTCCTTCATGTCTGGTATTTTTAAAAAATATATAAGATCTCACCCAGCCATGAACTCTGTAAAAAAAATCTCGGTTCATTTCTAACTAGGGAAATTTGGAAAAAAAACACTGTCTTTAAAAACAAAATGGCTACAGGCATCCATTTTCCCTTTTTTCCCCTTCCAATATACCTGACATTCCCCATGCAATATCATACGGCAACTTCTAAATTGACTGCTTCAGTCAAACGTAATTGGCACATATTAGAATAAGATTCAGTGTTGCCGGCTATATTTCAACAGAAACTGATGTTTTGCTATAAAAGGGGTAAGAACCTGAGGGACTTGTTAGTTCGAACGGATCCGGTGCATAGTTATTCCCAAGGATCTGGTCAATTCATTAATGCGGGCTGCAAGAGGTGCCTAGGTTGCGTCACCTGCGGACATATGTTACCATCAAAAACGTTCACTCATCCTCACACGGGAAAAAAATGTAATATTCGTTTTAACATTTCGTGCAAAACCGATTTCGTAATCTATAAAATCATGTGTCCATGTGGACTAGCCTATATCGGCAAGACTGAAACACAATTATGTGAACGAATTAGAAATCATCGCTCGAATATCCGTATAGCGTACCGTGATGGCCGCTCCGATAAACCGGTGGCAAGGCACTTTTTAGAACATAATCACCCTCTAACCTCCTTAAAGTTCGTGGCCTTCGATCATATCCCGACCCCCAGGAGAGGGGGGGGGACCGTGGTCGGTTGTTGTTGCAAAAAGAAACTTTTTGGATACATCTCCTACGAATGGTTCAACCAGAGGGGCTGAATGAGAAATTGATGTTCTCTATGTTCTAATATCACTGTTCATATTTTCATGTCCCCATACAATTATTCGAGACTGTGTAGTTGGTCTTGATTCTTTTGTGGGGGGTGTCATGGAGCTGATGTAACGCTCCTTGCTTCAAACCCCAAGAGACTTTATGTTCAATTTATATTGTGTGTTTTTAAATATATATTACATTGTTTTGTTTTAGTTTAAATTAGTTTAGTGTAAAATGGCGTAACTTTAGTTTTAAATATACTTATATTCCTGTAGGTAAATGTGTTTCTGTATAGCCAGTAAACAAGCTTTACTGCTGTGTAATGTAAGCAACAGGGCTTTCCCCCTTATCTGGCTGCATGTTTAATTCAAGGGATCTGTGATAGTGTTTGTCTTTAATCTGATGTGTTAGAACAATGGATTATGCAAATGTTGTGTGAGCTAAAGGCTAAAGAATATAAAGAATGTTTATTGTAAATATCTAACTGACATAATGTAATTAGCATATTGGTAGGAGGAGGTGTGTCATTTATGCAAATTATGACTGTTGGATTTCAGCATAAATGGTGGCGTTTTTGTTCATTAAAGGTCAGAACTCTCAGAGCTCAGAGAGAGAGAGAATCCTGTTTTAAAACATACAGCCGCGTCTGGTGTTTTATTTCAAACTACGCTACACTCCACACTCAACCTCAGAAGGCAGAGAGTGGCCTTCTGGAAATTCCTAACGGCTCCAGGGCAGAGGAACTGAAGCAGAAGGGTCAAGCTGCTCGAGGCGCTGAGGACAGCGCTCCCAGTAGCCGGGCTGACCGCAACGAAGGGGTGTCTGGAGAGTCAGGACAGGCGGAAGAGAACGGTTCCGTCACAGGGAGTCTGTGCAGTGGGATGGGTTGCTCCCCCGTTTATGGGTTAGTTAAGAACTACCATCTGATAATGGGTTTATGTTTATCATAAGCCACTTTAGCTATAGCTCCTGGTAGTGCAGAAGATATCCATGCGTATATTTGCTTTTGTTTTTTCTTTGGTCACTTTGGTGTGCGTGAACGATTATGTGTCCCTGGTTGCTGGGGTTACACGTTGATTACGCCATTCCGCAGCGTCGGGAATTGGCGCATGCGCACTGAGTGTGTCCGAACGCCGATTCAAGGGAGGGGTGAGTACGTTGGTGTCTATAAAGTGTTTATGTTTTCTTTCACTGTATGTATGTCCTGAGGAAAGCCCTGGGTCAGGGCTGTAACATTGACTTTTATGGATTAAAGCTTACGTTTGTTTAAAGTCCTGGAGTGCCGCCACCGATTTCTTTTTTCTGTATAACATTCAGCTGAATGGCAGGCACCGGACGCAAGTGGATTGTGGAAGCTGGAGTGCTCAGTTACTGTCTATTTATATATATATATATATGTAGATTAGGTAGGCCGTGTTAGTCCAGATGCCAAAATCACGAGTATAGCAGTCTGTAGTGATACCTTTTTTATTGGAATAACGTTACATTTAAAGTACAAGCTTTCGAGAGTGTAACTTCCTTCGTCAGGTATAGAAGCTTACTGGAAAGAACGCAGGGAATTCGGCAGGAAGGGTATCCGCAGTAATACACGGACCAATCCAAAGCTGGTCATTTGTTCCAGAAACGCCAATAACCGGATGAATGCCAAATAAACCAGGAAGATGGGAATTTAAATGAATAAAAAATGTATTATAAATGAATAAAACAAATAACGCCCAACGCGTTTCATCTAAAAGACTTCCTCAAGGGCAGTAATAATATGCAGTGTATCAAAAATAAAATGATATAAATCACAAGACTTCCCATCATGCCTTATAACATCCTTAAACAATTTTCATTGGTTCAACAATTAACCATGGCGTTTTCCTTATATGGGCCTTTCTTAGCTTAGTTTTTATTCCCATAATCCTCCTGGATATGGGGGCCCAATCAGCTTGTTTGCATTTAAACAGTTCTTAGGTAAAAGTTCTTTTCCTCCAATCTCCCTCCTTCTCCAATAATTTGCCGTTCCACTCGCACCTCCGGCAGCTCCGCCACGTCACTTCCGCCCGCGGCATCACATCCGGTCCTTCCCGCAATCGATCTCCTCCGGCCGCAGGAGACCCCTCTCACCGCCGGAACCTCTGGATACCAATCTTGTTTCCCACTCGAGCCACTGATGTTCATTGGTGCCATTGTATCCAATTCCCTCCACAGTCGGTCTCCCCGATCATAAAGACTCTTTTTTCCGCCATCAGATATTTAAGGCGGATCTTCTTTTCCACTTAGGCCGGTGTTTTATCCTTACACCCTTTCCCTTTCAGTATGTGTCTTCTTAGTTGTCCCTTTTATAAACAATGTCGTGGTTTCTCCTCAGGGATATTCATAATCATATAAAAACATAAAAGGAGAAAAGAGAGGGATAAGAGGAGAAAAGAAAAGAAAATATACAACATATAAATAAATAATAAAAAAAATAAAATAAAAATCATGAATAAACAGAATAAAAAAATATATAATTAAAACATATCAATAAGGATAAACCATATAAATAAAAATAAAAATAAAAAAAAAAAATAAATAAAAAAAAAAAAAAATTAAGACCCATTAGACCCACTAGGTCTTAATGAAGAACTAGATTTATCCTGTTTTTGAAATCAAAGTTTTTAATGTATATTTTCTTCATATATATCATTTTTTATTATCAGAATTACTTCTCTTTTCTTTTTTATATATTTATTTATTTTTATTTTTATTTTTTATATATATATATTTTTTTATTATTTTTTGTAATTTATATTTATTTTTATTTTTACCTCGCCTACAAATGCGAATTTGCCCAGAAAGAAACTTTTCGCAAATCTGGCATCGCTGCCTTGTATCATTTTCTGTTGGCGAGTTTCGAATGTTCCTTCTTTGTTTTTTTATAAAAAAGTTTTGTTGCCAGAATACACTTTATTATTCCTAAACCAGTTTGACTTCTGTTTTCTGCCCTTCATTTCCCCAACATCAAAAACCATGTCCCGTGCACTGTTGGCTTCAATATATTACAGTTTCTTCACCGTCTCGGCTTTCCACAAGTCACGTACTTATGGTTATTGTATGATGCGGATTCGTTTTCCATTAATCCACTGGGTACAGGGCAGTGGATTTACAGGAAAAAACTTGGTAGTGAAGGGGTTAAGAAAGACTTTACAAATTTCAATATTAACAGAATAATGCACCTCATGAGATATATAAAGTATAAAAGAAATAAAATCTCAGACATTCAGGATATATGAGGTATTGTCACAATCAGTAGACGTTTCTGCATGTTTTCTGAGTTACGTCTTTTCATTCGCATTGTGTGTACAAACTATTACACTGAAACTGTAACAAAAATTATAGTCTTAAATTTCTTACTTTTATCATTATTTATCTTGTAAAATGATGAGAAATAAATATATTTTGAGCATTAACAAAAAAGCTATAGCTGTCCTTTACAGAACGATATATATAATATGTGGGGGTGGAAGAAATAAAAAAGCGGAAAATCCCAGGTGAACATGTACAGAACAGAAATGGCAGAATAAGACTTGACATTAACACTCAGCTTGTGCAAAAAAAGTCCTTAAAGGGTTAATGAGAGCTTGCATTTCCATAGTGTTATGTAGTAATTGTTTTGCATATCTATATTGGATGATAAGCCACACCCACTCTACCATAAATGGTTGTAGAATGACAGTGATGTCACCTATAATGACATCATAACAGGCAGGAGAGTAAACAAATGGTGGTAGAAGCATCACTAGAGCTTAGACTGCTCAGTCCTGAGAAGGAGCAACACATCATGAGGGATGAGTAGCAACATTATATCGCTATTTTGTACCTTTATATTAGGTTGCTTTTGCCAATTTTACTTTGTATTACATTGTACACTTTGTGATCACGAGGAGCAGCGTAATGAGAGCGACAAGGAGCAGGGAGCAAGACGTGGGATGAGAAGGAGTATCATTTAGATCTATTGTTTATTTGTATTAGATGCTAAGCTTTATAATTATGTTACCGGAGTCAATCAGGTTCACTTCATTAACGGCGCCGGACCAGACACAAGCAAGGATTGTCCAAACACGAGTCTCTTTAGGAAAGGCAAGATCTTTATTGTGTCGTCACACAAGTGCTCACACAGGATTGAATCGCAAAGAGTGAGCCCCTCTTTCACCCCGTGCAAGGGGTCTTATACTCAAAAATACGTAATTAGGTACATCCCAATTAGCCCACCTCCCGCTGACACGTTATTCTTCCCCACGTGGGTTAATACCTCCCATCATTAGCATAAACACAAAGAACATTCCACATTTTACTCTAAATTGATACACTTCATGTTAGTTTGACAGTATGTGATTTGTTTGTGCTGTCTTTCTCCGGCCAGCACCTCCCTCCCTGTTGGCTTTGTTTATTCAGATAGCCAGAGACCTAGTCTGGTTTCTGTGCTCCCTTTGTTCTCTGGCCCAGCGTCCTGACCTTGCTTCATTCATAAATCTTCTTATGTCCCTTATGCCAAGAGCTGGCCGGATCCTGCCTGGGTTTCTTGTTAGCTTTTCTAATCTACCACGCATTCCTTAAATTCTATGTGAGCTCAGCTCTTTTCTTCTAAATGAAATCTATTCTATTTACTTGGTGAACCAATATTCTGAACAAGATGGCTGCCTGGCTCATAGGGGCAACCATCTTCCAGCCTGATTCTCCTTCATTCCCCCCTTGGCTCAAGTGTCAGTATCTTTTTCCTGGCACTTGTAGCCATTA